>JAKWJD010001755.1:34048799-34148799 GCA_027705065.1 Solanum peruvianum | reverse complement strand
CCATAAAGTCATAATCACATTATAGGACATAAGCTTTAAAAAAGAACCATCACCTAAGACAACTCCCACATCACACTAGTGCAATGTGTAGGTAGCATCCATAATACTACTTACACCAAGTGTTCCTAAGAATCCACCCTAGACTAGGCATATCATATTAAACCAGCGATAACATCTTCATTTATAACTAGATGTAAGACCACATGCTTCATAGAATCATATAAGGACTCATTCATTTACTAGAACTTTAGTCATAACTTATTTAGTTCATATCATAGGTAAACCACCCTCACAACCCCTTCACAATCTTACTTGTGCAAGTAAACATGGAGTCACATACAGCCACACAAACTATGAAAAATCATTTAGAAGTCATAAGATTAATTCATATTCATAGTCATGATTCATTTCTTGGCATAGTAAAGTAACTTAACATGCATTCATACAATCATATATAACTTAAGTCTTAATTTCATAAAGGTTCTAATCTTATCCTTTCTTGAATTTCACTTGTGCAATGCATGGGTAGGATCCATAGTCCTACCTATAATGAGTAACATTCTCAAGGAGTTATGATTCAATTTCATATTCTTATATTAGTTCATTTCATACTTTTTGGGAGACATAGCCATAACCGACATAGACCATGTAAGCTACATGGAATTTGGTGTTCTACTACTTGCTTGCCAAGGAAGGACCTTGATACATAATAGCTATTCTAGTAGATCCACTAACCTAAGACCTACGGGTGCACATAGTTATGGAACAAGGAGATTATTCCTAGAAACCTTGACTTACTAACGTGGAGGTTTCAATCTCATAATACAACATCTATGTTGGAAACGCAGACTTGATAAATGTGAAGGTTCTCTTGTGGGAAGCCAAACTTACTAAACTTGAAGCCTCCACTCTCATTTTTCATGTTCACTTGGTTCTAAGCTCAAAATCCCCTTTTAACAACCTTTTAAGCCTTTAATAAACATTAGTTCATAAAGTAGGCTTAAGGGACTTGCTCCCTCATACATAATATAACTCAAAGTTTTCCAAGATAAAAATGTCCTTTCATCATAGAACCTACTTTATGTGAAAATGTACCTACACATTATTCTACCATTCATATATTCATGTGTGTTCGCATACATATGTGAGAAAGACTTTCACGTAAACACCTCTAGGCAACACATGCTCATAATTCATCAATCTTATACGTCAAATGCATAACAACAGACAATGGTGCATATGAGAATTATCCTTTACTTAGTCACTATGAATCTATCCTACTCATAAATATGCATGAGAATGTGTGTGTACATTGGTCAACATGATCACATAATGGAAACAACATTGTATTGAGGAAGCAACCCTCTAAAGATCACAACACATGTACAACATCCCTCAAGTCCTAATAACACACATATAGAGTATTAAGGACTATAGACTACACATACTCACATTACATCATAGGCGGCAATAACATATTTAACATTATAATAGACTCCTAACATGCATAAGATCACATATTCATATAGGGTTCACATAGGAAGGGGTCATGATATAGACCACACCTATCCCTAGCATGATCATTCACATATATACAACATCATCCACACACCTAGATCATGCCACTAGAATGGAAGACTATACATATAACTTCACATATGTGATCATCATAGCTACACTTCACAAAACATCAATTTCCTTCTAAACCACGATCATAAGTATATGGATATACAAGAATGTAAACATCCCTACCATAAGTGGACCATACCAAGAAACACAATTCAGTATCCATTCTACCATAAATAAAACAAATAGGTCAACTTAACAACTCTCCAAGCTATGATCATCATTGATAAATTCTCCACAACTCATAATCAATTGACATAGATAAAACTAGGATTAAACAATACACTATGATCTAATAACAATTGATCATCATCTAATCAAGATCACAAGACACACATTATACCATAAATTGAGAGGTTAGGGATATCATGGGTTATACATGGAATTGGATTGAAAATCATAATAAAACCATCGATAAAACATAAATGTATAGAATAACTTTGAAGTCAATTTGACAATGAACCCATGGAAAGATAGGATTTTTATCTTATATTTATGTTGGAAAACCTTTAAAAGAACTCCTTAAATGAAAGATTAACTAAGGATCAAGGGTTACCATACATTACTACATGAGAAGCCTACGAAAAAGTGAAGAAGAAATCATGAGAATCAATACCCTAGCTTGTTCTTGAGCTTGGTCTTCGAAGGGGGTTCAAGAGTGGGTTTGTTTTTTAGTGGGAAAGGTTTTATCTAAAAAATGATTTCCCCATTAGGTTTTATGCTTATAAAGTAACTTAAAATACCTAAAAAAACATAAAATAACCATAGATATTTTATTTTGAATGTGGGGTGAATTTCCCAATTCACCCCTTAACTTGGCAAACGTACATGCAGAAAGTGCACGTCCAAGCGACGTGCATGGCGACAGACCGTTGATGGAATGACGGTACCGTCCTACACATCCGTAGTTTGTAAATGAGGCTCACTTTTGATGTAGAAATCCCAAGCCTAAGTGTGGAGAAACACCTCCATTCGATGGGACATGAACCATAATACGGGGAATCTTTTGCGTTGTCGTTGATTGACACTGCCAAGGAAGTGTTCTTCCAGCTTATGGGTCTTCCTCAAGAACCCATAGGGTGGTACTTGGGGAGTCAATCTTGTACTTTTAGACCCTAAATATGTCCTTTAATATATTAGGATCCTCCCCTATCAATTTAGACTCCAAACTATACTTCAACACAAGGCAAACATATAACAGAATACTAGCACAGATATGACCAGATTCCTAACGTCTTGGTCGTCCTTTTACCTTTGACTCCCAAACTCTTTAAAACAACTATCACAAGTTTTGACACCCTTAATTAACATGTTTTTAACTTTTTAAGGTACATGTGAGGCTTTAGATACCTTTGTTCATTTTGAGGATCTTGACACCTACAGAGTGTTTTATCTCATATTCCGGTCACATCCCAAGAATATCATTTCCCCATTACTCTCTCTTATTATTATTCTTCTGGCTGTTAGTTTTCCTGCAACCCCCCCCCTCCATTTTTAATTTACATTTGTGTCACCCCTTTAATTTTTTATGTTTTTACACGATAATTTATTGTAGCTATGACTATCATAACTTGATTTATGTTTGGCCGAAATATTCTCAGTACCCCTCCTTGTGGGAAGTATACCAACCCTTTGTTGGGTTATGTACTGATTAAATACTGTGGATACCTAGTATTGGATTAAGTATTTTTTATGACATCACTGATCACTAAGGATAAGAAATTCATGCATGAAACAAAGTGATACCATTATAATCTTATTTGGAACATTTAAACTAATTCATGATAATTTATTGAAGATCTAGAAACCGTAAGTCTAGTTAATAGTTAGGGAATCAATAATCTAACTAAATTTTAGGGGCCTAATAGGAAAAGGATCCCTCTAGTTAATTTCTACATAATCGGTGACGAATTCAACCAGAGAAATATTTTAATTTTGGAGCTGAAACTAAAGGAATCGTGTTGCTTTCTTGAATTAGTGTCCTTGACTTTTCTTCTCCTCTCTAACTGTAATTACTTTATATTTTGATCAATTATTGACTTAGGTAGGTTCTAATTTTTCTTCTAGGCTTAAACTAACTAAAACTTCATAATTAGGGGTTAAATAATGAAGTTAGGCGTCCAACAAAGAAGGATAAGACCAAAAGACCCCTGATAGAACTGTTGTCGAAGTCACTGACAGGCGACATTGATGGACCGTCAATGGATTGTCGGTCTGTGCTATTTAACCGTAAGTCGTAAATGGGATCTTTCTTCCAGAGGTCTTATCCATTGACCAGGACCACGAAACTTAGGTCTTGCCATGGGTCGACAATTAGACTCTTGTTTGTCCTGGTTCCAAGGATATGTTGCAGTTGCATACCACGGACCACCAACATTTGCCGTGGGTCACCCTACGCCTGTGGGTTGCAATCATGGGTTGCTCCTACAACTTCACGAAATCTGCACTAAGTTCTATTTTCATGTACGTGGTGTTAAATTATCGCCCCCTTGAGAATATTTGTGCTTAAATGAACACTAAATAGATGAAATATGAGGAAAGATATTCAAACCCTACCGTTATAAACTAGAAACAAATTTCTTACCCAACTAAGTTCCATGTTGATGCAAATACGCTGATAATGCAAGTACAAACTGAAGGAACATAATACCAAGACTCAATTCACACACGAATGACCAAAATCTGAATAGTAATTATTAACTCAAGATGGAGTGGAGTTGAAAGGAATGAGGTGGGGATACTTGCCCATCATGGCTTCATATGCTTCCCATGTAGATCTCTCTACAGATAGACTCCTCCACGAAACCTTGGCTGAAGCGGCTTCTTTTTTTGTTAACCTTCTAACTTGACGATCAAGAATCTCCATAGGTATATCCTCATAAAAAATATATATTTCACAGCCAGACTCTTTAATGGAACATCGGATGCTGGATCACCCACACATTTCTTCAATAGTGAAATATGAAAGATTGGATGTACTGCTGCAAATTATTCTAAAAACTCTTACTCATAAGCCACTTTACCGATGTTTATCAAGATACGGTAAGGGCCAACATATCGAGCTTCCCTTTATTGCAAAATATTATCACCCTTTCATAGGTGACACTTTCAAGAAAACTCAATAATCAACTTTGAACTCTAGTTTCCTTCTCCTTACATTTGCATAAGACCTTTAGGGACTCTTGGTTGCCTTAATTCTGTCTCTAATAAATTGCACACTACACCTATAAAAGAACTCATAAGGGGCCATTTGAATATTTTGAATGATAGCAATAATTGTAGGTGAACTCCATAATAGGAAGGTGATCATCCTAACTACCCTTCAAGTCGATCACACAAGTTCTTAACATGTAATATAAGGTCTGAATCGTACACTCTACCTGACTATCCTTCTATGGATGAAATTATGTGGTAATATTAACCTGAGTACCAAGAAATTTCTAACATGACTTCCAATAATGAGAGATAAACTAAGGACATCTATCCCAAGATATAGACAAAAGAACCCCATGCAATCTCACTATCTCATCGATGTAAAGCTTGGCATAGTCTTCCGCTGAATCTATTGTCTTGACTGCGAAAAAGCGTGAAGACATAGTAAGCCTATCTACTATCAGCCCAATGGAGTCATGATTTTTGCGAGTACGAAGCAATCCTATAATGAAATCCATGTTTATCACTTCTTACTTTCAAGTAGGAATGTCGATCTCTTGAGTCAAACCTCCTAGTTTTTGACATTATACATTTACTTTTTTATTATTAGGGCACTTAGCCACAAAATCTCCTATATCACTCTTTATGCCATTCCGCCGAACAACTCTTGTAGATCACAGTACATCTTAGTGGATCCTGGACGAATAGAAAATCTGGAGTTATAGGATTTTCCAAAATTCTACTGTCTCAGCTCGCCTACCTCGGGAACCCATAATGAACCCAGATAGGAGAAAACCATAACTCCTTGTTGATGGACAACACCCTTTAATTAGAGTAGTAGTGGATCACTCTCTTTATATAGTTTCCTAAAACTACACTACCTATTTAAGATTCAGATCCATTTTGACCTATGACACCACTATTTGATATTCTCATAAAACGAACTCCTAAATGAGCAATCCTGTGAACATCCTCTGCTAGATCTTTTCTTTATTCCTCAACATGTGTTGCACTACCCATAAATAGTTTGCTAAGGGAATCTTCTACTATATTTATCTTACCAGGATGGTAATGCAGAGTCATGTCATAATCCTTGAGTAACTCAAGTCATCTTCTCCATTGATTATTCAACTCTTTCTGGGTGACACATATATAAGGGTCTAATGGTCTGTGAAAACATCTACATGAACACCATACACGTATTGTCGCCATATCTTGAGGTCAAAAACCACTTCTGCAAGCTCGAGGTGATGAGTCGTATAGTTCTTCTCATGCACCTTAAGTTGTTTGGAAACATAAGCTACAAACTTACCTCGCTACGTCAATACACAACCTAGGTCGACTCTAGATGCATCATAATAAATGACATAACCATCTGAACCCTCTGGTAGAGTCAAAACAGGAGTTGTACACAACTAAATCTTCAGTTCTGCAAAGATTTTCTCACAATCACCTTACCAAAGAAACTTAACCGCTTTCTAAGTCAACATAGTGAATGGAGAGTCTATGGATCAAAATCATTGCATGAACCTTCTGTTATAGCTCGCTATACCTAAAAACTTCTTATATCTTTAGGAGAGGTAGCTCAGAGGCTTTTTTTCACTGCTTATATTTTTTGGAATCCAATAGGATCTATTCGTTCGATACTATATACCTAAGGAAAGCTACTATAAGCAAAATTCATACTGGTTAAATTTGGAGAATAACTTGTGATGTTTAAGAGTTCGCAAAACCACTCACAAATGAATAAAATATTATTCCTAACAAATTGATAATGATCATACCATGTTCTGAAGGTTGTGTTCAGAATGTCACTATCTCCGAATCTACGTTGATGATAACCCAACCTGAGGTCTATCTTTGAGATATGACTAGCACCCTGGACTGGGTAAAACATGTCATCAATCCTAGGGATGTGATACTTATTCTTGATTGTGACCATGTTCAACTGCATATATCGATGCACATCCTAAGAGAACCATCTTTATTCTTCATGAACAACACAGATGCACCCAATGGAGAAATACTAGGGCTGATGAACCCTTTATCAAGACGGTCTTTCAACAACTCTTTTTATTCCTTAATCTTTGATGGTTCCATTAGGAAAGGAGGAATGGAAATAGTTTGGATATCTGAAAGGGGATCAATTCCTACGTCGATTTCTCTTTCAGAAAACTACGAGAAGATCATTTAGAAATATTTCTTGAAACTCATTAACCCTAAGATATGACTTAATATTTGGGGTTATGGAGCTTGAATCCTTAACCAGAACTAGGTATAACACTTAAAAATCATTTTTTTGCCATATAGTAAGAAATGAATCAACCCATAGGCATTGTCATATCCAGGTTTACCCTCTACATTTAACCGGCGTTGTCTACTCTTTGAGGACTAATACTAGCCTCTTATCTTACATCATTACATTCATAAGTTGAATTTAGCAAAAATTTTAAAACTTTTTATTACTTCTACTTGGAGGTTTATATAGACCTCTACATACATATGATATATATATATATATATATATATATATATATATATATATATATATATATATATATATATATATATATGGAGTATACATAGACCCTTCGTATAAGAAGGTTACCTAGCCTTCTACGTTTACTGCACACATATATATAAGATAGAACATAGTCTTAAAAATTGTGTTATCTCATACCATCTAAACGACCATAGAAATTTGGGCATAACCATACATCAATGTAGAGAATCCACATATAGGCTTATACAAATCGTACTCAAATAAATATAGAGTGAACATAAAAATCTTAGAAAACAAAACAAATTCATATGCTAGATATTGGCATCGCCGTCAGAATGTGAGGACCTACCCACTTGGATGGTAGAGAATATCCAAGTCATCTTGAATGAGCCATCAACGACCGGAACATAAAATATTGGGGAAAAAGGAAGAAATAAGGGTAGTACGCAACTAGTACTAAGTATGAGACCATATGCACATAGACTTGTAAAACATGATAAGAAAAGGACATTTCTATAAGTATGCATTTTTCATTGAAAACCTTCACGCATATACAACAAAACTATACTAATCCATATTTAACATTTATTAAGTCATAGGCATATTCATCTGGATACTACAACATTATGTCTAGTCAAGTCAACCATTGATATCATGTAAGTAGATACATACTCAAGTAACTCCATCATTAAGTCATATTTAACAATAAGCATGAATAAGAGTACATTTCATTAGAACAAAGCAAGACAATTACCTATGAACCCCTATCAAGTCAACAAGTGCAATGACCAAGCAAAGCCCTATAACCTTACTCGATTAATTAACCCAACAAGAATCATGACTACACCTACTTCACATATCATGACATTGAAATATACATTTCATCTTACTTTAACAATATAGACCAACATATACTCATAAGTGAACTAATCAACATAATATCAAAATGTGCAAGTTCATCATATACATATCATATATCATTATAAGCATAAACATACATAAGAAAATCCTCCTAAGACTCATTGAAAGGCTAACTAGTGAAATGCTTAGGTAGAGTCCCATACCCCTACCTACACTAACCTAGACCCATTAAGTTATCCTAGTTAGAGTTCAATCCTTTAATTCATTTTATCTTTTTGGGAACATCTTGATCTAACTGACATAGACCACATGAGCTACTGTGGAGTTCGGTGTTGTAAAACCTTACACCAATGAAACGTAGTCTATCGGCCAAAGTAAAACCAAACATTAATGTATCTTTCTAGGTGGATCCACTAGCTAGTCTTCCTATGGGGGAAACATTGTTCAAGAACTAGGAAATAGGTATAATCCCTCTACATGCCATTTGGTAATTGGGGCCTCCTCTCATGGAAATCCATTGGATGAGTATCCCTCATTGGGGAGTCAACACCACGTTTAGAACTACAGGGTGAATCTTCCTCTATGGGAAGTCATCACCTCCCATTGTTAAGTTCACTTGGTTGTAAGTTATCTCCCTTTTTTGAAATGTCTTAAAACCTTTAATTATCAAACTTAGCATAGTTTAGGTCATAGGATCTACCCTTTGTCATAAGTCCTTTCATTAGAATTCATACAAGTGATGTTAGCACATTGACATTTCATATCATAATAAGGCACATTGGTAGTCATCACCATCCTTATAGCATATACACCTTAATCAACCTCACAACATAGTCAAGACATTTAAATTCAACATCAAACCACCATATAAATCCTAATATAAGGCTTACTCAAATATAACATCATGACTTAATCATAATTAACCACAATTGGAAGTAAAAAATAAAGATAATAAGGCTTACCAAGTCTCTGTCACAGTTCGTCATCAAGGCATTACCATAAACACTCAATTAAATCCAATTTAGGGAATAGAACATTATAATTCCTTAATCAACATGATAACAAGGCTAGGAGAATCACTACATCATAATTCAATACTAGATCATAGTTTAAGATAAGACACTTAGGTTAATTCACTTTGTAACCTAGATCATCATCTCAAGAACCAGAATGAAAGACTAAAATTCAATATAATTTGTTCATGATTAATGTAACAACATCAATTAATAGCAATTTTCAACCAATAACGAAGTCAATTGAACAAATCTCAACTTAATTGATGTCAATATCAAACCTAGGGTTAAAGGTTAAGGATCTCATCTATAAACTATAACAAATCATCAAAATGTATCACAATTAAGTTAGAATAAATGTTAATATATTCATATTATCCAATATAAAACATAAAAAAAATCAATTTATAACCAAATTTTAAAGATTGAGAGTAACCCAACTTCTAAAAATAATTTGAAGGAACCCTTTGAAGAAAGAGGTCTCAAATGTAAATTAGATCCCATACCTCAAAGTTTGATGAATATTTGGTGGTGATTTAGTCTCTTTACAGATCCCAAATCCTTCCCCTAGCAAGTCTTCATTGGTGTCTTCCAATAGAGAGAGAGAAGGAAGAGAGTTTGTTTTGAGAGTTGTGTTTAGTCTAATGAGGGTTGGTGTCTTTATATGGGGGATTAATTAACTTTACTTTGAGTCTCTTAAAACCCTAATTAACCACCATAACCCTTAAATAATTAAATGAAACTATATTAATATGTGTAGGAAAATTGCAGGCCCATCGACGAGACCACGATCGACGGATCATTAGTCCATCGACGGCCAGCCCTCCCTTCGTTCTGCACAACCGTTATTTCTATCAGATATTTGTGCAGGAGAGGGATGCAAAATTTTGGCTAAGTGTTGGACGATGTTTTGAAATGACGCCCCGTGAATCTACATACGAGCCGTCCTTTGCCTCTCGTGGTTACACACTCACTAGGCAGTGTTTCCTCCTACGTGCTAGGGTCCTCCTCAAGGTCCCTTGGTTGGTCCTTGGGGAGTCGTACCCGGAACTTTCAACCACGAGTTATATTAAACACCTATTAACTACCCTTCCACCAATTTTCATGGATTTCGGACTCCTAAAAGCTCGTCAAATAGGCTTAGGCACGCTAGTACCACCTCGAACTAGTTTCCGAACGCCATGGACGTTCTTGTAAGTTTTGGTTCCTAAACTTCCAAAATGACCTATATTCATTAAAATAGGTCTTAAAAAGTGTTTAGACCTCGTGTAGAATTTTTGAAGTGTTACATTATCCCCCCCCCCCAGGAACATTCGTCCCCGAATGACACTAAACATCTTAAAATGAAGGAATAAACTCAACACAGGAAGCCCAACCAACAACAGTAGATAATAACATTAATCATATCATTCCAACAAAGCAATTCAAAAAAATTCAATTAGCACACATAAGGATCAACATTACATTATGAGGAATATCATTCTCACAACAACAACATGATCTCAACATGCTTTACATGAGTGAATTATGTCAAAGTTCAACATATAAACATTCTACATATCATTTAATAAAGACTAATCTTCTCAAAATTCACAAGATAACTCAAACAAACCAATGAGCAAAATTTAAAGTTCAAATGCTCACTTCACTATAATCTCTGTAAAGCAAAAACCTAAAATGCACATTCTGCAACACTTCACTAAAAATCAAAAGAACTTCAATTTTGTCATTATATTCATTATAAGTAAGAACTACGAACCTTTGTTGTAAAATAGATAAGGGTATCGGGGCTTCGTGTCGGCCTAGGCATCTCATGTAGCACCCTCAACTAGGTGATTCTTCTATAACACCTTTCCGGAAATCACCTTTTTATTCTTTAACTTCTTGAATTGCCTCAAGAATTTGAACAAGAAATTCCTCATAAGAGAGGTTATACTTGACACCAAGGCCCTCAATAGGAAGAATAGACTCGGGATCACCGATAAACTTCTTCAACATAGAAACATGGAAAATCGGATGAGCCGAAGCCAATTAACTAGGAAGTTTCTATTCATAGGCAACTTTACCAACTCTTTGCAAGATCTCATAGGGACCCACATAAAGAGGACTCAACTTCCCTTTCTTGCCAAATCAAACCACCCCTTTCATTGGTGAAATTTCCTAATACACCTTATCACCTTCTTTAAACTCCAAATCCCTTCTCCTGTGATCGCCAAAAGACTTTTGCCGACTATAAGCCGTTTGTAACCGGTTTCTTATGATATGAATTTCTCCAAAGTCTTACAAACCAAATCGGTACAAAGAAGTGAAGTCTCTCCCACTTCAAACCATCAAATAGAAGACCTACATCTCCTACAAGACAAGGCTTCATAGGGAGCCATGGAAATGGATCAACGAAAACTATTATTATTAGGAAACTCCACCTAAGGCAAATGCTTATCCCAATTTCCCTTGAAACCAATAATACAAGCCCTAAGCATATCCTCAAGGGTTTGAATAATATGTTTCGTTTGCATTCATTTGGGGATGAAAAGCGGTACTCAACTTCACCTTAGTACCCATCCCTTTTTTGAATGACCTCTAAAATTTAGATTTTAATTGTGCACCCTGTTCGATATGATGAATAACGGAATACAATGGAGACACACAATATCATCTATGAGTATCCTAGCATAATCTCTGTCAAATAAGTAGACTTGACGCCGAACAAATAGACTTGAAGGGAATAAAGTGAGCGGACATGGTCAACCTATCAACAACCACCCATATAGGGTCATATTGCTCTTAAGTCCGAGATAAACCCACTACAAAATCCACATTGATGTGTTCCCACTTACAAATAGGAACTTGGAATTCTTGTAGTAAGCCACCCGACTTTTGATGATCGGCTTTTACTTTATGGCAGCTCGGATACTTAGCAACAAACTCCCCTATGTCCTTTTTCATACCTTCCCACCAATATACTTCCCTAAGGTCATTGTACATTTTTGTCAAACACGAATGAATGGAGTAGCGGGATCCATGGGCTTCCTCAAGGATCCGGTCCCTCAACCCATCTATATTGGGAACACACAATCTTCCATGGTACCACAACACACCATCCCCCCTCCCCTCAAGGATAATGACACATTTAACTTACCGAGAACCGATTCTTTCAACTCCATGAATGGTTGATCAAGGTGTTGTTTGGACTTCACCTCAACTACCAATGATGACTCGGAGTTATAATTGACTTTGAATTTTTCATTCGGATAATCTTCAAACCCCACACCTAACCTACAAAACCTATGTACATCCCTCACTAGGTATTTCTTGGCTTCATCTATGTGAGATATAATACCCATCATCATACGACTTAGAGCATGCACCACCACGTTGGCCTTGCTAGGTTCATAGAGGACACTCATGTCGTAATTTTTCAATAATTCCAACCACCTTCTTAGTCGGAGATTCAACTCTTTTTGGCTAAACACATATGAGAAACTCTTATGGTCGGTAAAGACATCAACATGGATACTATAATAGTAATGCCTCCATATTTTCAAGGCAAACACCATGGCCGCTAAATCAAGTTCATGAGTTGGATAGTTTTGGTCATGTACCTTAAGTTGCCTACAAGCACAGGTTATCACCTTCCGATGTTGCATAAGAACACACACCAAACTCACTAGGGATGCTTCTATATACACAAAAAAACCTTTGAACTCTCCGATAAGGTCAAGACCGGAGCACAAGTAAGCTTATCTTTCAAAATTTAAAAACTTCTCTCATATGCCTCCGACCACTCAAATTTCTTATTCTTTTTGTTCAAAGTAGTCAAGGGAGATGCAATGTACTCAAAAAACCTCCACAAACCTCTGATAATAACCTGCTAAACCCAAGAAAATCCTAATATCGTTTGGAGTCAAAGGTCTAGGCCAATTTTTCAACGCCTTCGTTTTCCTTTGATCAACCTCAACTCCCTCGCTAGAAATGATATGACCAAGAAATGTCACCGACCTCAACCAAAACTCACATTTGCTATATTTTTCAAACAATTGATGTTCTTTAAGTACTTGCAACACTACCCTCAAATGGTTCATGTGATCACCTAATTTTTCGAATATACCAAGATGTTGTTAATAAATAAAATGACAAATTGAATCTAAGTAATTTTGGACACCCTACATTAGGTCCATAAACGGCACCGGAGCATTAGTGAGACCATAGTACATTTCTAATAATTCATAATGAACATATCTAGTTCGAAATGCCATTTTTGGAATATCCTCACCTCTCACCCAAAATTGGTGATACCCCGACCTCAAGTTAATCTTAGAAAAGTAACTTGCCCTTGGAGTTGATCAAACAAGTCGTCAACCCAAGGGAGAGGATGCTTATTCTTCATTGTTACTTTATTGAGTTGGCGGTAAACAATACACATTCTTAATGACCTATCCTTCTTCTTCACAAATAAAACCAGAGCACCCCATGGAGAAATACTAGGTCTTATGAAGCCTTTTTCTAGTAAATATTTGAAATGTGCCTTCAACTCTTTCAATTCGGCTGGAGCCATCCAATAAGGAAGAATTGAAATGGGATTTGTATCCGGTAGTAAATTTATACCAAAATCAATTTCATGTTCAGGAGGAATACTGGGAAGGTCATAAGGAAAGACCTCCGAAAATTCATTCACTACGGGGACCGACTCAATAGGGTATAGACAAACTTTTGAAATCATTTTACATGCTTTTAGACAAGAGATAATAAAACCTCTAGGAATTGAGTTTTCCCCTTCCACTCTACAACGGGTTCATTTGGAAAGTTAAACTTCACCACCCTTGTCCTACAATTAATAGAATCAAAGAAAGCATCCAACTAATCCATACCCAATATAACATCAAAATAAAATATATCAATTTCTACTACATCAAGATAAGATACTCTGTTGGGTAACATTATAGGACAATTTCTATAAACCATTTTTGCCACAACCGACTCACCCACCGAAGTAGAGACTAGAAGACGTTCATGCAAAATATCTGGTATATCATCAAACTTTTTGGCTACTAGAGAAGTAACAAAGGATAAAGTAGCACCCGGATCAAGTAAGGCATATGCATGAATAGAGAAGACTTTCAACATACTGGTCACCACGTCTGGAGAAGTCTCTTGCTCACCTCTAGAGTGGAGAGCATAAAATCGCTTCTTATTTGGAGCCTCATTAGAACAACTTATTTGTGATTGATCACCCTTTTCTTGACCTATTATATTAGTTCAATCCATAACCTTGTGGTGACTCTTGCCACAACCAAAATAATTGCCCATTCCAACCAAGCATACACAAAAATGATCCTTTCTGCACTTGGAATATATATGCTTCTCATGTGGTGAGTTTCCACTCCTTCCCTTTTGAACTCTCGATTTATTTACCTTATCATCACAACCCTTAGGGAACTTAGATGGAACTTGATTATGAATTCACTTCTTAAATCTAGGCTTGTCTTGTATCTCAAGCCTATTCTTTGAAGAACCACCCTCGAACGATCTTACCCTCTTGCCATCTCTACCATTCTTCTTAGCCCTTGCGTCTTCTACATTCTTGGCCTGCACCATAAAACGAGAAATTTTCATGTTGTCATGTAGCATAGACGAATGATACTCCTCTTGCAAATCATCTGACACTCCCGGCACAAAGCGGCTAATTTCATCTCTAGGATCGGAAACCAAAGAGAACATATTTCAACAATTTAGTAAATTTCAAGGAGTATGTATGAACACTCAGACCTACTTGGCAAAGGTTGATGAACTTCACAACTTTAGCTTCACTCATCTCCCTTGGAAAGAACTGATCAAGAAAAGTCTTGTTAAAGATCTCCCAAGTCAACAGACCACCTCTCAATAGCCTATTATCCCTCCATTGCAAAAAAACATGCTTCAGCCACATCCTTGAGTTGATAAGTAGCCAACTCGGCCTTCTCACTTGTGGACGACCCCATATCCAAGAGTATCTTATAGACTTCATAGATGAATTATTGGGGGTATTCCTCAACCTTAGACCCGTAGAAGGTAGGAGGGTACATCCGAGTGAACTCCCTTAGACAGGAAACCATAGTAGTAACTTGTTTATGAGGATGGGGGTACAACCTCTCTGTTTGCTTGGGACATCATCGATTGGGCTTCAGCAGTGTCGGCTTGAGACAACTGGATGAAGGCAGCCCTTATATCTCCATCCTTCAAGGGTGGAGGATTTACCGGAGCTTGTTCCATATTAGCATCTTCTTCAAGTGAAGGAACTTGATCACCATGGAGAGGAGCTCTCGCATTGACAATTTCCTCTTCAAGTATTCGTGTTGCATTCCTTTGAGTGTTCGTTCTTCCTATAATCATAACAATAGAATTAGATGCAGAAGCACAACATAAGATACTCTAATGGCACGATATATGATTTCCAAGAAAAAAAGAGTTTCCTAGGCATCAGGTAGGTTCCGATCCATAAATGTGGGGCACTTCACAATTATGGACACGAACTTACATAGATGTGGTTGAGATAGAAATTGACTCTAAGGTAATTCAACCTCATTCTCTTATACCAAGTTTGTCACATCCGGGTTTTCCCCCTAGATGGAACTAGAATAGGCTTCCTCTTTGAGTACTAAGACTATTCTCTTATCTTACATCATCACATTCATAAGTCGAACTTAGCAGAAATTTTTAAAATTTTTATTACTTCTACTTAGAGGTTTACATAGACCTCTGCATACACATAATATACATATATATATATACATATATATATATATATACATATATATATATATATATATATATAATATATATATATATATATATATATTATATATATATATATAATACATAGACCCTTCGTATAGAAAGGTTACATAGTCTTCTACTTTTATTGCACACATATATAGAAGATAGAACATAGTCTTAAAGATTGTCTCATCTCATACCATCTAAAGGATCATAGCAATTTGGGTATAGCCTACATCAATGTAAAGAAGAAACATATATTCTTATACAAATCATACTCGAATGAAGATAGGGTGAACATAAAAGTCTTAGAAAACAAAGGAAATTCCATAGGCTAGATATTGGCATCGCCCTCGGAAAGTAAGGACCTATCCACTTGGATGGTAGAGAATATCCAAGTCTTCTTCAAGTCGTCTCGAATGAGCCTTCAACGACTGGAACCTAAAATGCTGGGGGCAAAAGGAAGAAATAGGGTTAGTACACCACTTGTACTAAGTATGAGACTATATGCACATATACTTGTAAAACATGCTAAGAAAAGTCATTTCTATATGTATGCATTTTTCATTTAAAACCTTCATGCATATACAACAAAACCATAACAATCCATATTTAACATTTATTAAGTTATAGGCATTTTTATCCCGATACTATAACAAAAGGTCTGGTCAAGTCAACCATTCATACCACGTAAATAGATATACTCAAGTAACTCCATCATCAAGTCATATTTATTAATAAGCATGAATAAGAGTATATTTCATCAAAACAAAGCAAGACAATTACTCATGAAACCCTGTCAAGTCAACAAGTTCAAACCCCAAGAAAATCCCCATAACCTTACTCAATTAATTAACCAAACAAGAATCATGGCTAACACCCTACTTCACATAACATGACATTTAATTATACATTTCATCTTACTTTAACAATATAGACCAACACATACTTATAACTGAACTAATCAACATATACTATCAAAAATGTGAAGGTTCATCATATACATATCATATATAATTATAAGCATAAACATTCATAAGAACATCTTCCTAAGACTCCCTTCAAGGCTAACTAGTGCAATGCTTAGGTAGAGTCCCAAAACCATTACCTATACTAAGCTAGACCCCTTATGTTAAACTAGTTAGAGTTCAATCCTTAAATTTATTTTACCTTTTTTGGGAACATCTTCCTCTAACCGACATACACCACATGAGCTAGTGTGGAATCCGGTGTTGTAAAACCTTTCACCGATGGAAGGTGGTCTAGCGGCAAAAGTAAAACCAAACATAAATATAGCTTTTTAGGTGGATCCACTAGCTAGACTTCCTATGCGGGCAATATAGTTCAAGAACTAGGAGATAGGTATAATCCCTCTACATACCACTTTGCAATTGGGGCCTCCTCTCATGGGAATCCAATGTGGGAGTATCCCTCTTTCAGGAGTCAACACCACGTTTAGAACTATAGGGTGATCTTCCTCTATGGGAAGTCATCCCCTCCCATTGTCAAGCTCACTTAGTGCTAAGCTATGTCCCTTTATTGAAATATCTTTAAATCTTTAATTATAAATCATAGCTTAGTTTGGGTCATAGGGTATACCCCTTGTATACTCATCATCATCAATAGATCAATAATAATTGCATGAGTATTAGTCCTTTCATTACAATTCATATAAATGAGGTTAGCACACTAGCATTTCATATGATAATAAGGCATATTGGTAGTCATCACCATCCTTCTAACATATACACCTTAATGAACCTCAATACATAGTCAAGACATATCAATTCAACATCATACCACCCTATCAATCCTAATACAAATCTTACTCCAATATAACATCATGAATTAATCATAATTAACCAACACTAGAAGTAAAGGTTAGAGATCATAAGGCTTACCAAGTCTTCTTCAAACTTCATCATCAAGGCATTACTATAAACCCTCAATTCAATACAATTTAGGATATACAACATCATAATTCCATAATAAACATGATAACAAGTCTAGGAGAATCACTTAATCACAATTCAATACTAGATCATAGTTTAAGATAATACACTTGGGTTAATTCACTTCCTAACCTAGATCATCATCTCTAGAACTATCATGAAAGACAATAATTAACTATAATTTGATCATGATTAATGTAACAACATGAATTAATATCACTTCAATCAATAAACAAGACAATTGAACCAATCTCAACTCTATTCATGTCAATATCAAACCTAGGGTTAAGGGTTAAGGATCATCATCTGAAAACTACACAAAATCATTAAGATGTATCACAATAAAGTTAGAATATATGTTAATCTCTTAATACTATCCAATAGAAAACATAAACAAATCAATTCAAAACCTAATTTTTGAGATTGAAAAGAACGCACATGAAAACCCAACTTCTGAAAATATTTTGAAGGAACCCTTTGAGGAAAGTGATCTTAAAGGGGAATTAGATACCATACCTCAATGTTTGATGAATATTTGATGATGAATTCATCTCTTTTAGACCCCAAATCCTTCCCCTAGATGGTCTTCACTGATGTCTTCCAATAGAGAGAGAAAGAAGAGACAAGGAAGAGAGTTTGTTTTGAGAGTTATGTTTACTCTATTGAGGGTTGGGTCTTTATATGGGGGGTTAATTAATTAATTAGACTCCCTTAAACCAATAATTAAACATCTAAACCCTTAACTAATTAAATGAAACAAAATTAAAAAGTGCAAGAAAATTGCAGGCCAATCGACGAGACCACGATCGACGAATCGTTGGTCCATCGACGACCAGGCCTCCCTCCGTGCTGCACAATCGGTATTTCGGTCATAGACTTGTGCAGGTGAGGGATACAAAAATTTTTCTAGGTGTTGGACGACGTTTGGCATTGACACCCCGTCGATCAACACATGAGTCGTCCTTTGCCCCTCCTTGTTGCACACTGCCCATGCAGTGTTGCCTCCTACGTGTTAGGGTCCTCCTCAAGGACCCTTAGTTGTTCCTTGGGGAGTCCTACCCAGATGTTTCGACCATGAATCATCTTAAACACGTATTAATTACTCATCCACTAATTTTCATGGATTTACGGCTCTTAAAAATTTTCAAATAGGTTGAGGCATGTTAGTACCTCCTATAACTAGTTTCTAAATTTCATGGACGTTCTTGGACGTTTTGGTTCCTAAACTTCCTAAATGACCTGTACTCATTACAATAGGTCTTAAAACAGTGTTAGACCTCATAGAACCTATGTTAAGCTTCAATACTAGTCTTAAGTTTTTGAAGTGTTACAGGCGCTAAGCTACTAACATTCCATTCAAAGATTTGTTCATATGGAAATTTAAAACAACAATCCTAGTTCTACAATCGACTTAGGCATAATAGGATGTAACCACTCCATACCTATGATGACATCTAAGTCTATAATTTCTAACTCTACAAGATCTATTATGATGACTTTCTGAGAATGTATGATAGGGAGATTTTTGTACACCCTTCTAGCTATAATTAGGTTAGCGATAAGATTAGAGACTGAGAATGGTTCTGAGAGAGTTTCTGGACTAACATCAAATATGACTACTATATAAGGATTTAAAAATGAGGGAGTATCCCCTAGGTCTAACAAAGCATAAACATCGATATTAAGGACTCGTAACGTACTACTTACTACATCAAGAGAATCTTCCTGATCCTGGAGAGCTTGAAGAGTATAAAGCCTATTTTGGCACTGTGTGCCACATGTACCAGATGAGTTACCCAACTGGAGTTGGGATACTTGTCGATGTTGCTATATTTGTGGACTGATCTCTACCATTGCTACCTCCTTCACCCCGTTTAGAAGGAAAATCCCTCAACCTATGACAAGACTGACCATATCAAAATCATCCTTCCTTTCATACAAGGCACTGACCTAGATAATCATACCACACATAGGGAAAGTTGGGTAGTTTTTGGTACCTTAAAAACTTCCTTGAGACTTAGACCCTGATGCCCTACCTTACTTATGTTGTCTAAACTTGGAGGATGGAACACTATTTGATGAAGGTGCTGGAGCTGAAAGTTTCTGTTGACCTTGCGAATGATTTCCACCATCCGATTTCTATTGAGAATTATCTGAGTTTCCAGTTCTATCTTTCATGTTCTCATTAGCATGTCCCCTAATCTTGTTACTCTTAACCTATGAAGCATGATTCATGAGGTTAGAGATGTTTGTTTTATCCAGCAACATAGCATTCCTCCATTCTGTTTTACAAAGTCTGACACTCCATATAGAAACTTATTCATCTGAGCCCTAGAATCAGTAACCATATGAGGAGCATACCTAGAGAGTTGTGTAAACTTGAGACCATAGTCTTGGATAATCATGATACCTTGCCTAAAATTCGTAAATTGCTGAGTTGTTCGTCTATCTTAGCTCCCCTAGGAAGAACATGTCCAAAAACGTTTCACCAAAGCAAACCCAACCAATAGGAACTGTGTATGTACCCTTGTTCTCTATCCACAAAGTATACTAGATATGAGACAAATCGTTAAGTTGGTAAGATTTTCACTCAACCTGATCATTCCCTGTTACCCGTATCACTTCAAAATATTTTCTTGACCTCATCAATGAAGTTTTGGTGATCTTTACCAATCTAGGATCCTATTAATACAGGTGGATTCATCCTAACAAAATCTCACAAAATAGTTGCAGCTTGCCCAACATTAACATATGTCAGAATTGGAGCCGGTTCATAGATATGCTCGGCCACACTTTGAGACAACAACTGAATGTTGTTACAGAGATCTACATTTGAGACTTCTTGTTCTGGGTCTAAAGGAGATACGTTTACATTCCTGGTATATCCATTTGTGGCTTTGCCTTTATAAGAAGGCATGATCTAAAATGTAGTACGTCGAGTTAGAATGGAGATAGAGCATACCTTACGCGCTATAAGAGTAACAAGTAAATGAAGATTTTACAACAACGTTTTGTTGACTCCTCTTATTAGATGTGGTGCACACTACACACCTATGAAAGGGACTCTACCTATTGCAACTTTTCAGACATCCAGGACTATCAAACATAGACCTATTATAGCAAGTTTTTAACGCCCTGAGCTACCCCTGAGACGCAGATAGGGGACCTAGGATTACAAGTGACCCTAAGCTACCCCTATTGGCATAATCACAAGCATACTAAACATAAATCGAGTAATAAAACTTTGTGGAAGATAATCATGAAATAGATAAAGGGGAATACCCATCCTAATACTCAATGTATAAAATAATCTGAGAAGATTTCAATAACAAATGAAATTTAAAACACTAATACTATATTAAATCTAATTATGTCATAATGAGGTTATAACTGACTAGAATTGTTGGGTCATGCCCCAGCTAAATATAGCAAAAGCTTAAAACTAAGGAATAAAAGTGATAAAAATAGTCATGTGAGTAGTCATTGAAGAATGAGGACTCATGACTAATGCAACTGAACTAAAGATCAGGAACAGATTTATGTGTGATTTGGTTGTTGAGGACTGAACCTACATTATGAGAAGATATTGCCCAGAGTATATGTTATTACTTGAAAGGTACTGAACATGAGGAATAGAGTAAACCCGAAACAAAATATAACTAAACAAAGTAATAAAACAATAAAATAATCTAAACATGATAAGGATGCTGAAATACTAAACATAACTAAACTGAATGCAACAATAAATTTATAATTTGCTAAAATTGAATCCTAACAATAGGTCAATGCAAAAGAGTTAGATTAAACTATGGGAGCTATTAATAACCGACATAGAACCACATGAGCTAATTATAGAGTCCAATGTGTATGCCCATTGAGAGGACCCAATACACCTGAAAAAAGGTGTACACGCATGCTGGCGTAATCACTAAAATGAAGCCCTTCGAGGGGATTTACAACCTACGTGGATCATACATCTAGATCTATATGTGTGAATGACCCCAGTCCAACTCAATATTATGCTACTCCTAATAAATTAAATGATTATCACATTAAGATTGAATTTTTGTAATAGAATAGATAGCTCAAAACTTACATGCAAATGGACAGTGCAACATTATTATACTAATAATGAAACAGTCAAAATTGAGGAATGTATATCTGGAAAAAAATGAAATGTCATGCCTAGCATGTGTAATTCAAGAACTAAAGAACTATATAGTTAACGATCTGAAATTCAGGTAAAAAACACAAAAGTAACAATATGATATGATTTGAAACATATAAATAACTAATGAATGATAATATTTTGAAGTTGTAGGAACCCTAGTCATAGTAGGGAATAAGGAATATGACTGAATTCTAGGTACCTAATGGGGATGTAACCTACTAGTGAAATCTCACATACCTTGTGACGAATTCAATGGAGAAATTTTTCAATTTCAAGTCTAGAAAGGATAAAATCTTGATGCGTTCTTGAACTAGGGTTCTTGAATTCTTTTGTCCTCTCTAGCCCTAATATCTTTATGTTTTGATAAAAGATTGGACTTAGTAAGTTCTAGTTATGTTTATAGGGTTAAATTGACTAAAAATAATATTTTAGGGGTTAAATGGTGATCTTTAGTGGTCTAATGAAATAGGAAAACACCAAAAGACCCCTTATTTAACTATTGTTATAGTCACCAACGGATGGCACCAACGGACCATCAATAGAATGACGGGTGCTTTTGAACCGTCAGTTGCGACTAGGATATTTCTTTTTGGGGTCTAATCAACAAACCAGTAACACATACCTTGGCTTGGCCTATGGACCATATGTATAGTCGTGGGTTGACACTTAGAATCTTGTTTGTACTAGTTTCGAGGAGGGGTTGCAGTTGCATACCATGAACCACCAGCACAGGCCGTGGACTACCCTACGGTCCATAAGTGGAAATTGTGGGTTGCATTTGCAACTTCTGGAAATCTGCACTAAGGTCTATTTTCGGGTACAAGGTGTTACATATACACAAACATATTAAACACCCATTTATACAAAGGTAACATTGATATTTATAGATTACTTTGTATCATAACATTAGTATTATACGGAATAACACACTAGAATGTAATAAACGAAAAATTACTACTTTGGCATTTGCAGTTTGTAAAATTAAAAGTTTATGGCTAAACTTCATCATTACTAATAAGTATAGATATTAGTCACATGCGATTGTGATCGTTCTGGAGATATGGTCTCAGTGGGAAAACGTGTTATTAATTTTGAATGCAATGAGGTCTCAAAAGCATCTAAAATGAGCAATTTAACAAGTGGAAATACTGAAACCAATCTTTCAAATCAATATGAAGTTATTTTCTTTTGGAATTAATGCATCAATTTTTAGTCTTCCGAAATTGTCTCTTAGTTTTTCAAGAATTTTCTTTAGAATTTCGTAGTACATGTATCTAGTAAATTATGATACATGTATTTAGTTATTTATGCAAGACTTTTGTTTTCTATTTTGAGTAGTATAAGTAGTGATGTATTTGATGATTGTAATCATCTCAAGTGTTCTTCAGTATCCTATAATAAACTTGATCATTCTCTAAAGATACTATTTCCTTCCATATATCGTACAAATTGGTATCAGTAGCAGGTTTTCGTTCTTAATTTGGTGTTAGATGGAAAAAAAATATGTCAACAAAAATAAATGAAGGTGTTGATTCTTCAATTGTTCTTACTCCATTTTTTGAAAAAATTGATTTTGAATACTGGAAGATAAAGATGAGAACACATTTGAAAGCTGAATGTTTGTGGACTAGAAGATAAAAATGAGAACACATTCAAAAGATGAAGGTTTGTGGACTGTTGTTGCAAATTGATATTAAGAACCAGACAACGATAATGATCTTACATCAGCAAAGATTAAAAACCTTGAGCAAAATCCAAATGGGAGTCTCAAGAGCATATTTTACAAAAATTGCTACTTGTGGGGCTGCAAAATAATCTTGGGATTCTCTGGAAACTGAGGTGTATGATGACGAAAATGTATGAATTATAAATCTTTAAACTCTTAGAAGAGATTTTTAAAATTTAAAGATAATAGAATCTGAAAAAATTGATGAATATGCACAAGAGTCATGAATATTGTTAATGAAATGAGAAATAATGGTGATACAATTTATGACCAACAAGTTGTGGAAAATATTCTAATTAGTCACATAAAAGTATGAGTACATTTTTTTTATCACTTAGTAGACGAAATATCATTCTATACATTCCATCAAAGACCAGTTGGAACATTTCATGCACACGAGAAGCGAAGACTTTTCGTGAAGATCAACCCAAAGAGATGGCATTACAGTCTAAAACAAATAGTATTCTCAAAATTTCTCAAAAATTCAACAAAAGAAGAATTACAAGTTTAAAAAGAAGCACAATCATAAAGTTCTTCCAAGAAGGTTGAAGAAAAACGTGAGGAAAACTCTAGTGTTTTTTGTAAAGATTGGAAAAAGAGTAATCACAATGTAGAAAAATGTTGGCACAAAGGCAAGACCCAATGTAACTTTTGTGAACAGTTTGGCCACATTGAAAAGGATTGATGGCACAAGAAACGGGAGAAAGCAAATTTTTGTGAAAAATAGGAGGAAGAAAGGGAAGAAAACCTTTTCTTTGCTTCTAAATTTGATGCTTCAACAAAAAGCAATGAATGGTATGTTGATAGTGGTTGTAGTATTCACATGACTAGAGATGAAAAGGCTTTCCTCAAAATTAATAATAGCATCACTACTAAAATGAGAATGGGGAATGGAGCCTTAGTTGATGGGAAAGGTAAAGATACTATTTCGATCAACCTGAAAGCAAGCGGTAAGCAAATTCATTATGTTCTTTATGTTCCTGACTTGGAAGAAAATTTGCTTAGTGTTGGTCAACTTACATAAAATGATTATTCTCTTGTGTTTAGATATAATTACTGCAGGATTTATGATAAAATTGAGCCTAATCATGTCATTGTTGAAGTAAGGATGATAAAAAGAAACTTTTCTTTTAAAATTTAATTGCAATGCATTAAAAAATTAAATTGTAGATGATTCTTAGATTTGGCACAAAATATTTTGTCAATTGAATTTTCATGATTTGAATCTTCTCAAGCAAAAATACAAGGTGGAAACCTTCCTGATATACTGAGGTGGATCCATGTGAAAGTTGTATAATGAGAAAGAAACATAGGAAGTCTTTTCCAAAAGAGGTGTATTGGAGAGCAAGTATAGTTTTGGAACTAATCCATACCGACATTTACGAACCACTGAAGGCTCCATCTCTTGGAAGTCAAAGGTATTTTCTAATCTTTATTGATGATTTCTCAAGAATGACTTGGGTTTATTTCTTGTAATAAAAGTCAGAAGTATTTACTACATTCCAGAAATTTAAAGCCATTGTTGAGAAGAAAAAGGTTGCAGCATCAAAACCATTACATTGATAGAGGAGGTGAATACACAAGTCGAGAATTTAAAGAATATTGCAAAAATAAAGGCATTCAGAAGCAACTTACAGCAGGGTATATGCCTCAACAAAAGTTGTATCTGAAAGAAGAAAAAGAACAATTGTTGAAATGCCCTGAACTATGATGAATGAGAAGCAATTGGGAGGAAGCAGCATATACATCAGTTTACATCCTTAATAGGTGTCCAACAAAGGCACTAAAGAAGAAGACACCAGTTGAATGTTGGTGTGGAATTAAACCTTCTGTTAGTCATTTAAAAAGTTTTGGGTGTATTTGTTATGCTCATGTACCTGCTGAGAAAAGATCAAAATTTGATTAAAAAAGTCAAAAATATATTTTCTTGGTTATAGTGATGTGACAAAAAGATATAGGTTTCCTGATGTCAAAACTAACAAATTTGTTGTTAGTAGAAATGTCATTTTTGATGAAAAAACAACAATGAATTGGGAGGATAAAAGATAGAGAATATTGTTATCATACCTTCAAATCAATAAGAGGATCAAAATGATTAAGATGTATCTCATGGGGGAGAAATTCTAGATTCAGATGATGAAGAACCGTCTCCAAGAGGAACAATAATTTTGAGTGAGATTTATCAAAGTGTAACTTTGCCGATGTTGAGCCAGAAAATTATGAAGAAGCAATAAAGCATGATGTTTGGAAGAAAGTCATGGGGAAGAAATTTTGATGATTGAAAAAATAATACGTGGGAGCTTTTGACTATATCCAGAGAAAGAGAAGTTGTAAGTCTAATAGGGATTTACAAAATCAAACTCAATTATGTTGGAGATATTCAAAAGCACAAAGCAAGGTTGGTGTCTAGAGGCTTCAAGCAAAAGTCAGGTATTCATTTTTATGAAACTTTCTCTCTAGTTGCTCGACTCGAGACATTTAGAACTGTAACAGTTGTTGTTGCAAAAAAGAAATGGAAGATATTTCAACTTGATGTTATCTGCATTTCTGAAAGAAAAATATTATGAATAAATTTATGTTGAGCAACCTCAAGGATTTTTTGTTCAAGGGCTAGAAAAGAAGGTGTACATGCTAAAATAAACTCTTTACGAGCTGAAGCAAGCTCCAAGACTCTGTATAACAAAATTTATACATACTTTCTAAAAAATAATTTTCAGAGAATTAAAAGTTAACCCTCTTTGTGTATGAAGAAATACAATAGCAACATTATCGTTGTTTGTGTCTATGTGGATGATCTTCTCTTTACAAGAAATAATGTAAATATGACGCAAAATTTCAAGGAAGATATGATGCAAGCATATGAAATGAGTGATCTTGGGTTGCTAAATTATTTCTTAGGCATCCAAGTTTCTCAAGTGAAAGAAGGAATTTTCATTTATCAAAAGAAGTATACTAAAAGTATTCTACAAAAATTCAAAAAGATGAATTGCAGGTCTGTGGCCATACGATTAGGAGGAAATGAGAAGTTTAGAAAAGATGATGGAGAAAAGAAAGATAATAGCTCACTCTATAGGAGCTTGATTGGAAGTTTGCTATATCTTATTTCTACAAGGCCAGATATTATGTTTGTTGCTAGTTTATTATCTAGATTCATGCAAGAACCATGCCAAGTGCATTTTGGAGCTGCAAAGTGTGTTCTACGCTACTTGTAAGGAACAATGGATTATGGGATAATGTACAAATTTGGTGGAGATTTAAACTTAATTGGTTATTCTGATAGTGATTGGGCTCGAAGTATAGATGACACGAAGAGTACTTTTGGTTTTGCTTTCTTATTTGGATCAAATATTTGTTCTTAGCAATCAAAAAAGCAAAGTGTTGTAGCTCAATCCACTGATGAAGCAGAATATGTTTCAACATCCAAGGCTAATTCTCAAACCATTTGGCTTAGGAGAATATTTGAAGATATTGGTGAAAAACAAAAAAGAGGCACAAGAGAAACGTGAAATTCAGTTGCATTATTGTCAAACAAGAGAACAACTTGCTGAAATATAAACCAAAGCAATTCCTAGAGAAAAAATTTGCTATCTTCGATAATACATTGGAGTTATCAAGCAAATGCATTAAGGGGGAGACTGTTGGAATTAATTCATCAATATTTAGTCTTCCAAAATTGTCTCTTAGTTTTTCAAGAAGCCTCTTTAGAATTTCGTAGTACATGTATCTAGTAAATTGTGATACATGGATTTACTTATTTGTGCAAGACTTTTTGTTTTCTATTTTGAGTAGTATAAATAATTATGTAGTTGATAATTGTAATCATCTCAAGTGGTCTTAAGTAGCCTATAATAAACTTGAGCATTCTCTAAAGATACTATTTTCCTTTCATATATCCTACAATTTTTTGTCAAGATTTAAATAGATGTTTGGATGGGGTTGGCTCAGTAGATGTTCATGATTGTACTTGTCATATTGATGGATAATTTTGGTAGGTGTAACAACTTTGTCCAAGAGACTAAGATGGGATCACCGATTCGAACGTTGATTAAGCTACTACAACACTGAGGGAACTAATATCGTTCATTTTGTATACTTCATTGATTTTGAAGTTGGGCGTCTGATTATACCTTGCCGTACCTTTTTTTAATACCTTCGAGGATGTGTACAATGCCTAGTATAATTTTGACGGGGATTATGATGGCAAGGACCGAGAACCATCGGAAAAATAAATAGAAGTTTTGTAGTGGTTATATTTTAATTGGTGCATGATGAATATCGAGGATATCGACAATTGTGAAGTAAGTTGCTTATCTTTTCGGCTATTCTTTTTCTGCTCATTTATCGTACCCAGATCCCTTTTTTCTAAGAGAAATTAATTCTGAAGTTTTCACTTATTGTTTACATTATATATTCCATGGTTTATTAATAAAATAATTCCTATCCAGGTATGGAGAAGACATAATGAATCTGGGCTACTCAGACATGGATTTTTTGCATCTTCATATCTACCTGTAGAATATGTCAACCAAGACTTGTTGTACCTAGAAATATGGAGGTTGCTAGTAATTTTACATAACATGACATTATATTTTTTTTATTGAATAATAAATGACTCTTTCGTGCAATGAACTTCATCTTGTATAGTTCATCCCATTATGCGAAATATGACTTATGAAAGACATCCCTTACCCTTAGAATAGCCGCAAGGAATATCAGTCAGGATGACGGTGAATTCATCATTTTAATTGTGGCATTAGTTTACTTGTGCAAGGCATAATATTTTGAAGTTGAAGTTCATTATGTATCTGCTATCTTTTGGTTCAGCCCTCACATTTTGTGTTGTCTCCTGCACAATGTGGTAGCACTATTTCTTGGTTCCATTTGTTTCCCCCCTTTACTAATCACTAATGGCAGCTAGAAAAGGTCAAATATCTGGATTTGTAGAATGGACGTCCAAAATGTGAGAGTTAGCTTATATGATATCTATAATCTACTAGTTAGCTGTCATTGTTTTGAAATGCTTTTACAGGTGACTAGTTGCTTATCTTATTTCAGGTTAGAAAGACCTAGAAAGATGTTGGAGTGAATTAGGAAAAAAAGTAATGCAAATATTACTAATACACTCTACTCATCATTATTCTTATACCCCATATTAAACGACCCTTTATATTTTTGTTTGTAGGTTCCTTTTTTTTTGTATAACTCTTGTATATGACAAGGTGACATTGATTTATCAATGAAAGTTTTTTCTTCAATAAAAAAAAAAATTAAAAATAGACAAACAAATTACATAATGGTAACAATTGGGCAGGTTGCGTTATGACCTAATATTTTTTTATCATATTTTTACATAACCCATCACAATCCAATAAATTTAAGGATAAATTAGCAATTAAGTCATAATATCTAACATATTTAGTCAGAATAACAACAATTTAAAATATATTTTCAATTGTCAGAATGACTATTTTAGAAAATAATATGTATTCAGATTTGAATTTTAAATTGTATCAACCATAAATAAACACTTTTTTACACTGACACATACTTTTAAGGAAAGTTTCTTTTTTATTAGTAATATTTTTATTTATAAATATAAATACGAAATATAGTAATATAAGGTAATTAGGATTCTACTTATATTTTATACATTAATTTATGATTATCTTTCCTTACTAAATGAAATTACCCTATCTTTTGTTGTTTATAATAGCAGTGGAGTAAATTCAAAGCATCCACCATTAAACAGTTTAAAGAGAAACTGCTACCAATCATCAAAATTTCTTTATTTTCTTTCTTAATAGAGTTTGGTGAATTCTTGGTCCTTTTTTTTTTTTTTTTTTTATAAATTTCACTCCTCCAATTAACTAAAACCCAATACTCTTTCTTCTTCATCTTTCACGAATCTACCCCATTTTTCATGTCCTAGCCTTTTTTCACGTTTCCGGATCTCTTTCTTGAAGGTTCTCACAAAATGTTCATCAAAATATATATTTTAATTCAAGAAATTTTCTCTATCGTTAAACTAGATCTCTTTATTAATTAAAGTTGATCTCTCGATTGACAAGGTAATTTCATTATTTATTTCAATTATTTTTGTTTATTGTTTAAGATCATCAAATATTGTATGTGTATCAGATTCTATATATTACGAATTTCAGTATCAGTGTTTATGATTTATATATTCGCATTGTACATATTACAGATTTTTTATTAATATTTTTTTATATTTATGCATGTTTTTTTACATAATCATCTAATATTTATACATCTCAGATATTTAGTTGATTAAATAGTTTTTTTCAATTTTTTTCTGATTCCGTTTTAATATTTAGATTTATTAGAATCTACAAATCCTTTCATATGTTTGTTTTGTTTGATTTAATATATTTGTATTTTGTTTTAGGGTTTTAGATTCAAGGAGAACATATGTATGTCTACAATGTTTGAATCAACAGTTTATTTTTGTTTTTATATTGTATTTCAATCTCAATTAGTATACTAACATGTTTGTATTTCCTTCTAAATTTGTATTCGTCCTTACTGTATGCTAACTATTTTATATTTCATTGGGTATTCATGTATGTGAACAAGTTTGTATTTCTCTTTTGTTTTGTATTCTACCTAATTGTTACCAACACGTTTCGTATTTTATGTGCCTACTCTATCTTTCAAAGTCACTTTGTATTTCAATTGAAGAAAGTACTTTTGTATTCACAACTTTATATTCAATCTCAGTTTGTATTGAGAACTTTGTATATTCATCTCATTTTTGTATTCATATATTGTTGTATTGAACATATAGATCATGATCAATTAGTTTGTATTTTTCCTTTCAAAGTCACCTTGTATTTCAAATGAAGAAAGTTTTTTTTTTTGTATTCACAACTTTATATTAAATATCACTTTGTATTTATAACTTTGTATTTTCATCTCACTTTTGTATTCATATATTGTTCTATTCAACATATACTTCATGATCGATTAGTTACATTAACTTAAGGGATACAAATTATCGTATACATTTAAATAGAAAAAACAGCTACTAAATTGTAAAAAAACATTTTTATTCGTTACACATTATAATTTGGATACAGAATATCTGAAAAAAGCTATAATTCTCAATACATATAAAGATTTCACTAATTCATTTAGAAAAAAAACACTCTTATACTCTACATATATTAATATCTCATCCAAACAAATAAAAATATTAAAATATATACTTGATTGTTTTTCAATTATTCACTGGATGTGACAAATTTATAGTCGTCAATTTTGAAAAATTTTATTTTAAATATATGTTGTATTCAACTTGAAGAAATTTTGAAAGTTATCAGAAGAAATCGGAAGACAAACTAAATTATTTTAATTATCTTTTCATTTTTTTAAGAAGAAAGCAAAAAAGATCCTCAACAAAAGATTGTCATTCATGCTCGTTTCAAAGCGTAACTAATTTGTGTTATTTAAAATCTTTTTTACCTTTTTTGATTTCTTTTGTTCTATGATTTTCTTTGTTAATAATTATTTGTATTCTAAATTAATTAAAATAAATTAAATACATAACTAATCCCTTAACAAACTAAAATAATGATATTTTTAATAAATAATGAAATTGTGGCTAAGGAGTCCCACTAAAGCTAAAATATTGTTGTTTTGAAAGTTTTCCCTAAATTTTATTGCTTGATTGGATACTCACACATTTAATTAATTTTTATCCATTTTGATTGACCAAATTTATTCCAAACTAACAATTTGCCTATTTAGCTAACCAGTAATTTCATACATTTGCAAGCTGAACAACCAATACACTAGAGATAATTTTTTATGTGGAGATATTAATGTAAGTATTTTTTCTGAGGTATATAATAATAAAGAGATTGTTATTCAATCATATCATATATTTGTAAAAAAGAGAACCATAGGCCCACTTATGTGGCGCCACAACAAATCAAGATTCTCTTTTGACTTAATTATTATTTCCAAAATTAGTTTCCCCTTTTATGAAAATTTGTAACTTTAATAAAAGTTGTAACTTTTACAAAAAATTGTAGTTTTTTATGAAAAGTTACGGCATTTATGAAGATTCGCAACTTTTATAAAGAGTTGCAACTTTAATGAAGAGTTGCGACTTTTATGAAGAGTTGCAACTTTTAAGAAAAAATGTAACTTTTATGAATGATTGTGACTTGTCCAAAAAGTTGAGACCTTTCAAATAAGACATAATAAATATTTATTCACATTATCCTTTGTTGTATATAAATAAATGGATTTTCTCTCATTTTAAAACAACGAAAATTCTGACTTCTTCTTCTTCCGCACAATTAAATGTTCATAATATTTTCAATTGTTGAGTGACTCAGTGAAACCATTATTTTTGAATCAACACATTGGTGAATAGAATTGTTCTGTCCTGAGAGAATTTATTCCCTTTCAACCTCGGGTACTAGAATGAAATAATTTCCTTAAGCGAATAATGTTCATTCAGCGGGCTCAATTTCTTGCTTTATGTTTCATTTTATAATTAGACATATTGGTATATCTTTTTACAGTTATTAGTTTATGCTTATTTTATTAATTTTTATTTTTGAGTACATGTTTTAAATTTTGTTGTTTGTGTTTATGCTTTTGATTATTAAGTTGAAGTAAAGATATGTTAGTCAAGATTTTGATGTAATCATTAGACTATTGGTGTAATGTACATTAAAATTCTTAAACATTTAAAATAAATGACTTTGATCTTTATACTATTTTCAGTGGCTAAAAGATCCATGGGATGTTCAAGAAGGGACATTGAGTGTTCAAAAACGATGGTGGTTCCAAACTACCTTGAAGTATTATTTATTAAACTTCCTATCTTATCTAGTCATTCGATTGATAAGTTCACTTTGAAAAAATAAAGGAATGTACTGGGATGGTTAGTATTGTACTCAACCTTAATCAAACATTGGGGTTTCAAATGTTGGGATGGAGACAATGAATCACCCCTCAAAGTAGAATGAATTTATATTAATAAAATATATAAGAAATAATTATCTCCTTATAAATTATAGTCTAAAAGTCCCAAAAAATAAAGTTTTATCTATATTGATCGAAACATAAACAACAAAATATGTCTTTTGTCTATCAAAGTAGTGTAATTGACTGCGTATGATTTTAAATAAGGGAATTTCCAAGACATCATATAATCCATTGTCAGACTGGAGAGTACCCCTAGATGTTACCGGCGTACTCAACCTTGAAGAGGTCTTGTACAAGCCCTTAGCATAATCTTCACACATAATTAACTTCAAATAATGCAAAATTTAAAACTTTTTACAATAGAAGTTAAAACTTCCTTTTTAAAAACAAAAATAATAGGAATATAATACCATTGTCACACATGCACTATCTATTAATACGAATTCAACGGAAGTCTCCAAATAGGGTCCTTAGACATTTCGAAACAAAGTCTTTCATAACAAAGTACATAAGGAAAGATTTCTAATTCTATTACATCAATAAAGTTGTACCAAGTGCATATGTCCTCTGATCTTTGAGAACCAACCACAAGCCTTCGAGATAAGAAGTCCAAGCTTTCTTCAAGGATGGAGGAGCAACTAATTAGCCAGAACCTATACTCACAATAGAAAAAGAGAGTAAGGGGTTAGTACAATTAATGCACTAAGTATCAACAAATGTATAAAAACCATTGAAACATGAAAAGGAATATTTACATGTAAAGTATGCATCTATGAGGTTTCTGAAAGTCATTTACATCAACAAGAAAAAATATACGAAAATAATTCAAAAATGTCCAAACTATAATGAAAGCATGACCTTAGCACTTCCTAGGGTCCACTTGTGCAATGTAGAGTTAACATCCAGTACTACCAACCCTACCAAGAATTCCCATAGAAATCACCTTAGCCGCACATATTACATTAACTTTAATTTTAATGGACATGTTATCATAATCATTTCATAACTACAAGGAACCACCCTACAACAACCTCCTAAGCCTATTAATACAATGTAGAAGTGAAGTCCCATACCCCCACTTCTACTTAGTAAACTCATTACAATTTCATAGAATAGTTCATACTTCTTCATTACTTCATTACTTTAGGGAATATCAACAATCACCTACATATACCATAAGAGCTTCCATGGAATCCTAAGTCATGAAGCCCCAAGGGTGTTCTACTTGCCAAGGTAGAACCTACATTCTAGCTACTATATGGATCCACAAGCTATGTCCTACGGGGGCACGTAGTTAAGGGATAGGGAGATTATTTCTAAGGACTCTTGATATTGCATTTGTTTAGGAGTCACCATCTCATGAGCATTAATAGGATGACCCAACCTCTTTCATTAACGGAAGGGTCTTATTCTCATTGGCCATCTCCTCTCGGTTTTAGTATACTTTACCAACTTACTACCATTGTTCTCTTAGTTGTAACTATATTCATTGAATGCAATTTGACATAAGCTCTTATATTCATTCGGTGAGAATACACTTTCAACCTAGGATCATCATACATATGTGAGTAGCACTTTCATAATCTCAATTATAGTGCTTTTATGAGGACTATACTTTCAATCATTACAAGAGGCCAATTTCATTATACATAATTCGTGCTACACAATAGACAAGGTTCAAGAGAATGAATATCATATCAATTACCTTTCTTGTATCCTTCCATAAGTCATTCACATTTCAAGTAAATTCAAATTCTATGTACAACATTCTTCATCATATATACAACCCTAGAATATACCCTCTTTTCAAGGATAGGACTTATGTGTCATGATTACCCTCATCTAAATCATAATAGGAATGGAATACAAGATTATAATACAATTCTACATGCTCATATTTACTTAATTAATCCTTCAACATTTATAAAACTTGGGTTATAGGATGCAGATGGGTTCTTAGAAGATTTTCACAATAGAAATAATCAACTAATCCCAATATGATTATAATACAAGGGACATAACATACGGAAAACGATTTGACAGTGAACCCATGGCTAGATCATAAGACCCTTGTTTTGGTCACAATATAGATTTCGAAAATAGGAGTTTTGAAGAGCTTCAGGAAGAAACTAATCCATGAATCAATATACTCATACCTTAATTGATGATGTTCCACGAATTTGAAGTGAAAAAGGATGAATCCTGAGTGCCCTAGCTTGAGTTGTTCCTCGTTCTTTAATGGTGGTCTAGAGAGAGAATTTGTAATAGAGGGAAAGTGGATTTTTATTTTTGATTTGGATTTATGAAGAATTTGTTCGTTTAATGAGTTAAAACTCTTCTATAGTTCCCAAAAAAATAATTCAACCACACCTTAATCATTAATCAAAAAATTAAAAAATTAAGTACCCCCCCACTTAATTTGGACGACTTAAGACACTGAAGTAGGGTCGCAAACGACGAGACCCTGTCGATGGCTCGTTGATCAAACCATGGACTGTCCTGGTCAATCGTCGTTTTGATCAGATACTGTAATTTTGGGGGTTTTGGTGAGGTTTAAGTGTCAATCAATGAGCACCATTGGTGGGACGTACTCCCATCGATGGCTCGTCTTCTACCTTCGTCCATTGCTAGTGTTTTTGACAGCCTTTTAGGGTCAAATGGTGGATCCTCCTCAAGGACCCTTAAGGTGGTCCTTGGGGAGTCATACCCAAACATTTCGACCCTAAACACACTCTAAAATTCATTTCGAAAAAATTCCACCAAATTTGACATGTTTATGACTCTTAAAACCCCTTGAAACACACGAAGGCACACTGGTTCACTTTCACTAGTCTATGGACGTCGTGGTCATTTCTTTTGTTTTTTACTCCACTTACTAATTAAGTTTATTACCTTTTTAGGCTTAGAAACACTGTTTTTAAGGCGTAGTTAATCAAGTGTGGTTGTAGACTAGGTCATGGAACTTCCAGAGTGTTACTTATCCCTACCTTAGGAACATTCGTCCCCGAATTTCACCTTGACCTTTTTATAGCGCAAGAAAGAGACTCAATACTAGAATCCCAACAACAACAACAACAACATTAATATAATCATCATGAGCCACAGCTCATAGGAGGAATGCGCAATTCCATTCAACACAAAATCAAAGCACTACACATAGCAAGTCAATTCAAAATTTAATAGATATAAGATCTCAACATTTCATATCGCATAATTAGGAACTACCTTCTCAATTTCATAATGATCTCAACATTAACATCAAGAGTTACCATGAAATTCTTATTTCAAGCAACATTAAACATGCTTACTACAATTCTGATGAAAAACAACATATAATACACTACATGCAAGTGTTAATTTTCCATGAGAACAAATTTCATTAAAACATAATTTAAGTATGAACCTTTACAATGACATGCACATACCAGCAAAGAAATCCAAGTTCACCATTATTCATAATTTTCTTTTAAGAAGAACTCCTAACCTCAACCATGTCTAGAAATATGAGGAAAAAGATGAGGATATGGGGACTTCATGTCGGCCTCGACCTCCCATGTTGCTCCATAAACTAGGTGGTTTCTCCATATGACTTTTACAAAGTCAACAACTTTTATCCTCAACCTTTTGACTTGAAGATCAAGGATCTCAACTAGAACCTCTTCATAAGGAAGGTTCTCATTTACCCCTAACCCTTAATCGAGAGAATAGACATTGGGTGGACTATATATTTCTTTAGAAGAGATACATGAAATACCAGATGAACCAGGGCTAAATTACTTGGTAATTTCAACTCATAAGCAACTTTCCTTACCCACTTCAATATCTCTTAAAGGCCCTGTAATATCTTAAAAATGACTTAGGTCAACTAGAGACTAACATGGTTTTCATAATGGTATAAGCCTAAATTGGTTTATAATGTAATAATGAGGAAATTTCTAAGGGTTTAGGTGATTTGGAAGTGGAACGTCTTTGAATGACCAAGACGTTCGAAGAATAAGTCACCTATGTTCCTCATATGTGGTTTAGTGTGTTTATGTGTTTTTAATGATTTATAAGGTGATTATATGAGGTATTATTGTGTATATACGAAGTATGTGATGGTTCGTGAAGTTTGGAGGTCAAACGTCCATGATGTTCGAAAGTGTTGTCTGGAAATGACTTTTTGTGTCTAGGCATGTTTTGTAGAGTTTTACGTGTTCATTTTGGGTGAAATTCATCTGAGATGTTCCAAACTTATATACAAGCATGTTTGGGTTGGAAACATCCGGAAAACACCCTCAAGGACCATACAAGGATCCTTCAGGAAGGACCCAAAGTTGGTGCCAAGGACAAGCCTCAATCCCAATGGGTCAGTCGACGCCCCGTTGATAGGGTATTTTCGATGGACACTTAGGCCTATGGGATAGGAATCCAAGTACTAGACTCAGTCCCAGACCACGGACCAAAAGGATGATCTGTACGTTAAGGGACGGGCTGTCGATGGCTCTGTCTCCTGCGTACAGTTCACTGCCAAGTGAGGGGTGAACATGTAAATTAACCCCATTTTAAAATAAGGGTATTGGTGGTCCCTTAAGGGTATTTTTGGTACTTTATATATGTTTATAATCATAAAATACTTGGATGATTTCATTCTTAAAAATCAAAATCCAAATTCCCTAGAACTCCATTGAGCCAAAACTCAAGGAAGGGCTTGGATTGACGAATAGAGTGGAGCTTATTCATCAAAGTGAAGAATTAGATTCATAAAGGAATGTATTTTATCCTTGAAACTCTCTTCATCAAGTATCCCAACTTTCAATGATGTTTCTAAAGTTTCCAAAGTTGAATTATCCAATTTTATGATCTATTCCATGTGGTCTTGCATTAATGGTTTCTAAACGTTGAATGATGTTTTAATTGTTATTGTATTGATGATTTTAAACTAAAATATCCAATGAACCCATGAATTTGATGAACCCTAGTTTTGACTAATTGATGAGTTACTTGATATTAATCTAATGTTTATAAATTCTAATGTAGTTTCATATAGGCTATTGATTGATGTAATAATTGAAGTAAATTAATATCTAGGTTGCTTTAGATTGATGAATATGTAGTAAATTGACCTATTTTCATGAATTTTGTTATAATTATATTGAATTGTGGGTTAAGGCCATGGGTAAGGGCCTTGTAATATTGAATTGGGTGATTTTGCATTGGATTGAGGTATTGAGGATGGAGTGGTGGTAAGCTGCCATATTTCCTTTATTTTATGATTTTTAGACTTCAATTATATAGTGATTGGTATGGTCCACATATGGTGGCGATTTTATGAGCTTTACTTGCAACTGATGTGGCCTTGTCAGCGTTATTTTCAGTAATGTAATGATCATGGCCTTGTCCGCAAACTACTTGAAGTATTGTGAGGATTATGTGAACTATGATAATGTATACCTACAATATATTTAATGTGAAAATATATGTGTTTTATTGATGTTATGTGGGTGATCATGTTATGCTATGACTATGGCTTTGTGTGTATAGTCTTAGGGTTGATGTATGTTATTCGTACTTGACTATTAAGTCTATGTTGGTCATATTAATGATGATATGATAGTACATAGGATGACTTAAAGAATATAAGGTTTATTGCTATGTGCTTTTATAATGACATGTATTATTAGTTAAAATGAATTATATGGTGTCTTGCCTTGGTTTACTTGTGTCCCTTACTTGATGTATGAATGAATGTGACTATGTGATGTCTTGATTCAGGATTCTAAAGTCTCTTAGTATTAATTGTATTAATGAGGTGTGACCTTAAATGAAGTTAAGAGGGTCCTTCATGTGAAACCTTGAACCTAGTGGTAAGGTTATGAATGTTGAAGTTTTAAGCCGTAATGGTATCCTTCTAAGTAAAGCAATGAAAAATGTAATGTTAATTGGATGGAACGGCATAAATCCATGATGAACTTCTTGTCGCCATTGTAAGGTAGATCTAGTTGACCTTTATTTTGTAGGGTAAATGTAGTTGGGTTATGAACTTGATATGGAACCCTTTTATATGAACCTTAAGTTTAAATTACTCTATGAGAAAGAAGGCTAGCACTGAGTAAGTATGGTAAAGGAAGTAGTTCTAGTTAAAGAATGAGACTAGGTTACAAAACATGCCCTTTATATTTCTTAACCATGTGCCTACATTGGATGTGTCTAAGTTCTACCATTGGCAAGTAGAACACCCTTATTGGAGTAGGTTAGAACTTTGGATTCCATGTCTTTCTATCATGGTGTATGTCAATTATTGCCTATTCTCATCATATGGAATATTTATTAGCATTAGAGAAGTTCTATCAAGTTTAGGTGGTGGTATGGGACACTATCTAGACATTACACAATAGGATTTGAAGGTATTAGTTGGAGTTCCTAAGTCTTGTTAAAGACCATGACTTGAATGTCCTTTATGTGTTGAATGTCTCCTAAATGAACTAATAAATTTTATGATTTACGTTAAGAAAGCAAGTTAATTGAATAAGTACCTATCTAGAGTAGCTAAGGGTTGTCTAGTTAAGGTATGAAGGGGGCATAGGAATGGTCACTTTGTACCTTACCTAGATGAGTCTTAAGAATGACTCTAGTTAGGGATATTGGTTGATTAGGTGGTCTTGATCTAAACCTAGGAAGTCTTACGGATTATTTAGGTAGTCTTGAAGAGGTCAATCATGGACACTATTTTCTTGATTTACTTAAGTATCATTTAGCCTTTGGCTAGAGAATGTCATATTATCTATATGTTGATGTGTTTGATGTCTTGTAAGTGTGTATGTGTCTTATTATAAGTTTTCTTGAGGGTCGTTTAGGTATTCTTAGGGAGGTTGTATGGGCAGTCTCTCTTTGTGTTGCTCAAGTGAGTATTAAGATAGCTTTTAGTGAGTAGATTACATGCTAGGAAGTGTTAAAATGGAAAAGAAAGCACTTCACTGTAACAGTGAAGATAGTGAAATGGAGTTACTGTAAAGTACTTCCAAAAATGTGATTGGTCATTTAAATGTTATCTTAGGTGTTTCTAAGTTGTTAAATGTTGCTCTTATTATTATAATATGATTTTTAAATGAAAAGATGAATATTTCTAATAAATGTCTGATTTCATGATTTTTATGCATTATCTCATACTTAGTACATGTGATTGTACTGATCCATGGTTTTATCTATTTCTATAGTTGTTGGTAGGTGAAGAGTATTTGGGAAGAAAGACTTGGATCGTAGCATCGTTCAAGTGAAGTCGAAGTATGTCCTCATTTGATTCGAGGGCATAGGTGTCTTTCATGTTTCTTATTGAAGTATTGTAATAGACTAAGTATTTCTATATTAGTATTGTGTATGGGTCGTGTCCCAAAAGTATTCTTGTATCTCAAGTTTGATGAGATTGATACTTAGTATTTCCTATGACTTCATATGAAATAGATTTTTAATGACAATGAAATGTTTTATGAAAAGTTTAAATTCTGCAATACTTTTCATTATGTTTATGCGATGAATGATATGTAAGGGCTTATACAAGACTTCCGAGAGGTCAAGTACGCCGGTTGCAATCCGAGATGGCCATAAACTTCTAGGGTGTGATTTCGGGATGTGAAAGGCCCACATATTAGGGACTAAGTTTTCCCTTCTACCAAACCTCATCACCCTTTTATAGGTGGAATCTTCAAGTAGATCCAATCACCTATTTCAAATTCAAGGTCTCTTATTTTATTGTCGGCATAAGATTTTTGCCGACTATAGTCTATTTTGAACCTATCTTTTTTCATCTGAACTTTTTCTTTAGCCTTATATACTATCTCGGGACTAAGAAGTGCAAACTCACCAACCTTGAACTACCCGATCGCAGATCGATATAACCTACCATAAATGCATCAAATGGTGCCATGAAATACTAGAATGATAGCTATTATTGTTAGCGAATTTGACCAATTTTATATGGTCATCCCAATCACCCTTAGAGTCGATGAGACATGCACTCAACATATCTTCTAGGGTTTGGATGGTTTATTCCGCCAAACAATCCGGCTGGGGTGAAACAGTACTAAGTTTTACCTTAGTACCGAGCCCACTTTAGAACGCTTTCCAAAAGTAAGAAGTTAATTGAGTGTCACTATCCTAAATTATGGACAAGGGGACTCCATGCATTCTCACAATCTCTTTTAGATACAATTTAGCATAGTCCTCTACCAAATAAGTATCTTTGACGTGAATAAAATGGGCTCACTTTGTCAACGTATGAACAATCACCCATATCAAATCATTTTGCTTATATGTACGAGGCAAATCCACAATGAAACCCATATTGACATCTTCCTAGTTCAAAGTAGGAATAGCCATTTCTTGAGTTAACCCTCCCGGTCATTGGTTTTCGGCCTTGACATTTTGACAATTAGGATATTTTTCCATGAAGTCTTATATATCCCTCTTCAACCCTTCCCATCAATAGATCTCTTACAAGACACAATACATTTTGATGGTACTCGGATGAATGGAATATCAGGATCCATGGGCCTCTTCCAAAATTTATCTTCTTAAGTCATTCACATTCGATACACACAGCCTACCTTGGTACCTAAGTACCCTATCCCCCATCCCCTGAAAAAGATTCATTAGATTCTCTAAGGACCGATTCCTTCAAATCCATCAATAAAGGATCAAGATGTTGCTTTGACTTCACCTCAATCAGTAAAGATGATTCAGAGTTAGGACGGACCATAACTCCTCCTTTTGGAGAATCTTCTAACCGAACACCCAAATGGTAAAATCGATGCATCTCTTTACCTAACTCATTCTTACCATCGAGAACATAATCCAACTACCTATTTAGATTCGACCTAGAGCATCGTCCACCACATTGGCTTTTCCGGGATGGTAGAGAACGCTCATGTTGTAATCCTTCAAGAGTTCAACCACCTTCTTTGTCGAAGGTTCAACTCCTTTTGAGTGAACATATATTGAAGGCTCTTGTGGTCAGTGAAAACATCCACATGTACACCATATAGATAATGCCTCCATATTTCAAGGCAAACACTACGACATCTAATTCAAGATCATGAGTTGGATAGTTCTTCTCATGCACCTTAAGTTGTCTAGAGGTATATGCTAACACCTTCCAATGTTGCATGAGGAAATAACCATACCTACTCGAGAAGCATCATGATATATCACAAACCCTTCACATTTATCCTACTATACACACTTAGCCTTCTTTTGCGTTAAGGTCGTCAATGAAGATGCGATGGAAGAAAATCCCTCAACAGACCTCATATAGTACCCGGCCAAACCCAAAAAGCTTCGGATGTTAGTGGGGCTCAAAGGTGTAGGCCAAATTCTTACCACTTCCGTCTTTCTTGGATCAACTCTTTCCCCTAAACTAGAGACAATGTGACCAACAAAAGCAACCGAACTAAAAAAATATTCCACTTACTATATTTGGAAAAGAGTTGGTTATCATTGAGGACTTGTAAAACAACCCTCAAATGGTTCACATGATAACTTTCACTCTTAGAGTATATCAAAATGTCATCAATAAAGGCAATCAAAAACAAATCAAGGTAGTTCCTAAAAACTTGATTCATAAGGACCGTGAGAGCTGTCGGATCATTTTTTAGACCAAAAGACATGACTCGATATACAAAATGACCATACCTAGTCGAGAAATCCATCTTGGGTATGAAAAATTCTCTAACTCTTAGTTGATGATATCCCTACCTCAAATCAATAGTTGAAAAGTAGCTTACCCCCTTGGAGTTGGTCAAACAAATTTTGAATCCTAGGGAGAGGATACTTGTTATTTATGGTGACCTTATTTAGTTATTGGTAATCAATGCACATCCTAAGGGACCCAATCTTCTTTTTCACTAATAACATCAGAGCACCCAATGGATAAATGCTTGGTTGTATGAAACCTTTGTCTATTAAATCTTTAGTTCCTTTAACTCGAACGGAGTCAACTGGAAAGGAGGAATAGAAATGGGTTTTGCATCCGGCAATAAATTAATACCGAAATCTATTTCCCGCTCGAGAGAAATTTTTGGGAAGTCATCGGGGAAGACTTAAAGAAAATCCTTCAATGCGAGGACTAACTTTAATGGGGAAGTTTCAGACTCAAGATCCTTGGCTCTCACAATATGATAGAGACATCCCTTAGAGAACAACTTGCAACCTTTAAGACAGGAAATCATTCAACTTTTTGGAGCAATGTTTCCCCCTTCAACTCTAAAACGGGTTCATTTGGAAATTGAAACTTCACTACCCGAGTTCTACAATCGATAAAAGCAATGCATCCCTAAAATGACATCAAAATCCAACATATAAATCTCCACTAAATCAACCAATGTAACTCTATTGGAAAATAATATGGGACAACTCCTATAGACTCTTTTAGCAACAACAGATTCACCCATCGGGGTAGAAAGCGAAAAAGGTTCAACTAAGATATCAGGTAGCATATCAAACATCATGGCCACTAAAGGAGTTACAAAATTTAAAGTGGCAATAAGATCTAGTAAAGCATAGACATTAACGGAAAACACTTGTAATATATTAGTGAGAGCATCCGGAGAATTTTCTTGATCACCCCTAGAGAGGAGAGCATAGAAGTTGTTCTTCTTAGGATCATAGGGGTTTGGAGCATTAGTGGGAGTTTGGTGATTTCCCTTCCTTTGGCCTCACAGATAGGACAATCCTTCAATTGGTTGCCACTTTTCCCATATGTATAGAAAACCCCTACATCGGCAAGACAATTCCCTTAATTCTTTTTACCACACTTGGCACAACTAGTTCTTTCATCAAAGGGATCACTCTTATTTCCTTCTTGAGGCTTAAGGGTATTTCCCCTCCCTTGATTTGGATTTGGAGTATTAGAGAGACTTGGATTAGAGGCCTCTTTTTGACCCTTGATTTGTCTTGTATCTCCAACTAACCTTTAAAAGACCTCTTTTGAACCCTAGTGTGTCTTGTTTCTCCAACCTAGCCTTGAGAAATTCCCATCATCGGGTTTAGCCTCTTTAACTCCCTACCAATTAGCTTAAGCTTTTGCTCCTCAATTTGTTCAGCATTGACCATAAGATGAGAAATTTCCATGCTTGTAATTAGCATAGACAACCTACATTTATTCACCACATGATCGGATACCCCCATAGCAAATTGATTCTTCTTTTATCTATAGTCCTTTACCATAGTCGGAGCATATTTGAATAGTTTAGTGAACTTGAGACTATACTCTTTCACACCAATATTCTCTTGACGAAGATTGATGAATTCTTTCATTTTTCTCTCCCGTATTTCCAAGGGAATAACCTATCAAGGAAAGCCGTTTTGAATGCCTCCCAAGTAACCTGGCCTTCTCTGACTGGTCTCTTCTCTTTCCAGTGTTCATACCAAACTTGAGCCACATTTTTGAGTTGATAGGCGGATAACTCTGCCTTCTCTTGATAAATAACACCCATGGCATCTACCACCTTGAATACTCTATCTATGAACCCTTGCGGGTCTTTCTCCACCTTGGAGCCAAAAAATTAAGGAGATTCATCCTTGTGAAATCCCTTATCCTTTATGAGGTGGTTCTAGCATTGGGGTCCATTTGCACCCTAGTATATCTAGAAACTTGGGTAGCCAACACTTGAGTAAAACTAAGGATGGCAGCCCATATCTGAACATTAGACATTTCCCCTTCTTCAATAGGAACTTTAGGGTTTTGAGGTGCTTGAGGGGGAACCACCGCATTAACATTCTGCTCTTCGGCCCTCCTAGCACTATTCCTTCTTGTATTCATGGCCTATAATATCAAGAAAAGGATTAGAAGGAACGAATTAGATAGTTTTAAGACTCCAACCATGATCATAGATTAATGAATAAAAATGAAGGTTCCTAATCATCTCATAGACTCCTATTCATAAATGTGGTGCACTTCACAATTATGAATAAGACACTAAAGGCGTGGTGTGTGTGACCCGTAATATTTTCCCAAAACCTTATTCTATAATAATTTGCTACGACAGAGAGTGACCCATAGATGTTACTGGTGTACTCGACCTCGAAGCGGTATTATACAAGCACGTAGCATAATCATCACTGCATAATGAACTTGAAATAATGTGGAATTTAAAACTTTTTACAATAGAAGTTCAAACTTCCTTTTTATAACGCAAAGGTGTCAAATAAAGGACATTCTTCAAATAGGGTTCAAGATTCCGATGCCATAAAGCCCATAGTCGGAGCATATTTGAATAGTTTAGTGAACTTGAGACTATACTCTTTCAGACTCATTTTCACAAATACACCATTTATTAATACGAGTTCAAGGACATTCCTCAAATAGGGTCCTTAACCCTTTAGACACAATAGTCTTTTAGAACAACTACATAATAAAAGATTTCTCATTCTGTTACATCAATCGAGAAAACTTTAAGTGGTATCAAGTGCATATGTCCCCAGATATTTGAGGACCTACCATAAGTATTAAAGATAAGAAGTCCAATATTTCTTCAAGGATGGAGGAGAAACCAATTAGTCGGAACCGATAATCATAATAGAAAAAGGAGAAAGGAGTTAGTTCAATTAATGCACTAACTATAAAAACCTTTAAAACATGAAAAAGGACGTTTACATGTAAAGTATGCACTTATGAGTTTTTGACGAAGATCGATTCATCTTTGACCTAGAGTCCTTTACCATAGTCGGAGCATATTTGAATAGTTTAGTGAACTTGAGACTATGATCTTTCACACTCATTTTCACAATACACCACTTATTAATACGAGTTCAAGGACATTCTTCAAATAGGGTCCTTAACCCTTTAGACACAATAGTCTTTTAGAACAACTACATAATAAAAGATTACTAATTCTATTACATCAATAGAGAAAATGTAAAGTGGTATCAAGTGCATATGTCCCCGGATATTTGAGGACCTACCATAAGTATTAAATATAAGAAGTCCAATATTTCTTCAAGGATGGAGGAGAAACCAATTAGTCGGAACCAATAGTCATAATAGAAAAAAGGAGAAAGGGGTCAGTTCAATTAATGCACTAACTATAAAAACCTTTAAACATGTAAAAGGACGCTTACATGTAAAGTATGCACTTATGAGTTTTTGAAAGTCATTTACATCATGAATGAAATATATAAGACAACACTTAAACAATGTCCAAATAATACAGAAAGCGTGATGTTATCACTCCCGAAGGTCCACTTGTACAATGTAGAGTAACATTCCATACTACAAACCGTACCAAGAATTCCCATAGAAATCATCTTGGCCACACATATTACATTCACATTTTATGAATAGACATTTTATCATAATCATTTAATAACTACAAGAAACTACCCTAAAACAACCTCCTAAGACTATTAGTGGGATGTACGAGTGAAGTCGCATGCCTACACTTCCACTTAGTAAACTCGTTAAAATATCATAGGCTAGTCCATACTGCTTCATTACTTCATTACTTTCGGGAAGATACACTATAACCGACATAGACCATGAGAGCTTCCATGGAATCCGGTGTCATAAAGACCCACACCGAGAAAAGATGTTCTACTTACAAAGGTAGAATGTACATTCTAGCTACTATGTGGATCCACAAGCTATGTCCTACAAGGGAACGTAGATAAAGGATAGGGAGATTGCTGCTAAGGACTCTATCTTTTGCATTAGCGGAGGAGTCCCCATCTCATGAGTATTACAAGGATGACCCAAACTCTTTTATGAACTGAAGGGTCTTTTCCTCATTGGTCATATCCTCACGGTGCTTAGTATACTTTCCAGACTTACTACCATTGTTCCCTTAATTGTATCTACATGTGTGTAGAGTAATTCATCTTCATTGAATAATATTTTGACAAACACTCTTAGATTTATTACGTGAGAAAACACTTTCACCCTAGGATCATCATACTTATGTGAGTAGCACTTTCACAATCTCAATTATATTGTTTTCGTTATAACTATACTTCCAATCAACACAAGATTCCAATTTCATTATATATAATCATGATACATATTAGACAAGGCTCAAGATAATGAAAACCATACCAATTACCTTCATTGTATCCTTTCATAAGCCATACACCTTGAATGTAAATTCAATGTCTATGTACAACATTCTTCATCATATATAAAAACGTAGAATTTACCCTATTTTCAAGGTCAGGAATCGAGTATCATGATTACGCACATCTAAAACATAATAGGCATGGAAGACAACATTCCATAACTAGATAATCATCAAATACAATACTACATGCTCATATTACTCAATTCATCCTTCAACATTGATAAAACTTTGGTTACTGGATGCACATGTGTTCTTGGAAGATTTTCAAAATATAAATCATTAATAAATCCATATATAATCATAATACAAGTTATGAAACATAAGGAAAATTATTTAAGAGTGAACCTATGGCAAGATCACAAAACCCTAGTTTTGGTCACAATATATATTTCAAAAATAGACTTTTGAAGGGCTTCATGGAGAAACTAATCCATGAATCAATATCCCCATACCTTAATTGATGATATTCCACAAATTTGAAGTGAAAAAGGATGAATCTTGAGTGTCCTATCTTGAGTTCTTCCTTGTTCTTCAATGATGGTCTAGAGAGGGAATTTGTGAGAGAGGGAAAGTGGGTTTGATTTTTTATTTGGGAGTTATGAAGAGTGTGTTGGTTTGATGAGTTAAAACCATTTTATAGTCCCCAAATAACAAACTAAACCACCCATTAGTCAATATTTAATTAACTTAACCATCCCCCCCTAATTTGGCCAACATAAGACACTGATGTAGGGTCTCAAACGACGAGACCCCATTGACGGCTCTTTGATGGAACCACAAACCATCCTGGTCAATCGTGGTTTGGATCCATACTGGATATTTGGGGATTTTGGTGAGGTTTTTAAGTGTCAACCTGTGAGCACCATCGACGGTTCGTACTCCTATCGACGGCTCGTCATTTACCTTCTTCGATTGCCACTTTTTTGACAGCTTTTTAGGGTCAAATGTTGGGTCCTCCTCAAGCACCCTTAGGGTGGTCCTTGGGAATTCGTACCTAGACATTTCAATACTAAACACACTCTAAGGTGTATTTCAAACCTTTCCACCAAATTTGAACTTTTTACGACTCTTAAAACCTTTTGAAACACACGCTGGAACACTAGTTCACTTTTACTAGTCTCCGGATGTCGTGGTTGTTTCTTGATGTTTTGATTCCAAAACTTTGTAATTAGGTTTATTACCTTTTTAGGCTTAGAAAAATTGTTTTAAGGCGTAGTTCAGCAAGTGAGGCTCTATACTAGGTCATTGAACTTCCAGAGTGTTACATTTTTTTAATGAATTGTTGAAAACGTTTGAGGTCATGCACGTCGTCGATGCTGAGCGAATTGAACTGCATGAATATCAACAGAAGAATATTTCTAGAACATGGTTTGACTAGGGCAAGAAAGTTAGATTTGAGGGAGCACCATGTGAGTGTTGGGATTGTTTTGAAGAGAACATCTTTGGGTGTTTCTTCCCCCGAGAACTAAAAGAGGACAAGGTACGAAAGTTTCTCGTTTTTAAGAAATATTCACTAAGTGTTCATTAGTAATTTTAAAGTTCACCCAACAGTCCCGATATGCTCTGGAGATGTTTGACTATTTCAGAAGTAGAATACTTCTTTATATTGTTGGGTTATCATGTCTATGAAGCAAAGAGGGCAGAGCAGATATGCTAATTGGAGATATGGATATTGAGAGATTGATGGATTATATGTATTAGTTTGAGGATAGGAGTCCAAGGTATAAGGAGTAATTTGAAAACAAGAAGGATAAGACAAGGAATGAGTCTGTGTAATAGAGAAATAATGTGAAAAGGTCTTCTTTCGATCCAACAAAAGCAAAAGGGGCCTGATCCATCATCTACTAATGCACCTACAACGTGAAACAAAGATGAGTATAATAGAAAAAAATTTCAACCTTTATGAGCTAGACCTACACATTCTGAGGGTAGTTTGGTGCAAGAAGGAACTAGGCTTTTTCATGTGCTAAGTGTGGTAGAAACCATCTAGGTAAATGTCATGATGGCTCCACATGTTATTTCTAGTTTGGACAAGAGGGTCACTTTATGAAAGAGTGCCTTAAGAATCAACAAGTTAAACGTTAAAGAGCGGAATATAGTCGAATATTCATCAGTTTCCCCACCAGATAGTACTTCACCTAGAGGCTCTACTTCCAATATAGGCAGAGGAGAAGACAACTTTTATGTGATCATTAGTTGTGAAGAATATGATAACTCTCCAGATGTTGTCACTGATATGATCAATGTTTTTAATCTTGATGTTTATGCTTTGATTGACCCATGAGTAAGTTTATCTTTTTTAACTCTTTTGTTGTATATAATTTTGATGTTCTTATTGAGAAATTTTGTGATTCCTTTTGTGTTTCTACACCTGTATGGGAGTCTATTCTAGTTGAGAGAGTATACGTGATTGTGTCATTTTCATAAATCACAATATTGTATATTTTAGAACACCATGGATGATTTAGTTGTAATAGTCATGGTATATTTTGATGTCATTCTAGGTATGGATTGAATTCATGCCATTTATGCATCAATAGATTAGAAAACTCGAGTTTTCAAGATCAAAATTTCTAATGACCCAATTATAGAGTTGAGTAACGGCTCAAAAGTGCCTAAGAGTCATTCCATTTCGTACCTTATGGAGAGAAAGTTAGTTTATAATGGATGTGTATATCACTTCGTCCGATTCAAACACTTAAGTGTTGAGATATCTCATATTAAGTCACTTTCAGTAGTAAAGGATTTTCCTGAAGTCTTTTCTCGTGATCTTCTTGGAGTAACTTTTAAGAGAGAAATAGACTTTGGTATAGAGATTCTTCCAAATACTCGTCCTATATATATTCCTCCATATAGAATGGATCCATCACAGTTGAAAGAACTAAAAGAACAGTTGAAAGATCTTCTTGATAAGAGATATATTCGACCAAGTGTCTCACCTTTTGACGCTCAAGTCTTATTTGTGAGAAAGAAAGAGGGTTCCCTTAGGATGTGTGCAGATTGCCCGCCAGTTGAACAAGGCCACCATAGAAAAAAGTATCCTCTTTCGAGAATTGATGATCTTTTCGATCAACATCAGGGTGCAACTTGTTTCACCAAGATAGACCTCAGAACATACAAGCATCGGTTGAGGTTAAGGGAATCTGATATTCCAAAGACAACATTTAGGACCCATTGTGATCATTATGAGTTCTTAGTTATGTCCTTTGGTTTGACCAATGCACATGCATCATTCATATAACTTATGAATAGAGTATTCAAACCTAATTTAGATATTTTATTATCGTATTCACTGATGACATACTTATCTATTCGAGGAATGAAGAAGATCAGGTTAGTCATCTCAGAATAATCTCCAAACTTTCAAGGAAAGAATGTTATATTACAAGTTCTCTAAGTGTGAGATTTTTCTTGAGTTTGTTGCATTGTTAGGACATATTGTGTCGTCACACGGCAAATGAGACTTCAAGAAATTTCATCTAAGCCTTTTGTATCATTCATTCCATAATAAACATTCTAAAATGAGCAAAAATTTGAAACTTGCTTCAGACATGAAGAACTCTTTCATAAATAATATAAAAACGGAAGACTTTATTTAAAACATTAAAACTTTACAATACCTACTTGAACCATGTAAATATTAGAGTATACAATACTTATGTCTATGCCTATACAAGACATAAAAGTAAAGACTAAGACATAAGGAACTTATGGATATTGTCCTTAAATCGGTGAGAACTCACCAACACATCATCTTCAAAGCCTTAGAAAGCTATCAGCACATTACATGTACTAAGTATGGAAGCCATGCAAAAATCATTAAAAAAAAGAACATTTCATAAATAGCATGCTTTTCATGAATTTTAATTAAAACATCATACTATAATCATAAGAACAACATTTAACAACTTAGAAAACACATAAGAAATCATTTAAGAAAAGAGTCACATTTTTAGAAAACATTATAGTGAATTCACTTCATTATACAGTGAATTCACTTCACTGTACAATGAACTCAATTCACTGTTACTGTGAAGTTCCTTCACTTCACCTTATACATCTTCTAGTATGTAATTATCCTAGTTAAGCTATCCTAAGAATCATTTAAGTCACACAAAGAGAGACCACCCATACATCCTCTCTACGCATGCCTAAATGATCATCAAGTCTATTTATGATGAGTCACATACACACTTACAAGACGTCTACATAAGAACATGAGATTCTCCTATCAAAGGTGATTCTAAGTCTCACTTGAGTGAGTTGTGAAGAGACCGCCCATACAATCCCTTATAAACACACTGAGGAGATCCTATAGACTACCTACGATAAAATCTTGCTCACTTAATACATCAACACATAGATGATATGACATTCTCCTTCCAAAGGCTATCAAAAGAATTACTTAAGTAAATCAAGAAGATAATGTCCATAAGTGACCTCTTCCAGATTACCTAAGTAGAACTTAAGACTTCCTAAGGCTTAGATAATGTCTACATAATCAACCAACTTCCCAAACTAGAATCATTCTTAATACTTATCTATGTAAGATAAGAAGTTACCATTCATATGCCCCCTTCACACCTTAGCTAGACAACCCTCAACTACTCTCGATAAGTAATACTTCATTTAAAATACTTTCTTAACTTAAGTCATTACATTCATTAGTTCAGTTAAGACTCATTCATCACATAAAGGACATTCAAGTAATAGTCTTGAACAAGACCTAGGGACTCTCACTAACACCTTCAAAGCCTATTGTGCAATGTCTAGAGAGAGACTCATACCACCACCTTAAACTCATTGAACTTCTCTAATGCTAGTAGGTATCCCATATGATGAGAATAGGCCATAAACAACATAGACCATTGTAGCAAAGCATGGAATCCGGAGTTCTAACCTACTCCGATGAGGGTGTTATACTTGCCAATGGTAGAACTTGGACACATCCCATGTAGGCACATGGTTGAAGAATATGAAGGGCATTCTTTGTAATCTAGTATCATTCTTAACTAGAACTACTTCCCTTACCATACTCACTTGATGCTAGCCTTCCTTATTATAGAGTAATTCACATTAAAGGTTCATATAAAAGGGTTCCATAACAAGTTCATAACCCATTCACATTTACCCTACCTAAGAGGTCCTCGTAGGTCTACCTTCCAATGGCGACAAGAAGCTCATGATGACTTTCCTAAGGTTTGATATGATTTTGTTCATCCAATCAACCTTAAGTCCATCACTCCTTTACTTGAAGGATACATTATGGCTTTCTACTTCAACATACTCAACCTTACCACTAGGTTCAAGGTTTCACATAAAAGACCCTCTTAACATCATTCAAGGTCTCACATATCATTCATTAATTCAAGACTAAGATACTTTAGAATCCTAAGTCAAGACATCACATATTCATATTCATACAAGCATCAAGTAAGGGACACAAGTTAACCAAGATAAGACACCACATACTTCATCTTAAAACATATTACTTGTTATTCCATAAGCATATAGGAATAACAATTATCATCTTTAAGTCATCCTAAAAACTACCGTATTATCATCCATATAAACACTATAAACTCATATAGTCAAGTAGGAATAACCATGTATCAACCCTATGACCACACGTAGAAGTACAAAGTCATAGTATACATGATATCATGACATACATAGAAAGAACACATACTTTCACATTACTTCACAAATCGATAAACATGCTCATACTTCACATAAAACAACTATACAAAACATCACAGTACTACAAGTAGTGCCGACAAGGTCATGATCATCATATTGAATAAAGTAACGCCGACAAAGCCACAACAATTCACATAATCATCATATTGCATAAAGTAACAACGACAAGGCCACATCAATTTACATAGCACCGCCACCATAAGTGGACCATACCAATCACAACATAATTAAAGTCATATTAACATAAAATAAAAGTAATTAGGGCATCATACCCCCATTCCATCTTACCAATTTGATTTCAAGGCTAAATCATCCAATTCGACGTCACAAGGCCCTTACCATGGCCATAACCAACAATTCAACATAATTTTAACAATATCCATGAAACTAGGTCGAATTTGCAACAAATTCATCACTCTAATGTAACATAGATATCAATTTACTATAATAATTACATCAATCAAAAGCCTATGTGAAACTACATTAAAATTCATAAACCTTAAGTCAATATCAAATCAATAAGCTTAATATTCAATAGATATAAGAATGTACAATATTCAATTTATCACATTGAAACAACCTATAAATCAACTAACCATAATCTATACATGAATCAAAAGCCCATAACGATCTACACATGAATTCAAACAATATCAAAGCATGATCACATAACCCATACTTTAGTCATATCGAAAGATTTATGAATGTCAAGGGTTCATGGAAAATTTCATTGGAAAAAATCAATTAAACATCAATAACATCATATCTTAGCGTTTGAAAACCATTTATGCAAGAACCCAAGACGTAGAGTAGAAATTAGACTCTTCATCTTTTTGAAATCTTTCAAAATCATCTTCGAAATTGGCTTTAAGGAGATAGAAATCTGTATATGAATAACTCCCATACCTTATTTGAAGAACCCAATGAAATGAAGAAGAAACTCCATTGAAGAACCATCTTCAAGCTCCATTTTCACCTTGGACTCTCATGGAGGTTTTTGAAGAAACGTTTGGACGGAATGTGTTTTGATTTAGGTGTTAGGGTTATAATGAAAGTTAATGACTTATATACTCTTAAAATACCGATAAACACTCAATAAATTCATTAAGGAATTATTGGGGATTGGAGTGAATTTACAACTTCACCATTATTTTTAACAGAAAACTGGCAGGAATACACACAGCACCATCGATGCCAGCATTGACGGTCAGTGAACTCACCCACGCCCCATCGATAGGGTCTCTTGGGTTTCATCTAAAAATCCTCAAATTGTAGGGCAAGTGGATCCATCGACGGCCTGGTTGACTGGTCGTTGTTTGGGCCAGTCGATTGCCACTGCCTACAGTGTTGAGCTCCAATTTGGGGTCCTCCATTAGGGCCCCTTGTAGGTCCCACTTTGAGTCTTACCCGGATGTTTCCAACCCTAATATGTTTGCATACAATTTTAGGACCTTCCAAGTGAGTTTATCCCAAAACAAACACGTAAAACTCGACGAAACATGCATAGTCACGCAAGGTCGTAAGGCAAACCTTCCAAACGTCATGTACGTTTGACCTCCAAACTTCATGAAACTTTACACACTAACTATATACACAATAATAACTCATTATGGAACCTTATAGCCTCATAAATCACACATAAAACCACATATGAGGCACATAGGTGATTTAGTCGCCGAACGTCTTGGTTGTCCCTTGACGATTGACTTCCAAAGCTCCTAAACGCTTAGAACTTGCCTCAATACCACTTTAAAAATTTATTTAAGACCTTATAACATCATTACAAAAAGGTTAGGCTCTATTTCACCTAAGTCATTTTTGGGGTCTTACAGTCTCCCCCTCTTGGACAACATTTGTCCTCGAATGACACTTTTCACTCTCCGAACACTTCCAAGAATAGAGATTCAGCTAGCAGCTAATTACAATACCATATAACATATAATTAATGATCAACTTCACATATTCAAGAGGTTCACAATACAACAAGAAACTAGAGGACATTATATAACTCATCATGCTACAAAACTCACATGCTTCATTTCAAATAATAAAAACTTAATTTATATTCAATATCATACTCATATACATTATTCTAACCACATTACAACAACTTAGAGCAACGAATCAATTAGTAAAATTTTGAAAATCTTCATAACTTTTCAAAAATGCACCTTTTAGGCAATTCATGACAGAAACAAGTTAATATACAAGGTAAAATCATATAAACACATATTACAACATAATCACTACTTCATTAAATACACAATGGAAGAAGTTAATGAAATTCAATTTCAAAAAAACTTCAACCAAACATGCATATCATAAGGAGAATGTTTGGAACTCACTCTCCACAAAAGACTTCTACAAAATCAAGTTACTAAGAACTCTTTGTTTTAAGCTTGAATAAACATATAAAGAAAAGTTAAGGGCACTTTACTCCCATCAAACATGCTCTTCATCATACTCCCCCACTTAGGAGAAACCTATTCTAAGGTCAATATAACACTTACTATAAGGAACTCCCTCAAGGCACCTTAAGACTTACTAATACTTTATTACCAAGATGTATCTAATAAAAACTAAAGACTCTCAAGGGTCTCATCATCTAACCACTACCTCCCCCTCACTATGAGACTCATCTTTACTCTTTAAAATCTCATCACCTACCTTCCTATGGTTGGAGTTTTAAACAAATTCAAACTACCTTAACAACCACGCCTTGACATTCTAACATTCTACCTCACCATTCTTTCCAACTTAACGTCCCTTCAAAAAGTCACCAAACTAATCTAAGGTCAAAACCACCATCTATCACACCTCATCTAACAAGTCACATATCATTTGTTCTCTCCCTCAAACCAAACTTCATAATGTAACCCTTAAGGGACCAACGTATAAGGGAAACAAGGGTAAGACATCATATACAAAGCTCTTAGGCACGATTAGATGAATGAAGAAGTGAAACTTTTCCTAGCACCCAATAGCCTCCTATTTATAATGTGGCGCGCTTCACATTATAAATAAGACTCTACTAGATGTGGTTCTTACGACAACTAAAACACTCCCTAAACCTTATGCTCTGATACCAACTTTGTCACGACCCGCAAGTAAACCACAGAAATTAGAGCATCCTTGCGTCATCACACGTCAAATGAGACTTCAAAAAGTCTCATATAAGCCTCTCATATAATTCATTGTATAATAAACATTCTAAAATGAGGAATATTTAAAACTTTCTTCACACACAAAGAACTCTTACATTAACAATACGCAAGTGGAAGACTTTCATTTAAAACATTAAACCTTTACAATATCTACTTGAACCATCTAAACTTTAGATTTTACAATACTTGGGTCTATGCCCATACAAGAAATAAAATAAAAGACTAAGACATAAAGAACTTATGGGTAGATCATCTTCAAATCCTTAGAAACGTATCCATCCTCCATGGCAAATCAAGACTTCCAATTCCCTATACTTTAGTCAAAAAAGGGAAAAGAAGGGGTTACCACATTAGATGTACTAAGCATAGAAGCCATGCAAAAACCATGAAAAATGGACATTTAGTAAATCGCATGCTTTTCATGAATTTTGATCAAAACATCATACTATAATCATATGAACAACATTTAAAAACTTACAAAACACATAAGAAATCATTTAAGAAAAAAGTCAAATTTTTAGAAAACATTACAGTGAAGTTCTTTCGCTTCACATTAGATATTTTCTAGTATGTAATTATCCTACTTAAAGCTATCCTACCACTCACTTAAGTCACACAAAGAGAGACCGCCCATACAACCTCTCTAGGCATGCCTAAATGATTTTCAAGACTACTTATGATGAGTCACATACACACTTACAAAACATCAACATAAGAACATTAGATTCTTCTACCAAAGGTGATTCTAAGTCTCACTTGAGTGACTTGTGAAGCGACCTCCCATACAATCCCTTACACACACACTCAAGAGATAGAATCATGATCACTTAATACATCAACACATAGATGATATGATAATCTCCTTGCAAAAGCTATAAAAAGACTTATTTAAGTAAATCAAGAAGCTAACATCCAAACGTGACCTCTCAAGATTACCTAAGTAATCCTTAAGACTACCTAAGGCTTAGATCATGGCTACATAATTAACCAACTTCCCTAACAACAGTCATTCTTTAGATTTATCTAGGTAATATAAGAAGTGATCATTCCTATGCCCCCTTTACACCTTAACTAGACAACTCTTAAATACTCTAGATTAGTATTACTTCATTTAAAATACTTTCTTAACTTAAGTCATTACATTCATTAGTTAATTTAAGACTCATTCATCACATTAAGTACATTCAATTAATGATCTTGAACAACACCTAGGGACTCTCACTAACACCTTCAAAGCCTATTGTGCAATGTCTAGATAGTGTCTCATACAACCAACTGAACCTTATACAACTTCTCTAATGCTAGTAGATATCTCATATGATAAGAATAGGAAATAACCGACATACACCATGGTAGCAAAGCATTAATCAGGAGTTCTAACATACTCCGATGAGACTGTTCTAATTGCCAATGGTAGAACTTGGAAACATCCCATGTAGGCACATGGTTAAGGAATATGAAGCGCATGCATTGTCATGTAGTCTCATTCTTAACTAGAACTACTTCCCTTACCATACTCACTCGATGCTAGCGTTCATTCTCATAGAGTAATTCACATTTAAGGTTCATATAAAAGGGTTTCATAACAAGTTCATAACCAAATTACATTTACCCTACCAAAGAGGTCCGCTTAAGGCTACCGTCCAATGGCGACACGAAGCTCATGCTTAATTTCCTAAGGTTTGATATGATGTCATTCCAGTCAATCAACCTTAATTCCATCATTCCTTTACTTGAAGGATACCATTACGGCTTTCGACTTTAATATACTTAACCTTACCACTAGGTTCAAGGTTTCACATAAGGGACCCTTTTAACATCATTCAAGGTCTCACATATTACTCATACATTCAAGACTAAGAGACTTTAACGTCCTAATTCAAGACTTCACATATTGATATTCATACAAGAATCAACTAAGTGACACAACTCAACCAAGACAAGACACCACATACTTCACATTAACACATATTACTTGTCATTCTATAAGCACATAGGAATAACCATAACCATTATCATATTTAATTATTCCTACACACTACCATATTATCATCAATATAACCATTGTTGACTCATATAGTCAAGTAGGAACAACCATGTATCAACCCACAGACTACTCATAGAAGCACATAGTCATAGTCTACATGATCTCCTATCATACATAGAATGAACACATACTTTCACATTACTTCACAAATAGATCAACATACTCATACTTCACATAACACAACTATGCAAAACATCATAGTACATCAAGTAGTGCCGACAAGGCCATGATCATCATATTGCACAAGGTAACGCATACAAGGCCACATCAATTCACATAGCACCGCCACCATAAGTTGATCATACCAATCAAAACATAATTAAAGTCTAATTAAAATAAAATAAAATAAATTAGTTCAACATACCCCACTCCATCTTACCACTTCGATTTCAAGTATAAATCATTCCAATTCGACATCACAAGGCCCTTACCTATGGACATAACCAATAACTCAACATAATTATAACAATGTCCATGAAACTAGGTTGAATCTACATATTCATCAATCTAATGTAACCTAGATATTAGTTTACTATAATAGTTACATCAATCAAAGCCTATGTGAAACTACATAAGAATTCATAAACCTGAAGTCAATATCAATTTAATAAGCTTAATATTCAATAGATCTAAGAATGTACAATATTCAACTTATCAAATTGAATCATTGTATAAACCAATTGACCATAATCTATGAATGAATCAAAAGCCCATGACGATCTACATATGAATTCATTAATATCAAAGCATGATCACATAACTAATATTTTAGTCAAATTGAAAGATTTGTGAATGAAAGGTTTCATGAATAATTTCTTTTAAAAACATCAATTAAAAATCAAAAACATCATATCTTAGAGTTTGAAAACCATTTATGCAAAAACCCAAGACTTAGAGCAGAAATTGGACTTTTCATGTTTTTGAAATCTTTGAAAATCATCTTTGAAATTGTATCTAAGGTGATATAAATCCTTATATTAAGAGATCAAATACCTTATTTGAAGAATCCAATGAACATTGAAGAAGAAACTCTATTTAAGAACCATCTTCACCTTGAACTCTCACAGAGTTTTTTTAAGAATCCTTTGGAGGAATTTTGATTTAGGTGTTACGGTTATAATGAGAGTTTAATTATTTATATACTCTTAAAATACCCATAAACACTCAAAAGAAACCGTCAAAGGACTTATTGGGGCTTGGGGTGAATTTACAACTTCACCCCTCAACTTAACAGAAAACTAGCAGGAGTGTCGTACGGCCATGCCTCAGGGTGACATGAACTTGTCTAGACTTATGGTGTATACACACTCCATTGATAAGTATAAAAATAGTAGGAATTCTAGTAATTTGAATAGGTATAGGTCCGATAAGCAAAATCAACCTAGCTTGACGAAGAGGGCTCCAACTAAGATGGATATATTACTCCTTAAGTCAAGGTTGAGGGTGGTAGTAGTTCCAAAGGTGTTAAGCCTACTTGTGGTAGGTGTGTGAAAAAGCACTTTGGGAAATGGCTAGACGGTATAGGAGGTTGCTTTGGTTGTGTTAAGGATGGTCATAAGGTGAGGGAATGTCCTACTATTGCATCTAGAGGAAGAGAGGCCAAGAAAAATCCTTTAAGTGTTCCGGAAGGTGATGCTCCAAAAAGGGATATCTTCTATGCTCTCCAATCTAGGGGAACAAACTCAGATAATGATGCCGGTAACTTATAGTTTTCTCTCTCTGTGTAGTAATGGGTTCCTTCTAAGTGGGGGAGTATGGTGAGTAGTAGAGTTGTGATTCATTTTATCGTCTCTTCTATTCAATTCAAGCTTGAAAGGTAAAATGTCATAGTAGCATGTTGCATGTTATATTTGTTTAGGAGTCTAAGTGAAATGAATTTCATTGATTTCCTTGCATTGTGCATTTCATGAAGTTATTTTTATGTTATAAAATGAGTTTATATGGTTTTATGTTTCATATTGTCATGCTTCCATCATAAGTTGCTTAAGAGTTACATTAGAATGTTTTAGCATAATTCAAGAGATGTAGTACTTCACTGTAAAGAGTTTGATGCTTCACTGTTAAGGATTTTGAAATTTTACTGAATTGTTCATTCATGAAAAATGGTTATAATGTGTATAGGAAATTGAATTATATGAGCATGGTAATGTGTGGAGAATGAGTTCCTCCTACACCAAATGAAGAATGTGAGTCTTGTGGCATGATGAATTGTAGAAGTAGTTTCTATCTTCTTGTTGTTTTTTTAGTCTCTTGTTTATGTAAATTGGTGTTCTCCTAATGGTGTGTATTGAATATTGTGTGTTATTGTTATTTGCTGATAGTTTTGAGTTTCTTATCTCTTGAAAGTGTTTAAAATGAAGCAAGTGTCATTTGAGGATGAATATTGTCCAATTGGCGAATGAATGTAACACCTCTAAAAACGAGCTAGGTTAAACTAGATCTTAACATGTTTTCATTAGGTTATAAATTCCTAAAATTCTTAATAATAGTTTTATAAGTAATTTTGAAGAGATTTGAAGAGTTTGGAAGTGAAACGCCCAAGACGTCCGAAAACTAGTCGAAGATGAACTAGTGTGTCATAGTGTTTTGCAGTGCAGTTTTGGGGTATGGTATGAGGGTGAAATTGATTATTGATTGTTTCTACACATATCCTGACATGTAAAGGGTTGAAATTTCTGAGAACAACTCCCCAAGGACTAGCCAAAGGATCCTTGAGTAGGACCCAAACATGGGCCAAGCAAGCGACCGAGGTAGCCCAGATTTGGGTGTGGCAACGCGTCGCGCCAGCTACACTTAGATGGAAAAACTTTTATCCTTCCATGTGCGGCCATGGAGAACCATTCTTTCACATAATTTTCCAGAACCAAGAATCATAGGTGATCCCGCGACGCGCAGAGACCTCCATTAAATGTAACACTCCAAAAGTTCATGACTTGGTCTAGAGAATCACATGATGAACTAAGACTCAGACAACAATGTTTTTAAGCCTAAAATAATGTATTTAAATTAATTAGGAAGTTTTAGAGTAAAAACATCAAGAAACATCCATGACGTCTGGTGATTAGTGAAATTGAAGTTAATGTGCTTTGGCATGTTTCATGGGGTTTTAAGAGTCAAAATTTAATGAAAATTGGTGGAAAGGTGTTAAAAAAGTAGTAACGTGTTTTTACACTCGAAACGTTTGGGTACAACTCCACAAGGAAAAACCTCCAAGGACCCTTCAAATTGACCCAAAAAAGTTGTCTTTTGATAGTGCACATCTACGAGCGAAACTATCGGTCGTCGTTTGGTCGACGAGCCGTCAATGACTCCGTAGGTAAAAACTTAGCCAATTTCCAGAAATCCCTAAATTTTCCATTCTCTGACCCAATCGACACCTTGCCAGTTTGGTGGCGTCGATGAACCAAAGTACTGTTGGTCGAGGTCTCGTAGGTTGGGTCTGTTTTGGACTACCTAATTTATCAAGAAATTATTTAATTAGTTAGTTACTTAGGTGGTTATTAAGGGTTAGGGGGTTGTTTAATTTAGTTATATAAAAGACAATAAAAGGCCTAACCCTCATTAAACTAACTTAGCACCACATAATTCCCCAAACCCACATCTCTCTTACTTCTCTATAGCCTCTCTCTTCTATTGAAGAAACACTAGACATGGGTTCTCTTTTCAAAAAGAAATTGTTAACAAATTGTGATGAATTGTAGTCTTTTATAATTGTTTAACTATTAATGGTCAATTGTTCTTAATCACTCAAGATTGACCCTTTGAACTATATTCTTCCCTACACTCATTATGCCCTGTAATTCTATAGTAATTATGAAAGATGATGACTATATGAAAATGTAGAATAGTAATTCCTATGTATTACTTCTTCAATTTACCTTGTTTGTGCAATGACTATTAAATTCTTGGTAATTTGAAGTATGAAGGTAATGAAAGGGCAATAAGGTATGAATATTGATTCTTCTTGAATTCGATTATGAAGTATGATTTACTTCGATTGTATTGATTCTATGTCTAATGTGTGGTTGTGATGTTGATAGGAAGTATTCCTCATCCTTGACCCTAGACTATTGAACTGTCTATGAAGTATGCATGTACGTTAAGATATTATCACATCCAGAAACCACACCCTAGAAGTTAGGGGTAATCTCAGATTGCAACCGGCGTACTTGACCTGTCGTAGGTCTCCTACAAGCCCTTACATATCATCATCGCATAAACATAGTGAAAACTAGTGAGGAATTAAAACTTTTCACAAACATACTTCATATTCTTTTAACAATATTTCATATAAAGCAATAGTAAATACTAAGTCTCAATCTCATCATCTTAAGACACAAGAATACTTGGGACACGGCCCATACAAGATACGGATATAGAAATACTTAGTCTATTACAATACTTCTAATAGAAAACATAAAAAACATATATGCCCTCGAGACAAATGAGGACATACTTCAACTTCTCTTGAACAATACTACGGTCCAAGTCTTCACTTCCCAAAACATCCTCACCTACCAAGAACTATAGAGATAGATAGAATCATGGATTAGTACAACCATATGTACTAAGTGTGTCATAATGCATAAAAATCATGAAAATGGATATTTATTGAAAATATGCATCTTTTCTTTAAAATATCATAATATAAACATTAATCAACTTAGAAACAAATAAGGAAACATTTAAACGAAATATCACATTTTTATAAATCACTTTACAGTGAACCCATTTCATTGTACAGTGAAGTGCTTTCTTTTCCATTTTAACACCTCCTAGCATATAGTATCCTCACTAAAAGTTATCCTAAGACGCACTTAAGAAACACAAAAAGAGACCGCCATACAACCTCCCTAAGCATACCTAAATCACCTTCAAGAACACTTATAAAGTGACTCTAAGTCTCACTTAAGTGAGTTGTCAAGCGACCACCCATACAATCCCTTACACACACACTCAAGAGATCCTATAGACTACCTTGGATAAAATCATTCTCACCAAGTGTATCAACATATAGATAATATGACATTCTCCTTATAAAGGCTATCAAAAGACATACTTAAATAAATCAAGAAGATAACGTCCATGATAGACCTCTTCAAGATTACCTAAGTAATCCTTAAGACTACCTAAGGCTTAGATCATGTCGACATGATCAACAAACTTACCTAACTAGATCATTCTCAAGACTTCCAAAGATAAGACATGAAGAGATCATCCCTTATGACCTCTTCACACTTTAGCTAAGGAATCCTTAAGTAACTTTAGATTAGGTACTCATTCATTTACATACTTCATAACATACTTCATTAGTCCATTAGTTAATAGGAGACTCAAACATCACATAAAGGATATCCAAGTAATGGTCTTGCACAAGACATAGGAACTCCAAATAACACCTTCATAACCTCTTATGCAATGTATAGATAGTGTCCATCCACAACCTAAACATTGTAAAACTTCTCTAATGCTAATAGATATTCCATATGGTGAGAATAGGCAATAACCGACATAGAACATGAGATCAAGACATGGAATCCATAGTTCTATCTTGTTGTACTTACCAATGGTAGAACATAGACACATCCCATGTAGGCACATGGTTAAGCAATATGAAGGGCATGCTTTGTAATCTAGTCTCACTCTTAACTAGAACTACTTCCCCTTACCATACTCACTCGGCTCTATCCTTCTTTCTCATAGAGTAATTTACACATAAGGTTCACATCAAAGGGGTAAAAAGTTCATAACCCAATCACATTTACCCTATCAAAGAGGTCCTCTTAAGGATACCTTCCAATGGCGAAAACAAGCTCATGATAGCTTTCCTAAGGATTAATATGATGTGTTTCCAACCAATTAACCTTAAGTCCATCATTCCTTTACTTGAAGGATACCATTATAGCTTACAACTTCAACATTCATAAACTTACCAGTATGTTCAAGGTTCCACGTAAAGACTCTTAACTTCATTTAAGGTTACATGTAATTCCTACATTCAAGACTAAAATAATTTAGCATCCTAAGTCAAGACATCACATATTCATCATCATATATACATCAAGTAAGGGACACAAGTTAACCAAGACAAGACACCACGTCCTCCACCTTAACTCATAATACATGTTTATCTGACAAGACACCACGTCCTCCACCTTAACTCATAATACATGTCATTCTGGAAACACATAAAAATAACCTTTAACACCTTCAAGTCATCCTATATACTATCCTATGAACATAATTGTGACCATCATAGACTCATTTAGTCAAGTAGGAATGACATACATCAACCCTAAGACTATACTCACAAAGCCACATTCATAGTCTAACATGATCACCTACATAACATTAATATAACACACATACTTTCACATTACTTAACATATAGATAGCTATCATAATACTTCATATAATCAAATACACAAATAGACACATTACTTCAAGTAGTTGCCGACAAGGCCATGATATTCATATTGCATAAAGTAACGTCGACAAGGCCACATTGATTGCAAGTAAAACACATAACACGGCCACCATAAGTGGACCATACCAATCACAACATAATTTAAGTATAAAAAATAAAAAAATTAAAGTAAATATGTAAGTGTACCACCACTCCATCCTCAACACTTCAATTTGATGCTAAATCATCCAATTCAATATCATAAGGCCCTTAACAATGGCCGTGAACATCAATTCAACATAAAAATTATAATAATCAATGAAGTAGGTCTATTCAATGTAAATTAATCAATATAATACAACCTAAATATCAATTGAATACAATCATTACATCACTAGATAGCCCATAGAAATCTACACCATATTTCACCAATATTCGGTCAATATCAAGTAACCCATAACTTAGTCAAAAACTAGGTTAATCCGATTCATGGGTTCATAGGTAATTTAGGTTAAAATCATAAATAGAATAACAATGTAATCTATAATAAACGTTTAAAACAACTGATGCATGAACCAATTGTAGAATTATGAAATCAGACAATTCAGCTTTGAAAACTTTAGAAAACTTCTTGAGAGTTGGACTACTTGTAGAAGATAGTTTCAAGGATAAAAATACATACCTTGATGAATATAATTCTTAAATTTGATAAATAATCTCCACTCAATTCTTCACAACAAGCTTTTCTTTAATTTTGGACTTCAATGGTGTCTTAAAGAATTTCTAAGGGATTTTGGGGTTTGATTTAGAAGAATGAAGTCTTTAATGTGTGTAAGACTTATATACACATTTAAAGTACCCAAAATACCCCTAAGTAACTTCCAATACTCTTATTTGGAAGTGGTGTGAAAACAAAACTTTACCTCTCAACCTCAGTGAAGCTGCGTGCAAGACAGGCCACCATCGACGGTTGCCCATCGACGGGGCGTAGGTTCATGCACGGTCAGTCCTGTCCTCCATCGATGGGTTCAGAGACTTGGAACTTGTATATTAGATCCCCATTATAAGTACCAAATGATGCTCACCGCCTACGGGGCATTGACCAGGCCACTGGACGTCGATTGTCATCCGTAGGTGGACTGCCTTGGGCAATTTTTGCCACCAAGATCGGTCCTTCCTCAAGGAGCCTTGGTTGGTCCTTGGGGATGTTTCTCGGAAGTTTCCAACCCAAACATGACCGCATACGATTTTATCACCCCTTACATTAATTTCATCCAAAACGAACACGTAAAACTTGACGAAACATGCTTAGACCCATAGGGTCATTTCAAGGCAACACTTTCGAACGTCATGGACGTTCTTGGATGTTTGACCTCCAAACATCACAAAACTCAACATACTGACTATATACATCATAATAACTCATTTAAGTACTTTACAACCTCATGAATCACATATAAACACATAGAACCACATATGTGGCACATAGGTGACTTAGTCGTCAAACGTTTTGGTCGTCCTTTGACGTTTGACTTCCAATGCACCTACACTCTTAGACACTGCCTCATTAATACATTATAGACCTATTTAGGACGTTAGAACATCATTACCAACATTTTAGTCTCGAGTTCACCTATGTCATTTTCGAGGTCTTACAATCTCCCCCACTTGGACAACATTCTTCCTCGAATGACACTTGCCACTCTCCGAACACTTCCAAGAATAAAGATTAAACTAGCTGCTGATAACCATACCATACAGAACATAATCAATAAGAGAATATCAATTTCACATAGTCAAGAGATTCACAACTCAACAAGAAACTAGAAGACAATTCTATAACTCATTATGCTACAAAACTCGCATGCTTCATTTCAAATAACGAAAACTCATTTAATATTCAATAACATGCTTATATACATAAATTCTAAACACATCACAAAAACTTTAGACCAAAGAATCAATTAGTCAAATTTTAAAAAATTTACAGTGAGCAACAAAACATTATAGTGATTTAGGTCATTTTTCCAAAAATCCATCTTTTATTCAATTCATAATATGAACATGCTAGTATGCAAGGTAAAAACATATAAACACACTTTAAAACATAATCATGACTTCGTAAAACACATAATTCAAGAAGTTAATGAAATTCAACTTCAACAAAACTCCTAAACACCATGCACATGCAACATACTTTTTTAACTATCTATCCCATTTACTAACCATACTCCCCCATTTAGAAGGAACTATATCTCTAAAAAGAAATGTAAAGACATACCCTCATCATCATCACCACCATCTGGCTTCTCTGCTCTAGTCCGGAGTGCATAGAAGCGCCTCTTTGTCGAAGCATCATCCTTAGGAACACTAGGAGCAACTTTTTTACACTCTTTTCCTCTAGAAGCAATTTTAGGACAATCTCTAACCTTATGTCCTTTCTTTCCACAACCATAGCAACTCCCGGTACCCAATAGACACTCCCCATAATGTTTCTTGCCACAAGTGACACATGTAGGCTTGCCATTTTTGGAACCACCTCCTTTCTCAACCTTGAACTTAGCACTCCTAGATTCTTCTTGAGATTGAGCCCTCTTTTTGAACCTAGGTTGCTCTTGATCACTAGCACCACTCATTTTCAAGCTTCTATCCATCCTCGTAATTTTAGACTCTTCAATTGATTGTGCGTACACCATGAGTCTAGCTAGGGTCATATCATCATGTAGCATAGCGGTATGGCATTCCTCCCTCACTAAGTCGGCCACACCCGTCACAAAACGACTCATTTAATCTCTTGGATTAGACACAAGGGAAAGGGCATATCTAGATAGCATTGAGAACATCAAAGTGTATTCCTCAACACTCATATTGCCTTTCTTGAGATTGATAAACTCCTCCACCTTAACTTCCCTCCTCTCACAGGGAAAGTACTTGCCAAGAAAAGATTTCTTAAATTCTTACCACAAAATAGGACCCGATTCCTCTGGCCTATTATACTTCCATTTTGTGTACCATAATTGAGAAACATCCCTCATTTGATATGAAGCCAACTCCGCCTTCTCCCTAGATGTAAACCCCATAGAACTCGACACATTGTACGCTCCATCTAGGAGCTCCTGGGGATCCACTTCCAACTTAGAGCAAACAAAGATAGAAGGTTTTATCCTCACAAGATCTCTTAATCTAGAGTTCATAGTTCTCTCCACAATATTCACCCAAGGCACCATGATCAATTCACTTCAGTAGTCACATCTCGGGCTAAAGCAAGCAAAGCCTCCCTAATATCCCTATTACTCAACTTCGGGGGATCCTTATTACAACCTTCCCCAATAGGGACTTAAACACCTCGAGGAACTTGTTCAACTTCCTCAACTTGAAGAGGAATCTTCTCTTATACATCATTCTCCTCAACTCCCCTAGTCGGTGTCCTCCTCGTATTCATCTTCCTAGAAACACTAGGAAAACCATAAGAAAAGAGTACTCATAACTTTTACTCTACCGCACAAAATAGAAGTAGAAAAGAAGGGAAACTCTATTGTCCTATAGCCTCTCACACATAGATGTGTCGGGACTCACACCAATGGTCAAGACTCTACTAGAGGTGACTTGATGAGACTTTTCGATTCCTAATACTACTTTCACAACCTATGCTCTGATACCTACCTTGTCACATATCAAAACCACACCTTAGAAGTTAGGGGCAATCTTGGATTGCAACGGGCGTACTTGACCTCTTGGAGGTATCGTACAAGCCCTTACATATCATTCATCGCATAAACATAGTGAAAAGTAGTGAGGAATCAAAACTTTTCACAAACATTCTTCATAGTCTTTAAAAACTCTTTCAGATAAAGCAATAGGAAATATTAAGACTCAATCTCATCCTCTTAAAACACAAGAATACTTGGGACACGGACCATACAAAATACGAATATAGAAATACTTAGTCTATTACAGTACATCTAATAGAAAACATAAAAGACATATAGTTATCACATCCCAAGACCACATCCGATAAGTTAGGGTACAATATTGGATTGTAACCGGCGCCGTCGACCTCGGAGGTCTAAGACAAGACCTTTCATATCATTCATTGCATATACATAGTGAAAAGTAGTGCGGCATTAAAAATTTTCACAAAATATAATATAGTCATCAAAATCTATTTCATATAAAAGTAATAGGAAATACTAAGTCTCAATCTCATCATCTTAAGACACAAGAATACTTGGGACACGGACCATACTTCAAAATATGAATATAGAAATACTTAGTCTATTAAAATACTTTGAATGAACATATAAAAGACATATATGCCCTCGAGTCAAGTGAGGACATACTTCAACTTCTCTTGAACGATCTTCTAAGTCCAAGTCTTCGCTTCTCAAAGCTTCTCACCTACCAAGAAATATATAGATAGATAAAAGCATGGAGTTATTACAACCACATGTACTAAGAATGGTTTTATGCATAAAATCATGAAAACGGACATTTATTGGAATTATGCATCTTTTCATTTGAATATCATATTATAATCGTAATAACAACATTTAGCAATTAAGGAACACATAAGAAAAAACTTAAACCAAAAATCACATGTTCATGTTACACTAAACTCATTCACTGTTACGGTGAATTACTTCAGTGTTATAGTGAATTACTTCACTGTACAGTGAAGTGACTTATTCTTCACATTAGACACACTTTAGCATGTAATCTTCTTACTCAAAGCTATCCCAAGATTCACTTAAGCAACAGAAAGAGTGACCGCCCATACACTTTGTATAGATGTGCCTAAACAACCTTTAGGATTACTTATATTGAGTAACATACACACTTCAAGACATCAAACATATTAACATGTAGACACTATGACATTCCTCATCAAAGGCTATCAAAAGACTTACTTAAGTAGGTCAAGAAGATAACGTCCATGATTGAACTCCTCAAGACTACCTAAATAACCCTTATGACTTCCTAACTTCCGATCATGCCCACATAATCAACATCTACCCTAATTAGAGTCATTCTTAAGACTCATCTAGGTAAAATACGAAGTAACCATTCCTATGCCCCCTTCAAACCTTAACTAGACAACCCTTAACTACTCTAGATAGGTACGTATTCCTTTTACATACTCCATAACATAAGTCTTTAGTTCATTAAGACTCATACATCACATAAAGGACATATAAGTAACGGTCTTAGACAAGACCTAGGAGCTCCACATAACACCGTCAAAGTCCAATGTGAAATGTCTAGATAGCATCCCATTCCACCACCTGAAATCCATAAACTCCTCTAATTCTGATAGGTATTCCATATGATTAGAATAGGAAATAACGGACATAGGACATGATAGCTAGACATGGAATCCGAAGTTCTATCCTACTCCGATGAGGTTGTTGTACTTGCCAAAGGTAGAACATAGAAACATCCCATGTAGGCACATGGTTAAGGAATATGAAAGTCATACTTTGTAATCTAGTGTCATACTTAACTAGAACTACTTTCCCTTACAATACTAACTCGGTGCTAGCCTTCGTTCTCATAGAGTAATTCATACACTAGGTTCACACAAAAGGGTTCCATAACAAGTTCATAACCCAATCACATTTACCCTACCAAGGAAGGTCCACTAGGGCAACCTCACAATGGAGACAAGAAACTCGTGATGACTTTCGTAAGGATTAATATGATGTCATTCCATCCAACTAGCTTTAGGTCCATCATTCCTTTATTTTGAAGGATACCATTACGGATTACGCTTCAACAACATTAACCTTACCCTTAAGTCAAGGTTTTCACGTAATAGACTCTCATATCATCATTTAAGGTCATATTTCATTCATACATTCAAGACTAAGAGTTCTAACACCCTAAATCAAGACATCACAAATTCATAGTCATATATACATCAAGCGAGATATACAAGTCAACCAAGCCAAGGCATCAGATACTTCACTTGAACTCATAATGCAAGTTAGTCTAGAAACACCTAGAAACAACATAAAATCTTCAAGTCATCCTATATATCATCATAAAATCATTAATGTACTCCATATAAACTCAAAAAACCAAGTAAGAATAACCAATACTTACCTTAACACTATATTCATAATGCCAACTCATAGTCTAACATGATCACTTAAGGCAATACAAGTAGACGAACACACATATGACTTCACATGTAGATAGATAATGTCATGCTTCACATAATCAACTACACAAACAGACACGTTTCTTCAAGTAGTTTCCAATAAGGCAATGCTCATCATATTGCATAAAGTAACACCGACAAGGCCACGTCAATTGCAAGTAAAACACATAAAATCGCCATCATAAGTGGACGATACCAATAACATTAGAATCGAAGTATAATTAATATCAAATTAAATAAAGTGGGGCAGCATACCTTCATGCCCTCATCCAAACTTCCATTCAATGCCAAATCAACCAATTCAACATCACAAGGCCCTTACCCATGGCTATGAACAATAATTCAAAGCAATAACCATAAAAATCAATAAATATACATAAATTCAATCTATGTTTAACAATCTAAAATAAATTACATATCAATTGAATACAATTCTTATATCATTAGAAATCCCATAAGAATCGACATAACAATTCAACAATATTAGCTTAATATCAAGTAACCCAATAGTAGTCAAAACTAGGGTTCATCAATTTACATGGGTTCATAGGTAATTTAGATTAAAATAATGAATTAGATATTAATTCAATATTTATAAATCATTTATGCAAGACCCCATGGTAGAATCCCAAAATTGGACAATTCACTTTAGAAAACATTGAAAAACATCTAGAAAGTTGGGCTCCTTGATGAAACAAGTTTCAAGGATTAAAATCCATACATAAAGGATGATAATTCTTCACCTTGATGAAGAATTTCAACTCAAAAACCCCACACCAAGATGCTTCTTCAATTATGACTTCAATGGAGTCTTTGGGATTTCTTAAAGGATTTGGGGTTTTCAATTTGGAAGAATGAAGTCTTTAAGGTTTTTACCCTTTATATACTTAATTAAAATACCCAAAGGAACCTTAATAAACCGCCAATGAATTAATTTAGAAGTGGGGTGAATTTACTAATTCACCCCTAAGTGGACAGCAGCCTGCGCAGGAACACAGGTACGTGCGATGCCTGGCCTTGACGGAAAATCACATCCACGACGGGGCATCACAAACCTCCGTTGGTGGATACAGTTGCTGGAAAAAGTTTCAAAATTCACCCTTGGTTAATTCCCCCACAACTTGAATCTCGACGGGTTTCATCAGGCAAATGGGCCATTGACTGCTCCATCGCCAAGGTCTGCATGGGACTGTTTAGGCAACAGGTTTGGGTCCTTCCTCAAGGACCCTTTGATGGTCCTTGGGGATAATTTCCTGGACTTTTCCAACCCATATATGATTGTATATAATTTTAAGACCTCTCACATCAATTTCATACAAAATGAACACATAAAACTCCACAAAACATGCCTAGACGTATAACGTCTACTCAAAGCATATCATTTGAACGCCTTGGATGTTCTTGGTCGTTTGACCTCCGAACTTCATGAAACTCTAAATACTACCTATACATGATATATTAACTCATTTAATGACCTTAAAACCTCATTAATCACACATAAAACATAGAATCACATAGGAGACACATAGGTGACTTAGTCGTCGAACGTCTTGGTCATCCCTTGACGTTTGACTTCGAACACACCTAATACTTTAGCTACTCCCTCTATACCATATATTATACATATTTAGGACCTTATAACATCAATACCAACATTTAAGGATCTATTTAACTTAAGTCATTTTCGGGGTCTTACAATCTCCCCCACTTGTACACATTCGTCCTCGAATGACACTTGCCATTCTTCGAACACTTCCAAGATTAGAGACTCAATTAACAGCTAATAACCATTACATACAACACAAAATCACAAGAAAATATCAATTTCACCTAGTCAAGAGATTCACAACACAACAAGGAACTAGAAAACATTTCTATAACTCATCATGCAACAAAACTCACATTCTTCAATCCAAATTAAAAACTCATTTTATATTAAATATTATGCTTATATATATCAGTTCTAACCACATTACAATAATTTTAGACCAAAGAATAAAATAGTCATTTTTACAAAAATATTACAGTAAACTGTTTCTAAGGTTACAGTGATTTCATGCAATTTTCGAAAATCCAAATTTTAGGAAATTCATTATATAATCATATGCTAATATGCAAGACAAAATCATATAAACACATCTTACAACATAGTCATGGCTTCATAAAACACACAAGGCAAGAAGTTAATGAAATTCAATTTCAACTAAACTCCTAAACATCATGCACAAGCAACAATTTCAAGGACTTCTATCCCATCTACAAAACATACTCCCCCACATAGAAGGAAATCATATCTTAACAAAAGAAAGAGAACTTACCAACATCATCATCACTCTTCTTTTCATCCGGCTTCTCCACCCTAGAACAGAGTGGATAGAAATGCCTCTTTATTGAAGCATCATCTTTTGGAATACTACAAGCAACTTGCTTACCCTCTCTACCTCTAGAAGAAATCATAGAACAATCTCTCACTTTTTGCCCATCTATACCACAACCAAAGCAACTCCCAGTACCCAATAGACTCTTACCATAATGTTTCTTGCCACAATTTGCACAAGTAAGCTTGCCATCCTTGGAACCACCTCCTTTCTAAATCTTGAACTTAGCACTCCTAGATTCTTCTTGAGATTGAACCTTCTTCTTAAACTGAGTTTACTCTTGATCACTAGCACCACTCCTTTTCAAACTTCTATATATCCTCCTAAGTTTAGAATCTTCAATTGATTGTGCATACACCATTAGTCTAGCTAGGGTCATATAATCATGCAACATAGAGGTACGGTATTCTTCCACCACTAAGTCGGCTACCCACATCACAAAACGACTCATTTCATCTTTTGGATTGGACACAAGAGAAGGGCATACCTAGACAATGTTGAGAATTTCAAACAGTACTCCTCAGCACTCATATTTCCTTGCTTGAGATTTATAAACTCCTCCACCTTAATTTTACTCCTCAACACTCATATTGCCTTGCTTGAGATTTATAAACTCCTCCACCTTAATTTCTCTCCTCTCTCGAGGAAAGTATATACCAAGAAAAGCTTACTTAACTTCTTCCCACTCAATAGGACTCGATCATTCCGGCCTATTATCCTTCCATTGAGTTTACAAAATTTGAGAGACATCCCTCAATTGGTACAAAGCCAACTCCTCCTTCTCCCTAGATGTAACCCCCATAGCACTCAAAACTTTGTACACTACATCAAGAAACTCTTGGGGATCCTCATTTACCTTAGAGCCAAGAAAGATAGGAGGATTTATCCTCATAAAATTTCTCAACCTTGATGTCATAGTGCTCTCCACAACTCTAGGCATCATATCCACATGAGCTTGCATAGTCACGGCTCAGACTATAGCAATCAAAGCCTCTCTAATCTCCCAATTAGACATCTACGGAACCTCAATACCTCCTTCCAGATTAGGAATAGGATCACATTGGGGAGGCACTTGGTAATCTTGAGCACCTTGAACTGCTTGCCCACCTTGAGGAGCTTGATCAACTTGAGGGGGAACCTCCTCATTCACCCTCTCCTCTTCCATCCTTATAGGAGGCCATCCTTCTAGTATTCATCTCCTAGAAAACACATGGAAACCCATTAGAAGGATAATCATAAAATTTACTCTACCGCATGATGTAGGAGTAAAAAAGAAGGGAAACACTATCGTCCTATAGAGTCTCACCCATAGATGTGTCGCGACTCACACCGATGGTCAATACTCTACTAGACGTGACTTGATAAGACTTCTTGATTCCTAATACTACTTTCACCATCCTATGCTCTTATTCCAAACTTGTCACATCCCAATACCACACCTTAGAATTTACGGTACAATCTTCGATTGTAACCGACGTCGTCGACCTCTCAAAGGTCTAAGACAAGCCCTTTGATATCATTCATTGCATACCTAGACAAAGTTGATAATTATGAACTCCTCCACATTAATTTTACTCCTCAACACTCATATTGCCTTGATTGAGATTTATAAACTCCTCCACCTTAATTTCTCTCCTCTCTCGAGGAAATTATATGACAAGAAAAGCTTTCTTGATTTCTTCCCACTCAATAGGACTTGATCCTTCCGGCCTATTATCCTTTCATTAAGTTTACAAAATTTGAGAAACATCCCTCAATTGGTACGAAGCCAACTCCGCCTTCTGCCTAGATGAAACCCCCAAAGCACTCAAAACTTTGTACACTACATCAAGAAACTCTTGGGGATCCTCATTACCTAGATCCAAGAAAGATAGGAGGATTCATCCTCATAAAATCTCTCAAGCTTCATGTCATAGTGCTCTCCACAACTATAGGAATCATATCCAAATGAGCTTGCATAGTCACGGCTCAGGCTATAGAAATCAAAGCCTCTCTAATCTCCCAATTAGACATCTCCAGAACCTCAATACCTCCTTCCAGATTAGGAATAGGATCACATTGGGGAGGCACTTGGTAATCTTGAGCACCATGAACTACTTGCCCACCTTGATGAGCTTGCTCAACTTGAGGGGGAACCTCCCCATTCACCCTTTCCTCTTCCATCCTTCTAGCGGCCATCCTTCTAGTATTCATCTCCTGGAAAACACATAGAAACTCATTAGAAGGATAATTATAAAATTTACTCTACCGCATGATGTAGGAGTAAAAAAAAAGGAAACACTATCGTCCTATAGACTCTCACCCATAGATGTGTCACGATTCACACTGATGGTCAATACTCTACTAGATGTGACTTGATAAGAATTCTTTATTCCTAATACTACTTTGACCATCCTATGCTCTGATACAAAACTAGTCACATCCAAGACCACACCCTAGAAGATAGGGTACAATCTTCGATTGTAACTGGCGTCGTCGACCTCCCAAAGGTCTAAGACAATCCCTTTCATATCATTCATTGCATATACATAGTGAAAAGTAGTGCAGAATTAAAAGTTTTCACAAAACATAATAAAGTCTTCAAAATCTCTTTCCTATAAAAGAAGTCTTCAAAATTTCTTTCCTATAAAAGTAATACGAAATACTAAGTCTCAGTATCATCATCTTAAGACATAAGAATACTTGGGACACGGCCCACACTTCAAATACAAATATAGAAATACTTAGTCTATTACAATACTTTGAATGAAAACATAAAATCCATATATGCCCTCAAGTCAAGTGAGGACATCAACTTCTCTTGAACGATCTTCTAAGTCCAAGTTTTCACTTCTCAAAGCTCCACACGTACCAAGAACTATATATATAGATAAAAGCATTGAGTTAGTACAACCACATGTACTAAGTATGGTTTTACGCATAAAAATATGAAAACCTACATTTATTGGAATTATGAATATTTTGATTTAAAAATCATATTATAATCATATGAAAAACATTTAGCAATTAAGGAAAACATAAGAAAAAACTTAAACCAAAAATCACATTTTTAGAGCTCACTTTACATTAAGCTCATTCACTGTTACAGTGAACTACTTCATTGTACAGTGAAGTGACTTATTCTTCACCTTAGACACCCTTTAGCATGTAATCTTCTCACTCAAATCTATCCCAAGATTCACTTAAATCACACAAAGAGAGACCAGTCCGCCCATACACTCTCTCTAGATGTGCCTAAACGACCTTTAGGATTACTTATATTGAGTCACATACACACGTCAAGACATCAAACATATTAACATATAGACAGTATGACATTTCCTCATCAAAGGCTATTACAAGACTTACTTAAGTAGGTCAAGAAGATAACGTCCACAATTGACCTATTTAAGACTACCTAAATAATCCTTATGACTTCCTAAGTTAAGATCATGCCCACATAATCAACATCTTCCCTAATTAGAGTCATTCTGAAGACTCATCTAGGTAAGATACGAAGGGACCATTGTTGTGCCCCCTTCACACCTTAACTAGACAACCCTTAACTACTCTAGATAGGTAATTATTCCTTTCACATACTCCATAACATAAGTCATTAGTTCATTAGTTCATTAAGACTCATACATCACATAAAGGACATTCAAGTAATGGTCTTAGACAAGACCTAGGAACTCCACATAACACCTTCGAAGTTTATTGTGCAATGTCTAGATAGTGTCCCATATCACAACCTAATATCCATAAACTCCTCCAATTCTAATAGGTATTCCATATGATAAGAATAGGCAACAACCGACATAGACCATGATAGCTAGAAATGGAATCTGGAGTTCTATCCTACTCCGATGAGGTTGTTCTACTTGCCAATGGTAGAACTTAGACACATCCCATTTAGGCACATGGTTAAGGAACATAAAGGGCAAACTTTGTAATTTAGTCTGATACATAACTATAAATACTTTCCCTTACCATTCTTACTTGGTGCTAGCCTTCTTTCTCATAGAGTAATTCATACATTAGGTTCACATAAAAGGGTTTCATAACAACTTCATAACCCTATCACATTTATCCTACTAAGGAAGGTCCACTAGGGCTACTTCACAATAGAGTAAGAAGCTCATGACAACTTTCCTAAGGATTAATATGATGTCATTCCAACTAAATAACCTTAAGTGCATCATTCCTTTATTTTGAAGTATACCGTTACGGCTTACTCTTCAACAATCTTAAACTTACCCTTAAGTCAAGGTTTTCACATAATAGACTCTCATAGCATCATTTAAGGTCACATTTCATTCATACATTCAAGACTAAGATTTCTAACACCCTAAATCAAGACATCACATATTCATAATCATATATACATCAAGCAAGATATACAAGTCAACCGAGACAAGACATCACATACTTTACTTGAACTCATAATGCAAGTCATTTTAGAAACACCTAGAAACAACCTAACATCTTCAAGTCATCCTATATATCATCATAAAATCATTAATGTACTCAAAACTTACTCACAATGCCATGTAGGAATAACCAAGACTTAACCCTAACACTCTACTCATAGTGTCAAAGTCATAGTCTAACTTGATCACTTAAGGCAACATAAGTATATGAAGACACATATGACTTCACATGTAGATAGATAATGTCATGCTTCACATAATAAAATACAAAAATAGCCATATTACTTCAAGTATTTGCCAATATGGTCATGCTCAACATATTGCATAAAGTAACACCGACAAGGCCACGTCAATTGCAAGTAAAACACATAAGACCACCACCATAAGTGGACCATACCAATCATAGTAGAATTGAAGTATAAATAATATTACATTAAATAAAATGGGGAATCATACCTTCATCCCCTCATCCATTCTTCAATTCAATGCAAAATAAAACAATTCAACATCACAAGGCCCTTACCCATGGCCATGAACAATAATTCAAAGCAATAACCATAAACTCAATGAATCTTCATCGATTCGATCTAGGTTTAATAATCTAATATCAATTATATATCAATTTAGTATAATTCTTATACCATTAGAAAGCCCATAAGAAACTACATAACAATTCAACAATATTAGCTTAATATCAAGTAACCCAATAAGTAGTCAAAACTAGGGTTTAGCAATTTACATGGGTTTATAGGTAATTTAGATTGAAATAATCAATACAATATCAATTATATCATAACTCAATGTTTAGAAATCATTTATGCAAGAACCCATGGCAGAATCCCAAAATAGGACAATTCATTTTAGAAAACTTTGAAAAACATCTTGAGAGTTGGGCTCCTTGATGAAACAAGTTTCAAGGATAAAAATTCATACATAAAGTATGATAATTCTTCAGTCTGATGAATAATTTCCACTCAAAAACCCCACACCAAGCTGCTTCTTCAATTTGGACTTCAATGGAGTCTTTGGGATTGCTTAAGGGATTTGGAGTTTTCACTTTGGAAGAATGAAGTCTTTAAGGTTTTTACCATTTATATACTTAATTAAAATACCAAAAAGACACTTAATAAACCTACAATTACTTAATTTAGAAGTTAAGTGAATTTACCAATTCACTCCTAAGTGGACAGCAGCCTGCGCAGGAACACAGGTGTGTGCGACGTCTTGCCTTAACGGGGAGTCACAACCCTCCCTTGGTGGATACAGTGGCTGGAAAAAGTTCCACACTTCAACCTGGGTTAAGTACCGCATGACGGGACCCTCGACGGTGCTTCATCAGGCCAACGGTCCATTGACTGCTCCATTACCAAGGTCTTCCTGGGACTGTTTTGGCAACAGTTTTGGGTCCTTCCTGAAGGACCCTTTGATGGTCCTTGGGGATAATTTCCCGGACGTGTCCAACCCAAATATGATCTTATATAATTTTAAAACCTCTCACATTAATTCATACAAAATTAACACATAAAAATAGATGAAATACGCAAAGACGTACAAGGTCGACTCAAGGCATATCTTTCGAACGCCTTGGACGTTATTGGTCGTTTGACCTCCAAACTTCATGAAACTCTAAAAACTGCCTATATATGCTATAATAAATCATTTTAAGGACCTTAAAACCTCATAAACCATACATAAATACATAGAATCACATACGTGACACATAGGTGAATTAGTCGTTGAATGTCTTCGTCGTCCCTTGACGTTTGACTTCCAACACACATAATACTTTAGCTACTGCCTCTTTACCATATATTAGACATATTTAGTACCTTATACCATCAAGACAAACATGTTAGGATCTACTTGACCTAAGTTATTTTCGAGGTCTTAAAATATGCCCCCGAGTCAAATGAGGGCATACTTCAACTTCTCTTGAATGATGATACGGTCCAAGTCTTCACTTCCCAAAAGCTCCTCACCTACTACGAACTTTACAGATATATAAAACCATGGTTTAGTACAACCACATTTACTAAGTATGGCATAATGCATAAAAATCATGAAAATGGTCATTATATGAAAATATGCATCTTTTCATTAAAATATCATAGTATAATCATAACAACAACATTTATCAACTTAGAAAAACATAAGGAAACATTAAAAACAAATATCACATCTTATAATTAACTTTACAGTAAACCTATTTCAATGTACAGTGAAGTTCCTCACTGTTACAGTGAAGTGCTTTCTTTTCCATTTTAACACCTCCTAACATATAGTCTCCTCACTAAAAGCTATCCTAACACTCACATAAGAAACACAAAGAGAGACCACCCACACAACCTCCCTAATCATACACAAATGACCCTCATTAACGCTTATAATAAGTCACATATACACTTACAAGACATCATAAACATCAATGTAAAATTATTCTACCAAAGGTGTCTCTAAGTCTCACTTGATTAATTTGTGAAGCGACCGCCCATACAATCCCTTACAACACACTCAACAGATCCTATAGACTACCTAGGATAGAATTATTCTCACCAAGTGTATCAACATATAGATAATATGACGTTTTCCTTCCAAAGGCTATCAAAAGACATACTTAAGTAAATCAAGAAGATAACGTCCATGATTTACCTCTTCAACATTACCTAAGTAATCCGTAAGACTACCTAAGGCTTAGATCATCTCCACATAATCAACCAACTTCTCTAACTAGAGTCATTCTATAGACTTCCAAGGATAAGACATGAAATATCATCCTTTATGCCCTCTTCACACTTTAGCTAAGGAACCCTTAAGTCACTTTAGATTAGGTACTCATTCATTTACATACTTAGTAACATAGGTCATTAGTTCATTAGTTCAATAAGAGACTCATACATCACATAAAGGACATTAAAGTAATGGTCTTGGACAAGACCTAGGATCTCCAATAAACACCTTTAAAGCCTATTGTGCAATGTCTAGATAACGTCCCATACCACTACCTAAACTTCATATATTTCTCTAATGCTAAAAGGTTTTCCATATGAAGAGAATATTCAATAACAAACATAGACCATGATAGCAAGACATGGAATCCGGAGTTCTATCCTACTACGATGAGGTTTTTCTACTTGCCGATGGTATTACTTAGACACATTCCATGTAGGCATATGGTTAAACCATATGAAGGGCATGCTTTGTAATCTAGTCTCACTCTTTAACTAGAACTACTTCCCTTACCATATTCACTCGGTGCTAGCCTTCTTTCTCATAGAATAATTTACACATTAGGTTCACATAAAAGGGGTTCCATAACAAGTTCATAACCCAATCACATTTACCCTACCAAAGAGGTCCTCTTAAGGATACCTTCCAATGGCAACAAGAAGGTCATGATGACTTTCCTAACGATTAATATGATGTCGTTCTATCCAATTAACCTTAAGTCCATCATTCCTTTACTTTGAAGGATAAAATTACAGCTTACGACTTCAACATTCATAACATTACCATTAGGTTCAAGGTTTCACATAAAAGACTCTCTGATCTTCATTTAAGGTTACATGTAATTCCTACACTTAGGACTAAAATAATTTAGCATCCTAATACAAGACATCACATATTCATCATCATATATACATCAAGTAAGGGACACAAGCCAACCAAGACAAGACACCACCTACTCCACCTTAACTCATAATACATGTCATTCTAGAAGCACATAGAAATAACCTTTAACATCTTCAAGTCATCCTATATACTATCCTATATATATAATTGTGACCATCATAGACTCATATAGTCAAGTAGGTATTGCATACATCAACCCTAAGACAACACACACAAAGCCATATTCATAGTTCAACATGATCACCTACATAACATGAATAGAACACACATACTCTCACATTAATTAACGCGTAGATACATATAATGATACCTCATATAATCAACTACACAAATATCCACATTACTTCAAGTAGTTGCCGACAACGCCATGATCATCATATTGCATAAAGTAACACTGACAAGGCCACATCGACTACAGGTAAAACACATAACACCGCCACCATAAGTGGACCATACCAATCACAACATAATTGAAGTAAAAACAACAACAAATAAAATAAAATAGGGAAGCGTACCACCACTTTAAACTCAACACTTCAATTTGATGCCAAATCACTCAATTCAATACCATAAGGCCTTAACCAATAGTCATATACATCAATTCAACATAAAAACTATAATAATCAATGAAATTGATCAATTCAATTTAAATTCATCAATATAATACAACCTAGATATCAATTGAACACAATGATTACATCACTAGATAGACCATAGATATCTACACCATATTTCACCAACATTAGGTCAATATCAAGTAACCCATAACTTAGTCAAAAGTAGGGTTCATCCAATCATGGGTTCATAAGTAATTTAGGTTAAAATCATCAATACAATAGCAACTTAATCCATAATAAATGTTTGAAAACAATTGATGGAAAACCCATGGTAGAATTATGAAATTGGACAATTCATTTTTGAAAACTTTAGAAAACATCTTGAGAGTTGGGCTCCTTGATGAAGAGAGTGTCAAGGATAAAAATACATACCTTCATGAATCTAATTCTTTACTTCGATGAATAATATCTTCTAAATTCGGCACACCAAGCTCTTCTTTGATATTTGACTTCAATGGAGGCTTAAGGAATTTCTAAGGGATTTTGGGGTTTTGATTTAGAAGAATGAAGTCTTCAACGTGTTTAACACTTATATACACATTTAAAATACCCAAAATACCCCTAAGTAACATCTAATACTCTTATTTGTAAGTGGGGTCAAACTACAACTTCACCCCTCAAATTACAGTGAAGCTGCGTTCAAGACAAACCACCATAAACGGTTGCCCATCGACGGGGCGTAGGTCCATGCACGGGCCGTCCTGTCCTCCGTCGATGTTTAGATACTTGGAACTGTTATATTAACCCCAGTCTAAGTACCAAACGATTACCACCACCTACGGGGCATCCACCACATCATTGGACGCGATTGTCATCCGTAGGTGGACTGCCTCGGGCAGTTTTGGCCACCAAAATGGGTCCTTCCTCAAGGATCCTTGGTTGGTCCTTGGGTATGTTTTCACAGAAGTTTCCAAAAAAACATGACCGTATACAATTTTAACACCCCTCACATGAATTTCATCCAAAACTATCACGTAAAACTTGATGAAACATGCTTAGACACACAGGGTCATTTCAAAGCAACATTTTTTAACGTCATGGACGTTCTTAGATGTTTGACCTACAAAATTCACGAAACTCAACACACTTCCTATATACATCATAATAAATCATTTAAGGACCTTACAACCTCATGAATCAAACATAAACACATAGAACCACATATGAGGCACATATGTGACTTAGTCCTCGAACGTCTTGGTCGCCCCTTGATGTTTGACTTTCAATGCTCCTAAACTCTTAGACACTGCCTCATTAACACATTATAGACCTATCTGGGACCTTGGAGAATCATTAAAAGCATGTTAGGCTCTATTTAACCTAATTCATTTATATGATTATTATATGATTGAAAGTAACTCCTCATGATTATGACAAAGTGTTGAGTGAAAGGTTTACTCACCTGTATGTGGTTTTATAAAATTTAAAGGGTAGTTCTCGCTTTTAAATACCTATGAGCTATTATGATCGGTTTTCCAAATAGGGGTAAAGAAGTGACTAATGTGGTCTTGTATGAAGAGTATGAGGACTACTAAGAGAATAAATGCTTAGCACCGAAAGGTCATGTAAATGAGATGGAGGTCTCACGTTTTATAAGTACAGTCTCCTACATGGGTTTATTCACGTTTAGTAAGTCCGGATTCCCAAGATATATTTTGTCTCATGAGATAGAAACCTCCATGTTTAGCAAGTGAAGGTATCTAGTAACAATCTCTTTGACCATTAACTATGTGCCCACATAAGACTATAGCTTAGTGTATCCTCCTAGGTAGATATGTAAGCATGGTTACACTTTATGTAAGAGTTAACCCTCTCTTTTCTATATGGGAGGAGAACACAGGTTACCATGTGAGCTGGTCTCATGTCGGTTATTGTAATTCTTTCCTTAATGTAATAAGGTAAATGAATAAGTCTAGTATGTGAACTATTATTAGGGATTGTCTTGAAGGTTTCTACATAAGGCGAGGGAGGGTATGGGACTTTTGTTTACTCATCGGACATGTGGGATCCTAAGGGAGGGTCTTAGTAGTGTTCTTGTATATGATTAAGTTGATTTCATGTTGTTTATGTCAATTTATGTATGATATTATATATCAAGCATGTTATGAAAAAGTTGAAGTTATGTTCATGTATGAAGTAAGTGACTTAGTGTGATGCTTAGCTTTGGATAGGATTATGGGGTTATATTCTTGGCATTGCAAAAGTATTGCTTTGGGTTTCTTATATGTTGGGTTAATATTAGTTTAGGTTGATTATTATGTTCCATATATGTGCATGTTGAGTTATTGAACATAAATCATGGTTTTGACTAAATTGTGTCTTTTCTCATGCATTAATTATTTTATACATAGGAGTCATACTTAGTACATGTGTTTTTTACTAACCCACATTTCTTCCCTTTATTCCCAACATTATAGGTTCCGGCCATTGAAGAGATTCTGGACCACACTACAAGGATACTTGGACTTCTTCGTCCAAGAAGTTTGAGTCCTCCAAGTTCGAGGATGGTTCCTTTATTTACCCTAGTAGTATTGCTATAGCCTAAAACATTTGTTGTAAGCCCTATGTGCCAATATGTACTTGTGTAACGGTATGCCTAAATATTGTACTTCATTTAGATGGTATAATATGAGATGGTATAATGAGACAAAATCCTTATATGTTGGTTGTGTTGACCAAACGAGAAGCCTATGTAAGCTTCCTATGCGAGGAGTCTAAGAAAACTCCATATGTAGTACGCGAGAGGTCTATGTAAATGTCAATATGTATACATAAAAAGTTTACATTTTTCCACATTTTTAACCTATGATATGTTATAATGAATGCTAATAGGCTAGTCTTAGTCAACTCCAAGGACGACGATGACGACGCCGGTAACGTCTAGCGAGTGATCCCTGTTCGTAAAAATCTTGGTATCAAAGCATGATATTGAATTAATCTTAGAATTGATGTTTCACTAAACCACGTTTACATAGATTGTTCTTCACGTGCGACACAATTATGATGAGTGGCTATGTGATGCCTAGGAAAGTCTCACTTTGTTTATATTCTTGAAGTTGTGCCTCAAGAGTCTTAACTCTACATGTCCTTATATTCTAATCTCTTCCTTTTTCTTATAGGCAATAAATACAACAAAGAACAACGCTCGAAGGGTAGATGAAGAGAATGCGAATGAGGCGGTTCCCCCATCTGGCTCCTCAAAACCCACAAGTTCATATTGAAAGGGGGATATGTCTAATGCAGAGATAAGGGAGGTCATCCATAGCTTGTACCAAGTGTTAGCTACTCAAGTTTTTAGGGATGATAGGGTCCAAGTGAACCCCAATGCTAGCACCACTGCATCAAGGATAAGGGATTCACAAGGATGAATCCCCTATTTTATTTGGCTCCAAGGTAGAGGAGGACCCGCAAGCATTCATTGATCAAGTGTTCATGTACTAGATGTTATAGGGGTGTCTTATAAGGAAAATGTGGAACTATATGCCTACCAACTCAAAGATGTGGCTCAAGTTTGGTATGATCAATGGAAGGATGAGAGGCTAATTAGAGAAGGTCGGATTACTTTGGGATCTTTCAAGACAGCCTTTCTTGATGGGTTCTTTCCCTTGGAACTAAGGTAGAGTCAAATGCAAGAATTCATCAAATTACGCCAAGGGGATGACGGAGTATAGTCTCAAGTCTACTCAACTATCCACGTATGATCCTACTATTGTGGAGGATTCTAGAACCTAGATGAACAAATTTGTTATGGCGGTATCCGACAATGTGGTGAACGAATGTAGGTTAGATATGTTGATTCCTAGAATGGACATCTCTCTTCTCATGGTTCATGCCGAACAAATTGAGGAGCAAAATATTAAGCAAATTGGTAGAGAATTGAAGAGGACAAGGTCCGAAGATGGAAATTCTTCTAAGAATAGATTTGAGGTGCAAGATAAACCAAGGTTCAATAAAAGGTTCCCCAATCAAAGTTTTTCTACCATTCCAAGGGTCAACAAAGGTAGAGGGTCTACACCCAAGCCTAAGGAGGAGAAAGGTAGTGGTTCTTATGTTGAGGAGTCTACTTGTGCTATGTTTGGTAGAAAACATGTAGGCAAGTGTCTAGTTGGTACAAGAAATTTCTATGGTTGGGGCAAGAGTGGTCACATGAAGAAGGATTTTCCTATGATGAAGGATCAAGGCACAGAAAACTCTCATGAACAAGCAAGTCATCCCAATCCCGATGCACCTAAGAACAATCTCTTTTATGCTCTTCGCTCTATGGGTGATAAAGAGGATTCTCCCGATGTCGTCATCGCATGTTACAAGTGTTCTCTATTAATGTTTATGCTTTACTAGATTCGGGTGCTACTTTGTCATTTGTAAATCCTTTACTATCTAGAGAGTTTAATGTGTTACCCAGTGTGCTAATGGAACCTTTTTCAGTTACAACACGATGGGTGACTCCTTTGTGGCTAGAATAGTTTTAAGGAGTTGTCCAATATCATTACCCAATAGAGTTGCTTCCGTTAACTTGGTCTTAATATGATTGAATTCGATGTCATATTGAGGATGGATTGATTTCATGCTTGTTTTGATTCCATAGATTGTAGAACAAGGGTACTCAAATTCAATTTCCCAAATGAATCCATTATAGAATGGATGTGAGGTAATTCAATCCCTAGAGGTCGAATTATTTCGTGTCCAAAAACTTACAAGATGATCTCTAAAGAGTGTCTTTACCATGTTGTAAGGTCAAGGACCTAGTATTCGAAATTCCTCCAGTAGAGTAGGTGCTTGTAGTGAGGGATTTTTCGGAAGTCTTTCCAGATGACTTGCCTGGAGTTCCTCCCGAACGGGAAATAGACTTTGGCATATACTTGTTGCCGAATACAAAAGCTATCTCAATCCCTCCTTACTGGATAACTCCGGCCGAGTTGCAAGAACTTAAGCTTCAACTCAAAGAGCTACTTAACAAAGGTTTCATAAGACCTATTATTTCTCCTTGGGGTGATTCGGTATTGTTCGTAAAGAAGAAGGATGGGTCCCTTAGGATATGCATCGACTATCACCAACTAAATAAAGTCACCATAGAGAATAAGTATCCTCTCCATAAATTCGAACAATTTGTTTGATCAATTACAAGGGGAAAACTACTTTTCTAAGATTGACTTTGCGTCGGGTGATCACCAACATAGGGTGAGAGGAGAGGACATACCTAAAACGGCTTTCCGAACTAGGTATGGTTATTATGAGTTCCTAGTCATGTACTTTGGTCTAACCAATGCCCGGTCAGCTTTCACGGACCTAATGAATAGGGTTTCCGAGATTACCTTGACTCTTTTGTGATCAACTTTATTGATGATATTTTGGTGTACTCCAAGAGTGAAGATGAACATATGGATTCTTTAGGGGTAGCATTGAAAGTCCTTAATGAACACTAACTATTTTCCAAGTACAGCAAGTGTGAGTTTTTGTTAAGATCAGTTGCGTTCCTTGGTCATATTATCTCAAGTGAGGGTATAGAGGTTGATCAAATAAAGACACTGGCAGTTAAGAATTTGCCTAGACCTTTGACTCCAACCTGCATTTGAAGTTTCTTGGTTTAGCCAGGTATTATAGGAGGTTTGTAAATGGGTTTGAGTCCATTTTGTAACACTTTGAAAATCTAAGACGTGTTCTAGAGCCTAGCATAAGTATAAAAATGTTGGTACACTGTTTTAAGGTCTATTTTAAGGTATATAAATCATTTAGGAAGTTTAGAAACCAAAGAGTCAAAGAACATCCATGACGTCTGGAAAACTAGTTCAATGAGATACTAGCGTGCCTTAGCCTATTTGACTAGATTTTAGGAGTCAAAAAATGATGAAAATTTGTGGAAGGGTTTCTAAAATGTATTAGAGTTAGTGCATAGTCAAAACGTCCGAGAACTGCCCCCCAAGGACCAACCAAGGTCCCTTGAGGAGGACCCTTGCATTTTGGCAAGAAGATGCCAAAAGGCAATGTGCACATACGAGTGCAATCGACGAGCTGTGTGTAACTTGAAGGGGAGTTGATGGTCATTATCAATTAACACTTAGACAAATCCATGAAGTTCCTATTTTTCATAGTATCTTAACTTAACAATGGACCAACATGACGGTTGGTTCTTGGTCCGTCGATTGATAAAACGAGGCGTGGGTGGGGGTTCCGTTTGTGAGATCTGTGTTTTGATGCACGTTTCGATTTAATTCATTTAATTAGTTTGATTAATTAGGAGGTTAATTAGGGATTATGAGAGTTCTAATTAATTTAGTTAATGACCTATATAAATACCCTAAGCTAATTAAACTAATATAAGCCCTCATAATTCCCAAACCCAAATTCTCTTCCTTCTCTCTTCTTTCTCTCTGAAGTTGAAGAACACCATAGGAGGTCAAATTCAAAGGGGTTCTAGAGCTGTAATCACCAATATTTCTCCATCAATCATCATAAAACAACAACGTATGGGATTCCTTTTGCCTTTGAGACCTTTTTCCTCAAAGGGTTCCATCAAATTGATTTCAAAAGTTGAGTTTTCATATGGGTCATTTCCAATCTCAAAATTGATCTTTTAAATTGATTTGTTTCTGGTTTCTTTGGATTGTATTGATTAAATTATGACTAATTATGACTATATTACACTACTTATTTATGTATTGGTCTAGTTTGTAAAAGATGGCATATTCCCCTTAACCTAGGTTATGATCTTATCATAATTGTGTAATGTTGGTTCAATTGAACTGGTATTGGTTCAATTACTATTAGTTGATGTCATTGTATCAATTATATATATATATATATTATATATATATATATATATATATTAATTGTAGCTCTATTATACTATTTCTTGAGTTTTTTATCTATATTATGACTTTGATATAGGTTTATTATCTTAAGCTATGAACTAGTGATGGATTATGATGTAGTGATTCAATTGGCTTCTTGTCATGTTGGTTATTTATATGTGATGATGTAACACCGTTATTGGGTTGAGCTAAGGGTTGATAGTAAAACCTTGATGATAGATTATGAAGGAGACCTTGTATGTCTTGAAATCCTTATTCATTACTTCAATTGTGGTAAAGTGTGATGAAGTGATGATATTGCATTGAAGTATATGTTGTATTAAGATTTATAGGGTTGGTATGATGTTGAATTGAAATGTCTTGACTTTAGATTGTGAGATGTCGGCTAAGATGTACATGTTATAAAAAATGGTGATGATTTACCAATGTGTCTTATTATGAAATGATATGTAAATGTGTTAAACCTCACTTATATGAATTGTAATGAAAGGAGTATACTCATGCAATTCTTATTGAGCTATGATGATGATGCTTATACAAGGGATAAACCCTATGACCAACATTAAGTTATGATGATTAATAAAGACATTAAAGACATTTTAAAAGGGACTCTAGCTTAGCACCGAGTGAACTAGAGTGAGGAGTGTCCCTTCCCACATAGGAAGGTAGGATCACTAATTTACTCTTGATATTGGAGACTATAATACATGTATCATAATAGGGTCCCAAATATATCTCCTAGTTCTTGAACTATGTTGCCCCCACAAGAATACTAGCTAGTGGATCCACATAGTTGTTATGTTCATTTTTGGTACTACCTTGGCAAGTAGTTTGTCTTCCTTCGGTATTGTGTTCCATGACACTTTATTCCACATTAGATCATGTGGTCTGTGTAGGTTAAGGCAAGATGTCCCCAAGAGGTAAAATGAACTGAAGTAATGAACTCCAACTAGAATAACCTAAGGAGTTTAGGTAGGGGTATGGGATTCTACCTGAACACTGCACTAGTTAGACTTGAAGGAAGTCTTAGGAGGATGTTCTTATATGTGAATATGCTTATAATGGTACATTCTATGTATATAATGATCTTGCACAGTGTTGATACTATATGATGATTAGTTTCATTTATAAATATGTGTTGTTCTTCATTGTTAAAGTATTATGATACGTGCTCTTAGTGATATGCTATGAGAAGTTGGATGTTGGTCATGATTCTTGTTAGGTTACTTGATTGAGTAAGGTTATGAGGATTTGCTTGGTTGTACTTGTTGAATTAATGAGGGTTCATGGGTAATTGTCTTACTTTGTTATGTTATAATGAACTCTTATTCATGCTTGTAGTTTTGATAACTTGATGATAGAGTTGTTTTGACTATGTGTCCAAATATATGATATTCATTTTCACTCAATTACACTTAGTATTATTGGTCTTGATATACATGCTTTAGAATTGATGAATATGTCATATTGATTTGTATGGTGTTCTTGAATGTACATAAGGCTTACTAAAGGTAAAATAACATGTTTTCATGAAATGTCCCTTTTTAGCATGATTCAATACTATATGTGCATATGGTCTCATACTTAGTAGAAGTGGTGTACTAACCCCATTTTCTCCCTTTTCCCAAACATTTTTGTTTCTGGTCTCTGAAGGGCTTTGTGACAACTTTGAAGAAGACTTGGAATTCTCAATCATCCAAGTTGGGTAGATCCTCACTTTCCTAGGGCAATGCCACTATCAAACTTATGAAGTTGTTCTAGTTTTAAGAGTCTTATGTTCTTTCCTTTTCATTTGGGTACTAAAAATTGTATATCCTATATGTGGCTCTATTTCGTTGATGGTTATGAAATAAGACATCCATTTGAGACTATGTTTTACTTCATATATATATGTGCAATAAAAGTAGAAGACTATATAATATTCATATACGAAGGGTCTATGTATACTCGATATAAATATTATATGTATGTAGAGGTCTATGTGAACCTCAATGTAGAAGTAATGAAAAGTTTTAAATTTTTCGCATTTTTGACATATGAATGTAATGATGTAAGATAAGAGGCTAGTCTTAGTCATCAAAGAGGACGACGACGCCGGTTATGTCTAGGGGGTGCTCCCCGGATGTGAAACATTACTTCTTCATTGACTACCTTGACCCAAAAGAGTGTAAAATTTGATTGGTCAAAGGCATGTGAAAGAAGCTTCCAAATATTAAAAGATAGGTTACCTCCACTCCTGTTGACCTTACCGGAGGGTACCAAGGGTTTTTTGGTATATTGTTATGCATCTTGAGTGGGTTTGGGTTATGTCCTTTTGCAATATGGGAAGGTAGTAGTCTATGTCTCCAGACAACTTAAGGTACACAAGAAGAACTATCGAACTCATTACCTTGAATTAGCGGCCATTGTGTTTGACTTGAAAATATGGAGGCATTACTTGTATGGTGTCCATGTGGATGTATTTACCAACCATAAGTCTTCAATATGTGTTCACCCAAAAGAAGTTGAATCTCTTACAAAGAAAATGGTTGGAAATCTTGAAGGATTACGATGACAAGGCCAATGTGGTTGCGGATGCTTTAAGTCATATGACCATGGGAAGTGTGTATCATGTGGAAGAGGGTAAGAAAGACCTAGTGAAAGATGTTATAGGTTCGCTCTGTTGGGTGTTCGGTTGGATGATTCTCCAAATGGTGGTTACCATAACTCCATATAGCCTTTAGTGGTTAAGGTAAAGTCTAAGCAACATCTTGATCCTCTATTGATAGAGTTGAAGGAGTCAGTCCTTGGAAAGTTTAATGAGTGATTCTCCCAAGGGGGAATTGTGTACTTAGGTACCAAGGTATATTGTGTGCACCGGATGTTGACAACTTGAGGTGTAAAATTTTAGAAAAAGATCATGGGTCCTGATATTCTATTCATCCGGATGCCAACAAAATGTATTCTGATCTTCAATAAGTATATTGGTGGGAAGGTTTGAAAAGGGACATAGGGAATTTGTAGCTAGGTTCCAAATTGTAAACAAGTAAAGGCTAAGCAACAAAATTCGAGTGGTTTGACTAAAGTAATGAATGTCTCTACATGGAAGTGGGAAGATATTAATATGGACTTCGTAGAGGGTTTTCCTCGGAAACATAGGCAAAATGACTCAAAATGGGTTACTTGACAAAATCCACTCAGTTTATTCCCGTCAGGTCTACTTATTCAGTGAAAGAGTATACAAGGTTGTACTTGAAGAAACTGTGAACTTTCATGGTATCCCTTTGTGCATGATTTCGGATAGAGGTGTCCAATTGACTTTCTCATTTTTGGAGGTATTTTTAAAAAGGATTAGGTACTCAAGTGAAGCTTAGCACCGCTTTTCATCCTCAAACGGATAGCCAAGAGGAGTGTACCATTCAAACCCTAAAAGATGTGCTAAGATCTTGTGTTATTGATTTCAAGGGAAGTTGGGACGATCACCTACAGTTGATTTAGTTCTCTTGTAACAATCGTTACCATTCGAGTATTTCAATGGATCCTTATGAAGCACTTTATGGTAGAAGGTGTTGGCCTCTGGTTGGGTGGTTTGAGGTAGGTGAGTCTTAACTCCTTGGTCCCGAGATGATCTATGAACCTTTGAGAAGGTTCACATGAAAAGGGATAGATTGAAAACAGACTATAGTAGGCAAAAGTTGTATGGAAACAATAGGAGAAGAAATCTTGAATTTGAAGTAGGGGATAAGTTCTACTTGAATATTTCACCCATGAAAAGGGTGATGAGGTTTGGAAAAAAGGTTAAGATTAGTCCCCGGTATGTGAGACCCTCTGAGATAATGAAACGGGTCAGCAAGGTAGCTTATGCGTTGGAATTACCAAGTTAAGTAGCCCTGGTTCATCCCATATTTCATGTCTCCATGCTTAAGAAGTGTACTGGTGATCCCGTAACCATCCACTCTATTGAAGGGTTAAGCGTAGATGAGAACCTTACCTATGATGAGGTTCCGGTGGAAATCCTAGATTGCCAAGTCAAGAAGTTGAGGAACAAGGAAGTGGTCTCCGTAAAAGTCCTATGGAGGAATCACCTAGTTGAGGGAGCAACATGGGAGGCCAAGGCCGACATGAAGTTCCGCTACCCTCATTTCTTTCCTCAAAATTCTGGCCAAAGTTAAGGTTAGTAATCCTCTTTAAATAAACTAATAAATATTGATTAATATGTTTTGATTTTCTTAATATGTGCATAATAAAAATAAATGTTCATGGTAAAATGGGTTTACATGTAAATATGCTCATTTGTTTAAATTGCACTTATTTGTGATTTTGGGTATAGTTGCTTTCATAAAAGGGTGGTGAGCAATTTTAATATGCCTTGAAGGAAGTATTTGCATAACTGACTCTTTATGTTATGTTGAATTCATGTTGACAATGAAAAAGTGGTCCCTCATGTTGTGAAATTGAGCTTTTATATGTGGTGAGCTGATTTTTGAGTTGCTATGTGAAATGTCATTGTTATGAGTTGATTTGAGTTGTAAACTACTCATATGGGTTGTGACTCATAATGGTTTTATGTTGTTTTGTATTTGTTGGTTGGGCTGCTAGTCGTGAAGTCATCATCTCCCAACAAAAAGATTTTAGTGTCATTCGGGGACGAATGTTCCCTAGGGAGGATAATGTAACACTCTGAAAATTCATAACTTGGTCTAGATCCTCACATGATGAAATAAGACTCAAAACACTGTTTTGAAGCCTAAAATAATGTATTTAAACTAATTAAGAAGTGTTAGAGTCAAAATGTCAAGAAACGTCCATGACGTCTGGAGACTAGTGAAATGGATGTTAGTGTGCTTTGGCATGTTTCATGGGGTTTTAAGAGTAGAAACTTAATGAAAATTTGTAGAAATGTGTTAAACAAGTATTAGAGTGTGTCTAGGGTCCAAATGTTTGGGTACAACTACCCCAAGACAACCCTAGGGGTCCTTGGAAAGGACCCTTCCAATTGACCCAAAAAGCTATCTTTTGATAGTACACATCTACGAGCCAAACGACAGTCCGTCGTCTGGTCGACGAGCCGTCAATGACTCCATCTATTAACACTTATCTAATTTCAAAAAAGCCCCAAAAATTCTAGTTTCTTACCCAATCGAAGCCTTGCCAGTATGATGGCGTCGATGGACCTATGGACCGTAGGTTAGGTCTGTTTTGAACTACCTAATTTTTAAAGGAATGATTTAATTAGTTAGTTACTTGGGTTTTTAATTAAGGGTTAGGGGTGTTTAATTTAGTTATTTAAGGTCCTATAAAAGTCCTAACCCTTATTAAACTAACTTAGCACCACATATTTCCCCAAACCCACATCTCTATAACTTCTCTCTAGCCTCTCTCTTCCCAAACTCAAACCTCCATTTAAGGAACACTACAGCTCCAATTCAAGGATGAATTCACCAAGGTTTCATCACAAATTCTTTTAAATATCATTACTAAAATATGGTATCATTCACTCTTGGGATTCTTTTCCCCATCAGGCCCTTTAAAAGATGATTTTCAACTTCCCTAAAACTAGGTTTCAACCTAGACATGGGTAACTTTTCAAAACAAAATTTCTAATAAATTGTGATGAATTATAGTCATTTATCATTGTTTAACTAAGTATTAATGGTCAATTGTTGTTAATCACTCAAGATTTCCCCTTTGAACCCTTGTTCTACCCTACACTCAATATTCCTTGTAATTATATAGTGATTATGAAAGATGATGACAATATGAATATGTAGAATACAAATTGCTAAGTCTTAATTTATGAATTTACCTTGTTTATACATTGGCTATGAATTTCTTTGTAATTGAAGTATGAAGGCAATGAAAGCGCAATAAGGCATAAAGATTGATTCTTCTTGAATTCGATCAAGAAATATGATTTCCTTATATTAAATTGCTTTTATGTCTAATTTGTGGTTGTGATACTGATAGAAAGTATTCCTAATTCTTACCCTAGACTATTGAATTGTGATTAAGTATGCAAGTATGTTAAGATATGATTATTATATGACACAAAGTAACTCCTCGTGATTATGATAAAGTGTTGAGTGAAAAGTTTACTCACTTGTTTGTGGTTTTCTAAAAGTTAAAGGGTAGTTCTCACTTATAGATACCTATGAGCTATTATGATGAGTTGTTCACATAGGGGTCTAGAAGAGATTAATGTGATCCTGTATGAAGAGTTTGAGAACTACTAAATAGAATAAATGCTTAGCACCGAAAGCAAATGTAAATGAGATGGAGGTCTCACGTTTATTAAGTCCGGCCTCCCACATGAGTTTCTTCACGTTTAGTAAGTCAAGAATCCCAAGATATGTGTTGTCTCATGATATGGAAACTTCCATGTTTAGCAAGTCAAGGTTTCTAGTAACAATCTTCTTGACCCTTAACTATGTGCCAACATAAGACTATATCTTAGTGGATCCACCTAGATAGCTATGTAAGAATGGTTACACCTTAGGAAAGTGTTAACCCTATCTTTTAGATGTGGGAGGAGAACACCGAATTCTATGTAGCTCACATGGTCTCATGTTTGTTATTGCAGTCCTTTCCCTACTATAATAAGGTAAATGAATAAGTCAAGTATGTAAACTTTTATTAGGCCTTGTCTTAAAGGTTTCTACATAGGGTGAGGGAGGGTATGGGACTTATCTTACTCATTGCACAAGTGGCATCGTAAGGGAGGGTCTTAGTAGTGTTCTTGTATGATTAAGTTGATTTCATGTTGCTTATATCAAGTTATGTATGATCTTATGAATCAAGCATGTTATGACAAAGTATGAAGTTATGTGCATATATGTAGTAAGTGGCTTAATGTGATGCTTAGCTTTTGATAGGGTTATGGGGTTCTATTCTTGTCATTGCACAATTATTGCTTTGGATTGCTTATATGTTGGGTTAATATCATGTTGGGGGCTGGATTCGGGCTGGGATAGTGGCGCCCATTCTTAACTTATGTGAATGTTGAGTTATTGAACATAAAGCATGGCTTTGACTAAATTGTGTCTTTTCTCATGAATTAATTATTCTATGCATAGGAGTCATACTTAGTACATGTGTTTTATACTAACCCATATTTCTTCCCTTTTTCCCCAACATTATAGGTTCATGCCATTGAAGAGCTTCTAGGCCACTTTAAAAGGATACTTGCACTTCTTTCTCTAAGTCTTTTGTGAGTCCTCCAAGTCAAGGATGGTCTGTTTGATCTACCCTAGGATATTGCTATAGCCTAAAGACATTTGTTTCTTCCTTATTTTTGAAGATATTTGTTTTAAGCCCTATGTGGTAATATGTGCTTGTGTAAGGGATATGCCCAAATATTTTACTTCGTTTAGATGGTTTAATCTGAGACAGTATTATTAGAATAAATCATTATATGTTTGTTATGTTGACTAAATGAAAAGCCTATCTAAGCTTACTATGCGAGGAGTCTAAGTAAACTCCATATGTAGTATGCAATAGGTGTATGTAAACCTCAATATGTATATATAAAAAGTTTTAAATTTTTCTGCATTTGTAACCTATGATATGTTATGACAAATACTAAGAGGCTAGTTTTAGTCCTCTCCGAGGATGACGACGCCAGTTACGTCTATGGGTTGCTCCCCAATCGTGACATTAAGTACAACGGTCTTTTGGATAATTTGGGGATGACATATTTACGGTTATTGAGTATTTTTAAAACCCTAAACTCACCAATCAAAGCTTAACTCTCAACTCAAAAAAAAAAAACCTCTCCATTCCTTCTCTCCAAAACCTTTATTGATAAAGATTTGAAGCTCCAAGGAAGAAGACTTATTTTCCACAATATTCTTCATTAGTATCGTGAGTTTGGTTCACGTAATGGTGTTCAATCCTTGGATTATCTTCCATTCAAGGAGTCAATTTTAGATGGTTTTCAAAGATGATCAAAAACATGAAATCTTTTATTTCAACATCTAGCCATGGGTTCTTGCATAAAATGATTTGAAACAATGTTTTAAGATTGAATTGATGTTAATTTGATAATTTTAGATCAAAAATCCATGAACACATGCAAATCATGATTTCCTTATTTTGGCTATATTATGGGTTATTTGATCAAGTCTCTATGTATTGAATTCTTGTGTAGTTTAGTTTGGGCTATTGAAATATGTAAGAACAATGTCAAAATTGTATAGGTTGTCCTAAATTGATGAATTTTGCATTGTATTATCTTAGATCATTGCATATTGTGATTATTGGTTTGAATTGGTGTTTGTGGCTATTATTAAGAGCCTTGTGGATTGAATTGGTTGAATTGGAGGTGTTGTGGTTGGAGTGTGGTATGTTGACCTAACCTCTTCTTTATTGTATAGTATAGGTGTTTCAATTGTGATGTTTGGTATGGTCCACTTATGGTGGCGGTGCTTATGTTCTATACTTGTGAAGAATATGGCCTCGTCGGCATTACTTTATGAATTATGGTATAATCAAGTAATAACTTGTATATGTGATTGTTCTGAGGTCTACATGACTTATGTGTATATGTAAAGTTAAAGTATCAATTCTTCTAGTTGATGATAGGTGTCTATAGTAGACCATGGTGATGCCTTTAATGTGTGTTGCTTGATTTTGAAGTATGAATCTTCCTAGGTTACTATATAAGTCTTAGGATGAGATTATGTGATGTTGATATAGGAGTATGTAGGGTGACTTGTAGTATACCTAGTTGACCCTATGTGCTACTTCAATGTAGTTGTACGTGTGATAAGATGAAATATGTGTGTCTTGTTGTGGTAGATGATACGCTCAAACTTACTTCTCAAATGAGAAGTAAAGCGGTCGCGTCAAGTAAATAACCCAACTAGTGAGGTTGGGATCATTCCCACGAGGAAAATAGTCTAGACTTAACTTCAACTTGTTATTACTATTGTTCGGTTTATGACTTCCTTAGAAAGTAAAAGCATAAAAAGGGGGGTTTGTATTTCCTAATGAGTAAAAATAACTAACAAACTTGACAGAGACACTTAACAGCTTTTAATTTTGGGTTTTAATCAATTAATTAAAGTAACTAGGGTTTACGTGTTCCCCATAGGTTCATAACTTGATAATTCTAACTATAACAATTCTTTCCTAGTATCTTTCATGCAAAGTGAAAAGTTATGTATTTCTAAATCCTTGGTCCGGCATCTAGAAAATCTCACTCTGCACCTTGGTCCGGCTACGTGTGTTGCTTTCCTAACCCTTATCTTTACCTCATATTAAGCATTGTATTCGATATTTGACTCAGTTATTACCTCGTACCAATCAATACTAGCCTATTAGATAGTATACACTAAATCTATGTTAATAATTCTTTTCCTATTATCTACCTCCTTGGTCTGGCAAGTAGCATTAAGGCGAGTTCTAAAGTTGATCATCCGTTAAAAAGACTTCTAAGCAAAAGAATTATTAATACATGCAATACACTATTCTAGAATTGTTATTTTAGCTAGGGTTTATCTCATTATTTACCTATGGTTCCCACAACCCTAGTTATGGAGTTTAGTTACTCATAGCCATAAACACAATATTCAAATATATTAAATAAGAATTCATGTACTTACTTCAAAGAGAAATAATAAAGTCCGAAAATTTACTTGATTAATCACCAAAAATCACTTGTAAGAATCTCCAAAAATCAAACACTAATACACAAAGTCTAATAATATGATGTCTAATGTAGCAGAGTCCAACCTCAAAAACGAGGTTTTTCGAACTATTTATAAAAAATAAAAACCTAATTAAACAAGGATTCTAATTACTGGAAATCTGCCAAAACGCGGCTGGGTCGACGGACCTCGCGACGGACCGTCGTGGTCGCGACGGACCGTCATGGACTCCGTCGTCCCATACTTAGCAATTTCTTCTGCTGCTCTCTTATACCCCTCGACGGCAAGTGTGACGGACCGTCATAAGCTCGACGGTCCGTCGAGGGTCTTCGTTTCAAAATACTTCAACTCTTGGAATCTGGGTACTGGGATCACTTCTCTGATCTTCACGGCGAACCTGCAGGACGGACCGTCATGGCCATGACGGACCGTCACAAGCTTCGTAATTCCCACACTTGGTCACACTTCCCCATCTTCCTTCAGCAGCTGCACTACGCTGCCACCTACGGACCATCAGAGGCACGACGGACCGTCATAAGCTCCGTAGGTGGTCTCTTCTGCATTTTTTTGCTCAAAATCTCCGCACTCAGCTTTGGACAGATTTCCTGCAAAACAAATAGAAACTTATATCAAAATTAGCACAAAAAGGCTTTTGGACACACCAAACTTAAGGAAAAAGTATTAATTATACCGTGAAACCACGGTATATCAACACCCTCAACTTAAATTCGTTGTTTATCCTCAAGCGACGCACTATGACTCACTACACAATCTTTGTACAATAGTATTCATGTTTTATCCTTTGCAATCATTTGGCTATCAATCCCGATTAATCTCATCAAATCTATGCATGCTATCACTATTAGGCTTGAATTTTGTGGGATTCGAACATGACACACAGACTTACCATGCACTAACACCTATCCTCTTCAATTTCTCACCGAGGTGCTAACAATTCCGGTATTGCAACTAGTGTCCTCACTTCAAAACAAATCCTCATTTTTCACACAATGATTTCAGTTTGAGTATAAGGATTACTTTTCAACACTCGCTCTCAGAACAAAGTCACACTCATTCATACCTATTGCCATAAGCTTGCCCTTATTTTCACTGCATTAAGTTCGCAATACAACCCTTAGGATCACGATAGGACTTTCTTAGCTTGTAATATAGGCTCAGAGTCAGGTAGGGTATATTTAGGTATACTTTAGTGACTTTTGCCCTCCTTGACATATCGGCTAAACCTTCCACTTTTTATCACTTTATCTCGCACAGTTTCTCCCATTCTTTGACCTTGCTATTTCCCTTCTTTCTTCATTTGTGTAAGTGACTCTTTTCTTTTCTTGTTTGTAATTCTTGTATATTTCCTTTTTTTTATTTAATTTTTCTTTCAACGAGTTCTTGAGTCACTTTGCTTTTTTTCTATCTCTCTCTTTGTTCTTTCAACCCCACTTTCCAGAGCATTCCTCAAAACAGCCACCCTCAACTCATGGCTTTGCCATGAGTCAAGGTACACAATACCCAAAGTTGAGTCAGGGCCATAAAGAAAGTTTTTTATGCATTAGCCACCCTCAACTTATGCTTTTGGCATAAGCTGAGGTGCACATGTCCAAGGAGGGACCAGGGCCAACATATTGTTCCCAGAAAAGATCAGTTGGGGTGAAAAAGAAAGGTCTAATTTTAAGCTCAAATTATTTGGATCAAAGAAGGATAACTTTCATTTGGTTTCTTTTATTTAGGCTAGAAATGGGCTATTTTGAATAAGGGCCTATGATCCTTTCCTAATTGTTTGTTACAACTTACTTTTAACAGGACTAACCAGGCAAGTTCTAGCTCAGTACCAATAGTGGACTATTCAAATTTCCTCACACTCACTTGACATCTCATCACTATACCAGATTATCAGACACCTAGTTCGACTTGAAGATTTAGGGTAATGCAATGGTGTAACTCTATTTCATGTTTAGAGCCACACAATTATCAGTTACTACGCCTAGTCATGCAACATTTTCTAGTTTTATCAGGATATCAATTTAGCCATCATGCTTCAGAGTTAAACTATGAAGAAACGATGTAACGTGCCGGTTCAACAGAAAAAGTAATCAGTCTTTTGGAGAAAAAGAACACAGGCAAGAAAACCCCAAAAGAGGATAGTGAGTTGGGCTACTCAGACTTCACCCTAACACTCACTTTCCATTTACCCCACCCCCAACAAAAAAAGCATGTAATTGTCCCCAATGCATAAAAAATC
>JAKWJD010001755.1:33848839-34048699 GCA_027705065.1 Solanum peruvianum | reverse complement strand
TGAATCTGCATAGTTACTAACAAATACTTATAACAATAACTTTAAAGAAACATCAACAACAAATTTTATAATATGTAGTTAAAAATAAGAATTAATATCATATGCATAAATTAATGATTGTAAGTAACAAACCAGAATTGGTGACAGTAGAATGAAACAAAAAGGAAAAACCAAGCCACTGAGTGTAGAGTATCTCCTTGTCAATGAACCACTCAAAGGAGTAAACTACACAAATATTTAACTGTGAAGAAGAAGAAGAAGAAGTATAAGAGTTTTTGAATCAAATAATTTACTTAAATGTGCAGAAGAAGAAGAAGTTCAGAATTTTCGTTATTTTAAAATGAGAGGAAACCCCTCTATTTATAGACAACAAAGGATAGTCTGAACAAATTATAATTATTCCTTACTGGAATGATCATAAATCTTTGGAAAAGTCACAACTTTTCAAAAAGGTCAAAATCTTTCATTAAAGTCCCAACTCTTCATGAAATTCACAACATTTCGATAAAAGTCACAACTTTTCATGAAAGGAGAAGGCTACTTTTTTGAAATAAATAAATAAAAAGGGAATGCTTGTTCGTGGTGGCGCCACGTAGTAATTATTGTAAAAAAATATACCAGGATCGGTGACAGAAGAATGAAACCAAAAGGAAAAACCAAGCCACTGAATGTAGAGTGTCTCCTTGTCAATGAACCACTCAAATGGAGAAAAGTACACAAATATTTAACTGTGAAGAAGAAGAAGAACAAGTAGAAGAAGTTTTGAATCAAATATTTTAATGAAATATGCAGAAGAAGAAGAAGTTCAGAATTTTCGTTATTTTAAAATGAGAGGAAACCCCTCTATTTAAAGACAACAAAGCCTAGTCTGAACAAATTAGAATTATTCCTTACTGGAATGGTCATAAATCTTTGAAAAAGTCGTAACTTTTTGAAAAGGTCATAACCTTTCATGAAAGTCTCAACTCTTCATAAAAGTCACATATTTTCATGAAAGGGGAACACAAAATTTTTGGGAATAAATAAAAAAAAAATGCTTGTTTGTGGTGGCGCCACATAGGCGTGCCTAGGGTTATCTTTTATATACACATATGACAATTAATATTATATTGAATTTAATCAATTAAGTTCTATGTTTGATTTCCTTGTTCAATCTTTCATCTTTAATTCGTTTAGCTCCAACTTCTTTTTCCATCAATTTTATCCTTCAGATAAAATATATTATTAAGCACAATTCATAAAATTCATGAAAATTTTTGACTTTTATGAAAAATTGTGATTTCTATATTAAAAGCTGCAACTTTTTTGAAAACTTGTTACTTTTAAGAAGAGTTGCGACTTTTATGAAAAATTGTGACTTTTATGAAAGGTTGTGACCCTTCCGAAGGGTTGTAACTTTTAAAAATAGTTGGGACCTTTCCGATAAGGCATACTAAGCATTTATTCACATTATTCTTTATTGTCTGTAAATTGAATTATTTCCTGCCACTATTATTTGTAGGTGTTTTTTCCGTTGTAGGGTTGGGGAATTCAAATATGTTAATGAAGTTTCTTTCATTCCTCAAAGGTATCTTTGTGATATTTCATAAAGTTTATTCTTTACTATAAGTCACAGTGATTTGTATAATTATGAAATTTTTTTTTGGCTATTGTGCTGACATTTTATGTAACTCTCTTAGAAATATCAGCAAAGATGATTGAAAATTGATTTGTCCCTTTCTACATGTTTTTTTAATATAAACAAAGAACATTCATCTTGATTGCAATTCGGCATTACTACTATTGCACCTCTCATTCGACAACTCTTAACGTGGTTGAAATTGTAGAATTCATTTCATTTCGTTCTTTAGTAAACAAAACTTTTATTCTGCCACTATTGTTTGTAGGTTTTTTCTTCTATAGGGGAGTCGAATTCAAATACATTAGTTAAACTTTTTATGAAGTGTGTTTCATTCCTCAAAGTTTTTATCATAATATTTCGTGAAGCTTAATCTTTTACCACATAGTGATTAATGTATCTATTGCAATTATTTGCTTATTTGGTAACTTTTTCGGAACTCTATACAAAATCCCAATGAGGATGGTTGAAATTTATGTTCTCTTTTTTCCCTTTCTACAGTTTTTTTCATATACATTTTGGGAAAATTGCTTCTGATTTTGCTATATTTGATAGCATACAAGAACAAATATGTGATAACTAATACGAAACCAATGATGAAGTTTGTTAAAAGAACCAATAATTTTTCTCTATTCCTTGCGGTAGTTAGTATATTATATTGATTGTTTTTTCTTATGTAAAACAATTTGTATGTTATTGCACTCTTCCTAGAATATTAGTATAGAAAAAGTTAGTCAAGTTCTTTTATCACAGTTTAAGTAATTTGTTATATTTCTTCGTCTATTCTTTTTAGCATAATAAGATATCAAGTATTTGAAACAAACAAATGTTTCAAATAAACTAGAACATAAATAATTTTTTGGCAAAAAAATGAACATTAACGGAGAGTACTAGAGTCTTTACCGATATTAATTAATTATCATTAGATTCATTGTTGCTATAAACTTTAGGGACATTTACAAAGAGTACCAATTACCTCTAAAGTACATATTTAGCGACAATTAATCTATTAATTGATTTTAAATATCATTTTGCTGTAGCAGTAAATCTTTATAATACTAACAATCTTTTCAAAAAGATATATAAAGTTGGATACAACCCGATGTACTATCTTTTTGAAAAATATATTTCACAATATGCCTTTTTCTTCTTGATTGCTATGAAAGTAAGATTGTCTTTATTATTATTTGTGGATATTTATGAGTTCAAGTGCTCACAAAATTATGTTGTGAGATTTTAATGTGTAATGTTCAAAATATTGATTCAGAATATCCTATCGTGAACACTTCCATTTAGATGGGGTCTACTACTTGGTTGATAATTGGATTAACTCTTTTTAACTGCATATAACCTGGGGACGGTGAAGTGAAACATAAGCAATAGTAATGACTACTTTAATACAATGAGGAATAACATTTATGATACTAACAATCTTAGAGTCATTTTAAACTTATACGTGATATGTCATACTTTAATAAAAATAGATTGCTTTAGGTTAGTAAGAAAGGAGGTGAAGGTCTTCCAGTTGAGTTTAGTTAATTATGTTCTTGTATGAACGTAATGTTCCACTTTACTTGAGAGTGTTCTTGTCCGAGGCTTTCGGTGTCTTCTTTAAACATCTAATGTTGTTCTTCATAACTTTTGAATTAATCAAATTGCATTATTTTTGAACAACAATTTCTGTGGAGATTTTCTTAGACTTCTTTCGTATACTTAAAATTTTTCTCCGACTCATAATCTTTCTATAACAAAAATAAAAGTTAAAACATATAGAACTTAAAGTGTTTCTTGATAAAGTCGTCTATGTATCGAAAATATGAATATGATCGAATAATCATATGTAAGCTTAATAAAATAGTTCAATCCCGTGTAAAGCACAAGTAATTTACCTAGTATAAATAATAAATGTTGAACAAATAATGATTAAAAATATGTATTTTTGTCTCACATCAACATCCCCACTTAAACTTTTTTCGTCCTCGAGCAAATATTAAAGCTCATATCAAATGAATCATTGATGCAAACACTTGGGACATATACTAATTTCAAAACATCAAGTACACTTCTCAATCATAATACAAGATATCCATATATTAACAAACCTCTAACCTCCTAACATCATCGAAGGATTCTGAACTCATTAAATTTAAAAATTACCTATCCATCATGAAACAAGTGCCCACATAAGAAGAAGAAGTGCACACGCTCAATTTAGAAGATAAAATAAAAATTAAGGACTTAAAATTAAAAAACAATTCACACTTAGAAATAAAATTCACATGTATTTAAAAAAACCACATGCTTGCCCATATTGTAAGCTTAAAAGCTGTCCTCTTCTTCTTCAAAGACAATAACTAAATAAAATTTGAGATAGTCAGCTAAAACAACACCTCCTTATTTCTTGTTCATCATACTCCACTTGAAAACTTTAGGGCAACTTCTACTCCTCCATGTATTTATCATGAGGTGTTTATTAGCCAAGGTGTATAATCTTATACGTTAGTATTCATTATTCTCATTAAATGATTGTAATTCTTTACGAAGATCTTCAATGCATCAAAGCCATTTGACTTGCCTTAAGCATGATCATGTTGGCGATCCTCTACTTTTACTTTGAAATATTTATGAATTTTTTATTCTATACTTGTGGAAAAAAATGTGTTTTCCAAAAGTATTGAATAAATATTTGATAAATCTTTCAAAATGAATCTAGAGAATTGTCAATGTGATTATGTTGAAGGAAAATCAAATGCCTTTGAGGCATTGGAAAATCTCCATAAAGATTTAGAAGCATGGAGCACGAAAGAAACAAAAAATATTGATGTATAAGGTTATGCAAACCAGCTCATAAGTACCTCCAGATAAACCGATAGAGGAGCAAAAGCTATCAATAAAGTTAGGGATAGGGAAAATTAATGAAGAAACAAAAAAATGCAACTTTAATCGAGCATTTTAAGTTTAATATTCATGTTGCCCCTGAGCCAGAAAAAGAAGGAAAGTTCTTGAACTCATAAATATCATGGAGTTGGTTATTCGAGTTCATCAAATTGGAGTTATGCTTGAAGAAGACTTAGCCAGTGATCGAATCTTTTAATATGATCAATTCTTGTCTTCGTTATCAAGTCAGTGGTAGTTTATCTGAAGTCATCAATTTATACGATTGTTTAGACCATAAAATAGAACTTTTGGAGTTCGTATGAAATTAAGAAAGTTCTTTTGTTTGTTTCATCTTTAATATTTATGATATTATGAGTTCTCTAAATAGGTAAATCGAATGAAACCTTTTCTAAAAAGCGTGAACAATGAAAGAAATTTATTAAAGACAACACTCATTTACTCATTAAGGTTATGTCTTGATTCTAAATCTAGGGAGATTGGTGCATATACATGCTACACATGAGCTATCTCTCTATGAGATGGTGGAATCTTTTGTATGGAGAACATAAAACATCCACCAATGGTTAGTATTGTTTTATGTTTATTAGAATGCATAATAAGAATATGTGCATTAGCAATGTAGATAGTAATTATTTAAAGACAAAAACATTCTTCCAAAGTAATTAACTATTTAATGTATCACGATCTCTAAACTATTAATCACCGAATAAAAATCTCTAAACTATTAATTAGTGAATAACAATCTCTTTATTATTAATCTACCTCATAAGCAATCTGTGCATTGCAATCATATCAATGTATCATATCATATCATATACATATATAAAAGAAAATCCTAGGTCCACAGATGTGTATCCACCACAAACTAGAGTTCCCTTTTAATTTATTTATTTCCAAAATTAGCTTTTCATTTTTCTGAAAAGTTGTGACTTTTATGATAACTTGTGACTTTTATGAAGAATTACAACTTTTATGAAAGGTTTTAACCTTTATGAAAGTTTGTAATTTTTCCAAACAGGTTGATCTTTTTGATAAGGCATAATGAGCATTTGTTCGCACTATAGTTTGTTGTCTATAAATATCGAGGTTTTAAGTCACTATTATTTGTAGTTTTTTTTGTCTATAGTTTAGTCGAATTCAAATATATTAATTAAATTTCTTATGAAGTATATTTCATTCCCGAAAGTTTTATTTTCTCAGATTTCATGAATGTTAATCTTTACTATAAGTCATACTGATTCATGTAACTATAGCAATAACTTTTGCTATTTTGGTGACTTTTTTTAAAGTTTGTTAAATATTTGAGCAAGGATGAACGAAAATTGATCTTCTGTTTTGTCAATTTTTATATGTTTCCTCACATAAACAAAGAAAATAAATTTTAATATCAATGCGACATAACTACTCTTGCACCTCTAATTTTCAGAACTCATAAAATTGCTGAAATGATTGAATTAATTACATCGGTTCCTTCAATAAACAAAACTTTATTTCTAACACTCTTATTTGTAGGTTTTTTTCACTATAAGGAGTCTAATCCAAAAACATTAATTAACTTTCTTATGAAGTGTGTCTCATTCCTCAAATTTTTCTTCCTCCTATTTCATGAAGTTAATCTTTCACTATAAGTCATATTGATTCACGTATATATTGTAATTTCTTGTATCTATTTTGGTTCCCTTTTTTTTTTGAATTCTTTAAATTAAATTTGTGAATTTTTAACTTGGATAGAGCATGACTTACTATCTTTTTGAAAAATATGTTAAGTAACATGTCTTTTTCTTCTTGATTGTTAGGAAAGTAAGGTCGTCTTTATTATTATTTGTGAATATTTGTGAGACAAGTTCTCACAAAATTATGCTGTGAGATTTTTATATGTTATGAGTAAAAATTTGATTTAGAATATCCGGTTGTGAATAGTTCCAACTGGATAACACCTACTGCTTGGTTCATAATTGCATTAATTCTTTGTAACTGCATACTATAACCATAACAATAACTATGGTTCAATTCCAAAATATGTTGGAGTCAGTGATATGAAAATTATGCAATAGTAATGACTATTATGAGACAATGAGAAAAACATTTTGATATTAATTAAAACTTTTTGGGTCATTTTTAATCTATACATGATATGACATACTATAATATAAAAGAGATTGATGGAGGTTCATATGAAAGGAGTTGAAGGTCCTTTATTAGAATTTAGCTAATTATATTCTAATATGGATGTTATGTTCCTCTTTACTTGGGAGTGTTGTTGTTCTAGGATTTTTGGTTTCTTCTTTTATGTCTTATGTTGTTCTTTATAACTTCTTGAAATTTAGAAAATTTCATTACTTTTGACACACTATTTTCATAGATATTTTCTTAGACTTCTTTTTTATACATAAAATCTCTCTATGACACTTAAATTTTTTATAACAAAAATGAAAATTAAAAAAATATAGCCCTTTATGATTTCAGAGGAACGCTTTGCCTTAAGAAAAAAATGTTCTTTACAATGTAACATACATATTGAAAATATCAATATTATTGAATGATCATATGTAATCTAATAAAATAGTTCAATCCAATGAGAAAAATAAACCATAGACCCACCTACGTGGCGTCACCACAAACCAAAATTCACTTAAAATTTATTTATATCAAAAACTAGTCTTCTCCTTTTCATTAAAAGTTGTGACTTTTATTAAAATCGTGACTTAATGTGGAGTTACGATTTTTATGAAAAGTTGTCACTTTTATGTAAGGTTATGACCTTTCTGAAGGGTTACAACTTTCCTAAATAGTTGTAATCTTTCTGATAAGGCACAATAGATCTCTATTCACACTACCATTTATCGTCTATAAATAGAGGGATTTCCTCTCATTTTAAAACAATGAAATTTTGAACCTCTTCTTCTTCACAATTAAATATTTGTGTACTTTACTCATGTTGAATGGCACAGTGACACCATTTCTTATTAAGGATTCTTGTATGTACTTTTACCACCGTTAATTTATGCTTATGTAATTAACGATAAATGATAAGATGTAATAATTTTCATTTTCCTTTACATTATTAATTAATATTTCATGTAATATAATATAGTGTTCTAGTTTTAGTGACTGATATGTTTTAAGTACTATTTTATATATATTTCGTGATATTAAGTTTCCAGGCGAAGCGCGGGTAATTTTACTAGTCTCCAGATATAAAATTATCTCTACCATAATGGACTTTAAGATTCAAAACGTATGAAGCTAGAGGTTACCTGAACTAGCGAATCGTTAAGTCAGACTATATTTCTCCGGTCACAATGGATTGAATCAATTAAATGGGTCAGTGTCCAATCCGACCTAAAATATTTAATGGATTGCGATGGGTTGGATAAAAATATGATAAATAATGGGTCATAACACAACCTGCCCAAGTGTTACGTACTTCGATCATTGGTAAGTGATCCTCAAATTTCAAGAACACCAACTACCAAATCAATGTTAATTATAAGCTGAAGAGATCTCCTCTTCCGGCTCAAAGACAACAATTAAATAAAATTTGAGATGTTTGACCAAAATAGCAACTCCTTATTTCGTATTTTTCATTCTCCACCTGCAACTTAATGGCAAACTTCGACTCCTTCATGTATTAATCATGAGGTGTTTCTGAGCTAAGGTGTATAATATTATACATAAGTATTAATTTTTTTAAAATTAATGTTTTTAATTCTTTACAAAGATCTTCAGTGCGCCAAAGCCATTTGATTTGTCCATAAGCATAATCATATTGGAGATCCCCTAGTTTCACTTTGAAATATTTATCAATTATTTCTTCTATACTTGTGAAAAACCATGTGTTTTCCACAAGTATAGATGAAATAATTGATAAAGTTTTTAGAATGAAAATAGAGAAACGTCAAGGTGATTATGTTGAGGGAAAATAAAATGCTATTGAGGCATTGAATGATCTCCATAAAGATTTCGAAGCATGGAACGAGAAAGAAAACAACGACTACTAATTTATAAGGTTACGCACCCCAGCTCAAAAATAGCTCCACATGTGCAGGAGCAGAATCTTGTAATGAAGTTGCGGGTAGGGGAAGTTCTTGAAGAAACTAAAAGGTCTACTTTGATCGAGCATTTCAAGTTTGATTTAAATGTTGCCCCTCAGCCTAAAAAGGAGGAGAGTTCTTGAACTCATAATTATCATTGATTGTGTAATTGGAGTTCTTGAAATTTGAGTTATACTTGGAGAAGAGTTACCTAATGATCAAATTTTAATATGATCAATTCATATCTTTGTTAGTCAGTCATTTGTCATTAATCTTCAGTCATCCATTTATACGATGGTTTAGATCTTAAAATAGAAGGTTTTGGAGTTCTGATGTAATTAAGTATGTTTTTTTGTCTCTTCTTTAATATTTATGATATTATGAGTTGTCAAAATTAGTAAATCAATTGAAACCTTTTATAAAGTAGTGAAAAGTAAAGTGATGGATTAAAGAGAACACTCATGCACTCATTAGGGTTCTATCACAGTTCCAACTCCTGGGAGATTGGTGCATATACATATAACACCTGACCTAAATCTCTATGAGATGGTGATTTTTTTTTTTAAATGAGAATATAAGACACATCCATTAACACTTAGTATTGGTGTATGTTGATTAGAATATGAGCTAAAAATATGTGCATTACTTAAAATCTCATATTGAGACATCAATAGCTACACGATAAGGAGAATTTTATCTAGTATTAGGTAATATTCACGATTAATATATGATAAGTTGTGAACTCGATTTGATATCAAATATCCTCCTACTAGAGTCCCAATCACCTAATTTTGCTTAATTTACTCGACAAGTGTAAACACAGTGGGAAGTGAACAATAATGTAATATTCAACATCATTCTCAGGTGGATACTACATGTTATTTTCATTTCTTCTGCAAGAATTTTCCCTAATCACTTTTGTATTGATGATGATGTCGATGCTAGCATAGAAATAATTAAGTTGCTTATTTTCTTTCTTCTATAATTACTTAAACAAATAAAATGTAGGAAATATTTTTTTCTTCTTAATCTCATTTTATCAATAAAAATAGAATAACTTTATGTACACTTTCAAAAAATAATATATGTCATATATATAGATCATAGAATTTAATTTATAAAAAATAATTTAATCTGTAAAACTTACCAGAATCTGGAATACTCTTTTTAAAAATTCAGGAAGAAAATCAAGTCCACTGAATTCACAGTGTCCCCTTAAGAAAATTATTCCCCTCTAGTATCCGAGGTTTGATATGGAATATAACCTCCCAGGGTAAAATGAATACAAAAACTCTATTGTCAGCGAATCAATCCACAGCAGGAAAGTACACGAAGAAATATGTGTTTTTAAGAAGAAGGAAGATCAGAAAATTCGTTTTTAAATATTCTGAAGACTTAATGGTATTTATAGGCAAGAATAATATATTCTGAAAGGTTGCTACCCTTTCAGAATTGACACGACCATTAATGAAAGGTTGCAAACTTTCAAATGGTATTGACTGTTCCTGAAAGTTGCAACCTTTCAAAACAGTCATGGCGGGAAATTTTGAATATAACGGAATTTAAAACGGGTAACTCGCGCGGATCCGAGTCGGGTCGGGTTAACTAAAAAGTTGAAAACATTTCGGTTAAATTCTGTTATCAACTAATTTATTGAAAATAATTTTTGGCCATTTAAATTAATTAATAAAATTAAAATAAATTTTGTCCAAAAAATTATCTCTCGATCGATCATTTGCCAAAGCCAAAGCCAACGCCAAAGCCGAAACCGAAGCGAGCGACAACGACGACGGCGCGAGGGGGGTCCCTCTTTCCAACCCTTTTAACAATTAATAGGAGTGTTTATTTATTTAAACTCTCCTATTTTCATTTCCATTACCGATGAGGGACTATTGCCTTTTTCAATAAAGCATTAGAGGACTTTTCAAGTTCCCAACCTTTCAAGTTCTAAACTTTTCAAATTTCTCTCCTTCCCTCTATTTCCCATCAATTCTTGCTACATACCCAACAATCCCCCACATTGATGGGGAATAGTTATAACATAGGAATGCACGGACAATTGTGTACTTTACAAGCAAGGATTAATTGCATCTGGATAAGTAGGTTTCCCCTTGGACTTTTCGTAGTGAACATATGTCGGATATACTCGGTCAATCGGTAGATGTGATATCTTTGAACCGTCAAACTTTGGTTTATACCTAGACAACCATATGTCACACAATTAACCCTTTACTGTTTATGATTCTTACGGTTGTGTTCGTTTCAGCCATGAACACCTCCTGGTTTCATGAGTGTATAGAGAATAGGCTTTTGACATAAAATTCTCTTTGAAGCGGCTTCCACTTCACACTCACATAGGTGATTTCTAACCGTGTCATCTCGTAGATACACTATTTGGTCAAATCTACCAAACTTAGCAAATCATTAAAAACTTTAAGCTTTATTACCTCATTAACAAGACTTAAAGTCTTAACCTTTTCCTGAACATTGTCTTCATCATGAGAATGGATTGAGTTAATTGACAATGTCGAACCGTCAGCCACAACTTTTTTTTTCTCCTTGAATCTAGCTCTTGGGATCTCCAGTCTGCTAGATAGAGTTACCATCATGCTGACTTGTCCTAAGCCGTAAACTCATTCCCTTAGATGATTTTTCAACTGCCTCTCTCACTAGGCCTTTCGTTAGTGGATCTGACACATTATCGCTTGGCTTTACATAGTCAATTGTGATACTTCCACTAGAGAGCAGTTGTCTTATGGTGTTATGTCTACGTCGTATATGACGAGACTTCCCGTTGTACATAAAGCTCCCTGCCCTACCTATTGCTTCTTGACTATCGCAATGTATGCAAATTGTCCAACAGGTTTGGGCCAGAATGGAATATCCTCTAGGAAATTCTGGAGCCATTCCGCTTCTTCACCAGCCTTATCCAAAGCAATGAATTCAGATTCCATTGTGGAGCGAGCAATACATGTCTGTTGGAAGATTTCCAAGAGATAGCTCCTCCACCAAGTATGAATACATAACCACTCGTGGATTTTACATCATTTGACCCGGTGATCCAATTTGCATCACTATATCCTTCAATCACAGCAGGATATTTATTATAATGCAAAGCATAATGTTGTGTCCATTTTAGATAACCCAACACACGTTTCATAGCCATCCAGTGAGTTTGATTCGGATTACTAGTGTACCGACTCAGTTTACTAATAGCACATGCTATATCTGGTCGCGTCCAATTCATAATATATATCAAACTTCCCAACACTCTGGCATATTCCAATTGAGAGTCACTTTGACCTTCATTCTTTTTTAATGTACAACTTAAATCAATTGGAGTTTTGACTACATTCAAATTCAAGTAATTGAACTTATCCAATACTTTTTCAATATAATGAGATTGAGATAATGCTAGTCCCTGGGGAGTTTTGATAATCCTGACCCCTAAAATCAAATCAGCAACTCCTAAGTCTTTCATATCGAATTTGCTGGACAACATGCGCTTAGTAGCATTTATATAGTCAATTTCATTACTCATTATTAACATGTCATCAACATACAAACAAACAATGACTTCATGATTCATAACGTTTTTAATGTAAACACATTTATCACATTCGTTAATCTTGAATCCATTTACCAACATTATTTGATCAAATTTAGCATACCATTGTTTGGGTGCTTGCTTGAGTCCATAAAGTGAGTTCACAAGTCTGCACACTTTCTTTTCTTTACCAGGAACTATACACCCTTCAGGTTGTTCCATGTAAATTTCTTCCTCTAACTCTCCATTTAAGAAGGCTGTCTTTACATCCATTTGGTGGATTTTAAGATCATGCACTGCTGCTAGTGCTATTAACATCCTAATTGATGTTATCCTTGTTACTGGAGAATATGTGTCAAAGTAGTCCAGACCTTCCTTTTGTTTGTACCCTTTGACTACCAGTCTAGCCTTATATTTGTCAATAGTCCCATCAGGTTTCATTTTCCTTTTAAAGATCCATTTTGATCCTAAAGGTTTATTTCCTGGAGGAAGATCAGTCAATTCCCAAGTGTGATTGCTTAAAATTGATTCAATCTCACTATTGACTGCTGCATTCCAATAAGTTGTCTCTGACGAAGACATAGCTGCTTTAAATGTTTGAGGCTCATTTTCAAGCAATAGTGCTACAAAATCTGGTCCGAAAGAAACAAATTTTTGTTGTCGAGTACTTCGCCTAGGTTCCTCACTAGTTAGAATATTTTCCATTGATTCTTCTCGTGGTCGTTTAGGTCTTTCACTTGTTGACTCACTTTCAATTTTATACGGATAAATGTTTCCAAAAAACCCTGCATTATCTGATACAATTATCGTATTAACATGAATCTCAGGATTATCAGATTTGTGAACCAAAAATCGACAGTCTTTACTATTCACAACATACCCAATAAAAACACAATCTATTGTTTTGGTTCAAACTTTAACCCTCTTAGGTAAAGGAACCTCTACCTTGGCTAAACACCCCCACACTTTGAAATATTTCAAGTTGGGTTTTCTTCCTTTCCACAACTCATATGGAATTGATTGTGTTTTTCGATGGGGTACTCTATTGAGTATTTTATTAGCTGTAAGGATGGCTTCCCCCCAAAAGATTTCGCGGTGAACCAGAATTGATCATTAAGGCATTCATCATTTCCTTTAATGTTCTGTTCTTCCGTTCTGCCAAACCATTTGACTGTGGTGTATAAGGTGCTTAGTTTGATGAGCCAAACCATTTGACTGTGGTGTATAAGGTGCTTAGTTTGATGAATAATACCATATTCCAAACATATCTCTGCAAAAGGAGATTCATATTTTCCACCCCTATCACTCCGAATCATTTTTATCTTTAGATTCAATTGGTTTTCCACTTCATTTTTGTATTGCTTAAATGCATCAATTGCTTCATCCTTGCTATTAAGCAAATATACATAACAAAATCGAGTGTAGTCATCAATAAAAGTTATAAAATATTTTTTCCCACCACGAGATGGTGTTGACTTCATATCGCATATATTTGTATGAACTAAGTCTAATGTTTTAGAATTTCTTTCAACAGTTTCCACACAGATTTCACATTTTTATTTATTGCATTTAAAATCAGGAAATACTTCTAGATTAACAAATTTTTGCAAGGCTTTGTAATTTACATGTCCCAAACGGGCATGCCATAAATGACTTAACTCCAATAAGTAAACAGAAGCAGAATTTTTATTAATACTGTCAATAACCATTACATTTAGTTTGAAAAGACCCTCATTGAGGTAGCCCTTTCCTATAAACATTTCATTCTTACTTATTACAGCTTTATCACTAACTAGGACACACTTAAACCCGATCTTAACGAGTAGTGCAGCAAAAACTAAATTCTTCCTAATAGTAGGGACATGCAGAACATTTTTTAAAGTCAACACTTTGCCGGATGTCATTTTCAACATTAGTTTCCCAGTTCCTGCAATCCTTGTTATTGCTGTGTTTCCCATGAATAAATCTTCATCGTACTCAGCAGGAGTGTACGTTGCAAAGGCTTCTTTTGCAGAGCAAATATGTCTAGTAGCACCTGAGTCGAGAAACCACTCCTTGGGATTTCCAACTAATTTACATTCTGATATCATTGCACACAAGTCATCTGCATCTTCCATCTTTTCCACGATGTTTGCTTGACTTTTGCCTTTGCCTTTGTTTTTGTCATTTCTTGGAGCATGACAATCAGAAGATCTATGACCAGCCTTGCCACAATTATAACAGTTGCCTTTGAATTTCTTCTTGGCCTGTTCTGACTTCTGCCCGTTGGAATTCTTTCTCTTTTTGTCTTTGGTAGGAGCTTCTTCAACAATATCAACTACAATGATTGTTGAACTCTTACGCGACTTCTTTTCGGCATTTCTATTATCTTCCTCAATCTTGAGACGAATCACAAGATCTTCAAGCTTCATTTCTTTACGCTTGTGCTTTAGATAATTCTTGAAATCATTCCACGAAGGAGGCAACTTCTCGATCATTGCAACCACTTGAAAAGCTTCATTTACTACCATATCTTCAGCAATCAAATCATGGAGAATAAGTTGAAGTTCCTGCACTTGTGATCCAACAGTTTTACTATCTACCATTTTATAGTCTAAAAACTTTGCGACCACAAATTTTTTAAAGCATGCATCTTCCGTCTTATATTTGTTCTCAAGTGCATTCCACAACTCTTTTGAAGTTGTTATTGCACTATAGACATTATATAAGTCATCCTCTAAAGCACTCAAAATGTAACCTTTACATAGGAAGTCTGACTGTTTCCACGCTTCAACAATCATAAATTTTTCCCTGTTTGGCATATCATTAGCAGGTACTGGAGTATCTTCACTTGTAAATTTCTGCAGACCAAGAGTAGTAAGCCAGAAAAATACTCGTTGCTGCCATCCTTTGAAATTCACACCTGTGAATTTACCCGGTTTCTCTGCCTGTGATACAAGAGTTTGGGTTGGTGCAGCAACAGCCACTGTACCACCAGTGTTTTCCATTTTTGATAAACAAAATTGATACAATGTAAGTAAGCAATAAATTATAATTGCATACTTAACGGAGTATAAAATCACAAAGATTTTTTCTCCACCAGAAACACAGATTTAGATGATTTCCTTAAGATTGTTGCCAATCTGTGTTAAGAAAATCAGAAATTACTGGTTGTAATAAATCATTCAGAAACACGAAGTACCTGAGATTCTTAGAACCAGTAAATAAGATGAACATAAATTAATTTGTAAAAAATAATTTAATCTGTAAAACTTAACAGAATCTGGAATACTCTTTTTAAAAATTCAGGAAGAAAATCATGTCCACTGAATTCACAGTGTCCCTTTAAGGAAATTATTTCCCTCTAGTTCTGAGGTTTGATTTGGAATATAACCTCGCAGGGTAAAATGATCTTAATCAGAAGAGTATAGATACCAAAAACTCTACTGTCAGCGAATCAATCCACAGCAGGAAAGTACACGAAGAAATATGTGTTTTTAAGAAGAAGGAAGATCAGAAAATTCGTTTTTAAATATTCTGATGACTAAATGATATTTATAGGCAAGAATAATATATCTGAAAGGTTGCTACCCTTTCAGAATTGACACGACCATTAATGAAAGGTTGCAAACTTTCAAATGGTATTGACTGTTCCTGAAAGTTGCAACCTTTCAAAACAGTCATGGCGGAAAATTTTGAATATAACGGAATTTAAAACGGGTCACTCGCGCGGATCCGAGTCGGGTCGGGTTAACTAAAAAGTTGAAAACATTTCGGTTAAATTCTGTTATCAACTAATTTATTGAAAATAATTTTTAGCCATTAAAATTAATTAATAAATAATTAAAATTATTTTTTTCCAAAAAATTATCTCTCGATCGATCATTTGACAAAGCGAAAGCCAAAGCCAGAGCCAAAGCCGAAGCCGAAGCGAGCGAGCGAATAATTTTTGGCCATTTAAATTAATTAATAAATATTTAAAATAAATTTTGTCCAAAAAATTATCTCTCGATCGATCATTAGCCAAAGCCGAAGCCGAAGCGAGCGAGCGACGACGACGGCGCGAGGGGGGTCCCTCTTTCCAACCCTTTTAACAATTAATAGGAGTGTTTATTTATTTAAACTCTCCTATTTTCAGTTCCATTACCGATGAGGGACTATTGCTTTTTTGAATAAAGCATTAGAGGACTTTTCAAGTTCCCAACCTTTCAAGTTCTAAACTTTTCAAATTCCTCTCCTTCCCTCTATTTCCCATCAATTCTTGCTACATACTCAACAAGTATGTCCATCATAAATTTATATTTATATAACAATATAAATAATTATAATAAAATGAGAAATATTTTCATTTTTAGTTTTTTTCTCAATTGAAGATAAAAACTTGCTAATTTTTTGAAAGAACATTATTAGGAAAAGAATGTATTAAAAAGAAATTAACAATATATTTATTTAGAAAATGAGCATTTTGACCCATTAATTAATAATAACATTTTTGGATCAAAGTATTTACGGTAAGGACATTTTTGAGTCAAACAACAAGCAAATTTTGTTTCTTTGATAAAATTTATGGGAATTATTGACCCTTTTCCCTTAGAGAAAATATTAAAAGGCTCAAATCTTCTTTGACCAAATGGAGAAAGGAAGTTTATGGTGATATTCTTCAACAGCTACTAATTAGGGAAGATATTGTCAAAATAAAAAAAACTATTTGAGGACAGAGAAGCATTGAATAGAGCCAACACTAGGTATAACAAATACTTACATTTTGAGGAGTTTCTTTTTGCAAAAGAAAGCTGGGTATGACTATGACATACTACATCCTTTTCGTTGATGATATATATTCCTATTGTTGTTATACAAGAGGAAAATATTGGTTTGTGTAAAGAGCCTGATATGAAGGAAGTAAAGAGAGTTGTTTTGAATTTTTAAGAATAAAGTGGTGGAGGTCTTCATGGCTTAAATCGTAATTTTTATCAATGTTGTTGGGGGATTGTAGGACAATCGAAATAGTTCAAGAAATTTTTGTTGTTAATACTCTCCTTAAGTCTATTACTCATACTAACTTGGTCTCATTGCCCAAAAAGATCAAGTTAACACCTTTGCAAACTTGAGGCTAATAAGTTTGAGTAATTTTATCAACAAATATCTATCTAGAGTTGTTCATGACAAATTAGAAGGTATGTTACCTAAACTCATCTTTACAAATCAATCTGTCTTTGTAAAAGGTAGAAACCTTATTGAAAAATGTTCTCCTAACAAAAGCGACTGACACAGACATAAGAAAAGAGGGTAAGCCTTATAATGTTATAATTAAACTTGACATTGCAAAAGCTGAAAGTGTTAAGATAGATGGGTTTTTCTTAATTGGAGGTGGATTTAATATGGAGGTTTCTTGCAAACAATTGGTATTAAGTTATTATAAATTGGAAGCTACATGGGTTCTTCACTCCACTAGATGGGGTGAAACAAGGTTATCCACTGTCCCCTATGCTCAAGTTTTATCTAGGTCTTTAACCTTTTTATTTGAGAATGATATATTTTGGGGGTATGGCATTCCAAAATGGAGTACCCATATAAACCATCTTGCTTATGAAGTTAATACTATTATTTTTGCATCTACTAATAGATATTCACTAGAAAAGATCATATAAATTTAAAGAAGTATGAAAGTCAGTCATGACAGAAAATTAACAAGCATAAAGTGCCTTCTATATGCATCAAGATGCAGCAACTGCTGAGGTATTTCTGGTTGAGGAGTGTACAGGTTTCAATAGAGGTAACTTTCAGCTCAAGTATTTGGGGTTTCCCATATCAAATAGCAGGAAGAGGAAGGAGCATTACCCTTATCTTATTATAAGGGTCAAATCTAATCAATAGTGTCTTCCAATGTGTTCCATCCATGTCTTGTCTTCTATTGTGCCCCCTATATGTGTCCTTAACGAACACCACAGAGTATTTTCTAAATTCTTTTGTAGTAATAAAGTATAAAGAAAGAGAAAACACGGGGATGCTTGAAATGATGCTTGCTTGCCAAAATAAGAACTTTGTCATGATTTTAGGTCTTTATTTGAGTTATCTCAAGATATCACATGTAATAAATATTATAAGAAGCAAATCCTTAGCCTGGTACAATGTAGGGGAAGATCTGAATTGTGGAAATATATGTTGATGAACAAGGATATCTTAGAACAACTTATTTGGTGAGAGGGAACCTAGAGGGGGAACATCTTCAATGTGATTTGATAACTTGACAGGGTAAGGTCCTCTATTTACACAACCAACACAAGTGCAAAGCTGCCACAATTTGACGGATATTAATGCCTATATGAGTAAAGATGGTTGAAATTAAGAGAGAATGTAAATTTAGTTGCCTCAGCGTGTAGTTCATCATGTCAAATATTTAGGGGAGGTGATTAGAAAGTTAGATTTCAGTGATAAACCATGGTTTACAAGGCATTCCTTTTAAGATATCTTTCATAGATTGGACGATGTTAAATAAACCCAATTTCTACTTTAATGGCACAATGGAATCCTAACGTTTCTTATTTATGTGGTTACTGCGAGGTTCCAGTTAATGAGACTGTGGATCACTTATTTCTAAAAGGAGAAGGGACCGATTCTGTGTGGAGATATTTTGCTGGTGCAGCTTGTCTTTTGGGACCATAGGTTCAGGTGAAACACGTTTGTTGAAATGGTTGGATTGTAAAGGTAACTATAGAGTAAAGATGACATTAAATGCATTTACTAATGTCATCTTATGATTTCTTTGGAAAAGGAGAAATACCATTTCACATGACGGTTGTGACTCTACTAATAAAGTTATTTTGGATAATTCCAGCATAAAAAAGAATTTCATTAAGTTGAAATATAAGTATGTCAATATTCTATATGATTGACCTCAGATTTTTTCTCTATTGAATAGTTTTAGGCTTAGTTTTACATCTAGGGTGGTAAGGTGGAGTCCACCTTTTTTGGGATGGTGGAAATATAACACAGATGGTGCATCAAAAGGTAATCTTACCCTAGAACTATTGCTTTTTATGTTAGGGATTCTTCTGGTGATCAGGTGGGAGCAATGGGGCTTAGGATCAAAGACACAACAAACATAGTAGATGATGGTATGACTTTGAAGGAAGGATTTAAATATTGTTTGGAGAATGTTTTTCCACCAATTATATTGGAATTTGTTTCTAAATCATTGATTAATGGAGATTGGATTGTTCCTTGGAGTGTGACTTTGGAAGTCAATTCATTTTAACAGAATGAGGGCTTTGATGAAAAAAATAGTACAACACACTTTAAGGGAGGGAATTAATACTCTTGCAGATTATTTCAGTAACTTAGCTTTGAAGTTTGAAGGTACTTTTGAATGTAAACAATTTCATTATATACCAGTTGATGGTAGAAGAATCATCAATACAGATAAACATGGCACCCTTATCTTAGGATATGAAAATCTTGTTAAGCCTGTTTTTTCTCACTATATACCTCTTTAGTGGTTGTTAATAAATTCCTCTAGTAGTTTGTTATATACTCTACACTTTGTGTGAATCAGATCCTATTGGTTATTTATGATGAACCAGGTAAGAGCTTTGAGGTGTTTATTATAATAAAAAAAAAGAGTGAATTTGTGTTTTCTTTTCTGCCAGATAGCTTATTGACAAGTTCACCTATGAGTTTAGCTGGACATTCTAACTCGCGATTATGCTGAAATTTAATCTCTTACATTAGTATCTTTTGTCATAGATCCAAATCTAGATGTTGGTATTAATCCTATGTGGGGTTCAATCCATTAGATATATATTGAAGGGGAGGGATTACTAATATTAGCTAGGTTGATCGAGCCCCATTTTTCTGTTTGTAGAAAGAAGGAATTGATAATTACTAGATAAGAAGTCAGTAAAGAAGTTCTGATTTACTTACCTCTAGGAATAAACTTGGGATATGTATCATCTCATTGGCTCATCAAGGAGAGACGGTTGCATAGTGATTTAGTTTTAGGCATGCTGTAGTAAAAGTGGTTTATGCTTGAGCTTCCAAGAATATATCTGATTCCCTATGCTTATCTTCAACGAACACTCGAACGACAACTCAAAGATGAAGAAGTGGCTTAGATCGATCTGCTGCAACAAGCACCAATCCTATGATTTTTTGTCTAGCCTTGATTCCTTTTGAGTTTCTTTATTAAGTTTAGGTTTTTCTTTTTTTGCTTTAGTGATCTGTTGGACCGTGTCTCAGTTGGGCCTGTTCCTTTTGTTTGGATCCTTTTATGTTAATAAAAAAAATGGGCTCTATCCCACCTTTAAACAAAAAAAAATAGTTAATGCCTCTTAAATTACGCCTGGTGTTTTGACAATGGTAAAATTTAAAAGGGAAAATGGACAAGTATCCCCTCTCCCAACCTTTGCCCGAAATCTCAGAGACACACTTATATTATACTAAGGTCTTATTACCCTCTGAACTTATTTTATAAATAATTTTCTACCCCTTTTGCCTATGTGTCACTATTTTGTGTAACCAACGCGTGTTGATATTTTTTTCAAGCTAGTGTCATGTAGGCCGAAAAGGGGTAGAAAATTATTTATCAAATAAGTTCAGGGGGCTAATAGAACATTAGTATTGTATAAGTCTGTCTATGAGATTTTGGACATAAGTTGGGGGGTACTTGTGCATGTTTCCAAATTTTAAATGAATTTTAACAAAAAAAAAATATATTCACAAGAAAAGAAACACCCTCGATTTTTTTTTGGAAATGATATTAGTTCCATTTCAATAGTAGTGTATTTTACCTCCTACACCATGACTTTATTTATGCCCCTTTCAAATGGGATAGAAGATTGTGAAAGTGAGAGAATTTCAATGGCAACGCAGTAGGGGAAAATACCTTCAGTTTAGTGAAATAGAGCAAAATCATTCAAAGGAATGAAGAGGAAAGTCTACCCAGCCTTAATAGGGAGATCTCATCTCATTGTAGCTCAAGAAATAATTAGAATGAACGGAACAATAAGAGTAGTTATTACTTCTAAATTTGTCCTTTTAACACAGAATGCGGTGGCGATGCTAGAAAGCTATATTTGCCTAGTCAACTTTCTAAATTATTCCCCTTCATAAGACCTACTCTATAACGACCCATTCGGTGGTTTTTAGTACTAGAGATTCTTATTTCATAAATGACTTCCGATAGATTCTAAATGATTATTTTGGACTACTTTTAAGTACAGATTTATAATTTATGAGGTAATTATAATAATTAATTCAATTGGTGGTTAAATAAAATAAAGTAGAAATAAGTAGTAGAAAACTTTCACCACTTTTATCATTAATCATGCATAATGTTTAGGCTAGTAAATAATCTGTTGAAAGGAAAAAAGAAAAAAGATAAACTTAGCATCAAGAGAGAAAAAGATCGAGAATCTGGTATATCAGTACGCCCCTAAATCTTTGTTTTATGCATATGGGTTTGATAATATCAATATTATATAGGATAAACAGGAAATGCCAATATGAATTTGAATTGATTCACTACAATGTGTTACTACTTAGTCTTTTACCAATATGTTGACTGATATCAGTTGGATGATGTTTGCAATTAGATAATTCAATAATTAGGATTGAGTTAAGCAGTATCTCATTCGTTGTAAATAGTTTAGGACTAACATACCATGTTTCTGTAACTAGGTGATTTCATTATTATTATTTTGTTATCATATTATAACTATGAAAATTACCTGTGCTTTGCATGGGATTTACTCATTTTATTAAGCTTACATATAATCATTCTGTAATATTCATAGTCTTGATAGATACACTACATTGTCAAGAAAATTTTATCATATCGCAAAGCGCTCTTTCAATGTTTTCGGAAATTTTAGAGTGCTATATTTTAATATTTATATTGACTATACAAAAATAAGGAGAGATTTTTAGTATAAGAAAGATGTCTATGAAAATATCCATAAAAGTAATTGGTCAGAAGTGGTCAAATTTTCTTAATGCCAAAAAAACTATAAATAACAACATCAGATATTAAAGAAGAGGCCAAAAATCCTCGAAAAATAACAATCACAAATAATGTGGAACACTATGTGCAACAAGAAAATATTTAACTAAACTTAAATGGAAGACCTTCAAATCCGAACCTCCATCAATCTGTTTATTGTAGTATGGCGTATCATGTATATTTTAAAAATGACCCTAAAATTATGAGTATCATAAATGTTTTCCTCTATGTATCTGAATAGTCATTGCTATTACTTAGGTTTCATATTACCGACCTCAACTTATTTGGAAATGAATCATATGTTATTCTTGCAATAACTTGTATTTATAAAGTTAATAAACAAAACAGAAACAGAAATAAGATGAAGCAGAAAATAATATAGAATACAAGAATTAATCCGAGTCCACAGAAACTAATGTGTGTCCTTAAGAAATTTAATCCCCTCACTGTACCCAAGGTTATGGATTAATTTCTCCCAAGATAAAACGGATTAAACCTGTTAAAGAAATAGCGGTACCTCAAACTTCTTTAACTTCAACGAACTTAAGAACAGCAACAAGTCACACAAACTCAGTCGATCGAAACTTTGATTTTATTTGAGAGAAAAATAAATGCAGAGAAAGAAAAATTTTAAGTGATTAAAAATAAAAAATGGCTTCCTTTTATAGCCATTTTCAGCAAGGAATATGTCTATTCAGTGAAATCTGTTCAGACCCATTTCATCCAGAAAGTTGTATCTTTTGGAAAAAATAACAACTTTTTGAAAAATTGTGTCTGTTAGTAAAATAACTACTTTTTGGAAAGTAACGACTTTTCGTAAAAGTAACGACTTGAGGAAAGTTACTGTTACCCGCAAATTTATAAGAGATAATATTAACAGGATTTACATGATTTAACAAAAATTGATTAAATAAATTTTATCCAAAAAATTAATCAATCAATCACATCATTTGCCAAATCCAAATCCAAATCCAAAGAAATGACTTTTCATTTGCACTTTGCAAATGACTTTTCATTTTCCCTCCAAAGTAGTTCCCTCACTTTTGATATTCTCTCTTTTCTTTTCCCATTCACACTTGCTAAAACCCAACAATCCCCACATGAATGAGGAAGGCTATTGTTAAAACATATGCATGAAAAAACTTGTGTGTCTTCTAGGTAAAGGTTAATCGCATCTGGATAAGTAGGTTTCCCTTTAAACTTTCCGTAGTGAACATATATCGGATATACTCGGTCAATCGGTAGATCTGATATCTTTGAACCGTCGAGCTTTGGTGTATACCTAGACAACATATGTCACATAATAAACCCTTGATTTGTTCTTAGTTCTCATTGTTTTGTTCGTTTCAGCCATGAACACATCTTGGATAGTAAGTGCTTAAAGAACTAGCCTTACCGGATTCTCTTTGAAGCGGCTTACACTTCACACTTACATAGGTGATTTCTAAATGTGTTATCCCATAGATACACCATTTGATATTCCCTGTATCAAACTTAGAAACCATTAAAAAGTCCTTATGTCTTTATCCTGGTTACTAAACATTGTCTCATCATGAGAATAGACCATAAAATAATAATAATATTTTTTTTTCTTTGACAATGTTGAACCGTCATCAATGACTTTGTTTTATCTCCTTGAACCTAGATCATGGGATCTCCAGTCTTCTAGGTAGAGTTACCGCCACGATGACTTGTTCTCGGCCATAGTCCCATTCCCGTCGATGATTTCTCAACTCCCTCTCTATTTAGGCCTTTCGTAAGTGGATCCGACACATTATCTTTTGACGTCACATAGTCAATTGTGATAATTCCACTAGAGAGTAGTTGTCTCACAGAGTTATGTCTTCGTCTTATGTGACGAGACTTGCCGTTATACATAATGCTTCCAGCCCTTCCTATTGCAGCTTGACTATCACAATGTATGCATATAGGGGTCATTGGTTTGGGCCAAAATGGAATATCTTCTAAGAAATTCCGGAGCCATTCAGCTTCTTCACCTGCCTTGTCTAAAGCAATGAATTCAGACTCCATTGTAGAGCGAGCTATACATGTTTGTTTGGATGATTTCCAAGATATTGCTCCTTCACCAATAGTAAAAACGTAACCACTTGTGGATTTTGTTTCAGTTGACCCAGTAATCCAATTTGCATCACTATATCCTTCAAGAACGGCTGGATATCTCTTGTAATGTAAAGCATAGTTTTGAGTGTCATCTAAGTATACCAAAACTCTCTTTATTGCCAACCAATGATTATGATTAGGATTACTTGTGTATCGACTCAGTTTACTGATAGCGCAAGCTATGTCTGGTCGTGTACAATTCATGACATACATTAAGCTTCCCAATACGCTAGCATAGTCCAATTGAGACTGACTTTCGCCTTTATTCTTTGTTAGATGAAGATTTACATCAATTGGAGTTTTTGCCCTTTTAAAATTCAAAAATTTGAATTTTTCAAGTATCTTTTGAATATAATGAGTTTGAGACAATGCTATAACCGTTAGGAGTTTTAAGAATTTTAATTCCTAATATCATATCAGCAACTCCTAAATCTTTCATATCAAACTTACTAGCAAGCATATGCTTTGTAGCTTTTATATTAGCAATGTCTTTGCTCATTATAAGCATATCATCTACATATAGGCATAAAATAACTTCCTGATTTGGAGTATCTTTAATGTAAACACATTTATCACATTCATTGATCTTAAATCCATTTGACAACATGGTTTGATCAAACTTTGCATGCCATTGTTTTGGTGCTTGTTTTAGCCCATAAAGGGAGTTAATAAGTTTGCACACTTTCTTTTCTTTACCAGGAACTACAAAACCCTCAGGCTGTTCTATGTAAATTTCCTCTTAAAGCTCTCCATTTAAGAAGACTGTTTGTACATCCATTTGATGAATTTCAAGACCGTATACTGCAGCTAGTGCAATTAACATCCGAATTGATGTAATCCTAGTCACTGGTGAGTATGTGTCAAAATAATCAAGACCTTCTTTTTGTCTAAAACCTTTGACAACAAGTCTTTGTTTATATTTGTCAATAGTTCCATCTTCTTTCATCTTCCTTTTAAAGATCTATTTTGAACCCAAGGGTTTGTTCCCTGGAGGAAGATCAACCAACTCCCAAGTATGATTGCTTAAGATTGATTCAATTTCACTATTAACAGCCGCCTTCCAAGAGGTTGAGTCACTAGACAACATTGCTTCTTTCAATTTTTGAGACTCACTTTCAAAAAGAAATGTTACAAAATCTGATCCAAATGAAGTAGATGTCTTTTGACGTTTACTGCGTCTTGGACTTTCTTCATTTTGTTCGTTCTCTTTTGGTTCTTCTCTAGGTTGTTTAGATCACCCACTAGATGACTCAAGTCTAGTTTTATACGGATAGATATGTTCAAAAAATTCAGCACTATCTGATTCCATTACCGTATTATCATGAATATCCGATGTTCGGACTTATGAACCAAAAATCGACATGCCTTACTGTTGTCGCATATCCAATGAATACACAATCCACAGTCTTAGGTCCTATTTTACCCTCTTAGGTATAGGAACTTGACTTTGGCTAGACACACCCCCACACTTTGAAATATTTCAAATTGGGTTTTCTACCTTTCCATTTCTCATATGGAATTACATTTGTCTTTGAGTGAGGCACTCTGTTAAGTATCTGATTTGCTGTAAGGATAGCTTCCCCCCACAAGTTCTGTGGTAAACCTGAACTTATAAGTAATGCATTCATCATTTCTTTTGAAGTTCGATTTTTTCTTTCTGCAATTCCATTAGACTGAGGAGTGTAGGGAGCAGTAGTTTGATGGATTATTCCATTTTCTCAACATATTTCTGCAAATGGAGATTCATATTCTCCACCTCTATCACTTCTGATCATTTTGATCTTTTTATCTAACTGATTTTCAACTTCAGTTTTATATTGCCTAAATTCATCTATTGCTTCATCCTTACTATTTAGCAAATAGACATAACAATATCTAGTGCAATCGTCAATAAATGTTATGAAATATTTTTTCCCACCACGTGATGGTGTTGACTTCATGTCACAAATATCAGTGTGAATCAATTCTAAGGATTTGAATTCCTTTCAACAGATTTATAAGAATGCTTAGCATACTTAGATTCAACACAAATTTGACATTTGATTTTGGCACTCAAATTTTGGCAAAATATTTAAGTTAATCAGTTTTCGCAAGGTTTTGTTATTAACATGTCCAAACGTCATGCCATAAACATTTAGACTTAAGCAAGTAAAAAGAAGCAAAATCTTTATTCATATCAACTGCAATTACTTGAGTTTGAAAAGGCCATCACTAAGGTAGCCTTTCCTACATACATATCATTTTTGCTTACTACTACTTTATCAGAAACAAATACACATTTAAATCCATTCTTGTCAGAACTGGAATTGAAACTAAATTCTCTCTCAATTCTGGAACATATGAGACCCTATTCAAAGTCACCACCTTGCCTGATGTCATCTTTAATAGGACTTTGCCAGTTCCTTCCACCTTTGCAGCAGCGGAGTTTGCCATAAACAATTTTTCATCTGTAAGTGTTGGAGTATATGATGAAAATAATTCTTTGTTGGCTCAAACATGGCATGAGGCACCAGAATCTATCCACCATTCTCTTGGATTTCCAACCAAGTTACATTCTGAAAGCATTGCACAGAGATCGTCTATTTCTCCTGTGGATTCAGCCAAGTTTGCTTGATCCTTCTTTTTCTTGTCCTTCATAGGACCCCGGCATTCATTATCCCTATGACCATGTTTACCACAATTAAAGCAGTTTCCTTTGAATTTCTTTTTAGGAGGATTGCTTTTTGGACCAGATGCTTCTTTCTTTTCTTTAATTTTGTGGAATCTTCTTCGACAAAATTTACTCTCCAGATATTGTTGAATTACCACGTGACCTCTTTTCTGCAGCTTATTATCCCTTCGATTCTCAACCTTACTATGAGATCTTCAACAGTCATCTCCTTGCGTTTGTGTTTCAAGTAGTTTTTAAAGTCCTTCCACAATGGAGGTAACTTTTCAATAATTGCAGCCACTTGAAAAGCATCATTAACAATCAATCCTACATTAAAGGTTATGTGAGTATTAAGGAAAACTTAATATTTCTAACATAGGCATTAATAAATTTATACCTTCAGCAAGGAGATCATGGATTATGACCTGTAATTCTTGAACTTGGGTGACGAAGTCTTACTCTATCATCTTAAAGTCCAGAAATTTGCCACAATGAATTTCTTCATTCCGGCATCTTCTGTTTTGTACTTCTTTTCTAAAGCATCCCAGAGTTCTTTTGAGGTTTTTGCATTGCTGTACACATTGTACAGATCATCTTGCAGACCACTCAAAATATAATTTTTACACAAAATATCTGAGTGTGTCCATGCTTCTGTTACCAAGAATCGTTCACCATCCGGAGTTTCATCTGACATAACAAGAACATTCTCATTGATGAACTTCTGCAGACTCAACGTAGTGAGATAGAAGAACATCTTTTGCTGCCATCTCTTAAAGTCGACTCCAGAAAACTTTGCAGGTTTCTCAGCCGGTGCTAAGGCAGCATTTTAACGATTATGTGCAACCGTTATTGTTGCAGCAATTACTGTTCCAGCATTTGTTTGACTTGAAATAGTCATTTTTTCTGTCACAAATGGCAGATAAATTAAGTATTTAAAATACTAACAGTAAAGAACAAATCTTACACAAACTGTTTCTGATTTAACGATAAAGTTTTTATGTTCTTTTAATCGTTAATCGAATGAATTTAAAAATTCAAACAGAGTAGAAAACCATAAAGGTTTTAATCTCCAGAAACCTCAAATATAGAAAACGTATAAATTCTTAAGATTGTTATTCTTACAATAACTGTATTTATAAAGTTAATAAACAGAAACAGAAACAGAAATAAGATGAAGCAGAAAATAATATAGAATACAAGAATTAATCCGAGTCCACAGAAACTACTGTGTGTCCTTAAGAAATTTAATCCCCTCACTGTACCCAAGGTTATGGATTAATTTCTCCCAAGATAAAACGGATTAAACCTGTTAAAGAATAGAGGTACCTCAAACTTCTTTAACTTCAACGAACATAAGAACAGCAACAAGTCACAAAGACTCAGTCGATCGACACTTTGATTTTATTTGAGAGAAAAATAAATGCAGAAAAAGAAAAATTTTCAGTTATTAAAAATCAAAAATTGACTTCCTTTTATAGCCATTTTCAGCAAGGAACTGTCTGTTCAGTGAAATCTGTTCAGACCCATTTTATCCAGAAAGTTGTGTCTTTTGGAAAAATAACAACTTTTTGAAAAATTGTGTCTGTTAGGAAAATAACTATTTTTGGAAAGTAACGACTTTTAGGAATGTTACGGTATATCCGCAAATTTATAAGAGATAATATTAACAGGATTTATTTGATTTACAAAATTGATTAAATAAAATTTTGCCAAAAATTTATCATCAATCACATCATTTGCCAAATCCAAATCCAAAGAAATCACTTTTCATTTGAACTTTGCAAATGACTTTTCATTTTCCCTCAAAGTAGTTCCCTCACTTTTGATATTCTCTCTTTTCTTTTCCCATTCACACTTGCTAAAACCCAACATCATAGTTATTGAATTATTGTTATTTTAATAACATGCAGTTACAAAGAAGTAAAACATTTATCAACAAAGCAGTAGGTGATATTTGAATGAAACTGCTCCAAGTTGGACATTATAAACAAAAATTTTGACACATAACATATTAAAATCTCACAACATAATTTTGTGAGCCCTGAACTCACAGATATCCATAAATCATAATAAAGACAACCTCACTTTCCTAGAAATCAAGGAAAAAAAACATGTTGCTTAAAATATTCTTCAAAAAGATAGTCTAATTGGATGTATCAAAGTTTACTTTTCACAAATTTTATTGAAATAATCAAAAATAAAGAATTAATACCTATTTGTAAAAAAACGTAAAACTTTATCAAAATAAAGAGTTATCTCTACAGTTAAAATGATCTTTAACGACAATTGATAGCTTAATTTACGCTAAATATGTATTTTTAGAGACAATTGCTACTCTCGATAAATATCCCTAAATATTAATTAATTGTCATTAAATGTTAAGGCTCTAGCACTCTTTGTTAATCCACATATTTGTTGTCTATTAAAAACTAATTTTTGTTATACTTCATTTTAGACATTTTGTACTTTCAAGAAAAATTAATCTCTTATTATGTCCAGAGAGAAGAGACGAACAAAGTATGACAAATTACTTAACTTGCGACAAAAGAAGTGAGCTAATTGTGTTTATACTAATATTCTAGGAAGATCGCATCGACATACAAATTGTTTGTACCTACGAAAAGACAATCAAAATATTATACTAATTATGGCAAGCAAGAGAGCAATATGTTTGGTTCTTTTAACAAACTTCACTATTATTTTCGAATTAGTTATCCCATATTTATTGTTTTGTGCTATAATATATAGAAAAATCCACAAACAATTTTCCCAAAAACTATATGAAAAAACATGTAGAGAGGGACAAAAGAGAACTAAATTTTAAATCACCCTCACTTGAATTTTTAATAGAGTTATGAAAAAGTCACAAAAGTAGCAAATAGAAACTTCAATAGATGCACGAATCACTATGATTTACAGTAAATAATTAAGCTTCATGAAATATGAGGAATGAAACACACTTCACAGTAAGTTTAATTAATGTATTTGATTTGACTCCCCTACAACAAAAAATCTACTGCTAATAGTGGCCGTTATGAAAGTTTTGTTTATTAAAATAATCAAATGTAATGAATTTAACGATTTATAGAGTATTTTGAGTTGTGGAATGAGAGGTGCAAGAGTAGTAATGTCGCATTGCAAACAAAATAACTTTTCTTTGATTATGTGGAAACACATGTAGAAAAGGACAACATAGAAGATCCATTTTCAATCTTCTTTACTCAAAATTTTCACAGAATTAAAAAGTCACCAAATATCAAAAAAAATTGTCATAATTACATAAATAACTATGACTTATAGTAAAGATTAAGCTCCACCAAATAGAAGGATGAAATCTTTGAGGAATGAAACAAACTTCATAAGAAGCTTAATTAATGTATTTGGATTCAACAACCCTACAAGGGGAAATACTACAAATAATAGTTGTGAAAAATCCCTCTATTCATAAAAAACAAAGGGTAGTGTGCATAAATGTTTATTTTGTCGTATCGGGAAGCTCACAAATCTTTGAAAAAGTTACAACCCTTCGAAAAGGTCACAACCTTTCATAAAAATCACAATTTTTCATAAAATTCACAACTCTTCTGAAAAGTCACAACTTTTCAAAAAAGTACAACTTTTCAAAAAAGTACAATTTTTTATTTTAAGGTTACAACTTTTCATGAAAAGGAAAGTCTAGTTTTGGAAATAAAAAAAATAAAATGGAATTCTGGTTTGCGGAAGTAGAAGAAGGAGATCAGAATTTTTATTGTTTCAAAATGAGTGGAAATCCCTCTATTTATAGACAATAAAGGTAGTGTGAACAAACGTGTGTGTGTCTTATCAGAAATGTTAAAACTATTTGGAAAAGTTGCAACCCTTAAGAAAGTTCACAACCTTTCATAAAAGTCACAACTTTTCATAAAGTCACAACTCTTCATTGAAGTTATAAATATGCTTAGAAGTCACAACTTTTCATAAAAGTCTCAATTATTCATTAAAGTAGATACTTTTCATAAAAATCACAACTTTTGATAAAGTCACAACTTTTCATTAAAGTCGCAAGTTTTCATTAAAGTCACATCATTTCATGAAAGAAGAAAGCTAGTGTTGGTAAAAAAATAAATTTAAAAGGAAATTGTTGCTTTGTGGTGATGTCACGTATGCGTGCTTAGGATTATCTTTTATATAAATATATGATGAATTCTTGATATATTGAGATAGATAATTAAATATTAAGTGTATTGTATTATATGAATTCCACTAGAGTTATGTTGTTTGGACGAATTGTAACTTAACTCTCGGCTTGAATATTTCGAAGGAATAAGATTTTATGTATTAGTTGGTATCAAAATTTAGGTAGTTGATTAAAGATATGGATGAGTTTTGGCTAGATATATAGTAATATATATGTCTACGTACTCGTTTGCTTATGAATATTGTATACTTGATAGATTAGAGACGTTTTGAGGCATTAAGGAAAGAAAATTATTGGGGAATTTACTTGCGTTACTTCAATGAAGGTAGGTTATGGTTTATTCTATGTCATAGAGAGAATATTAATAGTGATTGATAGTTATTGTGAAATTTTTTATGCACGTAATGTTGTGGTTTAGATGATTCATGTGTTGTTTGTGATGGGTATGTAATCCAAAACTGCGAAATCCATAATCTTGAACTTATTTTATTGAAGTGATGCCTTGAATAAACAAGGTTTGGTGGAAGTGTTAATGAAATTATAGGTAGTGAAAATGAGCATGAGTTAAGTAACGTGACACCTCGCGACACCCGATTAAACAACATAGTTCAATCATCATATTTTCATACATTGCACTTCATTATGTAACGACCAAAACAGTCATAATTTGACAAGGGCTAAAATCCACTGAAGACATAGACCATGTCCCTCTACATCGACATAGATGTCTCTAGCGCGACGGCACTGAAGTGAGGTTAGTTATCGCTACAAAAGGATAAATATTTATTTTCTCATCTTTCTAAAAATAACACATAGGTCATAAATTACCCTAGAAACCTCAGAAAAGTTATTCCAAGATTTGGACATAAGGACAAGAAGGTTTCTAAAATGAGGATGGTCAAATCTTGCTAATTCTTGGCCAAATTCACAATAGCGATGTCACACTCGGAGCCTTCACCCAAGACGTTGCCCGCACCCAACGACCATTATTGGCCTTGATCGAATCCTTTTCCTAGCTTACTTAACTCAGCGTAAGACTTAACTCAATTGTAAAGCTGGAAACATTCTCATAAGAAATACTTTAATTGATAGTCTTGGCCAAAATAACATAATTCTCAAAATAATATATATCTGTAAATAAAGAGACAAAAATCGTACTGTCTGATTATCTATTTGTCTATGACGCCTCTACTATTACTACATCGATGATGGGACAAACCTCAGAACTTTTTATAAAGGAAATACGAAAAGTTATTAAAGTGTTCTCGAGATTTTAAGAAGGCTCATCACTGACTCTGAATGCTCAAATTGGATCAACGAGGAGATGGATGTTGATCTTGATCACCTTCGTCTCCATCATAAGATGATGCAGGCCAACTGACATTAGTACATTGAATGTACAAGTATGCAAGTTAGAATGCTAAACAACGACTAGCAAGTTTGAAACAATTGAGAATGAACTTACCCTGGCTTTGCTCAACTCAAGAAGTCATAACTCAATATAAAGCAGTAAAGACGCATGCAATATATATAAAGCTTGTAAAATAGTGTAAACACTTTGTTCATTAAAGAAAACGTAATAATAAACTCAACTTTACTTATATATGAAAGTTATAAATCTTTTGTGGGATACTCACTAACCGACAACCATCACTATGAGATGAAGCGATGGTACACCGTCTTACCTCATGTTGCAACGGGAACGCCCTATACCTTGACATCGTTATAGAACCTGAACTACTAAATGGATCCACTAGTCTATGCTAAAAATTACTAAGGAATCATCTAAAAACTATGATCCTTTATCTGTCCATATTGGCTACATGGTTTATGGAGACTTGAGTTAATATGAACTCGCGTCCCCATGTCGATGCTCAATACTACTCCCAAAATACTTAGCTCATATATTTTTAAAACAACTTCTTCTCTGGTTTGATGTAATTGCTCAAACTTTACTTTAAAAGCTCTCTTGGAAATTATAGCTCTCCTTTTTAAAAAACTAGCCAAAGGCTCCGTGAGTTCTTGTTTCCTTTTTTTCTTAAATGTGAAAAACATTTATACTCTTAGGGACTACTGAGTTCCCTCATATCTTTGGGAGATGAACTCACTCTTTGCTCTTTGCTTTACTTGAAATTTAACTCTTAGAGAATACTAGTTCACTTATAGATTTTGAGATTTTGACTCAACTCATTACTCATTGCTCAACTTGTAGCTTGATCATTAAAACAAAGTAAAATTTTTGTTTAAGACTCTTGAAAACTATAAGAACTCACTTTGACTTGATTCTTAACTTTTTTGACTTGAGTCGTAATTTTTTTTGACTTTGATCGTAACCATGATCTCATGTTTATGGATGATTTCATGATGTTTAGATGTACTTTTGAGTGTTGGAATCATCTAGGAAATATAGGATTATCACTTAGGAACTAGTACGAAAATATGGGGGAGAAATGAGATCTCCAAGTGACCTTGTCACTCTGAGAGGCGCGGTGCACAAGAGCCTTACATACAAAGACTGTCCTGAGAGACTCTGGATGGCACGACGCACCAGGCTATGTCTGACAGAGGCTGCCCTGAGGGGATCTGGCAGGTGCGGCTCCCCAGGGCTTGTCAAACAGAATTACCGACTTCTCTTATTTGATTTTCAATTCTAACCCTTCTAATATCCCCTGGATCTAACCCCAAACACTTAGGATCAATAAAATTCTCAATACCCAATAGTTCAGACTCATAAAACAACCTAGAATAGGAATCAAACAATCAAAGGTATACTACAATTCAACAACAAAGGTTTAACAATTTTTCATCAAGAACTTCAATGTTCATCATTTAATACACTCTAATTACGCTGAAATAAGCATATTGTTTTGTTGGTGGAAGAACCCATCACATAAATATCTCACGTACCTTAAAGGGATCACCCCTGATGAAATTCACTCGTACTATCTTGGCGAAATCTTGGTCTTTTCTCCTTTCTCCTTCTTCTCTTCTCTTTTCTCCCAATCCCTAAGAATATTCAATCTTCTAAATCTTAATTAAGGCTTAATTTTTCCTTCAATAAACCCTTAACACAAATTAGGAAATAGTAGGGTCAAAAGAGTACATTACTATTACTAAAATCCGGATTGGACTTTCCTCAGTCCAATAACCCAACTTCCTATAGATATACCTCCCTCATGTGATATTGAAAATGTGCAGACTCACCGGATTTTGAAAGACTCTTTAAGGTCTTTCCAACCAGATAAAGAACTGACCCTACTTCATCATGATCTAGCAGTTATGGTCATTTGAAAATAACTAAAAACCTACTTTTACATTTTGGAAATTTTCCAAATTTCTCCTATTCTTTCCAAAGATAACTATTCTTAGTTTCTTTGATTAATCGTATCTATTTTGGTTTACAAGATGTTAGAATATCTCCACCTTAGGAATATTCGTCCTCGAATGAGAACTCTTTCAATAAGCTGATGGTAGTAACATCATTTCAGCACACAACCAACAAAAGCAAGTACCTTGATTTGCATTCTCTCTAGACTCAAAGAGATGTGGATATATCTTCTTCATATTCTCCTCAGATACCCAATTTTCTTCTTCACAAATTGATTCCTTCAAAGGACTTTTATTGATGCAACTTCCTTTTTTCTCAACTTGCAAACGAAATGATCCAAAATTTAAACCCGAATCTCATTGTAGGACAAGGTATCCTTAATCCAAACATACTCAGTTGGTATAATCAATGCATGATCACTCAAGCACTTTTTCAACATAGAAACATGAAATACCGGATGAACCGCTTCAACTTTTAGGGTAACTCAAACTCATATGCTACATTGTCCAACCCTCTTAGAGATTCTGTAAGGACCAATATATGGGGGACTAATTTTCCTCTTCTTAACAAACCTCATAACCCCCATCATGGGTTAAACTTTCAGATACACCCAATCTTCCACATCAAACTCTAACAACCTTCTCCTAATATATGTGTAGGACTTTTGGCAACTCTGTGCAATTTTCAATCCCTCTTGAATCACTTTAACTTTCTCCATGGATTGGTGAACTAAATCTGGTCCTATCAACCCTTCTTCACTAACTTTGAACCACCCACTAGGATATCTGCATCTTCTCCCATAGAGAGCATCATATGGAGCCATTTGGAGCTCGAAATGTAACTATTGTTGTAATCGATCATAATGAGAGGTATGTGATCATCCCAATTCCCTTTTATAGTCTATCACACGAGCTCTCAACAAATTTTTTATGTTCTGGATAGTACGCTTTGCTTGTCCATCTGTCTGAGGATGAAAAGCAGTGCATAAGTCTACCTTTGAATTCAAACCTTTTTGGAAAGATTTCAAGAATTTTGCTGTAAATTATGAACCTCTATGTTAAATAATGGAGACTGGAACTCCATGAAGCCTTATCACCTCTTGAAGGTATAACTTAGCATAATGCTCTGCCGAACAGGTAGTCTTTCCTTGAAAGAAATTGTTTGACTTAGTTATTTATCAACAATTAACCAAATAGAATCATGTTACCTGCGAGATCTTAACAAGCCTGTGATAAAGTCCATATTAATCATCTCCCGCTTCCATTCCGGAAGTTCTATAGTCTGAGCCAATCCTCCAGGCCTTTGGTGTTCTACTCTTACTTGTTGGCAATCTGGGCACTTGACCACAAATTCAACAATATTTTTTTTCATTCCCTCCCACCAATATACCTCCATCAAAATCGCGGTACTTCTTGGTGGAATCCGAATGAATGGACTAACTGGAGATATGATCCTCCACCAGGATCTTCTCCTGGAGTCCATCGACCCTAGGTACACACAACCTACCTTGATATTTTAGCATACCATCTCCCCCTTGTTCAAAAGCTAATATTCTTTTCTTATGACCATTTGCCTTAAAATAAAGCAAAATGGGATTTGGGTCTTGTTATTCTTTCACCTCTAACACTAGTGATGATTCAACCCCATTTGTAACAGCTATCCCTCCTTTTGTGGAATCAATAAGTCTGACTCCCATACGTGCGAGTTTGTGTACATCTTTAGCTAACTACCTCTTTTCTTATTCAACATGGGCAGTACTCCCTTAGATATCCTTCTTAAGGTATCAACAACTACATTAGCCTAACCAGGGTGGTAAAAAATACTCATGTCATAGTCATTGGGTAATTCTAACCACCTCCTCGGTCTGAGATTTAGCTCCTTCTGAGTGAACACATATTGGAGGCTCTTGTAATAAGTGAATATGTCAATATGAATACCATACAATTAGTGATGCAATATCTTCAAGGCAAACACTAGTGCATCCAATTATAACTCATGAGTCGGATAATTCTTCTCATGAACCTTCAACTGTCTTGAGGCACAAACTATAACCTTGCCATTCTGCATCAACAAACAGCCCAAACCAACTCTTGATGCATCACAATACACAACAATAATTTGTGTACGCTCTGGAAATGTCAAAAATTGAGTGATAATTAATCTCTTTTTCAATTCCTTAAAGGTTCACAAGCTTCAGACCACTAAAATTTGACTTCCCTCTAAGTTAACTTGGTCAAAGGAGAAAAGATAGACGAAAACCCTAGTCTCCTATAATAGACAGCCAAACCCAAGATACTCCTTATATCTGTTGGAGATGTGGGTTTAGGCCAACTCTAAACTTCTTCTATTTGTTGAGTCTCAACTGTAATGTCAACTCCTTATCTCTCAAAGTCTAAAGAACAATCCTGGGGTGACTAGCATGATCTTCTACATTCCTTGAATAAACAAGTATGTTATCAATGAATATGATGACAAACAGATCTAAATAAGGTTTGAACAGGATGCTCATAAGATCTATGAATGTTGTAGCCACATTGGTCAACCCAAAGGACATAAACAAAACTCATAATGCCCATATCTTATTCTAGAATTTGTCTTTGGAATGTTACAGTTTCAAAATTTCAACTAATAATAGCCTTACTTGAAATCAATTTTCGAGAAGCAAGAAGCACCCTCAAGATGTCGAAAAAATCAACATTCCTTGGAAGAGGATATTTATTCTTGATGGTCACCTTATTCAATTGGAGGTAGTCTTTACACATCTTGAGGGAACCATTTTTTTCCTTATAAACAAGACCAGAGCGCCTCAACGTAACACAAGCCTTAAAGTTCTGCGAATTCTTGCCATTATACTCATCTCTGTTTCTTGGCGCAGGTATACTAGCAAATGATGGTGCGTGCCCTTTTTTTTTGAATTTTTGGTCGACTTGAACCACTTTTTTGTTGGCCAGATTCATTCCTAGTGTTAGCTTTCATGTTCCTGTACACCTCTCTGTTCCTCAGCTTATCCTCTTTAACATGTTGCACAGAGACCATTAACCTTGAAATGTCCATGTCCCCAATAAGCGTTGTAACCCTACCTTCTTTTATTGAAGCACGACCCAAGAAAGCAACAAACAAGCTTATTTTGCTTCTCATATCCTTAACCATCTCCGGAGCATAGCGAGATAGGTAGGTGAACTTTAATCCATACTCATGAATACTCAAGGAGTCGTGTTTCGAAGTACGGAGCTCCCGTACCTTTTTTTCTTTCAGTTCTCAGGGAAATAAACGCCCCAAGAAAGCTTATTAAAAGCAAGCCCAACTAGGATGTGCTGCATCCTAACCTCTACCATCTTTCCATTGATCAAAACGAAGTCCTAGACACATTCTTGAGTTTTTATGCAGCAAGTTCGAGTCTCTCAACACTCATAACATGCACCACATCGAATACATTCTTCAAATCTTCCACAAATTTTTTCGGATCTTTCGTGATGCTTGAACTAGTGATGCTTGGGGGATTGTTCCTCAAGAAATCCTGAATTCTCGTAGTATCAAACTTTTCTTGTCGAGCTCCTCCTTGTTGCCCGATTTGATTGGTCACATCTTGACTAAGCATCCGGATAGCCTCAAAGAACTCAAAATTGGTAACTTTCCCTTGAGGTTGCACTTCGGGTGCATTAGGTACCTCTAGCTCCTCTACATTTCTCCTGGATGGATGACCTCTAACTGATCTTCGTGGATCCATGATGATTTGAAACACGCGCAAGCATGAAATAGATGGAAATGTTTTAGAGGTAACCTCTAACGCATGAAGTGAGTATGAAAGAAGTAAGAAATTCTGAAAAGTTATAGCCTTCTAATGATAGATGTGGAGCGCTTCAAACTGATGACTAAGACTCTACAGACATGGCTCCATAGACTCCCTATGTCTCTTGTACTCTATGCTCTGATACAAGGTTTGCCATGCCCAGAACCTACACCCTGGACGTGATGAACACCCAATGACCATTGTTGGCCTTGAGCGAACCATTGGTCTGGCTTACTTAACTCAGCAGAAGACTTAACTCAATATAGTGTACATGCGTAATTATGAGCATGAACTACTGAATTCAAGGACTTCATATATCATATGTAATAGTCACATGATTAGGATTAATCTCAAAAATAGGAATTAGGAACTCAACACTTAAAGGCTTAGAATTTGGAGGTACCACTTCTCTGAAAGAGCTCAACTTACGAAGTTCATAATGAATTATGGGCATGAAAAAGCTCAACTTGAAGGTCTACATAGCTAAATTGAACTCATGTATATGACTTTTCTCTTTGTCTTACTTACTTATCCAAAACATAGTTCAAATGCATAGTTGATCTCAAAGAATTCATAATTGATCTCAAAGGCTTTCTTTGACTTTACTCTTAACTCTCCCTTGAATTTGAATTATGAATTCAAGAGTTATGGTTCATGATATAAAGGATATAGGTGATATTGTAGACGCATGAATACATCCTCCTCAATCTCATGCTCACTTACTCGAGTATTAAAAAAATTATTAGAAATTGTAGAAGATTCCTTAAAAGCACTCAAAGAAATTTTCTCAAAATGATCAAAATAACTCTCCAAACTTAACTCTTAACGTTACCTTGAATTTGAATTTTCAATTCATTGTAATGATCATGTTATGAATGATTTCTATATCTTTTGAAGTAATTTCGAGTGATTAGAATTAAAGGGAGTGAAGCTACACTTAAATTGGGCTCAAACGGGACAATTGACAAAAAAATGAGTGAGGACAGGTGACCTTGGCGCGTTCCGTGCGTGGGCCGCCAGCCCCTAAATTCAAAGATACCACATGGACGCACTGTAGGGGTGTTTCCCAAGCCCCATGGGCCCATCTGGGGGCGCCGTGCAAGCCTCTCCCAAGGCAAAGTTTCGAAGAATTTCGCCTCTCATTTTCTTACCCTTATTCGTTTTAATCAATTTCTTTTCTCATGTTTTCCTTAGGTTCAAATAGCAAATCTAAGTACACACTTATGCACTCTATAAAACTCCAAATAATCACTTTCATCTCAATAAATCATCAAAAGCCTGACAAGACAATATTTATAATGAACCTCAACAATGCCTATCAAAAACTTAAATTCTTCAACTTTTTGAGAATGAAGTTACGCCGAAAATAACATTTTGCCGTGTGGATGAACAAACCCAACACTAAGGAATCATACATACCTCTTAGGTGTTAAACCTATGGAGAAAATCCGCAACAAGACGCAAGAATCTCGACTAAAGCTTGATCCTCTCCTCTTTTCTCTTCTTTTCTCGTCTTGAACTCTCACTAAAACCCTAGGAGTATATTACGATTATAAACTAAAACTAATAGGATTAGACATTTAAAACCTTAATAAAAAATAAATTAAATCTTATTGGGTAAGGAAAAGACATAAATACCCCTCTCTATTTTCAGCTACCTTTCAATAACTAGACAACTTAACTTTAAAAGGTCATATCTCACTCATCCAAACTCGGAACTTAGCAAACCTGGCAGCGGCGAAAAGATAAAGAGCTTTCCTATGGTATCTTTTTGAACATCTAACTCATCCTGTGCTAGCAAGTATGATCATTTGAAGTTCACCCAAAACTCATACTTAGCTTAACTCTCCAAATTTCAGATTTTTGTTATTCCCAATTTACCTCATTTTGGAACGCCACGTGCTATATCTATTTATATTAATACTTAAGAAATTTTAAAATACATGGAAAATACTTACTCACTGCTAAGGATGATTCATGTCTTAGCTCAAAATTTTTTCGAGGTGTTACAACTCATTAATGTTCTTCAATGTTCCAACTCTAAGGAGATTGGCGCATTACATTTAATACCAAAGCTAGCTCTCAGTGAATTCCATGAACATAAGTATTATTTTATGTTTATTAGAATGTGGTATAAAAAAATTGCATTACTAATGTAGATAATAAGTATTTAAACACAAAGATATTCTTTCAATGTAAGTAACAATTTCTATAATATTAATCACTAAATAACGATCCCTTCATTATTAATTTTTTGATAAAATTTGTGCATTACAATCTCCACATAAAAATATATCTAGTATAGTGGACGTTGAGGTTGCAAATGAATGAAACTAAAGGTTAGCCAAGCTGGCAAATTAAACAGAATTTGGCAGGTTAAAATGGATTGAATCAATAAATGAGTCATTATCCAATAAAAGCCAAAAATTGTCGTATTGATATGCGCTAGATAAAAATATGATGAAAATGGGTCATCACAACCCGTCCAAATCTTACCATTATTTAATTTGTTCATTCAAGCAAAGAGTTTCACAACAATACAAACATCAACTTGTCGTATACAAGAGTTATTCAAAAAAATTGACATAATAACAAATGAGCTTCATAACCTTCAATTTTATGGTCTAAAATCTCGTATAAATGGATGAGCCGATAATAAAACAAAGATTGATCAAATTCGAAAATTCGATGATTGGTAAGGTATACTCCAAGTCAAGAATACCAATCACCAAATCCATGATAATTATAAGTTTAAAAGCTCTCCTCATCTGTATCAAAGACAAAAATAAATCAAATATGAGATAGTCGGCCAAAATAACACCTTATTTCTTCTTTATCATTCTCCACGTGCAACTTAATGGCCAGCTTCTACTCCTCCTTGTATTTGTCATGAGGAGTTTTCGAGCAGGGCTGTATAATCTTATACATTAGGGTTTGTTATTCTCATTAAATGTATGTAATACTTTACAAACATCCCCAGTGTCTCAGAGCCATTTGATTTGCCTTATGCATTATCATGTTGGCAATTCTCTACTTTCACTTTAAAAACTTTATCAATATTTTCTTCTATACTTGTGGAAAACAATGTTTTTCCACAAGTATAGTATAAATAATTGATAAATATTTCAAAATGAAACTAGAGAATCGTCAAAGTGATTATGTTGAAGGCAATAAAATGTCTATGAGGCATTGGAAGATCTCTATAAAGATTTAGAAGCATGAAATGCGTAAGAGTCAAAATAATACTAATGTATAAGGTTACGCGCCCCGGTTCATAAATACCTCCAGATAAACACATAGAGGAGCAAAAGATGTAAATAAAGTTGCAGGTAGGGGAATATCTTGAAGAAACAAAAAGTGCTACTTTGATCGAGCATTTCAAGTTTGATTTAAATGTTAGAAAAGTAGGAAAGTTCATGATATCATAAACATCATGGGCTTTGTCATCGGAGTTCTTGAAATTTTAGTTATGTTTGCAGAAGACTTAGCCAGTGACCGAATCTTTTAATGTGATCTATTTTTTTCTTTGTTATCAAGTCAGTTGTCGTTAATCTTGAGTAACCCATTTATATGATTTCTTAGAACAAAAAATACAAGGTTTTGGAGTTCTTATGAAATTAAGGAAGATTTTTTGTTTGTTTAATCTTTAATATGTATGATATTATGAGTTATGTAAATTAGTAAATCAATTGAAGACTTTTCAATGCTAGTGAAGAATGAAAGTGATTGATCAAACAGAACACTCGTGCACTCATTAAGTTTATCACATGGTTCCAACTCTAGGGAGATTGCTGCATATACATGTTACACATAAGGTGTCTCTCTATGATGAGATCGTGCAATCTCTTGTAAGGAGAATATAAAACATCCATTAATGTTTTTTATTATTTTATGTTAATTATAATGTATAGTAAGAATATGTGCATTAGCAATGTAGATAGTAACTATTTAAGACAAAAGCATTCTTCCAAAGTAGTTACTTGATTAATGTAAAACAATCTCTAAACTATTAATAATTTAATAACAATCTTTTTTTATTAATTTACCTTATAAACAACCCATGCATTACAATCATATCATATCATAAACATATATAAATGAAAATCCTACGCTCGCCTACGTGGCTCCATCACAAACCACAATTCCCTTTTAATGTATTTATTTCTAAAACTAGTCTTTCCCTTTAATGAAAAGTTATAACTTTTATGAATAGTTATGACTTTTACAAAGAATTACGATTTTTATGAAAAATTGTGACTTTTATTAAAGGTTGTGACCTTTCCGAAGGGTTATAATTTTTCCAAAGAGTTGTGTCTTTTCAAAAGAGTTGTGATCTTTTCGATAAGTCACAATAAGTATTTTTTCATTCTACAATTTGTTGTCTATAAATATAGGGAACCATGTCACTATTATTAGTAGTTTTTTTATGGCTATAGGGTAGTCCAATTCAAATATTTTAATTTTGTTTCTTATGAAGTTTGTTTCATTCTTCAAGTTTTCTTTCACATATTTCATGGAGATTAAACTTTACTCTAAGTCATACTGATTCGTGTAACTATACCAATTTGTTTTTGTTATTTTGGTGAATTTTTTAAAAGGTAAGTTATAGCAAGGATGATTGAAAATTATCTTATGTTTTGTCCATTTCTATAGGTTTTTTCATGTAAAAAATGAAAAATGATTTTAATATCAATGCGACACAACTACTCATGCACCTATCATGTCCACAACTCATAACATTTCTGAAAATAATTGAATTAATTATATTTGGTTCTTTAGTAAACAAAACTTGTATTTCTGTCACTATTATTTGTAGGTTTTTGTTCACTATAGGGTAGCCTAATTAAAATACATTAATGAACCTTCTTATGAAGTGTGTTTCATTTCAGAAAGTTTTCTTCCTCCTATTTCATGAAGCTTAATCTTTTATTGTAAGTCATAGTGATTCACATATTTACTACAATTTCTTTTTGCTATTTTGGGGACTTTACTAAACTTTTTCAATTAAATTTGTGAACTGTAAACTTTGATACAGTCCGACCGACTATCTTTTTGAAAAATATATTAAGCAACGTGTCTTTTTCTTCTTGATTGTTAGGATAGTAAGGTCATCTTTTTGTTATTTTTAGATATTTGTGAGTTCAAGTTCTCACAAAATTATGATGTGAGATTTTAATAAGTTATGTGTCAAAATTTTTGTTTAGAATATCCAGTTATGAACAGTTCCATATGGATAACACCTACTGCATGGTTCATAATTGCATTAATTATTTGTAATTGCATACTATAAACATAACAATAACTATAGTTCAATTTCAAATTAGTTGGGGTCGGTGATATAAAACTTAAGCAATAGTAATGACTATTTTGAGACAATGACAAAAAAACATTTATGATACTAACTATCAATTTTCAGGTCATTCTTAACATATACATGATATGACATACTACAATAAAAAAGAGATTGATGGAGGTTCATAAGAAATGAGTCGAAGGACTTCCACTTGAATATAGTTAATTATGTTCTTGTATGGACGTGATGTTTCACTTTACCTGAGAGAGTTGTTGTTCTAGGCTTTTTGGTCTATTCTTTTATGTCTGATGTTGATCTTTATATATTTTTTCGAATAAAAATTTTCCTTGCTTCGAACAGTATTTTCATGGATATTTTCTTAGACTTCTTTCTTCTACTTAAAATCTCTCTATGACTCCTAATTTTTGTATAACAAAAATAAAAGTTTAAAAAAAAATTAGCCCTTTATGATTTTAGAGAACTCTTTGCCTTAAGAAAAAATGCTCTTGACAATGTAGCGTATGTATCGAAAAACTGAATATTATCAAATGATTATATGTAATCTTAGTAAAATAGTTCAATCCGTTGCAAAGCACGGCCAATTTACCTAATATATATATAAAAGTGAAATTTAGGCCCACCCATGTGGAACGAGCACAAACTATAATTCACTTTTAATTTACTTATATCGAAAACTAGCCTTCTGCTTTCATGAAATGTTGTGACATTTACGAAAAGTTGCGACTTTAATGAAGAGTTGCGATTTTTATGAAAAGTTGTGACTTATATGATAAGTAGCGACATTAATGAAGAGTTGTGACTTGTATAAAATGTTATGACTTCTATTAAAGGTTGTGACATTTCTGAAGGCTTGCAACTTCGACAAATAGTTGTAATCTTTCTGATAAAACACAATAAATATATATTCACATTAACATTTATTGCCTATAAATATAGAGATTTCCTCTCATTTTAAAACAATGAAAATTCTTAACCTCTTCTTCTTCTTCATAATTAAATATTTTTGTACTTTACTCATATTGAGCGGCCCAGTGACACTATTGCTTATTTTACGGATCATGGTATGTATTTATACCATCATTAATCTATACTTATTTAATTAAAAATAAATGATAAGATGTAATACTTTAATATTTCTTTACATTATTAATTAATCTTTCATGTAAGAAAATATAGTGTTTTAGTTTTAGTGGCTGATATGTTTTAAGTATTATATTATATATTCCGTGATATTAAGTTCCCATACCAAGCATGAGTAATTTTACTAATCTCAACATAGAAAATCATCTCTACCATAATGGACATTGAGCTTCCAAATGTATGAAACTACAGGTTAGCTAAACTGGCAAATTGTTAATTTGGACTAAATTTGGCCGGTCACAATTGATTGAATCAATTAAATGGGTCAGTGTCCAATCCAACCAAAGAATTTATTGTATTGTGATGGGTTGGAAAAACATATGATAAATAATGGGTCACAACACAACCTGCCCAACTATTAGCTACTTCGATCATTGGTACAGGATCATCCAATTTCAACAACACCAACTACCAAATCAATGTTAATCATAAGCTGAAGAGCTCTCCTCTTCAGGCTCAAAGACAACAATTAAATCAACTTTGAGATGGTCAACCAAAATAGCACCTCCTTATTTCTTCTTTATCATTTTTCACCTTCAACTTAATGGTCAACTTCGACTCCTCCATGTATTTATCATGAGGTTTTCTGAGCCAGGGTATATAATCTTATACATCAGTATTCGTTTTTTACATTAAATGTTTGTAATTCTTTACAAAGATCTTCTGTGCCTCAAAGCCAGTTGCTTTTCCCTAAGCATAATCATGTTTGACATCCTCTACTTTCACATTGAAAATTTTATCAATGATCTATTCTATATTGTGGAAAACCATGTGTTTTCCACAAGTATAGATGAAATAATTGATAAAATTTAAAAAATGAAACTAGAGAATCGTCAACGTGATTATGTTGAGGGAAAATTAAATGATTTTGAGTCAATCAAAATCTCCATAAAAATTTCCAAGCATGGAACGAGTAAAAAAAAATAAATACTAATTTATAAGGTTATGCACGCCGACTCAGAAATACCTCCACATAAACACATGGAGGATCAAAAGCTGGTAAGAATGTTGCAATTAGTGGAAGTTCTAGAAGAAATAATAAGTGCTACTTTGGTCGAGCATTTCAAGTTTAATTTAAATGTTGCCCCATAGAGGAGAGCTCTTGAACTCATAATTATCATAGAGTTGGTAATTGGAGTTCTTGAAAAAATATTGGAGTTATACTTGGAGAATACTTAGCTAGTGATCAAATCTTTTAATATGACCAGTGCTTGTCTTTGTTATTAGGTCATTTGTCGTTAATATTCAATCATCCATTTATACGATGATTTATATCATAAAATAGAAGGTTTTGGAGTTCTTATTAAATAATGTATGTTTTTTTGTTTATCTATAATATTTATGATATTATGAGTTGTCCAAATTAGTAAATCAATTAAAACCTTTTCTAAACTAGTGAACAATGAAAGTGACGAATCAAACATAACACTCATGCACTCATAAGGTTCTGTCATGGTTCCAACTCAAGGGAGATTGGTGCATATATATGTTACACCTGTGCTAGATCTCTATGAGATGGTGAAATCTTTTGAAACTAGAATATAAGACGCATTCATTAATGGTTAGTATTATTTTATGTTGATTAGAATGTGAGCTAAGGATATGCGCATTACTTAAAACCTGATATGGAGACATCTATAGCTTCACGATAAGGAGAATATGGTCTAGTATTTGGTAATATTGGCTCTTAAAATCTGATAAGTTGCGAACTAGATTTGACATCAAATATCCTTCTAGTAGAGTTCCATTCACCTACCAAGCTTAATTCAAATGACAAGTATAATCACAGTGGAAACTTAACAATCATGTAATATTCAACGTCATTCTCAAGTTAATTTTACATGTTATTTAAAATTTTTCTGCAAGAATATTTCGTTAATGACTCTTTGGTATGAATGATGATGTCGATGATAGCATGGCAATAATTAATGCTGCAGAGATCGAAGTTGATAATATTGACACAATGAAGGATGCAAACATAGTTTACGCAAGTAAATTTGAAGTGAACAGAGCGGTAGTAAACTTTAATGGTGACCAAAAGTATCATAAGGAGAAAATTTGTCATGAGCAAGCTTTAATTAGCATCCCTAACTAAGTAGATGATATTCAAATGGTATCCCCTCATAAGGTTTTGCATGATATTGTCACTCATAATTTTGAACACGGGGTTATTTATAGCATAGCACAGAGGAGGCTCAAGCAATAGGGGTTCAAGATAATGATTGTTTTGAAGAAAAAATCTATACAATCTGCCTACTGAGGCAGATGTGTCTCCAAGATTGATTAAATCATCCAAAAGAGAGAAGAAGCAAGGAAATGGTGATCTACATCATCCAATCAGGAAGTAGACCAGGAGAAAGAAATCAGTTAAGAATTTATGAAAGCTCTAATTTGGAACATTTGGTCAGTAAAGTCCCAACAAGCTTTCCATAGAGTGAAAATGTTGCATAATTTTTATAAATTTTCTATTATTTGCTTGGTTGAACAATTTCAACATATCAAATAAAGCAACAAATATAGAAGAAGATTAAAGATGCCACTAATGAAAGCAAATTGCAATGGAAACTTTTGGTGTTTCATTAATTTAGAGTTTGATATTACCGTGGTGATGGATACAGAGCAACAATTGAAACTGTGTTTAACCCAACAACAACAATCTAATAGCTTTCATGTAAATTTAGTGTATGTTAAATGGAATGACTGTTGATGAAAAGGTTGGTGGATTTCCTATTCAATATATTGATTATGAAGACTTTAAGATATGTATTTAGATTTGTGATTAATCAGAGATTCAATTAAAAGTCACCCCTTTCACCTGGTGGAATGGAATAGTTGGAAATGGGTGTAATTATTAAAGATCAATAGGATTCTCTCTAATCACCACATGCAACATATGTTTAATTTTATGGAAATTTAACATCTTACAAAAACATGATTAGATCATGCCCCTATGTTATTGATCATGGTAGAGGGTATGAATACATATAGGAAACCATTTAGGTTTCGTATGTTCTGTACTAACCATGATCAAATTATTGAGGTAGTGAGGCAAAAATTCTGTATAGATGTGTTCCAAAATCCATTTTTATTTTTAACGAAAACACTAGAAGGGTCAAATCTCCTTTGACCAAATGGAGAAAGGAAGTTTATGGTGATATTATTCAGCAGCAGCTAATTAGGGATGATATTGTTAAAATTTAAAAAAAATTATTTGAGGACAGAGAAGTATTGCGTCGAGGCCAGGCTTGGTATAAAAAGTACTTACATTTTGAGGAGGTTTTTTTGCAAAAGAAAGCTGGGTAAGACTATTTTGGAAATGGAGATAGTAATACTATATTTTTTTCATAGCATTGTTAATCGATGAAGGAAAAAACTTCAACTAAATAAAAATCAAAATAGACAAGGGGAGTGGTTGGTGGAAGAAACTGAGATAGCTGCTGAAGATGTTCAATTCTATGAGGATTCGTTGCATCAAGATAGAGATGCTACATCCTCTCCGTTGTTGAGACATATTCCTATTGTTGGTATAGAAGAGGAAAATGTTGGTTTGTGTAAAGATCCTGATATGGAGGAAGTAAAGAGTGTTGTTTTGAATTTGAAAAAAAAGATAGTGCTCGAGGTTCTGGTGGCTTAAATGGTAATTTTTACCAATGTTGTTGGGAGATTGTAGGACATGATATTGTCAGAAGAGTTCAAGAATTCTTTGTTGGTGATACTCCCTCTAAGTCTATTACTCATACTAACATGATCTTATTGCCCAAAAAGACCAAGTTAATACCTTTGCCAACTTGAGACCAATAAGTTTGAGTAACTTTATCAACAAAACACTATCTAGAGTTGTTCTTGACTGATCAGATGGTATGTTACCTAAAATCATCTTTGCAAATCAATTTGTCTTTGTGAAAGGTAGAAGCATTATTGAAAAAGTTCTCCTCACACAACAAATTGTGACATACATAAGGAAAATCAAAGGGGTAAGCCTTATATAGTATCTTGGTTATTTATGATGAAAGTGTTAAGGAAGATGGGTTTTTCTGAATTGGAGGTGGATTTAATATGGAGATTGCTTTCACTGTAATAGAGTGGATAAAACATGGTGATCCACTATCCCCTGACCTATTTGTTCTATCTCCTGAAGTATTATCAAGGTCTTTAACCTCCTTATTTGAGGTTGATCTATTTCGGGGGTATGGGATGCCAAAAAAGAATACCAATATAAACCATCTTGCTTATTCATATGATACTATTATTTTTGCATCTTCTAATAGATTCTTACTAGTAAAGATCAAGTCAATTTTAAAGAAGTATGCAATTCAGTCAGGACATAAAATTAACAAGGATAAAAATGCCTTCTCCATGCATCAAAATACAACAACTGCTGAAATATTGGTAGTTGAGGAGTGTACAGGTTTAAGTAGAGGGAAATTTCCACTCAAGTATTTGTGGTGTCCTATATCACATACCAGGAAGAGGAAGGAGCATTACTCTGACCTTATTACAAGGGCTAAATAAAAATTACAATCATGGAAAGGAAATATATATGTTATCCTATGGAGGTTAATAAGTTCTAAACAAAAGTGTCTTGCAATGTGTTTCTATTCATGTCTTTTCTTCTTTTGTGTCCCCTATATGTGTCCTCCAAGAATTCCATAGTGTATATGTTGAATTCTATTGGAGTAATAAAGTATCAGGAAAGAGTTGTGCTGCTTGGAATGATGTTTCTTGCCGAAACAAGAGGGTTGTCTTGGTTTTAGGTCTTCATTTAAGATATCTCAAGCATTATGTGCTAATCTCTAGTAAAGGTTCAGAACTCAAAGCTATTTATGGGACAATATCATATGGAACAAATATTGTAAGAAGCAAATCCCTAGTTTGGTACAATGGAGGGGTGGATCTCTATTGCGGAAAAATATGCAGATGAAAAGGGATATATTGGATAACATACTTGGTGTGAACCTAGAGGTGGTACATCTTCAATATGGTTTGATAACTGGACAGGTTAGGTGTAACGACCTGTTTAGTCGTTTTGAGCAGTTGAGTTTATTCTGGTAGTCACTGTCAGGGTCGACGGTCCCACAATGGACCGTCAAGGGCACGACGGACCTCAAGGGCACGACGGACCGTCGAGGGGGTCTCGTTCCAAAACACTTAGAATTCTGTAATTTGGGTACTGAGATCGACTCTCTGAACTTCGTGACGGAATGGCAGGACGGACCGTCGTTGGCACGACGGACCGTCACAAATCTTTCCACAGAATTAACTCTCTGAACTTTGTGACGGACCTACAGGACGGACCGTCAAAGTCATGACGGACCGTCACAGGCTGCGTAACCCTGACTGGGTCGGATTTCTGTTAAAAGTTTTTAAGGGGCGTTTTGGAATATTCATGCTTATAAATGTAAAGTTAGTGGGTTAATGTTAATAATTCAATTACTTGGGGGGTTAAAAGAGATAACCTTGAAATAAATAGTGGGTTACTTTTATCATGGTTTATACTTAATTATATGCTAATTAGGGTAAAAGAAAAGGAGTTTGAATAAGGAAAAATAGAAAGAACAGAGAGAAAAGAGAGAAACGATCAAGAGGAAGAGAACAACGCAAGGAAAGTCTTCTATATGCTTAATTGTGTGCTTCCATGATGTGATTATGTAATTGTAATGGATTGGGAAGATGAGGCTGTGAATCTTAAATCTTAAATTTACTTTGCTTATGATGATGCCTTGGTACAAAAGAAGGCTTGATGAACTAAAGTAATGAGATTAGAGGATCGGGTGTCACGTTCCGACACCAGGATAGTATTAGAGGATCGGGTGTCACGTTCCGACACCAGGATAGTATTAGAGGATCGCTTGTCACGTTCCGACACCAGGATAGTATTAGAGGATCGGGTGTCACGTTCCGACACCAGGATAGTATTGATGGATCGAAGTGTCACGTTACGACACCAGGATAGTATAAATGGATCGGAGTGTCACGTTCCGACACCAGGATAGTAGAGGATTGGAGTGTCACATTCTGACACCAGGATAATAACGAGAATGAACCTTGAAATATGTTAATATACTCAATCTAAAGATCCTGTTTCCCAAATGAGTATGGTGTGGAGGCTTGATTCCTCACAGATGTGCTTAGTGTTGTGACCAAGGGTTATGGTAATTGTTGTTATCACCTGTTGAGTATGTAGTTGATTTTATATTATTATTCGATATATGTTGTTTTCTATTTTGAGTTGGCCGATGATACCTACTCAGTACTTGTGTTTTGTACCGACCCCTACTTGTATTGGTTTTTCTTTGTTAATTGTGGAGTGCAGCAAACGTGCCATCGTCTTCAACTCAACCGCAACTCTAGCCAGTTTTCATCACACCAGATTTCAGGGTGAGCTATTGCTTCTAGCTTGGACTGGATCTTCTTATTCATGTCTTGATGCCTTGAAGTTCCGGCATAGACTAGCTGTTATTTATTTTTAGTTTCTTAGATACTCTTAGGTTTAGTAATTTGAGGATAGATGTTCTTGTGGTGATGACTTCCAGATTTTGGGGATAGTAATTGATAAATTTTAGAAGTTATTTAATTGATTTCATTAAAGAGTTTAAGTCTTCCGCATTATATTCTGTTTATAATTGGTTAAAATGTTGGGTTTAGATTGCTTGGTTCGCTCACATAGTAGGATGAGTGTGGGTGCCACTCGCGGCCCGTTTTGGGTCGTGACAAACTTGGTATCAGAGCATTAGGTTCGTTGGTCTCATCACACAAGAACGAGTCTAGTAGAGTCTTAAGGAACGGTAGGGGGACGCCTTTACTTTTCTTTGAGTGGCTATAAGACTTTAGGAAAATTTCCATTCTTCTTTCTTTCGTGCTATTACTTGGATCCAATTGGTATCTAGGTGATACAAATTGGTATCTGACCATCTTCACTCTATTTCGCAGATGGTTAGAACTAGAGCAACGACTGCGCCAACACCAACACCGGTAAGACAAGATGCATCTGAGCCAGCCACTGGGGCTGTAGCTCGAAGAGGAGTCGTGGCAAGAGGCTGTGGTAGGGGTTGCGGGAGGACGTCCTCTAGACGAAGAGGACAAGCACCTGGCCCAGCTAGTACTAGGGCGGTGACTCCTCCACCGACTGAGGAAGTAGTAAGAGAGGGGGAGGAAGGGGAGAATGAGCAAGTGCAGAATGAGGAATTACCACCCCAACCTACCCCAGAGATGATTAATCAGGTTCTTGCTTATCTTAGCGTATTGTCTGATCAAGGCCAGACACCTCCAGTGTTTTCTGCACCAGCACCTCAGGTTCCGGAAGTACAACAGCCAGCTGTTGTGGCTCCCCGTATGGATTCCTCATTGGAAATAGGCACGTTTCCTCGTTTGACTACCTGGCCTATAATGACAAGTGATCATCATGAACTTTTTAGTAAGTTCTTGAAATTGAAACCTCCAGTCTTCAAGGGTGCTGAATCTGAGGATGCCTACGATTTTCTGGTTGATTGTCATGAGTTACTACATAAAATGGGCATAGTGGAATGATTTGGCGTTGAGTTTGTAACCTACCAGTTTTAGGGAAATGCCAAAATGTGGTGGCGTTCATATGTCGAGTGTCAACCCGCACAGGCACCACCTATGACTTGGGCGTCATTCTCTAGCTTATTTATGGAGAAGTATATCCCCCGGACCTTGAGGGATAGGAGGAGAGATGAGTTCTTGAGCCTAGAGCAAGGCAGGATGTCGGTTACTGCGTATGAGGCTAAGTTTCGTGCATTATCCAGGTATGCCACCCAGCTTTGTTTCAGTCCACAAGAGCAGATTCGCCGTTTTGTGAAGGGGTTGAGGTCAGATTTGCGGATTTCAGCCTTACAGGTAGCGGCTACAGCAAAATCCTATCAGGAAGTGGTAGACTTCGTGATAGAGGTGGAGGGAGTGAAGCCAGATGACTTCACCATGGCATCGACATCTAAAAGGTTTCGTAAGGGAGGTGAGTTTAATGGTTCTTACTCCAGAGGGCAGGGTTCAGGAGGTTATCCAGCCCGACCTATTCAGTCTTCACTACAGGCTGTAGTTGAGGGTCCACCTCAGACCGGTCAACATTTCTCTGAGGTTGGAGGTTATCCCCAGACTTCGTCATTATCACAGAGACCTATAGTTGAATCCAGAGAGTGTTATGGATGTGTGGAGACTGGACACATTAAGAGGTATTGTCCAAAACAGAGTTACAGACCTCCAATAGTCAGAGGTAGAGGTGGTCATGGAAGTGGCCGTCATTCTGGAGGACGTGGTGGTCGAGGTAATGGTGGTCACCAAAACGGCCGGGGTGACGAGAAAACTAGAGCAACTACAGCACAACATGGTAGGTTCAACGGGCAGACAGGCGATAGGGCCCATTATTACGCTTTCCCCGGGCGGTCTGAAGCGGAGACATCTGATGTTGTTATCACAGGTAATCTTTTGGTTTGTGATTGCATGGCTTCTGTATTATTTGATCCTGGCTCCACATTTTCATATGTATCTTCCTCATTTTCTACTGGTCTTAATTTACCTTGTGAATTGCTTGACATGCCTATTCGTGTGTCTACTCCGGTGGGTGAGTCTGTGATAGTTTAAAAGGTATATAGGTCTTGTCTGGTGACTTTTGTGGGGAGCAATACTCATGTAGACTTGATTATTTTAGAAATGGTGGATTTCGATGTAATTCTGGGTATGACTTGGCTTTCTCCAAATTTTGCAATCTTAGATTGTAATGCTAAAACTGTAACGTTGGCCAAGCCTGGGACAGATCCGTTAGTGTGGGAGGGTGACTACACTTCCACTCCAGTTCGTATCATCTCCTTTCTTCGTGCTAAGAGAATGGTTAGTAAAGGGTGTTTAGCTTTCTTCGCACACCTCAGGGATGATACTACCCAAATACCTTCAATTGAGTCGGTTTCGATAGTCCGTGAGTTTACGTATGTGTTTCCTGCAGACCGTCCTGATATGCCACCGGATAGAGATATTGACTTTTGCATTGATCTTGAACCGGGTACTCGCCCCATTTCCATACCCCCTTATAGAATGTCTCCCGCGGAGTTAAGGGAGTTAAAGGCTCAACTTCAAGAATTGTTAGGAAAAGGCTTCATTAGACCAAGTGCATCCCCTTGGGGTGCTCCTGCTTTGTTTGTGAATAAGAAGGATGGGAATTTTCGGATGTGCATAGACTACAGGCAACTGAATAAGGTAACTGTTCAGAACAAGTATTCTCTTCCTCGCATCGATGATTTGTTCGACCAGTTACAAGGTGCGTGTACCTTCTCAAAAATCGATTTGAGATCCGGTTACCATCAATTGAAAATACGGGCAACGGATGTGCCCAAGACTGCTTTTCGGACCAAGTATGGGCATTATGAGTTCGTAGTAATGTCTTTTGGGCTTACGAGTGCCCCTGCTGCTTTCATGAGCTTGATGAATGGGATTTTTAAGCCATATCTGGATCTCTTTGTCATTGTATTCATTGATGATATACTGTATACTCAAAGAGCAAGAAAGAACATGAGGAGCACTTGAGAATTGTATTGGAAATGTTGAGGGAGAAAAAGCTTTATGCCAAATTCTCCAAGTGTGAGTTTTGGCTAGATTCAGTGTCCTTCTTAGGGCACGTAGTTTCTAAGGATGGAGTGATGGTGGATCCATCTAAGATTGAAGCAGTGAAAAGTTGGGAAAGACCTACTAATGTTATAGAGGTAAGGAGCTTTGTTGGTTTAGCTAGCTACTACCGCCGATTTGTCAAGGGATTTTCCTCTGTTGCTTCCCAATTGACCAATTTGACTAAGCAGAGTGTCCCATTTGTATGGTTGGACGAGTGTGAAGAAAGCTTCCAGAAACTCAAGACCTGGTTGACTACTGCATCAATTCTTACCTTGCCAATGGAAGGCAAGAATTTCATTGTTTATTGTGATGCATCCTATTCTAGTTTGGGTGAAGTGCTAATGCAAGAGAAGAATGTAATTGCTTATGCTTCAAGGCAATTAAAGGTGCACGAACGTAATAATTCGACCCATGATTTGGAGTTGGCTGTGGTAGTGTTTGTATTAAAGCAATGGAGATACTATCTATATGGGGTTAAGTGTGAAGTCTATACGGATCATCGTAGCCTACAGTATGTCTTTACTCAGAAAGATTTGAATTTGAGACAGAGGAGATGGATGGAACTACTGAAGGACTACGATATCACTATCTTGTATCATCCGGGAAAAGCTAACGTTGTGGCAGATGTGTTAAGTAGAAAAGCAGGGAGCATGGGAAGCCTAGCTCACTTACAAGTTTATAGACGCCCATTGTCTATGGAGGTTCAGACTCTGGCTAATGACTTTATGAGGCTAGAAGTAAATGAGAAGGGAGGATTTTTGGCCTGTGTGGAGGCAAGATCTTCCTTTCTTGACAAGATTAAGGGAAAACAGTTTATTGATGAGAAACTGATCCGGATCCGAGATAAGGTGTTGCGAGGAGAGGCTAAAGAAGAAAAACTCGATGAGGAAGGTGTTTTGAGAATTAAGGGAGGGTATGTGTACCCCGCGTCGATGATTTGATTCACACTATTCATACAGAGGCTCATAGTTCAAGGTATTCTATACATCCTGGTGCAACCAAGATGTATCGTGACCTAAAGCAACACTTTTGGTGGAGTAGAATGAAGCGTGACATTGTTGAGTTTATTGCCAAATGTCCAAATTGTCAGCAAGTAAAATATGAACACCAGAGGCCCGGAGGAACACTTCAGAGAATGCCCATTCCTGAATGGAAGTGGGAAAGAATTGCAATGGACTTCGTGGTTGGTCTTCCCAAGACAATGGGTAAGTATGACTCTATTTGGGTAATTGTGGACAGATTTACTAAGTCTGCTCACTTCATTCCAGTCAAGGTGACTTACAATGCAGAGAAGTTAGCCAAACTTTACATCTCAGAAATTGTTCGATTGCATGGAGTTCCACTTTCCATCATATCAGATAGAGGTACACAATTCACTTCTAAGTTTTGGAGAACATTGCATGCTGAATTATGTACTAGGTTGGATCTTAGTACTGCATTTCACCCTCAGACCGATGGTCAGTCTGAGCAAACGATTCAGGTTTTGGAGGATATGCTTCGTGCATGTGTGATGGAATTTGGTGGTCATTGGGATAACTTCCTACCCTTAGCAGAATTTTCATACAATAATAGCTATCACTCAAGTATTGGTTGGCCCCATTTGAGGCACTGTATGGGAGGAGATGTAGGTCTCCCATTGGTTGGTTTGATGCATTTGAGGTTAGACCTTGGGGTACTGACTTCTGAGGGAATCGTTAGATAAAGTGTAATGCATTCAAGAAAAGCTCTTAGCGGCTCAAAGTAGGCAGAAAGAATATGCAGATCAAAAGGTTAGAGACTTGGAGTTTATGGAGGGTGAGCAAGTCTTGCTGAAGGTTTCGCCCATGAAAGGGGTGATGCGGTTTGGTAAGCAAGGTAAGCTTAGTCCGAGGTATATTGGTCCATTTGAAGTTCTGAAACGCGTGGGGGAGGTAGCTTATGAATTAGCCTTGCCCTTAGGACTGTCGGGTGTGCATCCGGTATTTCATGTGTCTATGTTGAAAAGATACCATGGAGATGGAAACTACATCATTCGTTGGGATTCAGTTCTGCTTGATGAGAATTTGTCTTATGAGGAGGAGCCTGTTGCTATTTTAGATAGAGAAGTCCGCAAGTTGAGGTCAAGGGAGATTGCATCCATCAAGGTTCAATGGAAGAATCGGCCGGTTGAAGAGTCCACTTGGGAGAAGGAGGCTGATACGCAAGAAAGATACCCACACGTGTTTACAGATTCAGGTACTCCTTTTCGCCCTTGTTTTTCTTCTTGTGATCGTTCGAGGAAGAACGATGGGTAAATTGGTATCTATTGTAATGACCTGTTTAGTCGTTTTGAGCAGTTGAGTTTATTCTAGTAGTAACTGTCAAGGTCGACGGATCCCACGACGGACCGTCAAGGGAACGACGGACCGTCGAGGGGGTCTTGTTCCAAAACACTTAGAATTCTGAAATTTGGGTACTGAGATCGACTCTCTGAACTTCGTGACGGAATGGCAGGACAGACCGTCATTGGCACGACGGACCGTCACAAATCTTTCCACAGAATTAACTCTCTGAACTTTGTGACGGACCTGCAGGACGGACCGTCACAGTCATGAAGGACCGTCACAGGCTGCGTAACCCTAACTGGGTCGGATTTCTGTTAAAAGTTTTTAAGGGGCGTTTTGGACTATTCATGCTTATAAATGTAAAGTTAGTGGGTTAATGTTAATAATTCAATTACTTGGGGGTTAAAAGAGATAACCTTCAAAATAAATAGTGGGTTACTTTTATCATCTTTTGTACTTAATTATATTCTAATTAGGGTAAAAGAAAAGGAGTTTGAATAAGGAAAAATAGAAAGAACAGAGCGAAAAGAGAGAAACGATCGAGAGGAAGAGAAGAACGCAAGGAAAGCAAAGGTTTTGGAAAGATAGCTTGTTTGATCGCGATTCTTCGGTGGAGGTAGGTTATGGTTTATACTATCTTATAGTAAACTCTTAATAGCGAATGATATGTGTTGGGTAGTACTGTAAAGTCTTCTATATGCTTAATTGTGTTCTTGCATGATGTGATTATGTAATTGTAATGGATTAGGAAGATGAGGCTATGAATCTTAAATCTTAAATTTACTTTGCTAATGATGATGCCTTGGTATAAAAGAAGGCTTGATGAACTAAAGTAATGAGATTAGAGGATCGGCTGTCACGTCCCGACACCAGGATAGTATTAGAGGATCGGGTGTCACGTTCCGACACCAGGATAGTATTAGAGGATCGGGTGTCACGTTCCGACACAAGGATAGTATTAGAGGATCGGGTGTCACGTTCCGACACCAGGATAGTATTGATGGATCGGAGTGTCACGTTCCGACACCAGGATAGTATTGATGGATCTGAGTGTCACGTTCCGACACCAGGATAGTAGAGGATCGGAGTGTCACATTCCGACACCAGGATAATAAAGAGAATGAACCTTGAGATATGTTAATATACTCAATCTAAAGATCCTGTTTCCCAAATGAGTATGGTGTGGAGGCTTGAGTCCTCACAGATGTGCTTGGTGTTGTGACCAAGGGTTATGGTAATTGTTGTTATCACCTGTTGAGTATGTAGTTGATTTTATATTATTATTCGATATATGTTTTTTTCTATTTTGAGTTGGCTGATGATACCTACTCAGTACTTGTGTTTTGTACTGACCCCTACTTGTATTTGTTTTTCTTTGTTAATTGTGGAGTGCAGCAAACGTGCCATCGTCTTCAACTCAACCGCAACTCTAGCCAGTCTTCATCACACCAGATTTCAGGGTGAGCTATTGCTTCTAGCTTGGACTGGATCTTCTTCTTCATGTCTTGATGCCTTGAAGTTTTGGCATAGACTAGCTGTTATTTATTTTTAGTTTCTTAGATACTCTTAGCTTTAGTAATTTGAGGATAGATGTTCTTGTGGTGATGACTTCCAGATTTTGGGGATAGTAATTGATAAATTTTAGAAGTTATTTAATTGATTTCATTAAAGAGTTTAAGTCTTCCGCATTATATTCTGTTTATAATTGGTTAAAATGTCGGGTTTAGATTGCTTGGTTCGCTCACATAGTAGGATGAGTGTGGGTGCCACTCGCGGCCCCTTTTGGGTCGTGACATTAGGCCCTCTATTTAACAATTAGTAGAAGGGCAAACCTTCAACAATTTGACAGATATTAACACCTATATCAATAAATATTGTTGGGATTACGAGAAAATACAAATGCATCATGTCAAATCATCCTGGGATCAAATTAGACAATCAGATTTCAGTGATAAACCATTGTCACAAGGACCAGTTCTGGACAATTTTTTGTTAGAAGTTCTTGGAATACTTTAAGAAAGAGAGAGGAGGAAACCTATTTTTATATGAATATATGTGCACATCCATTTTAAGATATCTTTCTTAGATTGGAAGGTATGGAAAAAAATTTCCAGTTTCTACCTTAATGGCACAATGGAATCCTAATATTTCTCATTTATTTGGTTGCTGTGAGGTTCCAGTTAATGAGACTGTGGATCACTTATTTCTAAAAGGACAAGTGGTAGATTTTGTATCAAGATGTTTTGCTAGTGCAACTGGTCTTTTGGGACCGTGGGTTCAGGTGAATCAAGTTTTGTTTAAATGGTGGGATTTAGTGCAAATCCGTATGTCATCTTATAGTTTCCTTGGAAAAGGAGAAATACAATTTTACATGGAGGAGTTCTAACTCTACTAAAAGAATTATTTTGGATATTTCCAACACAACAAAAAATTTCATTACATTCAAATTTAAATATCCAAATACTCCAAATTATTGGCCTCATATGGATTCTCTGCTGGACAGTTTCAGGCCTAATTTTACATCTAGGGTGGTTAGGTGGAGTCCACCTCCTTTGGATGGTGAAATTGTAACACGGATGAGGCATCAAGAGGTTATCCTGGCCCTAGCAATATTGCATTTTATGTTAGAGATTCTTCTGGTGATCTTGTCAGAGCAATGAGGCTTAGGATCCAAAACAGAAAAAACATAGTAGATGAGGATATGGTTTTGAAGGAAGGACCTAAATATTGTTCGGAGAATGTTTTTTCACCAGTTATATTGGAATCTGTTTATTTATAATTGATTAATATGTTGAATGGAGATTGGATTGTTACTTGGTGTGTGACTTTGGAAGTCAATTCTACTAACAGAATGAGAGCTTTGATGAAAACACGAGTTCAATACACCATAAGGGAGGGAAATATTCTTGCAGATTGTTTCACTAACCTAGCTTTTAATTTTGAACGTACTTTTGAACGTACACAATTTCAAGAAATACCAGTTGCAAGTAATGAATCATCGATATAGATAAACATGGCATCCCTCATCTTTGGATAAAGAAATCTTGTTAAGCCTGTTTTAGCTCACGCCATACTTCTGAAGGTTCAGTGGTTGTTAATAAAAAATTATCTAGTAGTTGGTCATGTACTCTTCACCTTGTATGAACTAGATTCTATTGATATTGTATCATGTACATGGTGAGAGATTTAAGGTGTCTCTTATAATTAAAAGAACCAGGATGAGTGAATTTGTATATTATTTTCTGCTACATAGTTTATTGACCTGTTCACCTTTGAGTATAGCTGGACATTTCGACTCCCAACTATGGAGATCACATATGAGTATGGTGTTGGTTCTATACAGTTTTATGCTCAGATCCAATCTTGTACATTAGTATTTTTTTCTCATAGATTCAAATCTTGATGGTGGTATTCATCCTATGTGGGGTTCAATCCATTAGATATGGATTGAAGGGGAGGGATTACTAATATTATCTAGGTTGATCGAGCCTCATTTTTCTGCTTGTAGAAAGCAGGAATTGATAACTACTAGATAAGAAGTTTGTAAAAAGTTTTTCTTATTTACTTACCTCTAGGAATAAACTTGGGGTATGCATCATCTCATTAGCTCGTCAACGAGAGGCTGCTGCATAGAGAATTAAGGTTAGACAGAGATGTAGTAAAAATGGTTTATGCTTGAGCTTACCATAATGGATCTGCTTCCTCAAGATTATCTTCAACGAACTCTCGAACAACGACTCAAAGACGTTGAAAAATCGTAGAACGACCTCCTCCGACAAGTATCAAACCTAATATTTTTATCCAGACTTGATTTCTTCTTAGTTTCTCTATTAAGTTTAGGTTTTTCTTTCGCTAGTGATTTGTTGGACCGGATCTGATTTGGGCCCGCTCATTTTGTTGGCACCTTTTATGATAATAAAAAAATGGGCTCTTGCCCACCTTTAAACCAAAAAAAAATAGTTAATGCCTCTTAAAATACACCTGGAGTTTTGATTATTGTAAAATTTAAACTGAATTTTAAAAAAGAACTATTTAGTCACCGAAAAAGAAAGACCTTCGATTATTTTTTGAAAAGGTATTAGTTCCATTTCACAGTTTATTTTCCTTCTACGCCATGCCTTTAGTTATGCCCCTTTCAAATGGGATAGAAGATTGATAAAGTGAGAGAATTCCAATGGCAATGCAACAGGGAAAACAGACCTTCTGCTTAGTGAAATAGAGCACGATCATTGAAAGGAAGCATTAATAGGGAGATCTCATTGTAGATCAAGAAAGAATTAGAATTAACGGCACAACGATAGTAGTTCTTATTTTGAACTTTTTTCTTTTAACACAAAATGCATTGGTGATGTTAGAAAGCTATCATTTTTGGCTCAATCTTTTCCGTTCAAGAGGCCAACTATATAACGACCTATTCGGTCGTTTTGAGTACTAGAGCTTCTTATTTGATAAATGACTTGTGATATACTGCAAATGGGTAGCTGAGACTATTCGTAAGTACAAAAATATATTTATGGGGTAATTTTAATATTTAATTATTTGGTGGTTAAATAAAATAACATTGAAATTAGCAGTGGACCACTTTCACCACCTTTTTAATTAATCATGTATAATAATTAGGGTAGTAAATAATAAGTAGTAAAGAAAAGAGAAAAAAAGGAGAAACTTAGTGATCGGGAGAGAAAAAGATCGAGAATTCGGTAAATCAATATGTCCCTAAATCTTTATTTTATGTATATGAGTTGGATAATATTAATATATTATATGGGAGAGAATGGAATTGCCAATGTGAATTTGAATTGATGCACTACAGTGTGTTTTACTACCATGTCTTTTACCAATATGTTGACGGCTATCAGTTGAATGATGTTTTCCATTGGATAATTCAATACTTAGGATTGAGTTATGCAGTATATCATTCATTGTAAATAGGTTAGGTTTGACAAACCGGTTTTGTGTAACTAGGTGATTTCAATATTATAATTATTTTGTTATCATATTATAATTAAGTTTTGATATATTGAAATAGAGGAATAAATATTAATTGTATTGTTTTATATGAATTCAATTAGAGTTATGTTATTTGGACTAATTCAAACTTAACACTAGGCTTGAATAATTAAGAATGAATGAGACTTGATGTATTAGTTAGTATCAAAATTTAGGAATTTGATAAAAGATATTAATGAGCCTATGCTAGATATATAGTAATATGGATGTCTAAGGATTCGTTATTATGAATATAGTATACCTGATAGATTAGAGACGTTTTGAGGCATCAAGGAAAGAAAAAATTGGTGAATTAGCTTTCTTTACTTGATGAAGCTAGGTTATGCTTTATTATATGTGATAGAGAGACTCTTAATATTGATTCACAATCATTGTGTAATTGTGTGTAATTTTCTATACACGTAATTGTTGTTGTTTAGTTGATTCATGTGTTGTTTGTGATTTGTACGTTTTCCAAAACCACGAGATCCATAATCTTGAACATGAATAAGGAAGGTTTGGGAAATGTGTTAATCAAGTGATAAGTTGTTAAAAAATGATGAGTTAACTATCGTGACGCCTCGTGACACCCGATTCAACAACTTAGCTAAATCATAATTTTTTTCATCAATTTCAACTTTGTTAACACTATTTCACCAACTCTTCTTTATTCAAGGCATTACTTTAATAGAATAATTTTAATCTTATGGATTTCATGGTCTTGAAATTAAAGACAAATATCAAACAACAGATAATCATCCAAACCACAATAATAACTACACAGAAAATTTCATAGAATTACTTAATGACTATCAATAATTATTAAGATTCTCTCTTTCACATAGAATAAATCATAACTTACATTCACTGAAGAATCGAAGTCAAGCAAGCTAATTCTTCAATGTTTTTCCTTTCTTCAATGCATCAGAACGTTGGTAATCTATCAAGTATACAATATTCATAGCAAACATGTTCATGGACATCCATATTACTATATATCTAGCATATACTAAAAACTCATCCAAATCCTTAGTAAAATTTATACATTGTTGATATCAACTAGTATCTCAAGTCTCATTTGTTCCTAAATATTCAAGCATAAGGTTATGTCTCAATTCATCCAAATAACATAACTCTAATGTAATTCTTATAACAAAATATACCTAATGTTTGATTATCTATATCACTATATCAAAACTTACTTTATAAGATGATGACATAATAGTAATATTTAAAAATTGAAATCACCTAGTTACAGAAACACGATGTACCTAACATAAATTATTTATAAAGAATATTATACTACGTAACTCAACCTGAATTATTAATTTATATAATGACGATCATTGTCAACCATTACACAATTGACAACCACCAACATAATCTTAAAAGACATAATAGTAACACATTACCGTGCATCAATCCAATATTCATGTTCACGTAAGCAACTGCATTCTCTTTTATATAATATAGTAATATTATCCAACCCATAAACTTAAAACAAATATTTAGAAAGGTATTGATTTAAAGAATTCTCAATCCTTTCCTCTCCCATTTGTCCGCTCCATAAGTTTCTGTCTTATTATAATTGCCCCATTAATTATACAATTGTAGTTATGAATAGTCAAAAATCAAATTATTATTTTATATTGATTAGAATGTGGAATAAAAATATAGGCATTAGCTAGCGTGCCCTTAATGTTGGATAATATAATCTTACCTGTTTCATAATAAAAAAATGTGCATTAGCAATATGGATAATAACTGTTTAAAGACAACAATATTCTTTCGTAGTAATTAATTAATTTATGTATAATAATCTCTAAACTATTAATCACCGAAAAACAATCTCTTCATTAATAATTAACCTTATAAACAATCCATGCATTATATTCTCCACAAAAAAATTTCATACTGTTGTGGACGTTGAGGTTGCAAATGTATGAAACTACTGGCTAACCCAACTGGAAAATTATAAATTTGGACGGTCAAAATGGATTGAATCAATAAATGAGTCATTGTCCAATTCTACCCAAAAATTTGTTGGATAAAAATGGGTTACGTAAAAATATGAGAAAAAATGGTTCATAACAAAACCTGTTAAACTCCTACACTTATTTAATTTGATTGTTCATAATTTTAATGAAGAATTTAATTTCATCAATAAAACAAAGTTCAACTCGTCATATACAAGAGTTATACCAAAAATAAGAACCTATGATAAAAAATATAAAGGATTGTTTGATAGGTTGTATAAGAATAATGATGAAAAGAGTGTATTAGTAACATTTGAGTCAGTTATGCTAAGATTGTTTGTTTAATCAATATGTATTACCAAATTGATACATCTTATTTAAAATTTAATTATCTCTAACTGCAACTTAATTGTTAGCTTCTGCTCCAGCATGTGTTCATCTAGAGGTATTTGTGAGGAATGGTATGTAATTTTATACATTAGTATTCATTTTTTTTCTTGCTCGGAAAATAGTTGTAGTTCTTTATGGAGATCTTTCAATGCCTCAAAAGTCATTTGATTTTCCCGAAGCATAAACATTATAATGAACTCTACTTTCACTATAAAAATTTCAATAATTTTGTCTTTACTTGTGGAACCATAGGAACATGGATTTCCACTAGTGAAAAGACCATAACACCAACATCAGCTCTAGCCCGAGTTCAAGGTTTATATACATTATGGAACGAGGTATTTTGTTTTTTTTTTTAAAAAAAAAACTATAAGTGTTGCTTTCCCAACTTAATCAACATTGTTACAATTTTTTGCTACCCTGTCATGTTTCGAGCCTACACCCTAGGCGTGACTGACACTCGAAGACCATTGCAGGCCCAAAGAGAATCCTTAGCCTGGTTTTCTTAACCTAGCGGAAGACTCAAAGAATTAATATAAGGATTAAACTGCACTTACTCAACTATTTAAAAAATAACTTAAAACGTTTTTAAAAATAAAACATTCAACTTAGCCAACTTGCAACTCAAGTCTTAGTACATAAAAAATGACTATGTAAAGAAAACTGACTACTAATTGTTTATTTATGACGCCTCTAATAACTGATGTGCATGTCAGGAAAAGACCCCAGATTGAAAATAAAATTGAAAACAATGAAAAAGGATTCCTCTCGAATGCAAGGAGGCTCATCAAATGACTCTGAGCTGATCATTGGATCAACGGTGCACTGGGTGCCGATCATAGTTACCTACCTCTGCATCATAATACGATACATGCTTACTGCATCAGTACATCAAATGTACGAGTATGCGAGTTGGAATTCTAAAACAACATAGGCTTGAAAGAGTTGAGGCTGAGACTTGTGATTTTATGATCACATGTATGTTCCCAATTTTCCATCACTCTATCTCTGTATTGTTTGATCTGGGATCTACTTTCTCAGATGTGCCTACCTAGTTTGTTGTTGGGTTTGAATTAATGTCTGCTTACGTGGCTCTGCCTATTCATGGTTGAATCCCTGTTGGTTGATTGAGTGCATCGAACTTATCTTGTTTCTTTGGTCGGGTATGATACTTGGGTAGACCCGATTATTTTGTGATGGAAAACATTGATGTTATCTCGGGTATGGACTTGCTTGCCCTGCATCATGCTAATCTGGAATGTGATGCTAAGACTGTGACCTTCCAAAAATTCAATCCTACCTTTTATTTGAAACTTTCAAAAAATATTTAGTCTACTTATTTTTATAAAATAAAAGCCATTGTAGTTGTTATAAGGTTAAGTATACCTAGACATGCCCATTATTTAAACTAGTAACTAATCGAAAAAATGTTCAAAATAGTTTTTCTAATTTGGGATACAAATTATAATAGTTTTTTTATTATTATAAAACCAACTTCTTTTACTAATTAACTAATATTCAATGATGTAATAATTCATATTATGAGGTCATATTTATATGTTATAGTAGGTAAATCTATTTAAGTGTATCTAACATATGGATCGCTCATTAATTTTGGAATAAAGTTTGAAACTCAGTATATTCAAAACAAATGAGTCAATTGCATTTTACATTCTCACATATGTCTTTTTTTCTAATTTATATTTATCCTGATTTTTTATGATTTGCAATCTTACCTCCTTATTTTCTTAAAAATTTGTGAAACTATTATTTTTTTTAAATCCACAAGGGCAAAATGGAAAACAATAGTTTTTATTAGAAATAACTCCACAAGGGCAAAATTGAAAGCTACCCTTCAAACTTCTAAGAAAGAGCATTCCAGTTTCATTTTATTTTCTAATATATATTTTTCCATATAGTTATATTCCCCTAGTTTAATTTTTATATATCTGGTAGTTATATTCCCTTGGTTATTTTTTATACTGTGAATTATTGGATATGAAGTTATAAGGCAGAATAGTTTGGTGGACTCTCCTACTTGTATCGCATTGTATTATGGACTCTTCTACTTACCTTTTTGTCATCTGGACCCTTATACTCAACATAACACAATATATTAAACCCCTCTGACCATTGATCATCCTTATTTGGCATTAATATAGATAAAATGACAAGAGGGTGTAGTCACACACCTGCAAAGGCAAGTGAACATGATATTTAAAATTTCAACTTTTACTTTTATGTTATTAAAATTATTTTTAAAAAAGAATAAATTTAAAAAAGAAAAAAACTCCATCTTCTTCCCCACACTACCTCCATCTTCTTCCCAACACTACCTTTTTTCCAGTTACCCCAACCACAACCTATTTTTCTTTCTTATCCACACCCTATTGTTATTTATCTTTATTTTTCTTTCACTTCTTTCTTCTTTCCCCCACCCATACCTATTTTTTCCTCTTCAATCATCACTTTCCCTTTTTTCCCTCCCATACCTGAATTTCTATCTTTCTGTCTTTCCTTGCTCCTTTTCAACTTTTTTTTTTGTTACCTTAAATAAAAAATGAAAGTGGGCAAATTTTTTTTAACATAATAAGCAAAGAAAAATCAGAAATTAGTGGAGTTGTTGATATCTCTAATGAGTAACTTGACCTCTTTTGGTGTCAAAATTATTCTTGTATTTGTAATCAATTTGGGGTGTGAAATAGTAATTAGCATTGAATTATGATAAGTTTGTTTAAATCCGGTTGTTAGGTGGCTGGTTATTGTTATTGTGGTTGTTAGATGACTTAGGTTGTTGTTACTTTAATTTCGCCGGTAAAAATGGTGATGACGCCGGCAAAAATGCACATCGTCGTAAATAATGTAGACGACGCAATGACTCCATCGATTTCTCCGACATCGACGATATCCTCTACCTTATTCCGACAAGTTTGTAGCTATCCATGCCGGAAAATCGAAAATTCTATATTGAGTTTTACAATTGGATTCCAATGGGTTTTACGACGCCGGCTTGGTGATGAAATAGTGAAAATATGGAGGATTAGAAATGTCAATAATAAATTAAAATGACACTAGCAGGGAGTGAAGTAGTTTCAAGATTTCATCAGATTGCTGGATTGTGAAAAAATTGAAGAAGGGAAAAATGGGGACATGAAGATGGTGGAGTTTTGACAGTAATGGTGGGTTGGGGAAGGTGGGGAAAAGGTGTACAAAAATAATAATTTTATTTTATTTGATAAAATAGATTTTTATAAATTTGTCTTTTATTTAATATTTCTACCAATAATTAAAAAGTTATTATAAAGAAAATTATGACTTGGCATTAATACATATGACATGGATATAACATGTCATCTATGTAAGGGAGAGTGAGATACACACATGATCAAAGGGATTTAAAAATCTCATTTTGATTAAGTTCAGGAGTCCAGATGACAAAAAGCTAAGTAGAAGAGTCCATAATACAATCTGATACAAGTACAAGGGTCTAACAGGCTATTCTCCCAAATTATAAAGATAAAGAATTTTTTGATATATATTTTTTTAAAAGTACAATTTGTAATTTTAGATATATTATAATATTTAAATGATGAAGTTATTAAGGATAAATATGAAGTTTAAAGGAAAATATAAATTTGATATATACTTTTAAATTTTATGTTTTATATATTAAAATAATATATTTTCTGATAGTATATTTATAATATTTTATAACTTACAACAACGTCCAACAATTTCATAGCAAAGGTCAATATTATTTTTTACTCAGCATATATCAATTTCGTGTGTGTTTTAAATGTTTATATTCCAATTTGTCCGATGTGAAAGTTTTTTGTTCTTTTTTAACAAAATCAAGTAATTTCTTTACTTTGCAAGATATTTTATAAGAAAACAAAATGGCTGAAAAATGCAATTCAAAAATAGCCTTCCATCTTTTTTATATTACTATAATAAAATTTAAATGAGATAAATATTTTCTTCAAAAATGAATTTTAGCTCTAAGTTCAATGAATAATCTACTATAACTAATTATTTAAATTTTTATCAGATTCATATTTATTGAACCTTCAATTTAACTAGACACTTTCTTCAAAGTTTAATACACAAGTTTTAAAGCAAATTAGCATACTCATATTCTTTCCAAAAAAAAAAAATACCAATCAATCATGGCTAACATGCTTCGAGCTTATCAAGCTACTAGGGCCATTCAGAAGCCTAAAGGTCTTATCGTTTATGGTGAGTGCAATTGTTGTCTTTTAGCAAGTGTTAACTAGTTACTGATTTAAAGATTTTTTTTTAAATATAAACTATTTATTTACGATGACAAGATTAAAAAGTCTCATTAACTTTCATAAACTATGTATCAAATCAAACTAAGTCACATATATGAAATAACTTTATCTTCTTCTCCAAAAAAAGTTGTTTTTTTAATTATGTATCAAACCAACTAATTTTATAAAGATTCCAAAACTATATTTTTGTTTTTCATCTCCAAATAGAAATTCTTGCACTTGTAAGTTAAAATAAAAAAACATTTAATTTCTTACTTACCTAATTAAAAATATTTCACCATATACCTACGATTTCAAAAGATTCGTCATATCCACTAAACCTACACTTGCAACAATCCCAACTTATAGAAAAGTAAAAGCATATATATAAAAAATAATTTGAGGACAAATTTATGCATCCATTTCTTGAACAGACTATCACCCAAAGGGATGTGAACACAGAAGAATCTTCAAGCACCAAACATGCTAATCATCTCGATCGTATCAATGCACAAATATTTGACTCTCCAGGAGTTTCAATTGCACTCGACGAATCCATCATGGCTAGAGCTACTGAAAAGTGAGTGAATATTAACAAAAGAGATGGTGGGAATAAGAGAAAAAGGTCATGGAATGAACATGTTGCTGAAGAATACGAGAAAGACAACCACAAATATTGTCTAACCAACTAGAATGGACTTTAAACATAAGGTCAGATAATGGAAAGAATAAGAAAATCAAGAAGGATGAAGATGAAAAGCCAGATGTTTTTGAGATGTATATCAAAACAAAGAGCAAAGCTATTAAAAATTTACACCTTTCTCAAGCGGAGAATAAGAGCTTCAGACAACCTTAATTGTCCTAATTAAGAAGTGTTATTATTGTTTTTGTAGTTCTTGCTTTTTTCTTTATGTTTTTTTCGGATGAGGTATGTAACTAGGGTTAGACACAGAATATACTCCTATGAGTATATATTGGCTAGCTAGTTATCTTCCCAACCTGGTCATTTTCGTTTACAATTCTCTTTTTACTTAAGTGTCAATCCACCACTTTTATGTTTCAAAGGTCTTGCTTTATTGTTCAAACTTGTTGATTTTAATGGATTCTCCATAAAAGAATCTGTTCAATTTTGGTAGGTATGTGAGTTTACTTCTATACAATCTAATCTTCAAAGATCAAAGAGTAAATAATACTCCTACTATAGACATTGTGGGGAGATTACTTTTTACGATCATCAGAAAATGTTGTAGAGCGGCAAACTTGAATTAAGGTCAAGTGTGGTGTTAGCAAAAATGCTAAATCTATTTTGCAGTGGCTTCTTTAGTAAGAGTAACTGAAACATGTTTTAGGGATGTCGTAAATTTGGTTTTCAATTTTATGCTCATCAAGGTTTATGAGTGTTGCTTTTCCCAGAATCAATATTCAAGGTGGATGAAAGAAGATTTGTTTTACCATTAAATTCAAGGATATTATTGAATTTGCGATTATTTTCACATTACTTCCGGTAAGATATCGAAGTTTGATAATAACCATTCCATTGGTAAAATTTTCCTTTTTTATCTTCTTTATCTTGATAGAATGAGTGCATAAAATTTAATTAACTAAAATATGATGTTACATTATGTTGTGTGAAGAAATAAACTAGGAAAGAATTGTTCTTTATTTATGTGAATTTTAACACCAACTCATGAACATAGAAAATATACTTATATTAGATTTGTTATTTGTTGAGTATTAAACATGATATCCTTTTATAGTCTAAAAAAATATGAAATTACCTATGGAATTTATAAGTATTCCCTGATTAATCCATAACTAAATAGTCCCTATTAACCTCATAAACTCCCGATCAAATTAGCTCATTGCATGAATTCACAAAACAAGTGCATGATAATGCTGAAACAACAAGTAGATGACGATTAATATTTAAATTACTCAAAAAATCATCAATTACTTCAATAAATTAATTTTTTTTGTTTAATTAACTATTCCACATGGTATTTAATCATAGCCATGCAACTCTAATAAGAAGACACCTCAATATTCCTCCAATCAATATAATCTACTCACCGTTTTGCCTCTTTTCCCTCATCGCTAGACTTGTTTCGTATATTCTGCCTATAATGACCTGATCAGTAATTTTTAGAGAGTTTGATGATTTTACTATTTTCCCTACCAATATCGACACCAAGTCTTTTATGTTTGAGTTTAAAATTTTGGTTCTTAAAGTTAGGTTAAAGGATGATATTTGCGATCACGTGCAATGGTCAACTTTAATGAGTTGACTTACCTTACTCATCGCGATAGCATGACTCTAGATCGTGATCGCGATGAGAAAATGAGACATGGGATGAATGTTTTCCAAGTATGGGGTTGCAACCATATTTCACAATTTTTGAGTTTTAGGTGTTTTTAGGGAAATCATTGGGTAATGATTTAACACTACATCTTTTATTATCCATTACTATTATTAGTAATTAGTGAGTTTAAATCAAGGTTTTGGGTTGATTTAAATTGGTTTCTTCGTGAACTTAGGTTTTGAACTTAAATTGGGTTTATGATTAAAGGTAGGTTTATGAACTGATTTTAAGCCTATTTTCAAAATAATTTCCCATAATGAGTTCTTGAAGCCTTGAGTAATATTGACAAGTAAAATTTTTCAGATTCAAACCTCCATTTTTATATTCGGTTTTGAGTTGCATGACCTATTTCTAGATATAATTGATGTGGGAAGTGTTGTTTCCAATGGGTGATTGTAAATATGCATTTATTTTGGATCGTTAGGCTTTGAAACTTACTCGGAAGGGGATTGCTCAACATTTGGAGTTTTTTTTAATCAAGGAAAGTGGCTTTGTAAACCTTGTATTCTAGTTGAATTCGTATACTTCCTTTGTTGCTTGTGTCTTGGGAGTAATACAGATGAGTCGAAGGGTTAAATTGTCCATTTATTACATATAAATGAATAAAAAGGAGTTAAAACGAAAAAGGCTATATTATGATCATGATTATGGAAATTGCCTTATTTTTCTCTTATTGTTTGATAAATGAAATACTTGAAAGCGCGAATGTGGACTTTAGCTGTGCAATTTTTTCTCCTTTCTCTGTGTTGGGATATTAATTGTGTGCATTGATTTTGAACACCATGATGAGACATGTGATGATTTATGATGCCGGAGTCTTTGCCTGTAAATATTGTAATGTGGTTCTGTCTGCCGTTAAATATTGTGATATACAGGTCTTTATCGTCGAGTGCTACTATGTCGACATCATTGCTGGAAAGTGTTATTAGGACGAGATTCTTTTGAGCAAGTGTTATGATGTTGTGGTCATTACCGGTAAATGATATTGTGCCGATGAGAAATGATTCAGGCTAGTGAATAGATTATGTGACTTTATACCTTGATGCTTATGTGTGAACTTATTTGATACCTAAGATTGATGAACTCTTTAAGTGTGACGTAACTACTTGACTTTGAGTTTGACTTATTAAATTCATTTTATTGTTGACTTGTGTCTATCAAACTGTGAATATTGGCCTCGCGAGCTATACATTGTATAATTTCTAAGTTGGGCGATTTATGTGCAGGTTGTAGTTTAAGGAGGTTTGGTTGGAGAGTAAGGGATATTTATTTTAGCTAGTTAATTTGTTTTCTTGAAGGTACCATGTGTCTAGTACTTACTTATCTCATGCTTTTACACTTGTGTAGGCTCCGAGACCGGACTAACATGATGTTATTCTTCTTCTTCATCTCCCATCAGTGGAGGTTCATTGCAAGATCTGAGACGTAGTTTTTTGTCATCTGGCGGACCCTCCTTTTCTTTTCTTTAAGGCTTTTTTCTACTTGAGAAACAAATTGAGACTTATATTTATCTTTCAAATTCAGTATTTTTATTAGTGGCTTGTACACGTGACAACAATATTTTAAGGTATTGTTTAGTTGTTTGACCCATTTTTCTATATTATTAATGTTGGAAGTGTTGTTTCCAATGGGTGATTGTGAAAACTTATTTATTTTGAATTGTTTAGCTTTTGAAGGCTTTTGGAGTTATTTTCTTTGAATTAAAGCAAGTGGCTTCCTATATATTGTATTCTAGTTGAATTCATGTACTTCCTTCGTTGCTTGTGCATTGGGAGTAATACGAATGAGGTGATGGATTAGATTGTACACTTGTTACATCTAAATGAATAAAAAAGGCTGAAATGAAAAAAGGTTACATGATTGTCATGATGATGTAAATCGCCTTATTGCGATCTTATTGATTGATTGATAAAATGTTTGAAAACATGGATGTGCACTTAAATTGTACAATTTGTTGTCTCTTATATGTGGTGTGATGTTGCTTCTGTACATTGATTGTGAACACCGTGATGATTTATGATGCTGAGGTCTTTGTTGGATGAATGTTGTGATGCCGAGGTCTTTCCCAGTGAATGTTGTGATGTTGAGGTCTTTATCGGTAAATTGTATTATACCTAGGTCTTTACCAGTAAGTATAGTTAGCCTACTATCTTTTTTAGTGAGGTTATTATGCTAAGGTCATTGTTGACAAGTGATATTGTGTCGATGAGAAATGGTTTCGCCTAGTGAATTGATTATGTGACTTTATACCCCGGTGATTATGTGTGACTTCCATGATACTTGAAATGAATGAAATTTTTATGTGTCACTTAAGTACTTCACTTTGAGTTTGAATTTTTTGATTCGTTTTATTGTTGAATTGTGGCTATCAAATGTTTAATATTGACCTGGTGATCCATGCATTCTAGAATTCTATGTTGTGCTGATTTATATGCATGTTGTAGTTAGAGGAGGTTTCATTGGAGAGCAGGGGGGTATTATTTTATGCCTAGTTATTTATTTAGCAGGTTTCTTATGGTGTATTGTGTTGTTAGTACTCACCCTTTTCATCTATACTTGTGTAGGTTCCGAGCCCAGACTCGCATGATATTCTTCTTCTCATATCAGTAGAATATCCTTGAAGAATCTCAAAGGTAGCTTCTATAACACCTGCGTAAATTTTTAAGCTAAGACTCGAACAATCCTTTGTGGTACATAAATTTTCCGAAAGAATTTGTAATTTCTTAAGATTTAAGTCAGTTCATTATATTTGGCACGTTGTTTTCCAAAGAGAATTAAATTGGAAATAAGAGAAATCTGGAATTTGGAGAGTCAAGCGATGATGAGTTTTGGATAAGCTTCAAACGACCATAACTCCTAGAACATAATAATTTAGGTGTTCTATAAGATACCATAGGAATGATCTTTGAATTATCTTTCCAAAGCCACAGAGTTTGCTGATTTTTCTGTTCTGATAAGTGATATATGACCTTTTGAAGTTGGGTTGTCCAGTTAAGGAAAGTTAGCCCAAAATAGTGAGAGGTATTTTTGTCCTTTGCTTACTTAATAAGGTGTAATTTGTTTTAGTACTATTTTAAGGGTCTATTCCTTCTAGGTTCACTTTTATAATCCTAATAAACATCTAGGGTTTTAGTTGAGAGTTCAAGAAGAGGCAATAAGAGAAAAGATGAAAGGATCAAGGCGTTCATTGACGTTCTTAAGTTTATCACAGATTCTTTCCATGGGTTTAATCCTTAAGAGGTACGTAAGCTTCCATAGTTTTGGTTCAGTCCACCCACACGCCAACCATTTTTATTTTTAGAGAAATTTCATTTTTAAAGTTTAACGATATAGAGTTCTTGATGAGTTCTTGATAGGTGTTCTTGAGGTTCATTCTCAATCTTGTTATGTAGAGCTTTTGATGAATTCTTAAGATGAAATTGAGTAACTTTAGTGTTGTTTCCTTTATATTAGATTTAAATTAAGTTAAATAATTTAATCCAAGTGATTGGGGAAGAAACTGTTCGATTTTAAGTAATTTAGGGTGACAAAACGAGCAAAAGTGCTCGACAGAATTTTCTGGGATGGAGCCTGGCATGACGCGCCTGCCAGAGCACCCCGAACCCATCTCTGTACTGCAGGGGCTAATGATCCGCGCATCTAGTTTGCCTCTGGTTGCTCCGTTTGAGTTCGTTTAAAGTGCACTCTCACTCCTTTTCGATTCTAACTAATCTAAGCTATTTCTAAACACCTCAAATCAGTCTTAACATGATCATAACCTTGAATTCATAATTTAAATTCAAGTTAGAGTTGAGAGTTAAGTTTTGAGAATTTTTTCGAGCATACTAAGAATGTCCCTTTGAGTTCTTTTGAGAAGTCTTCCACAACTTCTAGTAACTTATTCAAGACTCAAGTAAAATAGTATGAGGATGCAAAAAATTTATTCATGAATTTACCTTGTCATCATGAGATCCTCCATGTCATGAACAAAAACTCTTGAATTCATAATTCACATTCAAGAGAGAGTTAAGAGTTTAACTCAAGAAACCCTTTAAGTTAAATTGTGAATTTTTTGAGATCAATCATTGATTGAACTAAGTTTTGAGGAAATAAACAAGAGAATGAGAAGAGTCATATACATGAGTCCATGTAGTTATGTAGACCTTTGAGTCGAATTGTTTCATGCCCATAATTCCGCACAAACTTTCTTTTTAAGACTCAAGTTTCAGCTAAGTAAAGAGTAAGTTGAAGTTCTTTTCTTCTAAGTTACACAGGGATTAATCCCTAAGAGTTACAAATGTTTTCTCATTTAAACAAGTAAAGAGCCTTCGTAGTTTTCAGAAAGAAGTAATAGCTTTATGAAATGAAGTAAGCAGGGAATCTATGATTTCCAAGAGAGCTATGAAAGCTATGTTTTGAGCACTGATCTATAACAACAGTTAGCAGTATGTTTTATAAAACATAAGGGCGAGTATATATATTTTTTGGAATAGTATTGAGCACCGATGTGGGGATGAGAGTTTCAAATTAACTCATATCTCCATGAAAACCTTGTAACAATTATGGGTAGAAAAGGGTCATACTTTTTAGATGAATCCTTTTCAATGTTTACTAGTGGATCCATTAAGCAGTTCAAATCTTGTATTGTTGCAAGGTTAGGATTGTCGGGCAGCATGGGTTGAGTAACGTTGTACCATCACTATGGCTATTAAGTGATGAATGTCGATTAGATAATCTCCCACAGAAGTTATAGTACTTTTGTATACACTATTAATTTTATTTTTATATACATTTCAGAGTTATGTTGAATCCTTGTTATAAACACAGAGTTTACATCAAGTTTTTAAACACTTTTTTATGTATTGCACTTATTTTAAATTTCTTTATATTGAAATCAGTTAAGTAAGTATTAGAAGTTGAGTATTTCTAGTTGAGTACCTTAAGTTGAGTATCTTGAGTTAATTTGTGCTTCATTAAGTCGAGCATCATATATTTGAAGCTCAATATCTAATCATTGAGTTGAGTATCTCATTCTTAAGGTAAGTTGAGTTGAGTGAGTTTCAAAAGAGGTGAGTATGTTTCCATATTATTCAAGTTTCAAACTTAGGTTACATTTTAGAATTCCCCTTACATGCTCATAAATTCCACATACTAAGCCATTTGGCATGCATCTTTAAATAATGCAGACACGGGTATTCAGGATCATCAACAGGAGCTCCGTTGGTACATCTCAGATTTCGAGTTAGCTATGGTCGGACTCCTTGCTTCTGGAGGATTTCATTTACTTTTCAGTGTAGTCAGGATGTCGTGGGTCTTGTTCCGACTTCCATCTTTATCAGTTAGAGGCTTCATATATAGTCAGTATAGTTGAGGAGTCTTTATTAATAATTTATTTTATTAAAAATTTTAAAGACTAAAGTTGTCTATTTTATGGCTACTTGAATATATTATTTTATTCAAAGTTTTTCATTTGAGCTTATTGAATTTGATTAAAGTTTTGCTCTTTTGCATGATTAAGTTATTCTTACACTTGTAGTCAGCCAGGATGAGGTTCTCTTGAGACAAGCAATGGTCTTTGGTTGCCGGCCACATCCAGGGTGTAGATTGGAATCGTGACAAATTTGGTATCAAAGCACAAAGTTCAAGTGTCCTAGGGTGTCTATGAAGTCGTGTCAATAGGACCTTATATATGGTTGTGAGGGCCCTACTTCAATAAATGAGGTAATATAGGAATTTTAGAAAAGTTTCCCTTCTTTCCTTCTCTTAATCATGAGAAAGACGTAAGTCATAGATTTCTAATCTAACTCGTGCGTTCACTTACTCATTTGACTACTCATCATACTAGAGGTGGTTCAAAAGTAAAGTTTACTGATCCTTATGGGTGAGTTGTTCTTATCTATTGTCTTGAGAAAGTCATGATACTCTATATGGGCTTGAGAGAAGCCCAAGAGTAAATGAAGAGTTCAGTTTTAGAGGAATGTACCCATATTCATGTGAATCGTGTGTTTGAGTTAAAAGTGAGCAATACTCTTTTCCCCTAAATCTTGTTTTAGCTGATATTATTATGAGAGAGAATGTTTAGAGCTTGGGTATGATTTTGACTCGAAATATTAGCATGAGTTATGAGATCATCAGTAGTAGTGAAAGACCACAGAGTTAGAGGAAAGTATGCAGAGGTATAGAGATCTATGAAAAGGATATGTGTTTTGGAAAACTATTTTGGTATAGTCATGCACCTAATAAGTTAATAATAATGAGTTTTCACTCATGAGTAGACTAAGAAGTGAAGAGTTGTGAAGGGATCAATATAAGAGGTAGAGTAAGTATTTAAAGTCAAGATAAGTCAAAATATACCTTAACAAAAAAGGGGTTATGATGATGTGTCATTTGGTAATGACCAAGTGTAATAAGTAGTGAATATATATAGAAGAGCCAGAGTATTCATATTGTGATAGATTAATCTAGGCTTGTGAATTTTAAAAGAAGAACCGCATGGTATTCATATGATGATAGAGTTATTTGAGCGATAATGCGAAGTAAGTGTGTAAGTAGTACTTAAGTTGTGAAGTGGAATGTGATGGTAATTCAAGTATGCAGACTAAGAGATAAGGGTTGACTAGTTGTCATGAAGTCCTAGTGGGCAAATGTTTCTAAATACCATAGTGATAATTAGGTATGGTATAGTAGGTTGGCAATCGTAGTGCCATTCGGGTTTAGTAATGAACAGTAAGCTTGAATTTGAGATGAGTGTCACGATCCGAAAGAATGGCAACAAGAGGGTGATGATGTTAGTCTTCAGATTTGATATGGTAGATTTGACATAGACTATTTCATCAATAGATATGTTGCTGCAATGAATGTGAGTAGTAGAAGTGACAAACCCAAACCTTCAGATAAGGGCACTGAAGTGTGGCTAACTCACAAGTGTAAAAAGATCACTAAGAGAATGTACACATGTAAGAGATGTGGAATAGGTCCATAGCCTTCAAGTGTTAGCTCTAGACCTAAGGGGGAGATAATTAGATGAGAAAGAAAGTCAAGTGTTGAGAATGAGATAGTAATGAGTTCCAAAGTATTTGGGGGATATCTTTTTAGAGTTCCTTTTAGTAATAATGTGATGTTAGAAAGAGGAGGTTGATGATCTTATTGCGTTATGATGGTGTGATAATTCCATCTAAGGTTATTAATAAGAATGTATAAGACGATTAGGTTTTACTATTAGAAATATTTAAATGAGATCCCCTGGTCGATTTAAAGAGTTGGTTAGTATGATTTGATGGAGTTGTTAGATAACTAAGCTTTAATGTGGTGGTGTTACACATTAGGTGGATTCTTGAGATGAGCAAGGTGGTGCTTAAGAGAAGTAGTGTTAGGATGAGCTTCCAATAGAGAGGTATAGAACACGGACCTAAGGATTTGGGTTAAGCTTGAATATATTGAAAGTGTACCATTAAAAGCAGATCTTAGTAAGAGTAACTCATTCCATTGCTGGTCCATCCATCATTCGAGGAAGAATGATCCCAAGGGGGAGATAATGTAACACTCCAAAACATTTTTAAGCTAAGACTCGAACCATCCTTCATGGTGAGTAAAATTTTCCATGGAATTTAAAATTTATGATGTATTAAGGTCATTTCACTACATTTAGCACCTTGTTTTCCAAAGAGAATTAAATTGGAAATAACATAAATCTGAAATTTGGAGAGTTAAGCTAACTATGAGTTTGGGTCACATTAAAACGACCATAACTCCTATAAAAGAATGAGTTAGGTGTACTATAAGATACCATAGGAATAATCTTTGCATTATCTTTCCAAAGCCACCAAGTTTGCTAATTTTTGAGTTCAGTTGTTATAGATGACCTTTTAAAGTTAGGCTTTCTAGTTAAGGAAAGTTAGCTGAAAATAGTGAGGGGTATTTTGATCTTTTACTTACCCAATCATTTTTAATTCGTTTTTAGTATTATTTTAAGGGTATAATCCTTTTAGGTTAAATTTTATAATCCAAATAAACACCTGGAGTTTTAGTTGAGAGTTCCATGCAAAAAGAGAAAAGTAGACAAAAGATGAAAGGATGAAGACGTTCATCGACGTTCTTGAGTTAAGTCGCGGATTTTAGCCATGGGTTGAATCCATAAAAGGTATGTAAGCTTACATAGTATTGGGATAGTCCACTCACATGCAAACCATGTTAATTTTGTGCGAAATTTCATTCTTAGTGTATAAAGATTAGAGTTCTTGATGAGTTCTTAATAGGTGTTCTTGAGGTTCATTCTAAATCTTGTTGTGTTAAGTTTTTGATGAATTTTTTAGATGAAATAGATTAAATTTAGTGTTGTTTCCAGTATGTTAGAGTGTAATTAATTCAAGTAATTGAATCAAGTAATTATAGAAGAAACCATTCGATTTAAGGGGATTTAGGGGGAGAAAACGAGCAAAAGTGCTCGGCTGAATTTTTTCGAATGCGCCAGCTAGAACACCCCAAACCATCGCTCTACTTCAGGGGATAGCTCTCCTCACCACCCATAGACCTATGATCACGTGCCCTATCCTGTTTGCGTTCGGTTGCTCCGTTTAAGTTCGTTTAAAGTTCACCTTCACTCCTTTTCCATTCTTACTAATCTAAACTATTTCTAAACGCCTAAAATCATTCATACCATAATCATAACCATCAATTCATAATTCAAATTCAATGTAAAGTTGATATTTAAGTTTTGAAAATTCTTTCGAGCATACAAAGAATGTCCCTTTGAGTTCTTTTGAGAACTCTTCCACAACTTCAAGTAACTTGTTTCAAGACTAAAGTAAGGTAATATGAGGATGAAAAATTTATTCATCAGTATACCTTGTCATCATGATATCCTCCGTGTCATAAACAAAAAATCCTTAATTTATAATTCACATTCAAGAGAGAGTTAAGACTAGAGTTCAAGAAATCCTGTAAGTTAAATTGTGAATTCTTTGAGATCCATCATTGATTGAACTAAGTTTTGAGGAAGAAAGCTCTAGAATGAGAAGAGTCACATACATGATTTCCATTTACTTATCTAGACCTTTGAGTCGAATTGCTTCATGCCCATAATGTTGCATGAACTTCGTAAGTTGAGCATCTTTCAGGGAAGTGGTATCTTCAAGTTCTAACTCTTTTAGTGTTGAGTTCCTCGTCCATCTTTGAGATTGATTCCTAATCATGTGATTATTACATGTTACCCATGAAGTCCATAAGTTTAATTGTTCATGCCCATAATTCCGCATGAACCCTATAAGTCAAAAAATCTTGAGTTAAGAAGTACCTTTTCATTCTCGAGTTGAGTAGTTCATGCTCATAATTCCGCATGAATCATACAAGTTGAAAATCATTAAATCATCCATAAACATGAGATCATGAACCTGGAATCCATACTTCAGTTCAAGTTAATTAAGAGTCAAGTTTAAAGTTTAGAAGTAAGTTAAAGTTATGTTCTTAGAGGTTTACTAGAGTTTTATTTAAACAATTTTAACTTTGTTTTTAAGACTCATGTTTCAGGCTAAGTAAAGTGTAAGTTGAAGTTCTTTTCTTCAAAGTTATACAGGGACTAAGTAATTCCTAAAAGTTACAAGTGTTTTCACATTTAAAGAAGTAAAGAGCCGTCAGGCTATTTTTCATAAAGAAGTAATAGCTTTATGAAATGAAGCAAGCAGGGAAACTATGATTTCTAAGAGAGATATTAAAGCTAAGTTTGGAGCATTAATCTCAAACCACAGTTAGTATGTTTTAAAAACATAAGTAAATATATACATTTTTGGAAGCACTATTGTTCATTGATAAGAGGATGCGAGTTTCGACTTAAATCATGTCTCCATGAAAACCATTTAACAATCATGGGTAGAAAAGAGTCATACTTTTTATATGAATCCTTTTCACAGTTTACGATTGGATCAATTAGGCAGTTCAGGTCCTTTATTGTGGCAAGATTAGGATGGTCGGGTAGCATGGGCCGAGTAACCCTGTATAATCACTATAGCTCTTATGTGATGGTTGTCTGTTAGAGAAGCTCCCACAAAAGTTATAGTATTTTTATATACATCAGTTATTGTATTCTCATACACATTTCATAGTTATGTTGTATCCTTGTTTTAAACACAGAGTTTACATCATGTTTTTTTTAAAAAAATCTTTTTATTGAGTCGAATATCATATATTTGAAGTGTATTATCTAAATCATTGAGTTGAATATCTTATTCTTAAGTAGAGTTGAGTTGAGTGAGTTTGGAAAGAGGTAAGTATTTCTTTCGTATTCAAGTTTCAAACTTATGTTATATTTTAGAATTCCCATTACATGCTCGTATATTCCATGTACTGAGCCATTTGGCCTTCATCTTTTGAGATGCAGACTGATGTATTCAGGATCATCAATAGGAGTTTCGTTAGTACATCCCACAGTTCGAGTTAGGTATAGTGAACCTCCTTGCTCCTCGAGGATTTCATTTACTTTTCAGTTTAGTTAGGATGTCTTAGGTCTTGTCGCGGTTTCCATCTTTATCAGTTAGAGGCTTCATAGATAGCCAGTATAGTTGAGGAGTCTGTAGTAATAATTTATTTTATGAAATGTTTTAAAGACTAAGATTGCCTATTTTATTGCTAATTGAATATATAATTTTATTCAAAGTTGTTCATTTGAGTTTATCGAATTTTATTTCAGTTTTAATATTTTGTATGCTTAAGTTAGTATTCCACTTATACTCAGCCAGGATGAGGGTTCACTTTGAGACCAACAATGGTCTTCGAGTGCCGGCCACATTCAGGGTATAGACTCGGGTCGTGATAAACTTTGTATCAAAGCACAAAGTTTAAGTGTCCTGGGGTGTCTATGAATATGTGACAATAAGATCTTATTTATGGTTGTGAGGGCTCCACTTCTATGAATCAGGTACTACAGGAATTTAAGAAAAATTTCCATTCTTTCATACTCTTAATTGTGGGAAAGAGCTAAGTTATAGAGATCTAATCTAACTCCTGGGTTCTCTTACTCATTTTATTACACATCATACTATAAGTGGTTGAAAAGTAAAGTGTAAAGATCCTTATGGAGAGTTCTTCTTAGCTAGATTCATGAGAAAGTCATGATACTCTAGAGGGGCTTGAGATAATCCCAGGATTAAGTGAAGTGTTCAGTTTCAGAGGAATGCACCCATATTCATATGAATCGTGTGTTCGACATAAAAGCGAGTTATACTGTTTTTTCCCTAAATCTTGTTTTAGCTTAGATCCTTATGAAAGAGCATATTTAGAGATTGGATTCGATTTTCACATGAAAGAGTAGCATGATTTATTAGATCATGAGTAGTAGTGAAAGAGCCCATGGTTAGAGGAAAATATGCAAATGTATAGAGATTTGTGAAAATGAGATGGTGTTTTGGCAAACTATGTGTTATAGTCATGCACCTAATACATTAATAATGATGAGTTTTCACTCATGGGTAGACTAAGAAGTGATGAGTTGTGAAGGGATCAAGATAGGAGGTAGAGTAAGTATTGAAATTCAAGATAAGTCAAAATATACCTTAAAAAAGGGTTATGATGATGCTTCATTGTGTTAGTAATGACCAAGTGTAATAAGTGGTGAATATATATAAATAATCTAGACTTTTCTTAATGTGATATATTAGTCTAGGCTTTTCAATTTCTAAAGGAGAACCTCATGGTATTTAGAGGATGATAGAGTTATTTTATAGATAATGCGAACTAAGTGCGTAAGCAGTACTCATGTTGTAAAGTGTAATGTGATGGTAATTCGAGTATGCAGATTAAGAGGTAAGGATTGAATAATTTTCATGAATTCCTAGTGGGCAAATGTTTCCGAATTACCATAGAGGCAATGAGGTATGGTATAGTAGGTTAGCAATCGTATGATATTTGGGTTTAGTAATGAACATTGATCTTGAATTTGAGATGAGTTCCGTGATTCAAAAGAATGGCAACAAGAGGGTGATGACGTTACTCTTGAGATTTGATATGGTATATTTGACATAGAGTATGTGATCACTTGATATTTTGATGCAATGAATATGAGGAGGAGAAGTGAAAGACCTAAACTTTGAGATAAGGGCAATGAAGTGTGGCTGAGTCACAAGTGTAAAACGATCACTAAGAGAATGTACACCTATAAGAGATGTGGCATAGGTCTATAGCCTTCAAGTGTTAGCTTTAGACCTAAGGTGGAGATGATAAGATGAGAAAGAAATTCAAGTGTTAACAATGAGATAGTAATGAGTTCCAAAGAGTTCGGGTGATGTCTTTTTAGAGGATGTTTTAGTAATAAAGTGATGTTAGAAAGAGGAGGTTGATGATCTTATTGTGTTAAGATGGTATGATAATTCTACCTAGGTTATTAATAAGGATGAATAGGAAGATTAGTTTTTACTATGAGAAATATTAAAAATAGAGCACTTAGTTCGATTCGAAAGAGTTTGTTAGTAGGAGTTCATGATGTTTTTAGATAACTAAGCTTGAATGTGGTGTTGTTAAACATTAGGTTGATTCTTGAAATGAGCAAGGTGGTGGTAAAGAGAAATTGTGTTAGGATGAGATTCCAATAGAGAGGTACAAAACCCTAAACTAGGGATATGGGTTAAGCCTGAATATATTGAAAGTGTACCATTATAAGAACCCCGTAGTAAGAGTAATCCATTCCATAGTCGGTCCAACAATCATTCGAGGAAGAATGATCCCAAGGGGGAGATAATGTAACACCCCGAAAAAATTTTAAGCTATGACTCAAGCCATCCTTAATGGTGAGTAAATTTTTCCAAGGAATTTCAAATTTATTAAGTTTTAAATTCATTTCACTAGATTTAGCACCTTGTTTTCTAAAGAGAATTTAATTGGAAATAACAGATACCGAAATTTTTGAGATTTATGCTAAGTTTGAGTTTTTGGGTCAACTTTCGTTTATCATAACTCTGACTGATTTAGGTGTGATATAAGATACCATAAGAAATATCTTTGCATTATCTTTCCAAAGCCACCAAGTTTGCTAATTTTCGAGTTTGGATGAGTGACATACGACCTTATGAAGTTAGGTTGTCCAGTTAAGGAATGTTAGCCAAAAATAGTCAAGGGTATTTTAGTCCTTTCCTTACCCAATCAGGTTTCATTCATTTTTAGTACTATTTTAAGGGTCTAATCCTTTTAGTTTCAGTTTTATAATCCTAATAAACACCTAGGGTTTTAGTTGAGAGTTCAAGAAGAGGCAAGAAGAGAAAAGATGAAAGGATGAAGACATTCATCGATGTTGTTGAGTATAGTTGGGGATTTTCTACATGGTTTTAATCCCTAAGAGGTATGTAAGCTTCCATAGTGTTGGGTTAGTCTACCCACATGTCAACCATGTTAATTTTAAGTGAAACATGCATTCTTAAAGTTTAAAGATTTGAGTCCTTGATAGATGTTCTTGAGGTTCATTCTTAATGTTGTTGTTTTGAGTTTTTGATAAATTCTTGAGATGGAATCAAGTAATTTTAGTGTTGTTTCCTGTGGATTAGAGTGTAATTAAGTTAAGTAATTGAATCCAAGTTATTGGGGAAGAAACTCTTCGATTTTAGGCGATTTAGGGTGAGAAAACGAGCAAAAGTGCTAGGCAGAATTTTCTTGGATGGCGCGGGGAGCGGGGCACCTGCCAGAACACCCCAAACCTATCTCTTTACTTCAGGGGCTTGCTATCCGCTTGCTCCGTTTGAGTTCGTTTAATGTTCACCTTCACTCCTTTTCCATTCTAACTAATCTAAACTATTTCTAAATGCCTAAAATCAGTCCTCACATGATCATAACCTTGAATTCATAATTCAAATTCATGGTAAAGTTAAGCGTTAAGTTTTGTGAATTCTTTCGAGCATACAGAGAATGTCCCTTTGAGTCCTTTTGAGAACTCTTCCACAACTTCTAGTAACTTGTTTCAAGACTCAAGTAAGTTAGTATTAGGATGAAGAAATATTATTCATGAGTATACCTTGTCATCATGATATCCTCCACGTCATAAACAAAAACTCTTGAATTCATAATTCACATTCAAGAGAGAGTTTAGAGTAGAGTTCAAGAAAGACTTTAAGTTAAATTGTGAATTCTTTGAGATCTATCATTGATTGAACTAAGTTTTTAGCAAGTATAAAAAGAGAATGAGAAGAGTCATATACAAGAGTTTCATGTAGTTATGCAGAATTTTGAGTCGCATTATTTCATGACCTTAATTCCGCATGAACTTCGTAAATTGAGCATCTTTCAGAAAACTGGTATCTTCAAGTTCTAAGCCTTTAAGTTTTGAGTTCCTCGTCCATCTTTGATATTGATTCCTAATGATGTGATTATTTAATGTTACCCATGAAGTATTTAAGCTTAATTGTTCATGCCCATAATTCTGCATGAACCCTATAAGTCAAAACTCTTGAGTTAAGAAGTACCTTTTTGTTCTCGAGTTGAGTAGTTCATGCTCATAATTTTGCATGTACCCTCCGAGTTGAAAATAATTAAATCGTACATAAACATGAGATAATGAACCTTAAATCCATACTTCAGTTCTAGGAAGTAAGAATCAACTCTAAAGTTTATAATGAAGTTAGAGTAATGTTCTTAAAGGTTTCAAGAGTCTTCTTAAAACATTTTTAACTTTGTTTTTAAAAATCAAGTTTTAGGCTAATTAAAGATTAATTTTAAGTTCTTTTTTTCAAAGTTATACATGGACTATGTAATCCCTAAGAGTTACAAATTGTTTCACATTAAACAAATAAAGAGCCTTCGGGCTAGTTCAGACAAAAATAATAGCTTTATGAAATAAAGCAAGCAGGGAAACTATGATTTCCAAGGGAACTATTAAATCTAAGTTTTGAATACTAATATCAAACCACAATTATCATTATGTTTTAAAAACATAAGATCTAGTATAAATATTTTTGGGAGTAGTATTGAGTACCGATATGGGGATGCGAGTTAAAAATTACCTCAAATCTCCATGAAAATCATGTAGTCAGCGTGGATAGAAAAGGATCATACTTTTTAGATGAAGCCTTTTTCAAAGTTTACTAGTGGATCCATTAGGCAGTTTAGATCCTATACTCTGGCAAGGTTAGGATTGTCGGTCAGCGTGGTCCGAGTAACGTTGTATCATCACTATAGCTCTTAAGAGATGGTTGTAGGTCAGAGAAGCTCCATAAAAGTTATAATATTTTTTATATACATCAATTATTGTATTTCGTATACATTTCGGAGTTATGTTGTCTCCATGTTGTACACACAGAGTTGACATCATCTTTTTAAACAACTTTTCTTAATATTGCACTTGTTTTAAGTTGCTTTATATTGAAATGAGTTATGTTAAGTATCAGAAGTTGTGTATTTAGAGTTGATTATGTGGAGTGAATATGTTCTTCATTGAGTCAAGTATCATATCTTTAAAGTTTAGTATTTAATTCTTGAGTTGAGTATCTTATTCTTAAGTTGAGTTAAGTTGAGTGAGTTTGGAAAGAAGTAAGTATGTTTCCTTTTTATTCAAGTTTCAAGCTTATGTTATACTTAGGATTTTCCTAACATGCTCGTACATTCCACGTACTAAGTCATTTGATCTGCATCTTTTGATGATGCAGACACAGGTATTCAGGATCATCGACATGAGCTTCATCGATACATCCCAATGTTGGAGTTAGTTATGGTGAACCTCCTTGCTTTTGGAGGATTTCATCTACTTTTCAGTTTATTCAGGATGTCGTACCTGTTTTCCCGACTTCCATCTTTATCAGTTAAAGGCTTCATAAATACTTAGTATAGTTAAAGAGTCTCTATTAATCATTTATTTTATTAAATGTTGTAAAGACTTAAGTTGTCTATTTTATGGCTAGTTGAATGTATTATTTTATTCAAAGTTGTTCATTTGAGTATATTGAATTTTATTTCAATTTTAAGCTTTTGTATGCTTAAGTTAGTCTTCCGTTTGTAGTCAACTAGGATGAAGGTTCGGTTGGGGACTTATCTTCGTGTGTCGGCCACGTCCAGGGTGTAGACTAGGGTCGTAATAGATGATTTTCATCTTTAGGACGCTGTTCTCCTTGTCTTTAAGGCATTTTCTACTTGAAAAATAAAGACTGAGAATTGTATATATATTTCGAATTTAGTATTTTTATTAGTAGCTTGTAGGAGTGACAACCAGATTTTAGGGTATTGAATAAAAAGAATATGATACCTGCCTTTGACTTATTAGTTTTACTATATCTGTTTTTTGTTTCATCTTTATTGGATTGACACCGGGGTTTCTTTGTAGGAATAAACAAGTTTCATCATGTCTATTTTTGGGTTATGACAAGATGGTAGTAGGGCCAGGTTCATAAGTCTCTATTGTGTACAAACCAAGTCTTAGAAGAGTTTTGAGGATCAAAAAGGAGACGTTTGTGATCTTCTACAGGCTACAAAGATTTTTAGGTAACATCCTCTTCATAATCTTTCTTATATGTCTTGTTACCTTGCTAGTAAAAATTGTCGCGAGATATTTTAGAAGAGTTGATGACAAGAGATTTTTTTTCAATTTTAAAGGGAAGTAGTTGTTGAGAGTCCGAATAGGGATAGAGGTAGGGACCGAGCTAGAGTCCATAGTCGTTGACTAACACAAGGTAGAGTTCGTTCCAATGGAGTGGCACCAGATAGAGGTACAACTAGAGAGGCTTGTCTTGAGACACAGCTTGAGGTTCTTGCGAATCATGTTATTCCCGAGTTTGTAGCTCTGTAGTTTCAAGTTGTTGAGGATGCTTGGTGTGTTAAACGACCTCTCTTTGGTGGCTCAGACCCTAGGTCAACAACAAAATCCAGGTGTTCATGTTCATGTGGGTTAGCCACTAGCGATTCCTGCACTGGTTGTTGGTTCACAGATTGCTTTTGAAGTTAATTTGACATCGGCATATTAATAGTGATATTATAGGTTTAAGAAGATGAAACAACCCCAATTTTAGAGTGGTAAGCATGAGGATGTGTAACACCTTGGACTTCAAAAAGAGCTAAAGAGAAGTTCATACAAATCACTCAAAAGTTTTAAGTTTTAGGTAAACTTCAAACTATTATATCTCCTAGCATATAAGAGATTAAGTGGCCGATAATCTATCTAATTAAAGGTCTTTGAGCCCTTTTTCCAAAGCTGGATAGTTTTCTTAATTTGGGAATGAAGTAAAAAGTAATTCATATTTTAGTGAAACAAATTTAAAGGGCATCTCAAAAAAATTTAGTAGAGTAGCTCGGTATTTTCCTATTTCTTCTAAGGCTAATAACGTTTTTCTTCACCCAAATAATGGTCTAATCAATGATAAACGATATTTTCACATTCTTCAACACATAGGGAAATTAAAATAAGATTTCAAGAACAGAAAAAGCTACATTTCAAGCGTTCTTCAAGATTCCTTTGATTTTCGCCAATAAAATTGTCCTTTCCTGGTAGGCAAGTCTTCTCACAGTGTTGGAATTTTTCGTAATCATGACCTGCATCTCAATTGTCAAGAAATGATTACATCTTAAGGATTCACTCGTAGTTCTTGATATTGAATTCAATTCTTTACCAACGGAGGTTTTGATTCTTTTGTTCTGTGAATATTATGGTGTTGTTCATGTTAAGTATCACATGGACCTTATTAATTTAGTAAATTTATGTTTTCAAAAGGAATTGCATGAAAGTTCACATGTACTGGTTTTGGATTTGAGTAACAAGAAGAAGGTAGGAACAATTTCCCAATTTTAAACTAATTTGAGGTCCTCCAGTTCAGACCTTCGGGTGACACGACATCAGTGAGCCAAGGCCACCAGTACACTTAGGAGAGAGAGAGAGATGTTGGACTTGAAATATAAGTCTATGAAGGCACAGTTTAAGTGCAATTAAGTCAGACATTTTGAAGAGTACTTTAGTAAAGTAATATTCCTTTTCTTTATAAAAGGTGAATAGAAGATAGTTGGTATCGATTATTTTAGGATTAATAATGAGCACCGAATTGGGCTAGAATTTTTATGATTTAAAAGTCCCATAAAATTACGTAGTCTGTGTAGGATGGCATTATTCTTCATTACACTCCTCATGAAGGACTATGAGATGGATTCATAGTCACAATATGCACCGGCAAGGTATATGACGACCCATGCAATATGGGGAAAATGTTGTATTATTACTAGTGTCACGGTAATGGTTGTAGGTTTGAGAAACTCCCCAAAAATAAAGTATATTATTTTAACATTTTTTCTATTGCACATCTTATTGTAATGATTAATGGGTTTTCATGTCTTCTTCATGTATTAATATATCGCTGAGTTGCTTTTAGTCTGATAATTAAGTTATTGTTTGATTTATTCTTATACATACTCATACATTGAATGAACTGATGTCATTCGACCTATATCTTTTATGATGCATATATATATTACCTTACACTTGTAGATATTATTTGGTGAGACCTTCTTTCTTCTGGAAGACTCAATTTTCATTTCAATTTTAGTAGTAGTTGAGATGTTATGGGTCTGTTCGTGACATTTATCATGAACTATTATAGGTTTCATTGATGGAAATAATTTTATGTGGGTTCACTCGGGGATCAAAATGATTCTCAACTCACATTAAGGGGTAGGCTCGGTTTGTGATCGAATGCTCATGATTTCTCGACAACGTGCCGTGAGATACTTGAGGTGGCTAGTCTGGTGGATGCTTGTGGCGTCTGGTTTGCTTCCCTACAGCTTCGTGGTTCTTGAGAGTGGTGGAGGACTTTTGTGAGGTCTAGACCAATTGGATCTCCTCGGGAGGAGTTTCATGTATTTTCTAGTGCTTTGCACGATAACTTCATCCCTTAGAGAGTGGTGGAGGAGAGTCGTCTGAGTTTTAAGAGCTTTGTTCAGTGTAATTTGTTTGCCCCCGAGTATGAGACTCATTTCTATAAGCTTTCTAGGCATGTTTTAACTAACGTGCATGATGAGAAAGAGAGACTTCGCTGGTATGTGAGAGGGTTGAGTTTCTCCATCAGGTCTTATGTGTTCAGGGCAGCCATGGGGGGGGGGATTTTTTCTGATCTATTCTGAGCATTACCAAGAAGGCAGAGTTGATGGTCTTTGAGGAGTTTGGGGATACCAAGATGGACCGTTCTTTTATTCAGTTTTATGGTGTGTCATCTAGAGGCAGAGATTCACATAGCGGTAGTTTTATCTTTCATTATTGTGGACTGGTTCATTCTTCTATGCCAACAGTTGAGTGTGGGTAGTCAGCCAGAGGTTTTTATGGCTCTGGATGAGGCAGTTATAGTAGTTTATCTAGTATGCAACATCAGTCTTATGTGCCAAGATATTGCTTCAATTGTGGGGATCCATGTCATATAAAATTGTGTCCTATGCAGACTCATTCAAGACCTCGCTGTCCTTTCTTAGTTGTTCCAGGTAGGGATCCAATGTCTCCAACTAAGGGTCAAGGAAGAGCTCAGAATGGTAATGGTTGTAGGACTTCAGCAATACTGAACCTCTATAGGGTGGAGGTAGAGGTTCTACTCAGGCTGCTGATAGATAAAATTGTCAGTTCCATGCATTTCCAGGTAGGACTTAGGCTGAGACTTCTGATTCTTTCATCACATGTAGCATCCTGATTTGCCATCGACTTACATCTATATTATTTGATTTAAGATCTAATTTCTCTGATGTGACTACCTATTTTGCTGTTCAGTTTGATTTAATGCCTGTCGACAGGCCTCCGCCTATTCATGTTTCTACAACAATGGGTGAATCCTTACTGATGGATTGAGTGTATCGAACATATCTTGTTTCTTTTGTCGGGTATAATACTTGGGTAGACCTGATTATTTTGGGGATGGTATACTCTGATATTATCTTGGGTATGGGTTTGCTTGATTTGAATCATGCTATTCTTGATAATTATGCTAAGACTTTGACCTTTCGAAAATTCAATCCTACCGCTTTTTTGAAACTTAAAAAAAATTCTTAGTCTACTTATTTTTGTGAAATAGAAATCATTGTACTTGTGATAAGGTTAACTATTCCTAGACATGCTCATTATTTAAAATGGCAATTAATCGAAAAAATGTTCAAAATATTTTTCAAATTTGGGATACAAGTTATAATAGTTTTTTTTATAAAACCAACGACTTCTTTTAATAATTAACTAATGTTCAATGACGTAATAATTCATATCATGAGGTCATCTTTACTTGTTTTAGTAGGTAAATCTACTTAAGTGTATCTAATATATGGATACCTAATTAATTTTGAAATAAATTTTGAAACTCAGTATATTCAAAACAAATGAGTCAATTGCATTTTACACCATAACATATGTCCTCTCTTCTAATTTATATTTAATCCTGATTTTTCATGATTTGCAATCTAACCTCCTTATTTCTTTAAATTCGTGAAATTATATTTTTTAAATCCACAAGGGCAAAATGAAAAACAATTTTTTTTATTAAAAATAACTCTACAAGGTCAAAATTAAAAAGTATCCGTTCAATTTGTCTCCCTTCAAACTTCTAAAAAAGAGCTTTCCTATTTCTTTTATTTTCTAATATATTTTTCCATATGGTTATAATCCCCCTAGTTTGATTTTTATGTTTTTGATAGTTATATTCCCTTGGTTTGATTTTGTACTGTGAATCATTGGGTATGAATTTTTAAAGATAAATAATTTTTGAGATATATTTTTTAAAAAGTATAATTTGTAATTTTAGCTAGATTCTAATATCTAACTCATAATGTCATTGCTCAATGACAAGTTTAAACTTACACATAAATTTCATATATACTTTTAAATTTTATGTTTTATACGTTAAAATAATATATCTTATGGTGGTATATTTTTAATGTTTCATAACGTTACAACAACACCAACCAATTACATTGCAAGAAGGTTAATATTTTATTTACTAAGAACTTATCAATTATATGTGTGTTTTAAATGTTTATATTCCAATTTTTTCCATGTGATAGTTTTATTTATATAAAAAAAATGAAGTAATTTCATTATTTTGCAAGATATTTAATAAAAAAAAATATGGTGCAAAATGCAATTCAAAAATAGCCTTCCATCCTTTTTGTATTACTATATTAAAAGTTAAATGAGATAATATTTTCTCTAAACTCAATTTTAAATTTAACTTCAATCAATGATGTACTATAGTTAATAATTTATGTTTTTATCATATTCATATTTTTTTGAACCTTCTATTTAACTAGACCATTTCTTCAAATTTAATACAATATTTCTAAACAAAATTAGCATACTATATTCTTCCCTAAAAGAAATTATCAATCATTCATGATAACATGCTTCGAGATAATCAAAGTTACAGGGTCATTTAAAAGACTAAAGGTCTAATTATTTATGGTGAATGCAACTGTTGTCTTTTAACAAGTATTAATATCGTCGATAGCTGTCAGGATTTTTCTCTTGGCGGTCGCAGCGGTAGCATGAAATCTTTTTCAATGTCAATTTTGCCATTGTCATCAGAACGTCCAGCGTAGGTTGGATGTTAGAAATCATCAACTTCAACCACTACCAACACAACAAAATGTTAATTTTATTAGAATCATATTAAAATCTTAATTGTCATACCTCCTTGAATGAATTGTTGAATTGTTGTTTGCTTTGCCAAAAAAATATTCCCTTTTAATTTTTCATCTATTATAAAGATAACTATTTTTAGATCTTTTTCAATTAATGTTTTTTACTTCTTTTCATTAGTTTAAAGTAATAATATCTGTTAGTGAAAAACTTACAAGATAATAAACTGCAAGATTACAATTGAAAATAAAATGAAGAAAGTAATCTCTTCAGGCTGAGGCGCGGATATCTCGCTCTCTTTAAGGAGATTCAAGCCCACTGCAGCAAATGTTTTCACCGGTCCAGCAGTAGTACTCTTTGACTTGTCCCCTCCAGGATACAACAGCCTTCACAAAGTATAACTCAACAACTCTGGACAAGAGTTGAGTCCAAAGCTCCACAAAAAAAAACACCTCCCTTCAACTAATAAGAACTCTCTTTTAAACTAACTCTTTCACTCTTTGTTTTCTCTTATGAATTGTGTGTCTCTAAAACCAAATGAAGACTACCACTATTTATACTACAAGTAGTCTTCCTAGCAATGAATAGGAAGATAATGGTGGTAGTAAATAGTGAAGATTATGGCCTTAGGAGTTACATAGGTTACAATGGGAGTTACATAGGTTACATAAGTTACAATGGGAGTTACATATGTTACATATGTTACAAAGGGAGTTACATATGTTACATAGGTTACAAAGGGAGTAATGGAGGAATTAAGAATGAAATACATTGAAGGATAATCAATGCTAATGGATGATGTAGAAGTCATCCATACCAATACTTATAACTCCAAAATAAAGCAATTTAATATTGTTAAATATTAATATTAAAATGCTAATAACCTAACAATCCCCCACTCATTTTAATATTAAGATAAGAGAGTATATCAGCTGAAGGAAGACTACTATGCATAATGAAGGTGTGCTCTGCATTGAACCTCCACTTAGTGAAACAGTAACTTTTACTCCAGAGTCGTAGTGGTCTCAGACTTGAACTATGACTGCTTAAGGGAAATAAAATATCACTGTTCACACATAATAATCAAGGTGTTGACATGAGCTTTAACAGCCAGCACGTTATGGCCATGTGCTATCCCGGTTTCATGAGTGCATTTGAGAATAAGCCCCATTCTCATAGGAAGCGACCTACTTCCACACATCACATAGGTGAAATCTGTCGAGAGTGCTCCTGTAAGATTAACACTCCACCCATACGGACTACAGATATTCATTAAGAGTTTTATCAACTCAACCTTCACAAACTACAGGAAATAATGCACTCACATCATAGGGAAGGGAAAAAATAGTGCATTTTTCACAACAAGTCATCATATGATTAGTTTTTCCCTTTGAACCTGGTTATAGGATCTCTAGTCCCCAGGTTGGGTTTCCTCATATATGACTCAAGGATTTGTAGGCTTCAATCCCATCCCCCTCGATGTATTCCAGACCTTTTCTCTTGTTAAGGCCATTGTAAGAGGATCTGCAAGATTATCACAAGATTTGACATAATCAACATTAATGGTACCATTTGTCAAATACGATCTTACATTACTGTGTTTCCTCCTTATAGGTCTGGATTTACCGTTGTAATAACGGTTTGAACTCTACCAATTGCAGCGGTGCTATCACAATGAATTAAAATAGGAGGAATTGGTTTTTCAAAATAAGGAATTTGAAATAATAATCTCTTAACCAATTCGCTTCCTCACTAGCTGAAGCTAAAGCAATTAGTTCAGCCTCCATGGTAGAGTTAGCAATTATAGTTTGCTTTTTTGATCTCCAACAAACAGCACCACCACCTAAAGTAAAGACATAACCAGTGGTAGAACAGGAATCACCTGATAAAGTGTTCCAATCCGCATCACAAAAGCCTTCAAGTACAGCAGGATATTTTTTATAGAACAAACCACAATTTTTCGTTCCAATTAAATATCTCATAACTCTTGTTATAGCATGCCAATGTTCATTACCTGGCTTGCTTGTAAACCTGCCAAGTACTCCTACTGCATATGCAATATCAGGCCTAGTGCAATCAGTCACATATCTCAAACTTCCGATTATACTAGCATATTCCTTTTGATTTATTACATCATTTTCACTTTCAACAGGAAATAAGTGAACACTTGAATCAAAAGGAGTAGCAACATGCTTGCAATCATGAAAGTTATATTTTTTCAAAATTTTCTCAACATAATGTGACTTGTCAAGGAAAATCCCCTCACATGTTCTTGTTATTTTTATTCCAAGAATAAAATTTGCCTCACCAAGATCTTTCATATCAAAATGGCTTCTAAGAACATTTTTAGCTTCATCAATAACATTCATGTTAGAGCCAAAGATCAACAAATCATCAACATATAGGCAAATGATCACATGTGAATTATTCCAAGACTTATGATATATGCACTTATCACACTCATTTGTTTTAAAACCATTTTCAATCATGCAGGAATCAAACTTTTCATGCCATTGCTTTGGTGCCTGTTTCAAGCCATATAGGGATTTAGTAAGTTTACATACTTTGCTTTCTTGGCCTGCTTCAACAAAACACTCGGGTTGGTCCATATAAATTTCTTCATTTAGGTCTCCATTTAGAAAAGCAGTTTTTACATCCATTTGATGAATTTGCAAATCAAAAATTGCAGCCATAGCAACTAAAAGTCTAATGGATGTAATTCTTGTTACCGGGAGAAAAAGTATCAAAAAATTCTAGGCCTTCTAGTTGTTTAAAACCTTTTGCAACTAGCCTAGCCTTGTATTTATCAATAGAACCATCCGGTTTCAACTTTTCCTTAAGACCCATTTGCAACCAATTGTTTTACAACCCGGTGGTAAATCAACTAACTTCCAAGTTTTATTAGAAATTAGAGATTCCATTTCATCATTTACAGCCTCTTTCCAAAAAATAGAATCATGTGAAGATAATGCTTCTTTCAAAGTTAGAGGGTCATTTTCAACATTAAACACATAAAAATCAGGACCAAAATCTTTTTCTACTCTAGCTCTTTTACTTCTTCTTAACTCAAAATAAACAACATCTTTATTTTTTAAAGTTGAAGTAGAAGAACTAGGTAGTGACAAAATATTTTGTTCAATCCTTTGACCCCCACTATTTTTAGTATCAAAAGGAAATTTATTTTCATGAAAAATAGCATCACCAGATTCTATTACAATATTATCTTCAAGATTAAAAAATCTATAGGCTGTACTATTTGAAACATAACCAAGAAAAGCACAAGTAGTAACTTTCTTACCCAACTTTGTAATCTTGGGATCCATTAGCCTCACAAAGGCTAGACAACCCCAAACTCTTAGATATCCCAAACTTGGCTTGTAACCTTTCCACAATTCAAAAGGTGTCAATTTAGACTTTTTATGAGGCACACGATTCAACACATAACAAGCAGTTAAGATAGCTTCACCCCAAAAATTTAAAGGTGCATGTGACTCAATTAGCATGGCATTAGTCAATTCAACCAAAGTTCTGTTTTTCCTTTCTGCTACTCCATTGGATGAAGGAGAGTAAGGGGAGTAGTTTCATGAATTATTCCCAATGATCTAACAAAAGAATTAAACTCATTTGATTCATATTCACGGCCTCTATCACTACTAATTCTTTTTATTTTTCTTCCAAACTGATTTTCAACCTCATTGAGATAAGTTCTGAAATTTCAAAAGCATCACTTTTATTTTTCATCAAGTAAACATATGTAAACTTAGAAAAATCATCAATGAAAGTGATAAAATATCTATTACCTCCACGAGTTAGAATTCCACCAAATTCACAAATATCAGTATGAACTAATTCTAACAAATCAGTTTTTCTTTCAACTTGATAATGAGGCCTTTTAGTGATCTTGGCTTTACTACAAGCCTCACACTTTTCAAAATTATTTTTAACCATTGGGATTAATCCTAAACTACTCATGATTCCAACATAACGATCATTAATATGACACAAACGAGCATGCCAAAAATTAGTAGAAGAAAGCATATAAACAGAAGTAGAAGTTTTATTCATTTCAACATTCAACTTAAACATCCCATCACATGCATAACCCTTCCCTACAAAAATACCTTTCTTCACTATTACATATTGATCAGATTCAATAATCTGTTTAAAGCCTGCTTTATTAAGAAGAAAACTAGACATCAAATTTTTTCTCATAGAAGGAGTATAAAGTACATCTTTCAATGTTAATATCCTTCCAAAAGTAAAACACAATTCAACATCTCCCTTTCCAAGCACTTGAGTAGTGTGAGCATCACCAAGCATGATGGTTTTGGGCTCCTCAAAATGAGTATATTTTTTAAACTAGTCTTTGTCATAACAGACATGACGGTTTGCACCAGAATCAGCCCACCATTTATCAACATTCTCAACCATGTTTATGTCGGTAATCACCGCCACAAAAGGTTCTTCGGTAACGTTTGCCTGAGGGTTAGGACCACGTTTCCGGAATCTGCAAAATCGAGCAATATGCCCACTCTTGCCACAAACAAAGCATGGTCCTTTTCTTGAACTTGTTGATTTTGTGCTTGGTGATTTTCACCATTATTTTTCTTGGAGGTCTACCATTATTTTTCTTGAATTTTTTCTTCTTAGGCTTTAAAGAGGTATTTTTGTGAGTTTCAGGATTAGCATTATTCGAAGTAATTAAATTTACCTTCGATGTGATGTTGTTCTCTTCTGTTTGTAAAAGTGCATCTTGGCCTCTTGCTTCTTCTTCCATGCGGATTTTCATTATCAAGGTTTCAAGAGAGGTTTCCTTTTGTTTGTGGCGCATAGTTTTTTGAAATTCCTTCCAAGAAGGTGGAAGTTTATCCACTATGCCACAAACAATAAGGTTATCTCCAATTTTAACCTCTTCGGACCTAAGCTCTCCAACAATCATGATGAAGTCTTGAGCTTGATCTACCACTGATTTGTTGTCCACCATTTGGAAACGAAAAAATCTACTAGCTGCATATTTTTTCGCTCCAGCCTCTTCGGTATCATACTTACTCTGCAATGCCTTCCAAATTTTCTTTGCACTAGAGTAAGTTCTATCATAATAATCATAAAAATTATCAGATAACAATTTAGAAGATAATACCGACACTTATAGGAATCACCATCGTACTTTTCCACTTTCTCTAGATGAGAAATAGTTTTCATCATCATTCATAGTGGTGATGTCTTCTTTATTTGGATTCTTCTCGGTTAAAACGTAAGAAACATTGAGAAGACTTAAGTAGAAAAGTACTTTACCCTTCCATCTCTGAAATGGTTACCATTGAACCGAAATTGCTTGTTAAGATCTCCCATCTTGACATCCGCGGTTTTTTCAATTGTAGCCATCTTTGAATCTCCTTAAAATTGTTAGTGAAAAACTTACAAGATAATAAAACTGCAAGATTACAATTGAAAATAAAATGAAGAAAGTAATCTCTTCAGGCTGAGGCACGGATATCTCGCTCTCTTTAAGGAGATTCAAGCCCACTGCAGCAAATGTTTTCACCGGTCCAGCAGTAGTACTCTTTGACTTGTCCCCTCCAGGATACAACAGCCTTCACAAAGTATAACTCAACAACTCTGGACAAGAGTTGAGTCCAAAGCTCCACAAAAAAGAACACCTCCCTTCAACTAATAAGAACTCTCTTTTAAACTAACTCTTTCACTCTTTGTTTTCTCTTATGAATTGTGTGTCTCTAAAACCAAATGAAGACTACCACTATTTATACTACAAGTAGTCTTCCTAGCAATGAATAGGAAGATAATGGTGGTAGTAAATAGTGAAGATTATGGCCTTAGGAGTTACATAGGTTACAATGGGAGTTACATAGGTTACATAAGTTACAATGGAGTTACATATGTTACATATGTTTACAAAGGGAGTTACATATGTTACATAGGTTACAAAGGGAGTAATGGAGGAATTAAGAATGAAATACATTGAAGGATAATCAATGCTAATGGATGATGTAGAAGTCATCCATACCAATGTTCATTCTTATAACTCCAAAATAAAGCAATTTAATATTGTTAAATATTAATATTAAAATGCTAATAACCTAACAATATCAATTATAACTATTTAGTGATATAAAGGATTTCTCTTTTAAATATAAAGTATTGATTTAAGATGACAAGATTAAAAGTCTCATTTACTTTCGTAAATTATTTATCATTTCAAACTAAGTCACATATATTAAATAAGTTTATCTTATTCGCCAAAAAAGTTATTCTTTTAAACTATATATCCAAACAACTAATCTATAAAGATGCCAAAACAATATTTTCGTTTTTCATCTCCAAATAGAGATCTTGCACTTGTAAATTAAAATAAAAAAAAATTTAATTTCCTACATACCAAATTTTTTTTTAAAAAACTCACAATATACCTACGATTTCAAATGATTCATCATATCCACTAAACTTATACTTGCATCAATCCGAGCCTATGAGTTTTGGGTGTTTTTGAGGGAAATTTTTGGATAATGATTTAACTCTAAATGTTTGATTACCCATTATTATTATTGAATTTATGAGTTTAAATCAGTATTTGGGTGTATAAATACTGGTTTCTTCATGAACTTAAGTTTTGAATTAAAAAGGGGTTTAAGCTTTGATTTTAAGCTCGTTTTTTAAATGATTTTCCCTAATGAGTTCCTGATGCCTTGAGTATGTTGACAAGTATTAGTTTTTTTGTTCAAAACTCCATTTTGATATTGGATTTTGAGTTGTTTGACCTATTTATATATATAATTGATGTCCAAAGTGTTGTTTCCGATGAATGATTGTAAATGCTTGTTTATTTTGGATTGTTTGTCTTTGGAAGTTACTCAGAAAGGGAATGCTCAACTTTTGGAGTAACTTTTCTTTGAATTAATGCAAGTGGTTTCCTAAACCTTGTATTCTATTTGAACTTGTATACTTCATTCATTGCTTGTGTATTGGGAGTACTACGGATGAAGCAAAGGGTTGATCAATTGTCCACTTGTTACATCTACATATATAAAAAGGAGTTCAATAGATTATGTGACTTTATACCTTGATGCTTATGTGTTACTTATTTGATACTTGAGACTGATTAACTCTTTATGTGTAACTTAACTACTTGACTTTGAGTTTGACTTATTTGATTCATTTTACTGTTGACTTCTGGCTATTAAACTGTGAATATTTGCCTCGTGAGCCATTAATTGTAGAATTTCGAGGCTGGGCTAATATTTGTTCAAGTTGTAGTTTGAAGAGGTTTGGTTGGAGAGTTAGGGGTATTCATTTCTTGCTAGTTATTTTTTTAGTAGTTTTCTTGTTGGCACCGTGTTACTAGTACTTATCTCTTGCTTTTATACTTGTGTAGGAGACCGGACTCACGTGATGTTACTCTTCTTCTTCATATCTATCACTGGAGGTTCGTGAAGGATTTGAGAGGTAGTTGCTTGTGATCTGGCGAACCCTCTTTTACTTTACTTAAGGCTTTGTTCTACTTGAGAAACAAAAATTGAGACTTGTATTTCTCTTTCGATTCAATATTTTCATTAGTGGTTTGTACATGTGACAACAATATTTTAGGGTACTGTATAGAATGAATAAGGTTTCTAACTTGGTCCTGTCTGTTTTATTACATCTCTATTTTTTCTGTTGTTTTTATTGGATTGAGGTTATGTTGTCTTTGTAGGAAAATAAAAGTTTCATCACGTCAATTTTTGGATCATGAAAAAATGATAGGAGAGCGCAATTTCATAGGTCTTAAGTTTGTACAAACCAAGTCTTAGTAGAATCTTGAGAATCGGAACAGAGACGCGTACACTTATCTTAAAGAGGCTACAAATATTTTTAGGTAACGTCCTTCTATTCATCATTTCTTATATACATGATTGCCTTTGCTATTGCTGAGTTGTCGTGAAATGTTTCAGCAGATGTTGAGGATAAGAGATTTTTCTAGTGGTGGAGGGAATTACTTGTTGAGACTCTGACTAGGGGTAGAAGTAGGCACTGAGATAGAGTCAATGATCATGGAGTATCACTAGGTAGAGGTCGTGACTGTGGAATGGAACCAGCTAGAGGTAGAGCTAGAGAGGCTTCTCCTGAGCCACAAATTGAGGTTGTTGAGGCCAATGTTCCTACCGAGTATGGATCTCTGTTGTTTCAAGTTGTTGACGATGCTTGTTGTGTTCGAGAGACTTTCTCTTGTTGCACAGACCATTGGTCAACAACAAAATCCAGGTGTTCATGTTCAGGTGGGCTAGCTACTAGTAGTTCGGCACCAACGCACTCATTTCTCCTAAAGTTAATCAGGCATCGGCAAATCAATTGTGTTATGATATGTTTAAGAAGATGAAACAACCCTTATTTTAGAGTGGTAAGCGTGAGGATGTGTAACACCTCTGACTTCGAAAAGAGCTAAAGAGAAGTTCGTACACATCACTCATATGTTTTAAGTTTTAGGTCAACTTCAAACAATCATATCTCCTAGCAAATAAGGAATTAGGTGACCCATTACCTATCAAATTAAAGAACTTTGAGCCCTTTTTCCAACGTCAAATATTTTTCTTAATTTTGAGAATGAAGTAAAAAGTTATGCCTATTTTAGTGAAACGTCTCTTTTAAGGATATCTCAATCATTTTTAGAAAGGTAGTTTGGTATTTTTCTAATTTTTTAAGCCTAACCCCATTTTTCATCACTTAAATAAGGGTATAATCAATGATAAACCATATTTTCACATACTATACACATTAGGAAATTACAGCAAGATTCCAAGAAGAGAAAAATCTATGTTTCAAGTGTTCTTCAAGATTCCTTTGATTTTCGCAAAAAAAAAAAGTTGTTCTTTCATGGTATGCAAGTCTTCACTTAGATCTCAGTTTTGTTAAGAAATCATCACATCTTAAAGATTCACTCATAGTTCTTGATATTGAGTGCAGTTCTTTAACAATGGAGGTTTTGATTCTGTTGTTTTGTGAATATTAGTGTCGTTAATATTAAGTATCACATGGACCCTATTTATTTAGTAAAGTCATGTTTTCAAAAGGAATTGTAAGAAATTTCACATGTACTGTTTTTGGATTTGAGAAACAGGAAGAAGTTAGGAACAATTTCTCAATTCTAAATTAATTTGGGGTCTTGCAATTCAGGCCTTGGGATGACGTATATATACACACACACACACACACACACAGAGAGAGAGAGAGAGAGAGAGAGAGAGAGAGAGAGAGAGAGATCTTGGACTTGAGAGATAAATCCATAATGGAACAATTGAAATGCAAGTAAATCAAACATTTTGCAAAGTAGTGCAGTAAAGTAATAGCTCCTTTCTTTATAAAAGGTGAATTGAACATAGTTTGTATTGATTATTATTGGAGTAGTATCGATCACCGAATCAGGTTAGTGTTTTTATGAATTAAAAGTCCCATAAAACTACGTAGCTTGTGTAGGATAGGATAGAATCGATTCTTCATCGACTCCTCACTGCTTCTGAGAAGGACTATTAGATGGATCCATAGTCACAATATGTACGGACAAGGTATATTACGACCCTTGCAACGTGGGAAAACGTTATATCATTACTAGGCTCATGGTAATGGTTGTAGGTTACATAAACTCCCCAAAAGTAAAATATATTATTTTCACATTGTTTTGACTACATATATTATTGTAAATACTAATGGGTTTTCATGTCTTATTTATTTATTAATATATAGTTCATATGCTTTTATTCCCCCAATTAAGTTATGTTTAATTTATTCTTATTGCATACTCGCACATTCAATGTATTGATGTCATTAGACCTGCATCTTTTATGATGCATACATAGGTATTTAGGAACATCAACAGACATTTTATTACTCATAGATAGTATTTGGTTAGACCTCCTTGGTTTCGGGAGACTCCATTTTCATTTCAATATTAGAAGTAGTTTAGATGTCGTAGGTCTTGTCCTAACATCTACCTTTAACTGTTATAGATTTCGTAAATGGAAAGAATTTGATGTGGGTCCGCTTGGGGATCGAAAATTGTTCTCATGTGCTAATCACATTAAGGGGTAGCCTCGGGTTGTGACCGAATGGTCATGATTTCTTGACCTTGTGTCATGAGTTGTCTAAGGCAGCTAGGATGGTGGATACTCCTGGCGTTCGGTTCGTTTCCCTTCAACGTCATAGTTCTTAAGAGTGGTGGAGGACTTTTGTGAGGTCTAGACCAATTGGATCTCCTCTAGAGGACTGTGATGTATTTTCTAGTGCTTTGCATGACAGCTTCATTCTTTAGAGTGTGGGGAGGAGAGTAGTCTGAGATTTGAGAGCTTGGTTCAGGGAAAATAAGTCACACCTTGCTCCTGGCAAACACATCGGTAGCATGGAATCTTTCCAATGTCAATTTGACATTGCCATCAGAATGTTCATCGTAGGTTGGATGTCAGCAATCATCGGCTTCCACCAACACCAACATTCTTGAGAGGAATTATTTGTGAGTTCTTCTTTTGTGATTTTGGAAGAATGAAGTGAATGGCATAATTTGGGGGTAAGAATATTTATATATAGGTCATAATATAAAAAATGATATAGTATATGAACTAATTAATTATAAAACAACCCAACTACTCCTGAAACTTAATTTCCAGTTGACCACCACCGGACCCAGTCGACTGACTGTGGTTTGACCTACGGCCTATCTTGGTTGACCGTCATTGGTCATTAGAGAATTTGAATTTAGACTATCGAACTAGGGCCCCTATCTATAGACTATGGTGCGACTAACGTTCTGGTTGTCAGGTCGTAATTATGGACTTTTTGTTCTTCCAAGGGTGCCGTCCACGGACCACACCTATGGTCTGTGGTCCATTCCATTGGTCGTGGGTGGCTGGTGTGGGTTGCACCTGCATGTTCTGGAAATTTATTCCACTACCATTTTTTGAATACGTGGTGTTACAGTTTTTGAGGATGCCAAAGAGTTTAGAGATGTTGTTACCAAATATTACTTCAAAGGGTTCTTCAGTTGGAAAATTATATCAATAAGCCTAAAAAGGTTAGAGTCCTGTGTAAGAAGGTTGTCCATCGATGTATAAGCACGTCTTAGCAAGTCAAGTAATAATTCTATGATGAAAAACTACATTCCTAAAAGCAAATGTGTCAAGACTACTAGAATTGCATGTGTAGTGTTAGGTTCATGTCTAGATATATTACAAGGATAGAATTGTTGATCAACCAAATATTTCAAATTTTAGCAATCAGTCTGGAAAGAGTTGAAAATTCTTGTTGGAATGACCATTGTGCAGAGAGCTAGAGGGAAAATAATTTAAGTCATTATGAGTAATCATGTGTTAGACGTTGGAAGAATACTTGATTACAGAAATGAGATGATTAGATCAATCGAAATGAAGTGGTAGACTGGTATTTCAAAGTTTCTGTATTTGTTTCGATGATTTATTATATCTTTTTTTGATGGTTGTTAAAATGTAGTGATTTAGATTGTTGCATTTTAAAGCTAGTAACTAAAGGACAATTGTTGTATGGTGTAGTTAAATATGACAATAATAAGATGTTACCTAATGTTTAGACATAGTACAGTATGAGAACAAGACCAACTAGATATGACTTTTTAAAACTGTTGATGCATCATTTAAAAATAGGATATGGCAAAGATTACAAAGGTATGAACATTTACTTTACTTTTCTTCAATTAATTTCTTGTATTCAATATTAAACTGTGACTTGTCATTTTTAGGGGCTTCAATCAGCATTGCAACATCTTTTACCGGAGGTGGATAACACGATGTGCACATCCTTGCTAATTGAGAAAATACTTGGAGAGGTCTTCAAAGCAGGAATCAGTTCTAGATAATGTGAAAAAAAGACATTTGAATGAGAATTGAAGGCAAATCTGGAACTAATGGAGTTGTTAGGTAACAAAAAGATTGTTGACGATTTACTCTATTACATGTTTCAAACTTGATGTAAATGTACTTCCAAATAGATATTAAGTGTGATAGTACAGACAAGAATATACCTAAGAGTTTTAATTTATGGATCTTAGGACCAAGGCATAAAATCATCATCACCATGCTTGAAGAGATAAGAGTGAAGGTAATGACTAGAATAGGTCAATTTGCACATATATGGTTAAGTAATATATGTCCAATGTAATTCAAGGTACTAGAAAGAAAAAATGAGAAGTCAATGACATGTAATACTGAGTTCAATGTGGAGAAAGGATTTGAAATTAATGATGGGCCATATCAACATAGTATTGATGTAAGAAGTAAAACATGCACTTGTAGGGCCTGGATGCTCAAGAGAGCACCTCTCCCACATTCAATAACTGCCATATTTTATAAGAATGGAAACCAAGTGACTGTTGATAGTTGTTATAGTAGGTAGACTTATCTGAGAACATACAGTCATTTCCTCCAATATGAAAATATTGCTTGATTTCAAAAACCCTCCTGTTCAACCACCACTTGTTAAGTGAGTGCCAGGAAGATCTGGAAAAGTCGGCAGAAGAGAGGCAGGAGAGACAAACAAATGTGGCAAGTTGTCATGAAAAAGAGTTTACATGACTTCACCCAATTTTCATGGCAAAAATTATATCAAGAGAGTTTATCCTTCAAAGCTGTGTGTTTATATAACTTTGTGGCTTTATTTTTAAAATTTTTCATTGTTTGACCATAACAAGAATATGTGAATGTTTGAAAATTGTAGGATCATGTTGGCCCAAGAGATATTTTGGGACCAAGCAATGTTACTGAACTAAACAATGTTGGTGGCCCTAGTAATGTTGCTGGCCAAAGGGAGGCCAAGAGACCTGTTGTTAGGGAATCACCTTGATAAGTGAAGCACCTACTACTAGAACCATGGGAAGGTGAAGAAAGAAAACAATTATTACTGAAGTACCTCTTAGAGGCAGGGGAGGGCCAAGAAAAGAAACAACAATACTGAAGCACCTCCAAGAGACAGGGGAAGGGTGGAAAATGAAACATCTACTACTAAAGCACCTCCTATAGCCAGTGGAAAGGGAAAAGGGAGACATCTACTTCTGAATTTGTTGAAGAACCTTTAAGAGGCAGAGGAAGGCAAAGAAAGACACCTTGTATGACAATACCAATGCCTAGAAGGACATCATTTACTAAGTGGTTTAAAATCCAACTAGTTATTAATTACCTGTTGCACCTACTCCACATGTTGCTTCTCAATCTAGTGCAAGAAACTTCATTGCACAAACATCATATAATGCACCAGTTTAACCACCTGCTAAAAGGTCTTAGACAGTTGGGATGGGTGTGTTTGTTGCTGAAGATGAGTTTATAGAATACAATGTAAGTGTTGAAAAATAGGATAAAATTTTATGTTTTAGATGTTGTTTACTAGCTATAAATTTTTGTCAATAGCATAGCTTGGCAAGTAGTATGATGATATACACTGGCGGACTGCAATAAGGTTGGAGGGTAAAGCAGCAGTCAAAGCAAGTCGCTTGAAGAGATAAGGGTGTAAAAAATGAAAAACTTATCTTCTTCCCAATCTAAGGAACCATGGAAATAGTGTTTATAAGATGTTCGTTGTTTCTTGCAATCTGAGTATTTCTTGGTACTGATAAGATGTTAGTAGACTGGCAAAGAAGTTTAAGTAGTTTAAGATGGTTGTTTGTTGAAGATGAGTTTACAGCATACAATGGAAGTGTTGAAAAATAGGGTAAAAGCTTATGTTTTAAATGTAGTTTACGAAATATCTTTTTTGTCTATAGCATAGCTTAGAAAGTACAACGATAATACACACTGGGGACTGGAGTTGGGTGGGAAAGTAAAGCAGCAGTCAAAGCAGCTAGCTTGAAGAGATAAGGGTGAAAAAATGGAAAAACTTATCTTCTTCCCAACCTAAGGAACCATGGAAATAGTGCTTATAAGATGTTGGTTGGTTTTTACAATGTGTGAAGATGATTATATCTTGGTACTAATAAGATGCTATTAGTTGGGTTGGCAAACAAGTAGTTTAAGATGGTTGTTTTCGTGAATTTATGAACTTATATTGATGTAATTTTTTGGTACATGAACTTATGTTGATGCATTTGTTTTATATTTATAAAATTTCTTTTTATCAATTTGTGTTTGTTTTCAATACAACAATTGAATATCACGACCCAGAGTACACCCTAGTTGTAACTTGACATATATGACTCCGACAAACCGTACACAAGTCCCCTGACATACATCATACACGATAATATAATTTAGGCAGTTCAAAAGATGGTTTTATATCATAAAGAGTTTGACCAAAACAGAATTCTAACATAAGTCACACGCCATCTAGTACATATTCAGACGTATCTCATGCATCATATAGAAGTTTAAAACAAAAAGATATAAATCAATAAAGAGTCTCGATCCTTGGAACATGAGGACTCACAAATCTTCAAACCTCAAGACGGTCAACTATTCACGAGTATGTGAAATGGGAATGTCGGACCCTATATTAGTGAAGTTATATAGGCACAAGTATGCACTACTACATGAAATGTACTAATTATTATTTCAACACATAAGAGTTATTAAATCATGCTTAAAGAAATTTATATGACATTCAATGACAAGTAAAATCATAAAATAACATGTACGAATCATAAATCATAACCATGGTCAATCTGAGCTAAACATCATTAAAACACATTAGAGATTTTTTTTCAAATGTAACCTTAGTTCATTATTGTGGGAATTGTGTCATTAACCCACATATACAATCTATAACATGGAATATGGTGTCTATCTCATAGTGAAAAGAGATGCGCTTACTATCGAAGGTAAGAATCATAAACTTGATCTAAAGTGGATCCACTGGCTAATGTCTATCTAATACAAACCTATGTTTGCACATAATTATAGGACATGAGTGATCGCCACTTATCAATTTGGTGCTATGCATAAATCTCACAGAATAGTCATTAGATATATTGTATTCATTATCCATGTAAATGAACAAATAAAGTAGTCAATCCAAGGAGTAGTTCCTAAATATTGATTCAATCATTAGTTCAGAAAATCTTTCATTCCTATGAATCCTTTAAGAGAGAATAACATTTCACCAAAACAACATTAATGCTTTATTCTCAAAGCAACCTTAAATTATTTATAATAACTTCATGAAAACATGCATATGTCCATTATTTCATAGTTCGTGGGTATATCTTAAGATCATGGTTGAAACACATAACTGAAGCATGGGAAAGTGCAATTTCAAATAAATATCATAGGTCAACATTAAATAATGCATCAAAAGACTTAACTAATCATAATAAATCATAATTGGAAGAAACCCACATTCCTTGAATTGAAACCCTAATTTAAAAATTGGAGAACTAAATTGGAAACTTGAAATCTTTAGGGATGCCACGGAGAAAAGGACTCCATGGGTGAATGCGGACATACCTTCATATGAAAGCCCAAGAAACATAGTGGATTTGGAAATTTAGGAGAATGAGTTCGATTGGGCAAATTGGGGGTTTAAATGTTTGTATAGGGCCTAAGATAGATGGTAAAACAACATAGTATTGGGTTAGAATAATTAGGAAAAGACCCAAAATCCCTTCAAATAAAAATGTTGAGCCCTATCAACGTGTTTGACCTACAGTTGGTGGTGTTATTACAAACCGTTTTGGTCAACCATAGATAGGTAACTGGACTTAAAATTAACCCTGTTTTTACGGATCCAATGTATGGTCCGTTAGTCTTCTTATGATTTGTAAATGTCATATGTCGTCCACAACTTAGACCTTCAAAATGTCACAAGTCTTGGACTTACCTACCAAACCTATCTACGATTCTTATACAGGGTGACGAACCAACCTAGTGAACCTTAAAAATGGTACTGGAACTTGAATTTTGAAAATCATTATCCTACTACCTAAGGTTTACACCTACAGCTCGTAAGAGCAAGTACGGTCCGTAGGTGAAACCTATAGACACAAACACCAGCTAAGAAAATTTTGCATTTTTCATTCTTTTCATATCCAAGGTGCTTCATTGAAACAACGTAACCATGAACACAAGAAATATCATTCAAGAAGATTAAATTTTTTGTCACAGAAGACTTCAACTTGAAACATACAAAAACTACTATGGCAATTGATCATGACAAGCCTTTATATTTTCAACTTGCATTAACCAATTGATCCATATAGCAAAACACATTATTAGAAACATTATGAAAATCCTGAAGAATCTAGAGTTATTGGTCCCTTTCTTCTTTGCTTCCATCGACTTTTATTTTGCATTTTCTTTCAGATCTTCACAATCATGAAAATCGATCTCCTTTTTTGTCCTTTTTTCTTCACACTTGAGGTAGATTCTCCTCCAAGTTCCATCAAAGTTGATTTTTTCATCATCTCGACAATTTCACTATCATTGGGATGAGTCATTTCTTCCATCTTCTTCTATATTTTTACCTTCGGTACTAATTGTTTACCATTTCCTTAATTTTCTTCACCAATTTTGGAATTATGAACAAAGATATTTCATCAACAAAACCATTCCTCCATCGATAAAAATTACAATTTTTTGGATCATTATATGGGCACGACCGAAATCTTCTTCCATGATTGTTGTCGGACCAAGAAGTCTTCAAAGGGATTAAGAGGCCATGACTTCATCGCACCTCCGAAATGAACTTTTAATCTTCATTATCTATACAAATTTATTCAAATCCAATTTTAATTATTCAATATCTAACCCAAATGTTTATACAAAAAAATATTGATAAGAAATTAGAAAGCCTAAACACAAATAGAGACAAGAATATCATTTTTTTTAAAAAGAAAAATAATAGTCAAATTTACCTCTTCAATCCTATTGAACGATTTTGAGCTTTCTAGTCTTCAATAGAGATTTATAATGAAGAATAAGGTGACTTCTATATGGAGAAAATATATAAGTTAGAATAACTTTATGCAATGAACTGCACTGTCATTATTTAGGAAGCACAAAAATCTCAGAAAAGTTTTAGGCCATTGACCTGCCACAGCACTCCTGATGTTACTAGGGCACGGAGCTATGGTATGATAAGTTGGCGTTAGAGGGATCAACGAGACATAACATAAACTTCGAGAAACTATATTTTCTCTATCTTCCAAAAGAACCTAAATAAGCTTTAACACACCTTAAAAACCTTATAAAAGTTGCTATATACTTGGGATGTAATGGGAAGGAGATTTTTAGCATGAGGATGGTGATATCTTGTGGATTCTGGGTCGGATTCATTGTCACGTATCCCAGAAAATAGGAATCGAAGTCAATAAATTGGTGCAACTTCATTGCCCTAGGTAGGCTAGGTTATATGTGTTAATTTCATAATATATGTTAATCAATGGGAGGATTTATTCATAGGCCTTCGTGCACCGAATGATTTATCAATCATATCTAGCAAGGAACCTTAGAAGAAGAATTAGGGTTGAGTATGGTCGAACTAGGGTTTGCATGAGGTGCATGACGAGGCACACCTTAGAGGTGATGGTTGTGGTTCCATATTTGTGTGATACATGTATGTTCTTCCTTCATTGTGATACTTGTATGTGTATGAATGGTGCAATATTGATCACACTTGTTGTAATGAGATACACAAATGCTGCCTTCCATGAAATCATGATGTAAATATAAAATCTTTATGATATACTTGTGATTGTGATTATAATTTTTTTTGGTATCGGTTCCAAGTTCTGGCATAACTAAATTGGACCGGTTGTAACGTTCCAACATAACTTTGGGATTGAATTATCACGTTCAGGCATAAAATTAGATCGCATTTCCTAGTTCTGGCATAAATTTAGGATCGGATTGCCAAATTTCTACAAGAAAACTATTTGTGTTTGGGTTCCATGAGAGGACAAACTACTTGACATAATTATGATAATTGAATATTGTGAAATACGTTCTTCTTTTTCATGTTGATGTTATCATATATGTTCTATATCCACATATGATGATATAGTTGTGTTGAATTATATATGTAGCCCATGGTGGTTATATGTTGTGATAGGCTATGTTAGGTTGTGTTGAGCAAACTCGTGAAGTGTAGTGGAGAGGCAAAGGGGTATAGTGACAACTTATTGATAACTACAGTTGTTCGGATGTACAAAAGGGAAGTAGAGGTACTGTTCTGAGGAAGTGCGTAGGTGGGTTTCATCTTAGGGAGAGGGGGAGATTAGTTTTAGTTGTAAGAAATTCATGGTGGGATACTATGTGACCATGATTGAGTAAGATGATAAGGAAGTAAGAGTGGGTATGGAAAGGTCAGTAGAAGTGTTTGTGTGCAAAATTTGCTGTCAATTAAGGTGTTAGTATGTTTAGTCTATGATCACGAACTGGAAGAGTAAGTTGATGGAGAAGGGGGTTGGTAATCAAAAAAATCTGTGTTCTAAGAAAAGTGTAAAGGTGGAGAAGCAGGTGGTCAACTTCATGATCTTATTACTTGATTTCTTCTGTAATTATGTGGGTGTCGGGTTGACCAATGATGCCTACTAGTACGTGTGTTTTGTAATGATACTACTTTAGTTATGTCTTTTTGACATCTTATGGGCATAAGATTTGTGACGTTTCATTAGGTGAAGACAAAGAAAATCTCTAGCGGCTTCTATTATTCCTTTCATATGGTGGGAGCTGTCTAATTTACTTTGTTGTCATGTTGTACTCTAAGTAGCTCTTATACCATTTTACACTAGATCCATGGGAGTTGCTTAGGTTACCTTGCGATTTTAATTAGTAGTTGTCCAAGGAGTTTATATACAAAATCATAGTGTTACATTTATTTTGGTTTTCCATACATTTTTTGCATGTTTCAATTTTTTTGGGTATGAGGGTCTCCAACTTAGGTGTTCAAGTGGGTGCCCACAAGGGTCGTGAGAGATTAGTATCACAACCTAGGTTACCGCTATCCTTGTACAAGAGAAAAATGTAGACTAGATGTCACGATCGGGGAGAACCCCCTTAGACGTAACTAACACCGTCGCCGTGGAATAGGACTAGGACTAGCCTCTTAGCATTCATCATTATATTTCATAGGTCAAAGTACGGAAAACTTTGAATCTTTATACATATTAAGATATACATAGACCTCTTGCTTACTTACATACATACATATGGAGTTTACTTAGACTGCTCACATAGGAAGCTTACATAGGCTTCTCTTTTAGTTCACATAAACAACATATAAGGAGTTAGTTTTATTATGTCGTCTCACATTAAACCATCTCAACATACAACAATATTTGGGCATAGCCCTTTCACAAGTACATATTGCCATTTAGGGATTACAACAATTGTCTTTAAGAATAAAGAAACAACGAATGTCTTTTATACAATATCAAAACTACTAGGGTAGACCAAAGGCACCATCGTCAAACATGGAGGACTCACCACTACTTGGAGGAAGAAGTCCAAGCATCCTTACAAAATGACCTAGAAGCTCTTCAATAGCCGATACCTACAATGTTGGGGGAAAAGGGGGGAAATAGGGGTTAGTACAATACACATGTACTAAGTATGGTTCCTATGCATAAAATCATCAATACATGAGAAAAGACACAATTTAGTCAAAGCCATGCTATATGTGCAATAACTCAACATGCACATATTTGAAATATTATAAGTCAACCCAACATGAAATTTAACCAACACATAAGCAACCCAAAGCAATACTTGTGCAATGCCAAGAATAGAACCTCATAACCTTATACAAAGCTAAGCATCACATTAAGTAACTTATTACATACATACAACATAATCTCATAACTTATCATAAGATGCTTGATTCATATATTGATATATAACTTGACATGCATAACATATAGAAAACTAAATCATACAACCCATTACAAGAATCATCCCTTAGGATCCCAGATAAGCAATAAATAAGAGAAGTTTCATACCCTCCATTACCTTATGTAGTAACCTTCAAGACGACCCTAATAATAGTAACATACTTGACTTAATAATTTATCTCATTACATCAGGGAACATAGTTCCATAACCGACATGATACCATGTGAGCTACATGGAATCCGGTGTTCTCCTCCCACAACGAAAAGAGAGGGTTAACATTTTCCTAAGATGTAACCAATTTACATAGATATCTAGGTGGATCCACTAAGCTATAGTCCTATGTTTCCACATAGGTAAGGGTCGAGGAGATTGTTGCAAAAAACCTTCACTTACTAACGTGGAGGTTTCCATCACATGAGACAACACATATCTTGGAAATCTGGACTTGCTACAGGTGAAGAAACCCATGTGGGGGCCAAACTTAATAAACGTGAGAACTCCATCTCATTTACATACCCTTTCGCTGCTAAACATCTATCCCCTTTAATAATCATCATACTCTTCATAGAATATCACATTAGTCTCTTCTAGACCCCTATAAGAACAATTCATCGTAATAGGTCATAGGTATTCACAAGTGAGAACTACCCTCTCACTTTACAAAACCACATACAAGTAAGTAAACCTTTCACTAAAAACTTTATCATAATCATAAGAAGTTACTTCCAATCATGTAATGATCATATCTCAACATACTTGCATACTTGATAGCCAATTCTATTGTATAGGGTTAAGGATGAGAAATACTTGTTATCAACATCCAACCACACATTTATATGTAAGCATTGCAATCAAAGTAAATCATACTCAATAATCGAGTTCAAGAAGAATCAGTCTTCATACTTTATTGCCTTCTCATTGCCTTCATACTTCAATTGCCAAGAATTGTATAACCAATTTTCATAAAAAGGTAAATCCAAGAAGTGATACATAACAATTACTATTCTACACTTTCACTTAATCACCATCTTTCACAATTATTATAGAATTACAAGGCATAATGAATGTAGGGAAGAACAAGGGTTCAAGGGGCAATCTTGATCGATTAAAAATAATTGACCATTAATAGTTATTAAACAATGATAAAAGACTATAATTAATTATAATTGATTAAACATTAGGTTTTGAAAACAACCCATGTCTAGATTGAAACCCTAGCTTTGGGAAGTTGAAAATCATCTTTTGAACGGCCTCTTGGGGAAAAGAATCCCAAGAGTTAAAGAAATCATACCTTGATGATGATCTTGCAACGAATTTGAGATGAAAACTTTTGTGAATTCGTCCTTGAATTGGAGTCCTAGTGTTCTTCGATGGAGGTTGAAGTTTGGGGAAGAAAAAGCTAGAGAGATGTGAGTTTAGGAATTATGGTAGTTGGGTTTGTTCAACTAGGCTTAGGTCTTTATATAGGTCCTTATTTAACTTAATTAAACCTCCCTGAATCCTTAATGAACTAAATAACCAACTAACTAATTAAATGAACGAACTTAAAATGTCACAGCAAAACCAGGCCTTACCTACGAGTCCTTGACCTACCGTCCATAGGTCATTAAACCCCATTGCACCAACCATCCTGCACAACCGTTGTTTTGTGTTAGATACTATGCATTTTGTTGATTTTTGGAAAAATGGCTAAGTGTTGAACGACGGAGTCATCAACGCCCCGTCGTCCCACCTACGCCTCGTCGCTTGTAATCATAGGTGGCTACTCCCTCTTTTCGCAGATTTGGATCCCACGGGATTCTTCATATGGATCAAGTGTCCTTTCCACTAAATCCCACGGGATTCTCCAATTCCTAAAATCATGTTTTAAGGAACTAGAGAATCAGTCTTGAAATTCACATGTTGAAAATCAGGCCTTAAGCAATAATGTAAATCTGACCACATGTCCATCAATTCTACTTGTATGCTGGTGGACATCCCTATATTTTATACCTCTGCATAAATTAAATGTCCACCTCTTTTTCTTAAGAAGAATCCATATGCACTTTGACCTGGATTCCCTTTCCTCGCCCTATCGGTATTCCATGTAATCCATCCTTCTGTTGGTATATTCAACCTCACTGACTGTATAAGGTTGGTTTGTACGTCTGCAAGGTGTCCACCATCTCAAATCATTTATAGGATCTTTGAATCCATGGAAACATGCTTCTAACTAGTTGATATATTGTCAATTTGCTTTGATAAAACATCCAATTGTATGAAATGTCCTTTCCATGTCTTCTTGAATTTCGTCTTTTCCATAATTCCCACATTATAAATGATGGGACTACCTTCAAAACTTGTTCTAATTTGTTGGATGCCTTGTATTCCCACCATGTGATAATGAGTTGTTTGAGATTTACTCCATCAATATTGATACATGAAATTTTTTCTATAGCTTTTGGCCTATGGGAGCTGTTAGTAATAAATGTTGCATTGTTTCCATTCAACCATTTTCGCAGCAGTAGCATTTAAACACCATAGGAATCCTCATTCTCTTAAGATTATCATCGGTGGCTATTCTCCTCTTCCATATTCTCCACATAAAGAAACAAATTTTAAGGGGAAATCATTTTAGTTATATGTATTTGCTCCAATCAACTTCTACTCTTCTTCTCCTCATCATATTGAAAGCTGACTTTGCAGTAAAGTTACCTTTATTGTTTCCGGTCCACCAGGCATTGTCTATGTTGGATTCCGACACAACAGGCTTTATGTTTTCCATAATATGAGAACCATCTCTTTCGATACAACCTCCGCCGATTTTGCTTCATCCCAATGCCCATTATTTATAAACTCTTTTAACTCCAGTTCCTCCTCCAAATCCTTTTCCCCTTCAGTATAAACAAGAGACCCCTGTCCTGTCCAGTTGTCAAACCAGAAACTTGAACTCCCATCCTTGATTTGCCACCAAATATTATGCTCCACCTCTTCTCTGATATTGATTATTTTTCTCCAAACATGTGAAGCTCCCTTACTTTTAAAAACAACAAGATGCATCTTCTTGTAATATTTGTTCCCCATATATTGACTCCAGAAGGAGTTTGTGGAAACTCTAAAGATCCACCAAATAATAGCAAACAATGCCTTATTAACATCATGTAGGGATCTAAAACCTAATCCACCTTCCTCCTTTGGATAACACATTTCATCCCAGGCCATCTAGTGTTTTCCTTTTACCCCTCGCGCACTTCCCAAAAAAATTGGAACTTCCTTCTCAACATCAGTAGAGCTCAACATGATCATAAAGTTACTTTTGCCAAAACTTCTTCCAATACATTAACATGCTCAATATAATTCATCAAGGCAACAATACACCAATTACACAAATTAGTGAAAATCTAGCAAAGTAGAATTTTGACATAAAATTCTCATTTAAGCATAAATCTTTTATCATAAATACGCATATTTTTTAAAAAACAAGTTCAGGTTCAAATTTGCTCATTATTTTCATTATTATTTGGAATAACTAACCTTAGTTAGGAAACAAATGAGGGTAACGGGACTTCATGGAGGCCTCGGCCTTCCATGTTGCTCCCTCAACTAGGTGATTTTTTCATAGCACTTTTACGGAGGCCACCTCCTTGTTTCTCAGCCTCTTAGTTTGTCTATCAAGGATCTCCACCAGAACCTCTTCATAGGAGAGTCTCTCATCCACACCTAACCCTTTAATAGGAAGAATGGCTACGGATCACCAATACAGTTCTTTAGCATAGAAACATGAAACAATGGATGAACCGAAAATAGTTCGCTAGGTAGTCTCAAATTCATATGCAATCTTTCCAACCATTTGCGAAATTTCATAGGGACCCACATACCGGGTACTTAACTTCCCTTTTTTGCAAAATCTCATCACACCTTTCACAGGTGAGATCTTCAAATACACCTTATCTCCCATTTCGAATTCAAGATCTATTCTCCTATTATCGGCATAGGACTTTTGCCGACTATAGTTTGTCTTCAATCTATCGCTTATCATGCAAACCTTCTCCAAACCTTCATGAACCATTTAGAGACCTAGAAGTGAAGGCTCACCTACCTCAAACCACCCAAATAGAGACCTACATCTCCTACCATAAACCCCTTCAAATGGAGACATTGAAATACTCGAATGGTAACTATTATTATAGGAGAACTCAAGCACAACAAGTGATTGTCCTAATTCCCTTTAAAGTCTATCACACATGCTCTTAACATATCCTCAAAGGTTTGAATAGTACTCTTCTATTCACTGTTCATTTGGGGATGAAAAGCGGTGATAAGCTTCACTTGTGTACCCAACCCTTTTTGGAAAGATCTCCAAAATCGAGATGTGAATTGAGTACCTCTATCTGATATGATGGACAAAGGGATACCATTGAGACTCGCAGTCTCATCAATGTAGATCCTTGCATATTCCTCCGCCATATTATTAGACATAATGGGACTAAAATGAGCCGATTTTGTCAGTCCATCCACTATCATAAAAATTGAGTCATTTTCCCTCTGGTTTCGAGGCAAACCCACAACAATGTACATATTTATATTCTCCTGCTTCTAAGTAGGAACAACCGTTTCTTGAATTAAAACACTAGGCTTTTGATGCTCGGCTTTCACTTGTTGGAAATTTGGATACTTGGATACAAACTCTGTTATGTCCCTTTATAGGACATCCCACCAATATACCTCTCTAAGATCACGATACATTTTGGTGGAACGCAGATGAATAGAATATCGGGAACCATGAGCTTCCTCCAACACCCTATTCCTCAAATCATTCATTTTCGGCACAAATAATGTATGTTGGCACCTTAGCACACCATCCCACCCCCCTTGTAAAATGACTCATTCAACTTGACAAGTACCGTTTCCTTCAACTCCTTCAATAGAGGATCAAGATGTTCCTTAGACTTCACCTCAACCACTAAAGATGATTCGTAGTTATGATGTACCATAAAACCACCATTCGGACAATCTTCTAATCGAACACCCAACTGATCCAACCTATGAACATCCTTCGCAGAGTCTTTCATACCTTCCTCCAGATGATACAGTTCCCATGGTCATACGACTTAAAGTATCTGCTACCACATTGGCCTTTCCAGGGTGGTAGAGAACACTCATGTTGTAATCTTTCAACAATTCCAACTATTTTCTTTGTCGGAGATTCAACTCCTTTAGGGTGAATACATATTATAGGCTTTGGTGGTCGGTAATACATTCACATGGACACTTTATTAGTAATGTCTCCATATTATCAAATCAATCACTACAGTCGCTAATTCAAGATCATGAGTTGGATAATTCTTCTGATGCACCTTGAGTTGTCTAGAGGCATAGGCTACTACCTTCCCATTATGCATAAGAACACACCCTAAACCCACTCGGCATGCATTACAATATACCACAAAACCATTAGTACCCTCCGATAAAGTCAACACCAGAGTGGAGGTAAGCCTTTCTTTTAATATTTGGAAACTTCCTTCACATGCCTTCTACCACTCAAATTTAACACTCTTTTGGGTCAAGGTAGTCAAAGGAGAAGTCATGGACGCAAATCCATACACAAACCACCTATAGTATCTGGCTAGACCCAAGAAACGCCTAATGTTAGTTGGATTTAGTGGTCTAGTCCAATTATTCAGTGCCTCGGTTTTCTTTTGATCAACCTCAATACCCTCACTAGAGACAATATGTCCAAGAAACGCCACCGATCTCAACAAAAACTCACACTTCCTATACTTGGCAAATAGTCGATGTTCTTTAAGGACATGTAACACCACTCTCAATTGATCCATATGATCACCCTCATTCTTTGAATATACTATTATTATCGTCAATGAAGCATCAAAAAAGAATTTAGTTAATTTTGGAACACCATATTCATTAGGTCCTTAAAAGTGTTCGAGGCATTCGTGACACCAAACAACATCCATAAGAACTCATAGTGCTCATACCTAGTACTCAATGTTATTTTAGGTACATCCTCACCTCTCACCCTAATTTTGTGATACCCCGATCTCAAGTTAATCTTAGAAAAGTAGCTTGCCCCTTGGAGGTTTTCAAACCAGTCGTCAATCCGTGGGAGAGGATACTAGTTCTTAATTGAGACTTCATTGAGTTAGCGATAATCGATTCATATCATAAGGGACCCATCGTTTTTCTTAACAAACAAAACTGAAGCTCCCCATGGTGAAATACTAGGTTGAATGAACCCCTTATCTAACAATTCTTTCAGTTTGATCTGTAACTCTTTTATTTTCGCTGGAGCCATATGGTAATGAGGGATTGAAATGGGATTCATATCCAGCAATAGGTCAATACTAAAATCAATTTCCTGTTCGGGAGGAATTTCGAGCATGTCATCCAGAAAGATTCTATGAATTCTCTCTCTACGGGGACAGACTCAATTGGAGGAATATCGGACTCAAGATCTTTGACTCTTACATTATGGTAAACACACTCTTTTGAGATCATTTTACAAGATTTTAAACAAGAGATGATACGACCTCTAGAAATTGAATTACCCCCTTTCGACTCTAAGACGGGTTCATTAGGAAAGTTCAACTTAACAACTCTTATTCAACAATCTATGGAAGAAAAGAAAGCATGGAACCAATCCATTCCCAAGATAACATAAAAGTTGACCATATCAAGTTCTACCAAATCCTCCCAAGTAACTCTATTGGGAGAATATATCGGACAACTCCTAATGACTCTTCTAGCCAACACAGATTACCCACCGAGGTTGTAACAAAAAATGGTTCATTCAAAATATCGGGTAGAACATAAAACTTTCTATATACTAGAGGAGTTATACAATGTAGCACCTGGGATCAAGCAAAGCATAAACATTTATGCAAAGGAATTGTAACATACCAGTGACCACATCGGGATACTCCTTTTGCTCCCTTCTAGAGCGGAGAGCGTAGAAACGATTCTTTTTAGGAGCACCGGATTGGGAGCACTTGCTTGTGCTTGACCATTTTCTCTGCATTGAGCCTTCATCATAGGACAATCCCTCTTCATGTGACCACTCTTGCAAGAACCATAACAATTTCTGGTACCGACAACGCACTTACCCTCATGTTTTCTTCAACATTTAGCACAAGTAGACTTCTTAACATAAGGACCACTACCTTTCTCCTTCTTAGACTTGGGTGTAAAGACTTTACCTTTGTTGACCCTTGGAATGGTAGAAGAACTTTGATTGGGGAACCTTTTCTTGAACCTTGGCTAATCTTGCACCTCCAATCTAGTCTTAGAAGAATTCAGATCTTCGGCCCTTGTCCTCTTCAACTTTCAACCAACTTGCTTAAGCTTTTGCTCCTCAATTTGTTCAGCATGAACCATGAGACGAGAGATGTCCGTGCTAGGAATCAACATAGCTGACCTACATTCATTCACCACAAGGTTGGATACCCCCATAACAAATTTGTTCATATTGACTCTAGAACCCGCCACAATAGTAGGAGCATATTTGTATAGTTGAGTGAAATTCAAACTACACTCCTTCACACTCATACCCCATTGGCGTAAGTTGATAAATTCTTGCATTTTCCTTTCCCTTAGTTCCACGAAAAAACTTATCAAGGGAAGTCGTCTTAAAATATCTCCAAGTAATTCGACCTTCTATAATTGGGCGCTCATCCTTACATTGCTCATAACAAACTTGAGCCATATCTTCGAGTTTGTAGGCGGGTAGTTCCGCCTTTTCATGAAAAGACACCCCCATAGAATTTAGAGCCTTGAACACTTCATCAATCACTCCTTGCGGGTCCTCCTCCACCTTAGAGCCAAATAAAGTAGGGGGATTCATCCTTGTGAAATCTCTTATCCTTGATGCAGTAGTGATAGCATTGGGAACCACTTGAACCCTAGTATCCCTAGCAACTTGTGCAGCCAACACCAAATTTAGTTGTGAATCTTCAGCATAGCCCTTTCTTCAATAGGAACATGAGGGTTTTAAGGAGCCAGAAGGGGAAGCGCCTCATTCACGTTCTCCTGTTTGACCATTGGAGCGTTATTCCTTCTTGTATTCATTGCCTATTAGCAGAAGAAAGAGATTAGAAGATAAGGACATGTAGATTTAAGACTCTAGAGGCACGACCTCAAGAATACCAACAAAGTGAGACTTTCCTAAGAATCACATAGCCTCTCATTCATAATTGTGGTGCGCTTCACAATCATTAACAAGACTCTACTTAACGTGGTTTAGTGACACATCAATCCTAAGATTATTTAATCTAGAACTTATACCAAGTTTATCACGATCGGGTAGCACCCTGTTGGCGTAACCAGCATCGTTGTCCTCAAAGAGAACTAAGACTAGCCTCTTAGCATTCATCATTACAATTCATAAGTTAAAGTGCGGAAAAATTTGAAACTTTATATGTATTGAGGTATACATAGACATCTCACTTACTTTAGATATGTACATATGGAGTTCACTTAGACTTCTCACATAGGAAGCTTACATAGGCTTCTCGTTTAGTTGACATATACAACACATAAGTAGTTAGTCAAACAATGTCATCTCACATTAAACCATCCAAACGAAGCATAATATTTAGGCATAGCCCTTTCAAAAGCACATATTTTCACTTAGGGCTTACAAACAATTGTCTTTAAGAATAAGGAAGCAACGAATGTCTTTTATACAATATCAATACTACTAGAGTATACCAAAGGGAACATCTCAAACTTGGTGGAATCACCACTACATAAAGAAGGAAGTCCAAGTATCCTTGCAAAATGGCCTAGAATCTCTTCAATGTACAATGTTGGAAAAAGGGAAGAAGTATGGGTTAGTACAAAACATATGTACTAAGTATGATTTCTATGCATAAAATCATCAATACATGAGAAAAGACACCCAACATGATATCAACCCAACACATAAGAAACCCAAAACAATACTTGTGCAATGCCAAGACCAGAACCCCATGATCCTATCCACAACTAAGTATCACATTAAGTCACTTATTCAATACATACAACATAATCTCATAACTTTTCATGATATGCTTGATTCATCAATTCATATATACCTTGACATGCATACCATATAGACAAATTAACCATACAACCCACTACTAGAACTATCCCTTAGGATCCCACATGTGCAATGAATAAGAGAAGACTCATACCCTCCCTTACCATATGTAGTAATCTTTAAGACAACCATAATAATAGTTGCATACTTGAGTTATTCAATTATCTCACTAAATTAGGGAAATAGTGCAATAACAAACATGAGACCATGTGAGCTACAGGAAATTCGGTGTTCTCCACCCGCAGCGGAAAGATAGGGTTAACACTTGCCTAACGTGTAATCAATTTACATATCTATCTAGGTTGATCCACAAAGTTATAGTCCTATTTGGGCACATAGGTAAGGGTCAAGGAGATTGTTACTAGAAACTTGAATTACTAACGTGGAGGTTTCCATCTCATGAGACAACACATATCTTGGGAATCGGGACTTACTAAAGGTGAAGAAACCCATGTGGGAGGCCAAACTTACTTAACGTGAGACAACCATCTCATGTACATCCCTTTCGCTGCCAAATTTCTATCCCGTTTAATAATCATCATACAATTTATAAGATTTCACATTAATCTCTTCTAGACACCTATAAGAAAAATTCATCATAATATCTCATAGGTATTCATAAGTAAGAACTATCTTTTCACTTTAGAAAACCACATACAAGTGAGTAAACCTTTCACTCAACACTTCATCATAATCATAAGAAGTTATTTTCAATCATATAATGATCATATCTTAACAGACTTGCATACTTCGTAGAAAATTCAACAGTCTAGCGTTAAAGATGAGAAATACATGTTATCAACATCATAATCACACATTAAACATAGAAATATTGCAATCAAAGTAAATCATACTCTATAATCAACTTCAAGAAGAATCAATCTTCATACCTTATTGCCCTATCATTGCCTTCATACTTCAATTAGCAAGAATTACATAACAAATTGTCATAACAAGGTAAATCCAAGAAGTAATAGATAGAAATTAATATTCTACACCTTCACTTAATCACTATTTTTCATAATTATTATAGAATTACAAGGCATAATGAATGTAGGGAAGAACAAGGGTTTAAGGGGGCAATCTTCATTGATTATCAATAATTGACCATTAATAATTAGTTAAATTATGATAAAAGACTATAATTAATCACAATTGATTAACAATTTCGTTTTCAAAAGAGAACCCATGTCTATTTTGAAACCACAGTTTTAGTGAAGTTGAAAATCATTTTTTGAAGGGCCTCTTGGGGGATGAAATCCCAAGTGTGAAAGAAACCATACCTTGTTGATGATCTTTATACGAATTTGAGATGAAAACTTTGAACATTCGTCCTTGAATTGGAGTCCTAGTGTTCTTCAATGGAGATTGAAGTTTGGGGAAGAGAGAAGCTGGACAGATGTTAGAGAGATGTGAGTTCTGGAATTGTGGGACTTGGGTTAGTTTAAATAGGCTTGGGTCTTTATATAGGTCCTTAATTAACTTCATTAGACCTCCCTTAACCCTTAATCAACTAAATAAACAACTAAATGATTAAATGAAGCAACATAAAATGTCATAGCAAAACTAGGACTGACCTACGAGACCTTGACCTATGGTCCGTACGTCAGTAGACGCCTAATGCACCAACTGTCCTGCACTACCATCATTTGTGTAGGAGACTATGCATTTTGGACATTTTGTAAAATGGCTAAGTTTTGAACGACGGAGGACTCGATTCCCTGTCTTCCTACCTATACTTCGTCGCTTGTAATCGTAGGTGGCGGTTACTGCCTCTTTTTGCAAATTTGGGTCAAATGCAAGGGTCCTCTCCAAGGACCCTTAGGGTGGTCCTTGGGGAGTCGTACCTGGAAGTTTAGACCGTAAATACACTTTAACACATTCTTAACACCTTTCCACCAAATTTCATCAAATTGCTAAAACCCTGTGAAATAGGCTAAGGCACACTAAACTCTATTTCACAATTCACCAGACGTCATGGACGTTCCTTGACGTTTTGACTCTAAAACATCCTAAATGATTTTTATTCATTATTTTAGGTCTTAAAACAGTTGTACCATGTTTAGTCATCATGTGAGGCTCTAGATTAGACCTTAGAGTTTCAGAGTGTTACACTAGACTTTTGTGGATTGTTGTGTTGACGTCCACATCTAATCTAAAAGATCTAGAATTATTCCACTACTTGTATCCTTTTGTGAAAGTATAATTTGTGGTATGAGTTAAGTCCAATTGGTAACTCCTATATACAATTGGTATCTCAATAATGTGAAATCGGATGTCATAATCACTACAGAGGTTCCATAAGCTAGTAAATTGAAACTAGAAAGGTTTGGTATCTGGCCTAGGGGAACTATATATGTGTGAGTGAACAATAATGGTCATCCACGGGATAAATAACTTATTAAAAAATTTAATTGTCTGTGATTTGTGACTTGGAATATGTGAATGTGTGTTTCTTGTCTCCTGAAATTATTGTGAACATAAGGGTGGTAATTGCTTGACTGTGATGGTGTGGCTAAGTTCACCATAAATTTATGTTTAAGATTTGATATGTGCAATGTGTTAGCCTAATTGATTGAAGCTTTTGAGTCGTCACTGTATGGGTGTATCTTGGGATGTGTAAGGTCGCGGTGTTGGATTAACGAATCACAAACTTATTCGTGCATCCTAAGTTGACTTAGAGGTAGGTCATGATAATACAAGTTTGAGAAGTATTATAAAACTTAAGGTAAAGCTAGGAACATTTAGGGGAATTTTGAAGATGAAAAAAACCCAGAAATTAGTGGCTAGTGTTCTGGTTCTGCCAGAGCCATTGGGACGATAAAGCCCGCCACTGCGGGGTTTCTTCCTCCAAAGGGATAGAGTGAGGCAAAACATAGGCATGTCTTCTTTGATTTACCCTAACATATATTTTAGGCCCTACATGGTGTCCAAATTCACCCCCAACTAGCCTAGAAGTGTTTAGCAACAGAGGTAGTAGATGATAAAAACCTCAATATTAAGCAAAAGGCTACTTCAGGCAGCAAAACGAGCATTCATGTGCTTATAAAATTGAAAGAAGTCGAAAGACAAAACAAGATTGTTCTAAAATTCAAAATAAAAAGAAGCAAATAAAAACTAGCTCATAACTCCTGTGACCAGGAAGTGTTGGTATTAGAGTTTAAACTTTTTCGGGGGCATTAGGTCGGTCTTGTCCTCCCTTAGTTCCTGAAACTAATGTAATCTTCTAGCTCAGTTATTGGAAACTTCTGCCCAAGGGTGACACAAGTGAAAAAAGTCTTCACCGCCTTCCAGAGCTGAATCATCGTGAGGTCCCTTGCAAAATTCTTCTTCCGCTCCTAGCGCAATTGACGACAGAGCATCTTGACCTCCTGGGCGGTGTTGGGTTGAATCCGAGTAAAGTCATCATAGGTGCTACGCATCTTCTTCCAGACCGTCTATACATCTACCTCGACCCGTCACTTGAGAGTGGGTCCTCTTCGTCCAAATCCACGGTTGCATTGTTGTTACTAGCGTTGCCAGTCCTCCTTCTCTTGCTCCTAGAAGTAGAGCCAGACCTGACGAAAAGGGGGTTAAGGGGGTATTCATAGGTAGTACCTCATAGGCATCGAGAAGTGGTTTCCCTGCTCGTTTGCACAAACAGTAATGAGACCAAGGAAAAAGAACACCTTCTTGCTGCCTTTTTAAAACATCTTTCACTCATAGAGAAATTGTGCCCCCACATTCAGATGGATGATCAATATAGAGCACTCCACCACCAAGGCATGAGGAAAGGTCACATTGGTGTGGTATCCTGACGATTTAATCCTCCTAGAAAACAAATGGAGCCACTTCTTAGCATCATGTGATCACTCAGTACTAGTGATGCCTTCCGTTATAGCCCTGTAGACATAATCCTAGCGCGTAGGCTATACAAGAGTGTCTCTCAACCACTCCAGATCCATATTCCTCAGTCAGTCCTCGAAATCATGGTTGCAGACATCGGGTACCTCTAGGGTCTTAATAATAGTAGTGGCATTCAGAAAGATGTCAAATCCCAAATGCATATGACGGGACTAGGATTGTCCTAGTGGATGGTGGGTATGATAGTGTAGAACTACTGCACCCAATTAGCTCTAGGAGAGTGGAAGCGTCAGTCAACGAGATCCACCCAAACTCTACCAATCAAGCATAGAGTGTAGGCTCTTTCCTCTCGAACCTGTACAAAACAAAACCCCTCTCACAACAGAAACCCGTATTTTAATAGTCATGATGTCTCTCCCGACTAGCGATGTTGGGAAAATTGGATTGAGGGCAAGTGTTTGTCATTTTGTCCTACTATTTGGAAGCCTGCAATTAGTGAAATATAAGTTAAAATGCGATAGGACTATCAGTACAGGATAGAAATTTGGGAAAGAGAGAATTTAGGTATTAAGGGGCAGGCCACTGGTCAAATCCCGACATATCGGGATGATGCATGGAGCCATAGCGGGATGAAGATCGCCCTAGCGAACTTCATCTGGGACAAACACCAGGCACAATAATGGCACCTTTTCATCCCAAAATACGCGTTTTGACAAAATTCTAGCAGATTAGGGTATATTAACTATCCTAGAACGTAAATCGGCATTTATTTCAAACAAATAACCTCAAAACAGTGCTCAAATTTGAGTTCACGTCAAGAATACTCTTCAACTCCCACCACCCTATTTTACACCAATTCTACAGTGTACTTACAAAATTCTTGCATCCAGGACGTTGTGGGAATGTTGGGTACATAAGGTAAGCACTCAAGCTATGTTTTTCTAACAAATCAAGAAACCTAGTTCGAATTCGAAATATCCCCAAATACCATTTCTAAAAAATCCAATAAGAGCATGCATTTGTTTTTTAGGCAACTAATGAAAGTAGAGAGGGTGAGAGACGAGAAATTTACCTTAACTTGACATTTCGAAGATTTTGAGCTGAGAGAATTTTGGGAGAAAGTTGAGGTAATAGGAAGGAACGGGGAAAATGAAAATTTTCTATTCTTGCTGCCGATCTCCAATTATAGAAGGAGATCCCTTGACATAGTAGCCCTGCCCCAGCGTAAGGACTGTAAATTAAAGTTTTTTCATTTATTTATATGTTCATGTATTCTCACTTAGTTGTCGAGTATCGTATTTTTATTAAGTCGATGAACTAAAAAGTTACCATTTATCGTGATTTCATGGTGGAACAATTCTTTAATGTAAAGGTAAAATCGAGATAGGGTGCATAATTATTCATGCGCTAGTCATTCGAGGAAAAATGAGGGGTAAATTGGTACCTATTGTAACGACCCAAACCGTAGTTATTTAAGAATAAAAAAAATATAAGAAAAATTTAGGGCCACTGCCCCGCCATAGAGGGCATGTTACCCCTAGGGCGGCGGCGCAAGAGCAGGATCAGCGAAACAGAACGTAAATGGAAAGAAATCTTTATTTTTCCATCTTCCTAAAATACCTAAATAATGTCGTAAAGCACCCTAGAAATCTTAGAAAAGTTGATCTAAGCTTGGAAAGGAAGAAGAAGGAGGTTTATAGCATGAGTGGCAATATCTTACAGATTACAGGCCAAATTCTCCCTTACAATGCTCTGGAGTAGGAATCGAAGTCAATAACTCCATGCAACTTCTTGGCACCAGTATAGGCTAGGTTTTATGATTGACTAGTTTAAATATGTGCTCACTACGTAATATATCTGAATCAATGGTAGGATTTATGTGTAGGACTTCATGCACCAAATGATTTATGAGTTAAGCCTAGGAAGGAGCCTTAGAGGAGGAATTAGGTCTGAGTATGGTCGCGCTAGGGTTTGCATGAGGTGTGTGACGAGGCACTCCTTGTGAGTGATGGTTGTATAGCCATGTTTGTGTAATATATGCATGCTCTAACTTCATTGTGATACTTCTATATGTATAAATGTTGTAATATTGATCACACTTGTTGTAAATGAGATAAATGAATAATGCATGGATAAAATAATGATATAAATGTATGATCTTGATTATATACTTGTGATTGTGATTGTGGTGTCTATTTGGGATGGATTGTCACGTTCCGCCATAACTAATTTGGATTAGTTTCCATGTTCCAACATAACGTCAATATTGGATTGCCACGTTTTGACAAAATATTGGATCGAATTTCCATGTTTCGGCATAACTTTGTAATCGGATTGCCACGTTCCACCAAGCTAACTGTTGGGTTTGGGTTCCATGAGAGGACCAACTACTTGACATAATTGTGATAATTAAGAACTGTGAAATATGTTGTTGTTCTTCATGTCGATGTTATCGTATATGTTCTATATCTGTATGTGATGATATGGTTGTGTTGAATCATATATGTTGACTTGGTGGCCATATGTTCTGATAGATTATGTTTGGTTGTGTTGAGCAAACTCGTGGAGTGTAGTGGAGAGACAAAGGGTACTAGTGAAAAGTAATGGATAGCTAGGGTTGTTTGGATATTGAAATTACAAAATGGAAGTAGATGTAGGTGTTGTGAGGAAGTGTACATAGGCGGGTTTCACCTTGGGGGGTGGGGGGTGGGAAGATTGGGGTTAGTTCTAAGAAATTTGTGGTGGGGTACTATGTGATCATAATTGAGTAAGATAATGAGAAAGTAAGAGTGTGTATGGGTAGATCAGTTGAAGTGTGCATGTGCAAAATTTAGGGTTCATTAAGGTGTTAGTATGTTTAGGTTATGATCATGAACTAGAAGAGTAAGTAAATGGAGAAGGGCGGTGGTAATCAGAAATTTTATGTTCTAAGAAAAGGGTAACGGTGGAGAACAGGGTGGTCAACTTTATGATCTTATTACTTGATTGTTTATGTTATGAGGTGGGAGTCACGTTGGCTGATAATGCCTACTAGTACGTGTGTTTTGTACTGAAACTACTCTTTCTATGTCTTTTTGACTACTTATTCTCTCTTAATTACATCCTTATAACAGTTTACATGTAGTAAATATTAATTGGGATGCATTATATATCTATTTAGCTAGGTTATTGTTCAGAATTACAATCTCATGTATATTTTTTAATTTTCAGCTCTTATGAATCATTTTTCCGGATAATTTTTACGTACATGTTTATAATTTTCTCATACATTCTGTTTCTTTGGTGAATTTTGTCTTTTTTTCAATTAATTAGTGAAAAAATATACGGAAAAGGGCCTAAAAAACCCTCAAAGTATTGGAAATGGTATAAAATTACCCTCCATCCACCTATTGGCTCCAAAATACTCTTCTCACTCACCTATTGAGTCCAAAATACCATTGCCATCCACCTTTTAGTTCAAAATTGACCACTTATTTAACGGTTTTATATTTAAACTATTTAAATATTTTTTAAAATACGTGGTGCTCATCTATTTATTATAACTTAACTTATTAGTATAATTTATAAATCAATCCAGTACCCACCCATTAATAATTAAACTCCTCTAAATTAATAAACCTGTCACATTATTAATGCAATAACAGATTAGCTACTACAATTAAGTATTTTTAAAAATTTGAGGCGAAAATATCTACAGAAGTAAATTATCATACATTCAAGTGTCTAAATAAAAATTATCGATAAACTTAAAAGTCTGACTATGTTCATCTTAATTATTCTTACATCTCAATTATGTGATGTTAGTTCATATGTAACTTTTTTCAAAATAATATACTAAAGGTTTTAAAACAAATCATAAATATTTATAAAATTATATTTAAAAAAAAGTGCATGAATTAATTCGGGATGTATTACTTCTTTACCTTTAATCATAAATTTCTAATTCAATTTTGAAAGAAAGTCTCCTCCTAATTAAGCGGCTCAACCTAAATTTAATTGGGGCTTGATTCGGACTCGAATAATTTTGGATGTCATTTTCATGGAATCTATAATTTCATCGTGTTTTAGTAGTGTTTATGACGATTTTGATATTATAATTGAATTATTAATAGGATGAGGTTTACTTAGTAATGAGTGGGTAGTGGGTTAGTTTATAAATTATATTAATAAATTATATTATAACCAATAGTTGAATGCCAAATATTTTAAAAAATATATAAAAAGTTTAATTTTAAAACAATTTAAAAAATGGTCAATTTTGAACCTAAAGGTGGATGATAAGGCTATTTTGGAGCCAATAGATGGATGAAAAGGGTCAATGATGAAGAGTAATTTTATACCATTTTCAATACTTTAAGAGTATTTTAGGCCCTTTTCCAAAAAAATATATTATCTTTGAAAAAAAATTAAGCTATCAAGATCAATGATATTTGCAAGTGGGTACTACACTCAAAGCGTTTCGTGTTTAATATGATGCATAGTGCTCATCATCTCCGCATTCGTATTACATAAAATAACAATAATCATCAAAGGAAGCACAACAAATATAATTATCGCGCTACTAGGACAAAAAAATTGAGTTTCAAAGTGAAGGTTTAAGAAATGCAAGAAAAACGATAACAATTGTTTCAGTACCAATAACAATTGTGCCATTTGCTGTTGATGTTATCCTCCAGGTGGATTAGTCCAAGCAGATTGAAAAGCATTATTGGGTAAAAAAATGCCTTTAAGGTGCTTTTGGTATGTAATGACACTTTTCCTTTCCCTTAGCATTGTCAATGTCCTTGTTAGTGTTTTCCCATTCAAGAGAAGAACAATGATGAAACTAATGGTGTCAAAACACAAAGTAATGTGGGTTTCAACATTACTTATGGCACAAGCTTTATATAGCTGCAATATGCACGGTCAATATTGCCATAAGAAATAGAGGATAATTGGGTGCTGATTGAAGTTGTGATCATAGAAGAAGGGTGCACTATGGCTGTGTTTTTAAGTCATTTTGTTGGTCAGATAGTGGAAGAAAAAAAAAAGGATCTTAAGAAGATGAAAGAGGGAAGTCCTAAGACTAATACAAGTACAGTTCAAGAAATGAAAATTGTAACTTATATTTGTGGATACGGCAGATTAAGATGGGTACAGTTCAAGAAATGAAATGCCTTGGAACTTTTTTGTTTTTGTTAGTTGTGATTTTGGATAGTTTGTGCTTCTTTTTTTTTCTTTTGTTTTGGCTTAGAGTGGAAAATGTTTTTCAATTTTCTCATGTTTGGTTGAGCTAAATGTTTTGGAAAATGTTTTCCAAATCAATTCATTTTCCTCAAAATTAAGGAAAATAACTTCCCTTAAAAAATTAATGAAAACATTTTCCAAAGCTCTCCTCCAATTTCAAATTACATTTTTTTGGGGGAAAACATTAATTTAAAAAAAAATATTTTCAATTTCAAAATTTTATTTTTTCACCCGATGTATGATCACCCTCCCCCCTCCCCCCTCCCCCAACACCACCCCCTTCCCAAAAAATTAATTTTGTATTTTAAAAATATTTTCAACTTCAAAATTTTATTTTTAAGCTCCTACCTCCCCCCCCCCGGACAGCCCCCCTACCCACCCCTGCCAGCCCCCTCACCCCACCCCCACTCTCCCAAAAATTAATTTTATTTTTCAAAATACTATCAACTTCAAATTTTTATTTTATCACTCCTACCCCTCCCTCTCTGCCCCCCCCCCCCAATCACCATTACCCAAAAAAATTAATTTTAAAAAATATTTTTTCAATTTCATAAATTATTTTGTATTCTAATAAAAATAAAAGATATTCCTTAAAAATATTTTTCATTCATAAATCAAACACAAAATCATTTTCGAAAAATATTTTCTACTCACCAACCAAACATAAGAAAACAAATTCAAAATCTACTTGTTTTCCAAGGAAATATTTTCTAGGAAAACATTTTCCTTCATACCAAACACACTCTTAGTTTTCAAAGACTTAATGTTATTTTATAAAATTATTTTGACTCCGAACGAAGTATCATAGACTTGCATACACTAAGAAGATCTTTTATAAAGAGCCTAAAAATGTATGAAGTATCATAGACTTGCAGACATTAAGAAGATCTTTTATAAAAAGAGCCGAGAAACTTATGAGAAAAGAAGTATGGTTTTAAATTATACAATTTTTCCTCAATAATCTCTAATTTTCACACTTGGAATCAAAGCAATGATGGGAGTGAATGTATTTTATAATGAACAACACTACAATGGGTAGAACTTACCTGTACTGTGAGTTTATACCAAGTCAATACATGCATGACATGTGTTTGAATTTACATTTAATTTTACTAAATCATAATTAATTTACACGTGTTTTACTTCATTATATTATTTGAAATTATATTGACTTGGTGTAAACATCCGGTGTCGGTAAATCTAACAAGACAAACTAAAAGACTTAATCTTTTGACATTTAGGGGGTGTGTGGTAATCTTTGGTTGGATTAAATGTTTTGAAAAATGTTTTTCAAATAAACTTATTTTCCTCAAATTTAAGAAAAATGACTTACCTTTAAAAATTAAGGATAACGTTTTTTAAAACTCTCTTCTAACTTCAAATTACAATTTTTTCGGTTGAAAAATCAATTTAATTTATCTCACCCTCAAACCAGCCCCCCACCCCACCCCCAAAAAAATTTAAAGCTTGTTTTTAAAAATTATTTTTAAGTTCAATTTTTTATCCACCCTCACACCTACCCCCAACCGCCTACCAATACCACCCCCTCCCCCAAAATAATATTGAAAGTTGTTTTAAAAAGATATTTCTAATTTTAATTATTTATCCACACAAACACACACACGCGCCCTCCGCCTCACCCCCCAAAATATAATTAAGTTTAAATTTTAAAATAATATCTTCAACTTCAATTTCATTTTTATCACCCCTACCATCGAACTCCCAGCCCCCCACCCTAAAAAAAATTTAAGTTTGTTTTTTTTAAAATATTTTCAAATTTAAAATTTCATTTTTCCACTTTTATCCTCGACCCCCCCCCCCCGAACCTCCCACCCAACCCCCAAAAAATTTATGTTTGTTTTTATTAAATGTTATCAACTTCAAATTATTATTTTTTGTCACCCCTACCGCCGCCCCCCTCACCCGCCCCCAAGAAAAAAAACACCCACCCCCACGCTGAAAAAAGTTTTATGATTGTTTTTAAAAAATATTTTCAACTTCAAAAAATAGTTTCTACTCTAGTAAAAATAAAAGATATTTCTCAAAACATTTTTCATTCATAAACCAAACACAAAATCCTTTTCAGAAAATATTATCTACTCACCAACCAAACATAAAAAATAAGTTTAAAATCTACTTGTTTTCTTGGAATTCGTACCAAACATACCCTTAGTAGAGAGAATTCACAGAATTCAAATATAACATTCCATTAAAATCCAATACAATAAATATTTCTTGGTGAACTACAGATATTCTTACACTATTTTTTCAAGATTTAATAAAATTTATTAGAGTCCTCTGTTACTTGATATAATTACGAATACAAACAATTCAATCAAATTCGAAAGGACAACAAAAGTTATAATTCCAATATTTGATGAATAATTGTTGAAGTATTTTTTTTTATTTGGGAAAATATATTGCCATTCATGTAATATAAAGATGGGGCCATACCTAAATATGAGTATTTCAGGTTGATTTTTTTTAAAAAAAGTTGGAAGATAACATATTTGATTATTAAAATGTGGTAAGTGGTAACCAATACAAATTAAAACATGTTTGTCATAATAAGAAACTAAAAAGGCAATGGAGCCTCTAATAAAAATACAATGCAACAAACACTCATTATACATGTCTTATGTGTTGTCTACTATGATTACTATTAAGAACTAAATGAAGGTTCTTCAAGAGTAAAAGCTCAAAATATAAGCATAAAACAAAATTTAAACAATCGATGAGTCTAATTTTTTTGGAAAAAACGTCACATTTTGTATCACAATTATGAATGAATAATAAATGATATTTTTATCGAAGAAGCTTTCTGAACAAATTAAAAAAAAAAGTTCCATCACCAATATATTAATATTTTCTTTACATTTTAATGTGGTAAAGTTTCTTTCATATGGACTTTGAAATATAACAAAAATTAAAAAAAGAACAATAAAAGAAGAAAACTAAATCTATATATGCGTATAAGCAATTATCTGGATACCGTCAAAAATATTGTTCATATAAAGTTTGTATAAATCAAAATTAAAAGGAAGAAATATTTCATGTCCATAAGATTGGCTGTCCAAAAATTCAATGAATTTTCTATCATAAATGAAGATTACAACAGTTTATAATTAGTCATATAAATGAAAATTTGAGAAAAAGTAAAGAAAAATTATGATTGGTTCCATTTAATTTTGAAGTAATTTACAAACCCATTCATCTGAATAATTGTTCCTTTCTAAATTCTTTAGCATAAAGATACTAAAAGAATCAAACATAAAAGAGATAAATAAAAATAGAAAACAAACATAAAAGAGATAATAAATCCTGAAGCAAACACAATGCGAACAATTGAAATGAACAATTATGATACTGATCAAATTTTAAATCTGTACCGTGATCAATAAAATTCAAAAACATCAATTATTTAGGATGTAGATTTGGATAAGCACAGTTTAAAAATTTAAAAATAGAGTGAAAAAGGAAATGAGAACTTGTATTTAGTTGCTACAAATAAGAAAATTTTGTTTCAAAATTATAAATAGTGTTATGAAATATTGTATTGTAGTGAATGGCTATCGTGTGGAGTCTTTTACGATACGGCTAGGAATTCTATTTGGGGAACAAGTTAGATTTTTCCAATAAATAGAGGAGTCCTCTTCATTGTAAAATCATCCCTCAAGAGAAATAATAAGTTTTCTCTTCTCTCTACTTTCTTATTATTATTCTATAGTTTCATAACATGTTATCAGCCGTAGATTCTACCCTCTCAAAAAGTGAAGGTTAAGTTTGAAGAATTGATAAGATATTATTTATTATTTTGCTTTTAATTTTTATGGTCAATCTTACAAAATTGGAGTTCATTGCCCTTCATTGTTTGGGAAAGAACTACATTTCATGGGCGTTGGATGATGAAATCCATCTTGATGGAATAGGTCTTGGAGTCACCATAAAAGAAATAAATAAGACATCAAAGCAGAACAATGTGTGGGCAATGATATTATTTTGTCACAATCTTTGTCAGATTCTAAAAATCGAATATCTCACAGTTAAGGATCCACTTGTTTTGTGAAAAAGCCTAAAGAAAGATACGATTACTTGAAGAAGGTCATACATCCAAATGCACAATATGATTGGCTGCAATCAAGGCTACAAGACTTTAAGTCTATACATGAGTATAATTCTGCCATGTTCAGAATCACTTTTCAGTTGAAATTATTTGGAGAAACGGTTATTGAGATTGATATGATGAAAAAGACATGAGGTTTCAAAAAGTATTCCGAACTAATTTCTCATCTTCTTGTGTCTTAAAAAATAACGATTTATTAATGAAAAATCATGAGAATCGGCCTATTGGATCTAAACCACTTCGTGAAGTAAATGAGGTGTATGCTCACCATGCTAGGTGTGAAAAAGGTTGCAACCTAATTGTGGTTGTGGACGTGGACGTGGACATGATCGTCGTTATGGTCAAGAACGTAATTCTTTTTCTGGTGTTAATCATTCATCAAATAAAAATTACAATCAAAAGAAAAAAAGAAATGATGAAAAACGCAAAACGACTAGTGAAGATTGTTTTCGATGTGGTGGAAGAGGTCATTATGCATGTAATTGTCGTACTCTCAAACACTTGGTTGAGCTTTAGCAAGCATCACTAATGAGTAAATAGAAAATCCTGAAGCAATCTTGTCTCTTAAAATCAAGTTTATATCACACACTTGGATGTAGCAGATTTCTTCGCACATCCTGAAGGAAAGATAGATCACTTAATTGGTGGTGGATCTGTGAACATGGAAGAGTGATTTTTCATGGTAATAGTTATTAATAAAATTCATGCAATCATAGTTGTTTATATGAGTATTAGTATTAGTATTTTAAAAAGTTCAGTCATATTTTTTTAGTTCATTAATTTGTTCCATCTTAACTAGATAATTGATTTATTTATATGATTCTAATGTGATACTGTTAATCAAATACTCATTTTTATGATGTGTTTGTATTATATTAGGTCTTTAACTTGATATAATGTTAAAAACATGCAATTTGTTTTAACTAGGATTAAACAATTATTTTATTTTATTTTTTTCTAAAGACTCGTTATTGACTTAGAGGATGCAATAAATTAAGGCTCAACTACTAATATTTAATTATTAGTTTATAACATTGATAACTATTAAATAAATTGTAGCCTTTTGACAACATTAATATTTAATATATGTTTATTTTGCCTATGAAATATCATGTGAAGATACGAATAATTCTCAAAAACATACTATCAAAATATGAAGATATTTTGCTTGAATGATTCTGGCACAACACAAACATATTCAAAAATAAGAAATATTCCTCGCATTTAAGTATGGACAAAATAAATGTTACTACAAATTTTGGTAGTACTAATATAATTGAAGTCTTTGGAAGAGTCGTTGCAATTTCACCTAAGGGAAGTAAAGTCATCATAAATAATTCTATGTTTTCTCACTAATGTCAAATAAACATGTAGAGTTTTAAAGATAACAATGAAAATGGTTATCATATAAAATCAATGGATGACATAAATTTTGAATATCTTCGTATTACCAAGAATGTTTCTAGCACATATGTGTTATAGAAAAGTTATATGTTTTATCTACTGGCTTGTATTGGACAAAAATTAGTGCAATTAAGACACATTTTATGGTAAATAAGAAGTTTACTGATTCCAATACTTTTGTGAGACGAATTATAGAGAATCAAATCGACATCTATTTAAGGAACTAAAATTTCTTTTAAATGGTGAACTTTCTTGTAATGCTTGTTATTAAGGCAAGTTAATTGTGAAACCATCACCAACGAAAGTTAAGATTAAGCTCCATACGTCATGAACGTATACATGGGGAGATTTATGGACTTATTCACCAACCTAGTGGGTCTTTTAGATGCTATATGGTTCTAATAGATTTTCTTCTAAATGGTCTCTTGTGTGACTATTGTCATCTCATAACTTTGTATTTGCAAAATTATTTGCAGAAATAATAAGATTAATGGCACACTTTCATAATAATCAGATCTTCCTGATAATTTTTTGCAGAGTTTTCATCCAAATCATTTAATGATCATTGTCTATCAATTGGGTTAAGAGTTGAACACCATGGTTCTCATGTTTGTACTCAAAATAATCTGTTAATTCATTAATTAAACGTCTGCAGTTAATAGAAAGACAATTGATTATGAAAACTAGGTTTCCCACTTCTATGTGGGGACATGAAACTTTGCATGCTGCAACACTTATTCGTTTAATACAAACAAATTATCATAAACTTTCTCCACTGCAATTGGTTATGAGTCAACAACCTAATATATTCCATCAAATAAGTTTTGACTGTGTAGTACATGTGTCTATAACACCAGCCAACCGCACTAAGATGTGGCTACAAAGAAGGTTAGAAATAAATGTTGGGTTTGAATCACCCTCCATTATTTTCAATCTAGAACCATGTGAACGGAAACATATTTACTTCTCGATTTGCAGGTTGTCAGTTTGATTAGACAGTTTTTTTTCAAAATTAGGGGGAGAAAATAGTGAAATAAAATGAGAAATTTTGTGAATATTTTATCATTGTCTCATCTTGATCCATATTTTTCTATTTCTGAGTAAGAATTACAAAAGATTATTCATCTGTATGAAATTGCAAATCAAATGCCACACACATTAACATATTTTAAAACAATTACTAAATCACATATTCCTGCCAAAAATGTCTGAATTAAAATTGATGTCCCTATAGGATCATCCACTAGTGTCAAAATTAATGAGTCAAAAGCACGTGTAAAGCGTGATAGACCATTGGGTTCTACAGATCAAAATCCTAGAAAATGAAATAATCAATGTCAAGATGACACTATGAAAGAATCTCATATGAAATTTCAAAAATTTGAATAATTTAGATATCCATGATGGAACTAATAAACATGAAACTCAAGGAAATAATGTTCTAACCATAAATTTAATAGATGTTGAAACTAATTAGAAATAGTGATTGATTATGTCTTTACATATAATGTTGGAACAAAAAATTTGCAAGATAATGAGGATCTTGAACCTCAATTGTCATAGAATGTCGAAAAGAAATGATTGGCTTAAATGGCAAGAAGTAATTGAGTATCAATTGATTTTACTTGTCAAGTGTGAAGTTTTTGGACCTATAGTTCAAACACATAGTGGTATTAAATATGTTGATTGTAAATGAAATTTTGTGCGAAAAAAGAAATGAGAAAAATAAAATACAAAGGTATAAATTACGCCTTATAGCATAATGATTTTCACAAAGCCTTAATGTCAATTATTAAGAGGCATACTCACCCTTTATGAATACAATAACATTATGTTATCTCATTAGTTTCACAGTCCATGAGAAACTTGAAATGCATTTGTAGTATGTAGTTAAAATCTACCTTTACGGATCACTTGATGATGATATATACATGAATTCTTGAAGAATTTACGATGCCAAAATCATGTTATTCAAAATCTTAGGAAATGTATTGAATTAAGATGCAAAGATCATTATATGGTTTGAAGCAATACGTATGCATATGGTATAATCGTCCTAGTGAGTGTTTAGTTAAGAAAGGTTATACAAATGATGCAATTTGTCCATATGTTATAAAGAAAACAACATCATAATTTGTTGTACTTGATATTTATGTTGATGACATAAATCTTACTGGAACTCCAATAGAGCTTCAAAGGGTAATTGATTTTTTAAAGAATAAATTTGAGATGAAAGATTTTGGAAGGATAAAATTATGTCTTGATTCACAAATTCATTATTTCACAAATGGTATTTTTGTTCATCAATCTGCCTACACAACAAAAGTGGTTGAAAATATTTTTTATGGATGAAGCGCATCCATTAATTACTTCGATGGTTGTTCGTTCAACTGATATAAATAAGAATCCATTCTGACCTCATGAAAAAGATGAGCAAATCCTTGGTTCTGAAGTACCAATATTGTAGTGAAATTGGTGCACTAGTGTATCTTGCTAATACTACAAGGCCTGATATAGCTTTTGTTGTTAATTTGTTTACAAGGTATAGTTCTGCTACTACTAGGAGACACCGAAATGGAATCAAACACATTTTTCAATATCTTAAAAGGACAACTGATATGAACTTATTTTATTCTAGCAATTATAGATTCATTCTTGTTGGTTATGATGATGCAAGATATTTATTTGATCCACACAAAGTTTGATCCCAAACAGATTATGTGTTTATATGTTGGAGGACTGTCAATCTTGGAGATCTACAAAGTTTTCTATCGTAGACACTTAATCAAATAATGTTGAGTTAATTGTTATTCATGAAGCAAGTAGAGAATGTATGTTTGGAGTGTGATAAATTAGCACCACTTTATGTGAAGATAATCCAACATGTATAACACAACTTCAGGGAAGATTCATAAAAGGAGATAGAACAAAAAACACATTTCACCAAAGCTTTTCTATACACATGAACTCCAAAAGAATGGTGATATAAATGTACAACATATTCGTTCAAGTGACAATGTGGCTGACCTATTCAACAATATCAACTTCAACTTTCAAAAAGATGGTGCATAAACTTGGAATGTGAGGATTCAAGTCTCTGGATTGATGTACTCATTCGGGGGCGTTAACACTTTGTAATATTTTTCCCTTAGGATATTTTGTCTCACTGGATTTTCCTTATAAGCTTTTTAATGGGGTGACTAGATGAATATTAATTAGAGACTTCAATAAAGGCTAGGCCTGTTCGGCCGGCCTGGCCTAGCCCGGGATTTAACAGGCCTGGGCTATGACTTTTGGAGCCAATTTGGGAAAACAGATTTTCCGTCCGGCCTGAATAATCCTATTGATTTGTGGGGCTTGAGAAATATGGGTAGGGCCGTCCCATGGGCCAATATAAATTAATTAAAAATATAATATAATATTAAAATTAAAAATTAAAGAGAGTACAAACTCAAAACAATTAGGTTAATATTTCTATTTAGATATTTATACTTTTACTTGAAAAAAAAATCTTAATAAATATTATAAAGATGATTTTATTTGTGGATTTGATTAAAACGTCGTATCATTAACATCTTGTAATATTGTTTTGTAGATATTTAATTTAATAATTTTAAATATAATATAATTTTTAAATAAAGTGGGTTGACTTTTCAAGCCTGTAGCCCACGTACTTGTGGATTAGGGTGGCCATTTTCTGGCTCACACCAAAAAGGGATAGCTCGGCCTGGCCCGTAAAATGTCGAAGCCTATATGGGTTAGCCCGGATGGGGTGGGCTAGCCCATATGGATGGGTCTAGGCCAACTCTAAATTGCTTCAATCTTCTGAGTGTCAACTCTAATACCTTCACTAGAAATAATGTGGCCTAACAATGCCACAGACTTAACCCAAAACTCGTACTTGTAGAACTTGACATATAGCTCTTTATCTTGCAAAGTGTGAAAAACAGTTCTAAGGTGACAAGCATGATCTTATTCATTCCTTGAATAAATCAGTATGTCATCAATGAAGATAATGATGACAACTCTAAATAAGGTTTAAACACTCTGTTCATAAAGTCCATGAATGTTATAGGTGCATTAATCAAACAAAAGGACATAACAAAAAATTCATAATGCTCATACATTCTTATAATAGTTATCTTGGGAATATCACATTCTCTAACCTTCAACTGATGATATCCTGATCTGAGGCCAATTTTGAAAAATCAAGAAGCACAGTGAAGTTGCTTGATGTACCGTGGTTTTGTTGTACTTTCAATGTTTTTTCCTTAAGATTTGCTTGTGTCTATAGCCTTTTTTTGTAGTAGTCCTAACATGTTTTTATCTTTGTGTTGCAGGAAAGATATCCAAACCCAAAATGTAGAAGGCAACTGAGATTTAGTGCAGAGGTGACCCAAAAAGGCCATCAACGGTCCGTCGTTCCATCGACAAACCGCAGATGGTGACTAACAACTAATAGTTCAAGCATCTGGAGAAAATCAAGGTAATCTAACCAAGTGTGGGTAAAAGAAACGGTCAACGAGCGGTCGATTAATCGATGGACCATCTTGTTGAATCAACGATAAGTTAAGAGATATTTCTAGTACCCAAAGTTGAAGAAAGTCTGAGTACGGAACGATGAAAGGCATCGACGAACTATAGATGCATCGATGGACCGTATTTTTCGTCCGTCAGTTGATTCATAGAGGATGCCCGCTAAAGGATGAAAAAAGATACTAAGTCAAGACTGACGGAGGCAGTCGAGAAACGATGGAACGTCTGTGGGGGTTGTCGATAATAGCAGCGTCTTTTGGACAACTATCCTTATTTTAATTCTTTTTAATTTTTTTACTATGTCTTTATAAATAGGGTGTAAAAAATCTCATTTTTAGGGTTGGATTCTATTACTATTGTTCTTAGTTTATGTTTGGAGATTGGGTTTTGCATGTTTTATTATTTAACAACTATTAAATGTGTTCTTACATGCATGGGTAACAAAATCCACAACTAGGGTTGTGGGAACCATGGGTGATTAACAAAGTATACCTAGCTTAATAACAATTCTCAAATCGGTTAATACATATATTGATAGTTCTTTCATTTAAAAGTCTTTTTAATGAGTGCATGCATTAGAAATCGCCTTGTTTCTACTTGCTGGACCAAGGAGGTAGTTAATAAGAAAAGAATATCTACATAGATTTAGTGGGATACTATCTAATAGGCTAGTCTCTATTGGTGCGATGTAATAACTAACCCATACATCGAATATGATGCATAAATGAAGTAAAGGTGAGGGTTAGTAGCTTATACACACGTAGCCGGACCAACGTACTGGGTGAATCCTCTAAATGTTGGACCAAGGATTTACAGATACCTAACTTATCAGTTTGCATGCAAAACACTAGGAAAGAGTTGTTATAGCTAGGTTTATGGCGTTATGAACCTATAGGGAACACTTACACACTAGTTTCGCTCACAACTTGATAAAAACCAAAGTTTTACTCCTATTACTTGTTTAACTTAGAGTTATTGAAGAATTTTGTTTTACAAACCTCCCCTCCTTTATTTATTTATTTTCGAAAGAACTTGACTAAATAGAAGTAATTGTACATTGAAATTAAGTCTAAACCATTTTCCTTGTGGGATCGACCCCAACCTACTAGTTGGGTTTTTTACTTGATGTGACCGCTTATCTTTTTTAGGGGGGGTGTAATTTGAGTGTATCAAATTTTGGCTCCACCACCAGGAAAAGTGACTTTTAGATTAACCTTAATAACGTTACTGAAGCTTAGTCTATGATTTGCTGATTTTACTTTTTCTTTTCTTTTTTTTCCGCATGTCTAGCTCTAGTGTAAGCCAAGTACACGGAGCTGAGGAGAACCTCTAATTCCATTCGATCCTGAATTTAACCGTATATTTCGAAGATTGTAAAATAAGCAGAGCCTTGTAAATCTTGGGGATGGGTCAATAAGGTATCCTCCACCACCTGTTGATGCACACAATGAAGTAGTTGTAGAAAAACAGGCTGAGAATGCTATGAGGATACAACCTCCCATCACAGGCCCTCAAGAATTCTATAGGGGCAATGTGAACATTAATGATTCTGATGGGCCTCTAGTCCTACCTCCTCTACACCATGGGCACACGTTCGTGGTGAATAGTAGTTTGATGCAGATGCTCACTCCGAGGGGTTTGTTTTCATGGTTACCATCAGAGGATCCCATGCTCACATACCCAAACTGAGGTCTGAATGCAAAAGTTGTGTGGGGAGGCCACACTTAGGTATGAATGTCATTGGGTTGCGGGTGTTTCCTCTACATTGATGGGAGATGCAACGATATGGTTTATAGAGCTACCCTATAATTCCACCTACACTTGGGATCAATTGAGAGATGTATTCCTGGTCAAGTACCATCCAGTGTCAAAGAAGCTTAATCACAAGGATGAGGTGAAAAACTTTTTGCCACTATGGGGAGAGACAGTAAGTACCTCTTGGGACAGGTTTACTGCATTTTTGAGAAGTGTCCCAAACCACCACATTGATGATGAGTCATTGAAGGAGTACTCCTATCGGGGTCAAGATGATAACAACAAAATAGTACATCGATACTATTACGGGGGGTTCATATGGTGAGTGCACTTATGTTGAGATTGCAGAGAAGTTGGAGAAAATTTCTCGCAAAAATAAGGCTTGGAATACTAGAAAGTTAGAAACTGGGAGAAACACCTTTGTAGTGCAAGCTACACACAATCCAGCGGTAGATGAGATTCGTGAAGAGATGACTCAAATAAGAACTGAGAACTTTGGCAATGAAACATGTCACTTGATGTGCAGAATAGGTAAATACAGTGAACTACTTTACTAAACCACCACCGCTAGCAGATGAGTACTATTATGAAGAGGATATATATGCAGTGAATGATTAGACAGAGGGTTTCCGACCTAACGTCCAAGGCTCCAATCAGGAGAATCGATGTCAAGGTAAAGGAAATTAGGTCAGAACTATGGTAATTACAACAGAGAGGTCTGTATGTTCGAGATGGAAACTACAACCTCGACAACAACTTCAACCGGGGTAACTATGGTAACAAAAATGAACGGGGTGCGCCTATTTTTCATCTCAAATTTGGAAGTTGCTCCTAGGGATGGTGGAGGAAGAATAGTGCAAGTTGAAGATATGCTGCAGAATATGATGACCTGGTTAAATGCTAGTAATGAGCACACCAAGGAATTGAGAAGTGATTTAGCTAACATTGGTCAAAAGGAGGATGAAAAGGCGGTCTCGATTAAGCATCTTGAGTTACAAATAGCCCAATTGTCTACTACTGTGAACCCACGCCAATCGGGAACTCTTCCTAGCAATACCACTAAAAATCCTAAAAATGATGGAAATTGCCTGATACCCACTACTCGAGGAGGTAAACAAACTATTGATTCACCTAGGCCATTTGTGGTTGAAGATGACATGAGAAAAGATTAAGAGGTGGTGGAAACTAGTGGAGAATTTGTAGAAAACAGTGAAAGAACCAGAGGTCCCTCGAAACGTGGTCCCCATTCCTAGACCTCCACCACCATTCCCTTAGAGATTGGTGAAGAAGACCGAGGATGGTAAATGTAGGCATTTTATCACTATGTTGACACATTTTTTCATCAATGTCCTTTTGATAAAAGCTTTGGAACAAATGGCCGGTTATGCTAAGTTCACAAGGAATATGGTTACAAAGAATAGATCGGTAAGTTTTGAGGATAATGACCAAATGCAACATTATAGTGCTATTGCTACATGGTCTCTTGTGCAGAAGAAGGGAGATCCAGGCGTTGTCACTATTCAACATACCATTAGATTACACTTTGCTAAAACACTATGTGATCTGGGTGCAAGCACAAACCTCATTCCTCTTTCCATTTATAAGAAATTAGGTTTGGATGACCCAAATCTCACTGCAATGCAATTACTGATGGAGGATCGAACAGTGAAGAGGCCCATTGGGATACTCCATGATGTGCTCGTGAGAGTGGAGTTGTTTATATTTCCGTCCGATTATGTGATTCTTGACTGTGAAGTGGACTTTAAGGTCCCTATTATTCTTGGGAGGCCATTCATTGCAATTGGTCACGCCTTGGTTGATTTGGAGAAAGGGTAGATGAAGTTTAGGTTGAACAATGAAGAAGCAACATTCAATGTTTTTAGGTCCATTAAGCAGAGATATGTGAGCTCCAAATGGTATCTGCTATATACTACATGTTGATAGTATGTCTGAGGTACAAATCGAAGAACGCCTAGGTGTTGAGGCTCAAGCGGTCGTGATCATGAATATAGCAAGTGGTGGTACTAAAGAGAATGGGTCTTTGGTTGCACCACTTGGACGGAATAAATATCGGTCCAAACCAAAGAAATTGGAGTTAGATATGAAGCATCGCGAGTCTCCACCCGTGAGACCATTTATTGAGGAGGCTCCAAAATTGGAGCTTAAGTCTCTACCACCTCATCTGAGGTATGTATTCTTGGGTAGAGATGACACTTTGCCGATAATCATTTAAGAAGATTCGAATGTGCAACAAGTAGAGTGTTCGGTGTAAGTTTTGCAAAGGTTCAAACGATCAATTTGCTATACTATTACGGATATTTTTGGGATCCCTCACGAGATTTTTTCACACAAAATCCAAGTCATGCCTGATCACAAGCCTAGTATTGAGCACTATAGACGGTTGAATCCACATATGCAAGAGGTAGTGAAGAAGGAGATCATTAAGTGGTTAGATTCCGGAGTTATGTACCTATTGCAGATAGTAGTTTGGTATGCATTGTTTAGTGTGAAGAAAAAAAGGGGAATGAGAATAGTGCTTAATGAGAGAAATGAGCTTGTTGCAATGAGATCGATAACCGGATAGAGAGTTTGTATGGATTACCTGAAGTTGAATGCATGGACTTAGAATGACCATTTTCCTATATATGCCCTTTATGGATTGGATGTTGGATAGACTCGCTGGAAATTGATGATACTATTTTCTTGATGAGTATTAGGGTTTCAACAAAATCTCTATTTCCCCGGAGGATCAAGAGAAGACCACTTTTACTAGCCCTTATGGTATGTTCTCCTTCAAGAGAATGCTTTTTAAGATGTATAATGCACCGACCACCTTCTAGTTATGCATGCTTTTAATATTCTCCGATATGGTAGAGGATACTATTGAGGTATTTGTGGATGACTTTTCAATTGTGGGCGACTCTTTTGATCGGTTTTTGAATAAATTGGCTAAGGTTTGCAAAAGATGTGAATATTGTAATCTTATGCTTAATTGGGGAAAATTTCACTTTATGGTAAAAGAGGGTATATTATTGGGCCATCGCATCTCGTAGAAAGGGATAGAGGTTGACTGAGCGAAATTTGAAGTAATAGAGAGGTTTCCCCCGCTCATCTTTGTAAAAGGTGTGAGAAGTTTTCTGGGACATGCGGGCTTTTACCGGAGGTTTATTAAAGATTTCTCAAAAATTGCACATCCTTTGGTCAAATTACTTAACAAAGAATGTAAATTTTATTTTAATGAATCTTGTCTTTCCATTTAGAGAGTTGAAGGAGAAGCTAGTGTGTGTGCCCATTATTATTTTCCCAGATTGGATTAAGCCATTTAAGGTGATGTGTGATGCTAGTGGGGTTGCTCTTGGTGTTGTATTGGGACAGAGAAGGGATAATATCCTTCACCCCGTGTATTATACAAGTAATGCCCTAAAAAAAGCACAAAAGAACTATACTATGACAGAAAAGAGCTTCCTGCAGTGGTATTTGCGTTAGAAAAATTTTGCTCCTATTTGCGTGGTATGAGAGTCGTAGTGCCTATTGACCACTCCTCTTTGATATACTTGATGACAAAGAAGGATGCGAAGCTACGATTGATTACATGGATGTTATTATTGCAAGAGTTTTATTTTGAGGTAAAATATAGAAAGAGACAGAAAATAAAATTGCCGATCACTTCTCTAGATTAGAGGATGAAGGTATACGCGAGTTGGGTGAAAAGACTGAAATTGATGATACCATTCTTAACAATCATATATTGGCCACTTCCATTATTTAAATTCCTTGGTTCGCCAATTTTTTAAATTATCTGGCTAGTAATATAGTTATATCGTACTTGTCCTTCCATCAGAGGAAGAAGTTCATGCATTATGTGAAAAATTTCTTTTGGGATGAGCCTTACTTATACCGAGTTATGCTGATGGGCTTATTCGCCATTGCGTGCCAGAGGTTGAGATGTTAATTTATTTGGAGGCATGCCACTACTCGCCTATGGGTGGGCACCATAGTGGTATCCGGACTGCACACATAAATTTGCAGTGTGGGTACTATTGGCCAACAATTCTCCAAGATGTGCACGAGTTCGCCAAGTTATGTGATAGATGCCAAGAGATGGAGAGATTTCAAAAAGGCAAGAGCTCCCTTTAAATCCCATTCTTGTGATTAAGTTATTTGATGTATGGGGCATTGATTTTATGGTCCCGTTTATGAGTTCTCATGGGATGAAATATATACTTGTAGGGGTGGAGTACGTGTCAAAAAGGGTGGAAGCTACAACATTTTCTAACAATGAAGGGAAGAGTCTCACCGCATTCTTGAAAAAAAACATCTTCTCTATATTTGACACACCTAAGTCCATTGTTAGTGATGGTGGATCACACTTTTGCAATAAGTTTTTCAAAGGGCTATTGGAGACATATGGTGTTCGACATAATGTGGCCACTCCGAATCATCCATAGACTTGTGGGCAACTTGAGGTTTCCAATCAAGAGATTAAGCAATCAAAAATGGTAAATGCTAATAGAACGGAATGGTCAAGGAGGCTTGATGATGCTCTTTGGTCCTACCAGACTGCATACAAGACCCACATAGGTATGTCCCCATTCCAACTTGAATATGGGAAGCCTTGTCACTTGCCAGTTGAGTTAGAACAAAAAAACATGTGGGCAATGAAGAAACCGAAGATGGATTGGAATGAAGCTGTGTGGAACACTGACTTAATTGGTTAAATGAACTTGATGAGTTTTACCTAAAAGCATAAGAAAGTTCAACCATCTACAAAGAGAAGATGAAGAAGTACCATGACCAAAAGTTTTAAAACCGAGAATTTGCGGTTGGGGACTTGGTGCTTCTATTCAACTCTAGGCTACGCTTGTTTTCAGGAAAAATCAAGTCCAAGTGGATGGGACCATTCCTTATCACCAAAGTATTTCCACATGGAACGGTTGAGTTGGAGAATAAGGACGGTGCAAAGTTCATTGTAAAGGCCCAAAGGATTAAGATCTACCTAGGGCATGCGGAGAGTGTCGATGAAATGATTGAGGTATATAACCTTGATGAAGCTTGAGTAATCAAAGGATCTTGCGTCTTGCCTCAACGTTAAATAAAGATCTTCTTGGGAGGAAACCCGTGGTGTATCCTCTAGCCGACAATAGGTTTTCTTTTCTTTGTATGAATAGCTGCATTCTCTTGTTTCGTGCTCATCCTCATGCATTTTTTTGAGTGTTGGCTAGAGATTAGTTTAGGGTTCGTTTCTCAAAAGTTTTCAAAAAAACACAAAAAAATAGCTTAATGGGTGTTCATTGTGAAGGGACCAAAACTAAAATTCCGCAGAAAATGGTTTGGTGCACAGATTTATGGACCCCATCGACAGGTCATCATTCAATCGACGGACCGTTAATGGTGTCTGTAGATCCCAATGTGTCTTGAAATTTTTTCTAAGTATTGTTCCAATTGACGGTCCAATCGACGATCCATCGACTTACTTATGGACTTTCAACGGGGTTTCATCAGTCCAAAGAGGTAGTGACCCGACCCGACCGGACCGGTACTATTAATAAAACCGTTCATTAGACTCCAAAATCTTTTAAAATTCTTTTACCAATCGTTTCCTTTCCCTTATTTCCTTCCTTTCTCATCAAAGCACCATATTTCTTCCTTCAAAATTCATCAAATTTCCCCAAACTCCCAACTTCTCCAAAACTACCAAAATGCTCTTCTTCACAAATTCTAATTGGTTTCTATTGCATTCTCTGGTTGGTGTTCAAAGGAGGCAACGTAGGTTGTTGCAAAGATAACCCACCATTCACTCCACTACGATATTCACGTATTTCGATTCCCTTTGCTTGATGAATTCTTGTTCATTCGCTTGTGGAAACGAAAATTAGTATGTGGGTTTTGACTTAGGGACAAAATTGTATGCTTCTTCTTGTTATTATTTGGGTGAAATGTCCCTTAGAATAACCGAAAGCGAATTGATAACAGTGTAATCTATTTAAAATAAGTTTATAGACTTTTTGACTTAGGGTTTTGGTAGACTCTTTGAATTCGAGCATGAACCTTGCAAAATTTAAACCCTTAGGATGAAAAAATGGTCTTTTAATTGTTGTTGTGTGTTGGGTTAACTTGTGTGGGTTCAAAAGGTGTCAAAATGTGATAGTTGAAACACGGCTTGAAATGTTTATCAATAGCAGAAGACCATGTCAACGGATCGACACGCCGTCGATGGGGTCTGTCGATTAGGAAGCCTTAAAATTGTTTCATTCTCAGACGATGGAAGTGGATTGCATTTCTTTGATTGATCGATGGGCCGTTCTGCAGGTACGTCATTTCCAAATAAGACCCTATTTTGAGAGAGTTTAAAAATAATTCTAAGTGTCAGACGACGGAATTGGACTACACTTTGTCGATTGATCGATGGACCATCCTGCACGTTCGTAGTTTACAACTAAATGGTCTTTAGAATGAAGAATCTAAATATTTCCTAAGAGTCGAATGATAGACACTATCGACGGACCGTCAATTCATCGACGGACCATCAATAGTGCCTGTCAACCGGTATTACAGGTCTGAACTGGAATGTGTTTTGCCTTTCCTTTCTCTGTTCTTTTTTTTTGAGTGTGTAGTATGATTTCTATGGGACTAATAACTGCTTTACAAGTACATATGGACCCCAAACTGGACATTGTTTATTCTAGGGGCAGGTACAAGTCTATGGCACCATCCCGTTGGATGATTTGCAATTTCAATGATAAGCGAGCCCCTGAATATGTTCTCCCAGGCACACGTACCCCTAAACCAGCTTCACGAGCCACTCGGGGTACCCCCCAAAAAGTGGCTTGTGGCGTAGTCACTGCCTCCTAGTCTAATAAGGAGCGCTCACCGTCTAGGTCTGCCTCAGACTCTGAAGGAACGTCTGGCTCCGAAGCTGCAGCATTTCAGAGTTGGCCCACTTTTCAGGGTCGAATTAAGCAGTGCCTTCTGTTCCAGATCACTTGGAGCTACTCACTCAGAGGTTCATGCCTGCCAAGCCTCGTCAGATGAAGCCCATAGTTTGGAGTCTTCCCTGGCACCTCAAGAGGATGTCCCTACACGGGTTCCTAAGGAGCCAAACCGATGGTGCACAGATAGTCAGTATTAGGTCTACAGGGAAGCAAAGGTTCTGAATGACAAGGGGGTGATGACTCGGTTGTTGACAGTCGAGCGGATAATTCTTATAGGGAGACTTCATACAATCCTTGATTTGCAGATATTGTTCACCCACCATCGGCTCGAGTGGATGGCAAGAAGTTTGGGGTCGTATAGCGATGAGATGGGTTGAGAGTTTTTTGCCTCCGATGTGGCGACTCTCCGAGGTTTTTTTGATAGGCAGGAGAAACCATCAAAACTGGAGCCACTCACAAATGTTCTAGTCCGAGACTTCCAGGTGGACATTTCTCATACTACTATCAGTCGGTTCCTGTAGGGTGCCTCAACTAGTGTTACTCAGTGGCCCTTACTCCGGTGTTTTGTTATAGGAGGGATTTAATCAAGAGTGTCCAGTTTCATAGGACCATGGATCAGAGAGAGACTGCCAAGAGGTGGCTTGCACAGCACCTTCCCATTGGCGGTGAGGGAGCAGACTGGGTGTTAGAACTAGAGGCCTTATCCAAAAGGCCAACCTCACTTTCACATCCAAGTTCTTCTGGATGTTAGTTCGCCATCGCCTATCTCCGACAACAACATATAATATTCTTATACGGGGATGGAGCTTATAAGTAGCAGACTTGGTGGCCGAGCTGGAGATGGACTTTGAAAAATTATTTATCTCCGTGATACATGAGTGGGATTTTATGACCTCTACTACTTACCCATTCGCATGTATGATGCCGGAGTCCCCATTTGGCACCATGATACCCTCTGGACTCTGGCCAGGACTGTTGATATAGGTCATATTAGGGATGAGGTAAATGTGGCGGCCCTGCGGAGAGGGGATAGAGTTGAATTGCAACCGCTGAATTAGTATTTGGTGGTTACGGTAGAGTAACCTCAAGGGGCTGATCTTGACACTTCAGAGCCCACTGACACGACCCTGGACGAGTTCATGCATGGAACTAGTAGAGAACCCAGTTCCTCCCTGTCTACTCCACCATCCACCCTTTTGCTTCATATGCTACCGTTGATGCAGATTTGCAATGTCGAGGCTGACGACCAGATCAAGAAGAGGGTGTACTAGCAGATGGAGTGGAAGATTCAAGTGGTTAACCAATGCCTTGATGCATTTGACATTCGGGTTCTTGCACGCCTTGCTCCCACCATTGACTTGACTAGTCTTCAGAAGGTTGTGGCGAGTTAGAAAGCCGATATTGACAACATTATGGAGATGAGGGGGTCTGAGCCCGAGACTGTACCTATCGAGCTAGCGGAGGACATTGTGCTTGCTATTTTATTCACAACTGCTACTGAGCCACTGCCTGAGCGACATGTTCGATCCAAAACACACCCTTTCAGCCGCACCATTGAGGGAGAGTATGCCCGTGCGATGAAGAAGGAAAGGATATATCTTGAGGCTTCCAGGAGAGACTCTTTGATTGATGAGGAGATCCGTAAGATGAGGGCTCGACAGTTAGCTGCTGACGCATCTAGTTCAAGGTCTGAGTCTATTGAGAGGAGCACTACTGATCGTGCAACAATTGTTGTGGGCACCACTGATGGTGACCCTACTATTGATGATGCAGCGAGTTTCAGAAAACCGGACCTGCCTACTTGTTGATATCGGCGCTATGCGCCTCAGATTTGCTTCGCCTACCACATTGTATTTATTTTTATGTATTGGGGACAATTTGAAGATATTTTGTTAAAGGTAGGGTAACTGGAAAGTGAGTGTTAGGGTGAAGTTTGAGTAGCCCAACTTATTATCATCTCTTCGGGGTTTTCTTGCATGTGTTCTTTTGCTCCAAGAGACTGATTACTTTACTGTTAAATTGATATGTCGTAACTTTTACAAAGTATGAAATATGAATCATGATGGCTAAGCATGAATGATATCCCGTCGTAACAAAATTCTTGCATGAATAGGTATAAAGAGGTTTAATGTGTTGGCTCTAATCATGATATAGAGATGCACCCAGTACATGACCCTCAAACGAACATTCAAACTAGGTGTCTTACAATCTGATAGGGTAATGAGGTGTCAAGAGAGTGTTAGGAAGTTTGATTGGTCAATTGTTGGTACATAGCTAGAACTTGCCATGTTGGTCCTGCAAAAGGAATATGTGTTAGACGACTAGGAAAGGATCATAGGCCTTCGTACGAATTACAAAACATCTAGTCAAAAATAAAATGAACCAAATAAAATTGTTATCCCTTTTTGATACAAATATGTTGAGCCTATAATAGAACTTTCTTTTCTTCACCAACTCACCTTCCATGGGTTTAATGTGTTGGCCCTGGTCCCTCCTTGGATATGTGCAACTCAACTTAGGTCAAAAGCCTTAGTTGAGGGTGGCTAATGCCGAAATTGACCTGTCTTGTCCCTAACCCAACCTTGGGTAAGATGTACCTCGACTCTGGCAAATCCATAAGTTAGGATGACTATTATGAGTGATGACCCGAAAAGTGGGTATGAAAAGAGTAACCGGGAAAAGAAAAGAAAAATGATCAAGAGAGGCGACTGAGTCAAATTTATCAATTGCAAAATAAAAAAAGTATAATAAATAGAAAAGAATGAAAAAAAAGAGTTGAACAAAAGAAAAAGTAAGAGTCACTTCAACAAAGGACAAAGGGAGAAGCAAGGTAAAGATTAAAGAAAACAAAAGTAGGGCATAAGAGATAATGAAAGAGGTAGGACGTTTAGACGTAATGTCAAATAGGGAAAAATGTACCCATATGTACCATACCAGAGCCCGAGCCTTAATTACAAGCCAAGAAAGTCCTTTATTTATCCTAGAGTCTAATATGGTGAACTTAAGCAGTGAAAATAAGGGAAAGGCTATGGCGACAAGTACTAGCTAGTTGAGAATTTGTTTTGAGTGTTAGTGTTGAATAATGATCCTTATACCCAAAGTTTAAATCAATGTGTGAAAAAGGAGGATTTCTTTAGAAGTGAGGGCACTAGTTGCAATGTCGGAAAGTTAGTACCTCGGTGAGAAGCAAATTAGTAAAGGTGCTGGTTCATGGTTAGTTTATGTCATGGTCTAATCCACATGAGCAAGCTTAGCAAATCTAAGAGTAGAAGCATCCAATAAAGCAAAGAAAAAGTTGGGATTGATATCCATGTGAATGCGGAAGCTTAAAAGAGTATATTTTTATAAAAAGTGTTATGTTGAATCATAGTGCGTCGCATGAGGACAGACAACGACATTAAGTAGAGGGTGTTGATGTACCGTGGTTTTGCGCTACTTTCAATTCTTTTTCCTTAAGATTTGTGTGTTTCTAGAACCCCTTTTGTAGTAGTCGTAACATGTTTTTATATTTGTGTTGCTGGAAAGATGTCCAAACCCAAAATGTAGAAAGGAACTAAGATTTAGTGCAGAGTAGACCCACGAAATCCATCGATGGTCTGTCGTTCCATCAACGGACCATAGATGGTGACCATCGAGTGATTGTTCATGCATCTGGAGAAACATGGTGAAATCTTACAAAGTGTGGGGATACGGAAGGATCGACGGTGCTTCAATTGATCAACGGACAATCTTGTTGAATCGTCTATAGGTTCAAAGATAATTGCAGTACCCAAAGTGCTTCTATTACTATTGTTCTTAGTTTGTGTTTGGAGATTGGGTTTTGCAATTTTAGAATTAATTCAATTACCGGATTTGGTTTTCAAGTGATTTCTTATTAATTGAAGTTGAATTTCTGGATTTTCTTTGAATTGTCAAAGTACGTTCATGTTTTATTGTTTAACAACTATGAATTATTCTCTTACATGCATGGGTAGCTAAATAAACAACTAGGGTTGTGGGAACGATGTGCGATTAATAAAGTAGACCTAGATTAATAACAATTCTCAAATAGGTTATTGGAACTATTGATAATTCTTTTAGCTTAGAAGTATTTTTAACGAGTGCACGCATTAGAACTCGCCTTGTTGCTAATTACCAGGCCAAGGAGGCAGTTAATAAGAAAAGAATTATCGACATAGATTTAATGGGATGCTATTTAATAGGGTAGTCTCGATTGGTGCGAAGTAATAACAAAGTCATACATCATATATGATGCTTAATATAGAGTAAAGGTATGGGTAATAACTTATACACACGTAGCCGGACTAAGTAAGCGGTGAAATTCACTAAATGTCGTACCAAGGATTTAGAGATACCGAACTTATCACTTTGCCAGCAAAACACTAGGGAAGAATTGATATAGCTATGAATACGACTTTATGAACCTATGGGGAACACTTACACCCTAGTTTCTCTAATAACTTGATTAAAACCAAAGTTTTACTCCTGTTCCTTGTTCTATTTAGAGTTATTGAAGAATTTTGCTTCACAACCCCCCTTTTTATGTATCTGTTTTCATAAAGAACATGACTAAATAGAAGTAATTGTACATTGAAGTTAAGTCTAAACCATTTATCTCGTGGGATCGACCCCAACCTACTAGTTGGGTTCTTTACTTTGTGTGACCGCTTATACTTCTTAGGGAGGTTTAATTTGAGCTTATCATTGATAGAAAAGATCATCAATCCTTGGAATAGGATATTTGTTCTTGATGGTCACCTTATTCAACTGACGGTAATCTATACACATTCTAAGGGATCCATCCTTCTTCCTAACAAACAAGACCGGAGCACCTCAAGGTGAGACACTTGGTTCAATGAAGCTTTCATCTAACATACTTTCAGTTGTCCTTTCAGTTCTTTTAACTCTTCTGGTGTCATTCTGTATGGTAGAATAAAGATGGGACGAGTATTTGGGACAATGTATATGTCGAAGTCTATCTCTCTTTCGGGAGGGACTCTGGGTAAATCATCAGGAAAGACTTTCGGGAACTCAGTAACTATAGGAATTGAGGGTGGAGGGAAACAACCTCAACACCTATGTAATTAACTCAGACTAAGTGATATATACATCCCTTAGAAACTTTCTCGTCTTAAGGTACAAAATGAAGCGACCCTTAGGCACTGCTGAACTACTAGCCCACTCTATGACTGGCTCATTTGCAATGTGAAACTTGACTACTCGAGTTTTGCAATCTATTGATACATAACAGGCTTGAAGCCAGTCCATACCTAGAATGATATAGAACTCTACCATGTCTATCTCTTTTAAATCAGCTATGGTATTCTTGTGAATGAAGTTAATAGGACAATCATGATAGATTCTTTATGCTAGTATGGATTCAATACAGGTGTAGAAACAAAGAAAGGTTTATAAAGCATTTCAGGGAAAATTTAAAAGTGATTAGCAACATAAGGAGTTACACAAGATAAACTTGCTCTTGGGTCTAATAAAGCATAAACCTCAAAAGCAAAGACTTTGATCATACCCGGGACAACATCTGGAGAGTTCTCTTTCTCTTGAAAGCTAGTAATTGCACAGAGGTGATTTACCCCTCTGCCAGTACCAGAAGTGACTCCTCTAGGTGTTGCCCTACTTTGTGGAGCAAGTGATAAAGATTGGGCTCTATTGCCCAGATTTCCACCACCTTGATTGTCATTAGGGCACTCTTTCATAAAGTAACCCTATTGACCACATTTAAAGCAACCTGTCTGACCATCACAACATCTGCCAGGTTGGGTGCTACCACATTCAGCACACGCAGAAATCCCACTACTTCTTTGTGACACACTACCTTAAGATTGGAACGATCTAACCTTGAAGTTTTGCGAGCTATGGTCACTATACTTACCTCTGTTTCTGGGCGTAGTTGCACTAGCAAACGATGGTGCATACTCCTTTGATTTCTAGAATTATGGTCGATATGAACCACCTTTCTGTTGGCTAGACTCATTCCCAGTCTTTGCCTTCTTGATTCGGTACTCTTCTCTATACTTCACCTTCTATTCTTCAACTTGTTGAACATATAGCATCATCCTGGATATGTCCATGTCACCTATCAATATAGCAGCCCTACCTTCCTTACTTGAAGCACGACCCAACCCTGCAACAAACAGACTCATTCTGCTTCTCTTGTCTTTCACCATCTCTGGAGTATATAGAGATAGCAGGGTGAACTTCATCGCGAACTCATGTAAACTCATGAAATCCTATTTCATAGTAAAAAACTCCGTCACCTTAACTTCCTTTAATTTGCGCGGAAAGAACCTCCCCAAGAAGGATTTTTTGAATGAAGCCCAACATGGGTGTGGTGCATTTACAGCTCTGCCATCTTTCTATTGGTCAAACCAAGTTCTTTCCACAGCCTTCAGTTGATATGCATCCAATTCAACCCTCTACACATCGACCACACGCATCACTTCGAATAACTTATTCAACTCTTCCAAAAAAATTTCCAGATCTTCAGTAGTGCTTGATCCAGTGAAACTATGAGGATTCATCCTAAGGAACTCACGAACTATTACAGTATCAGCTTCTTTTTGTTGAACTCCTCTCTGTTGCTCGACTTGGTTAGTCACAATCTAACTCAACATCCGGATAGATTTGGAAGTGGGGTTGCACTTCTGGTTCATTAGAGACCTCTTATTCCTCAACATTTTTTCGCGGACGACCTCTGACTGCTCTTTTTGGAAGGATGATAATCTGAAAATACGTGTAAGCACAAATTAGAGAGAGAGAGAGAGAGAGACTTTTAGAGATAAACTCTTCGCATGAAATAAGATGAAAAAGTGAAACATTTCTAAATGTCGTAGCCTCCTTTTCATGGATGTGGCGCGCTTCAGATCGATGGCTAACACTCTACATACACTACATCATAGACACCTAAGGATTCTTGAATTCTATGCTGTAATATCAATTTAGTCACGCCCTGAGCATACACCCTGGGCAAAACTGGCACTTTGAGACCATTGCAGGTCCCCAAGAGAACCCTTGTCCTAGATTTCTTATCTCAACAGAAGTCTAAACTCAACTTGGTAACGAAGTAAAACATGTTCGAAACAAATACTTTATAAACTCTGGCCAAAATGGCACTTGAGTATCAACAAGGAAAACAACTTCAACTGAAAATACTACTAGATATGAAGCCTATAAACTAAATGAAGAGGGATTTTGTAACAGACCTCAAAACATCCAAAAAACTAAATACTAAAGCAATGAAAATGATGTTCTCCGGAATGCGAGGAGGCTTACTACTGACTGTGGAGCTCAGTCTACATCAACGATGTAAGACCCCAAAATGAGTGACGGTGTCTAAATACTAACATGTTTGTATTAAGATTATAAGGTCCTAAAATGAATTATAATTTGTAAAGTTTGAAGAGATTTGGAAGTCGAACGTCCATGAACGACCAAAACGTTCGACGACTAGTCGCCTTTGTACCTCATGTGTCCATGCGTGTTTATATACTGTATGTGATGATATTATTAAGTCTTTAAATGGTCTATAATATTGTTTAAATAATATATATGGAGTTTTGAGATGTTTGGAGTTCAAACGACCAAGAACATCCAAGGCGTTCGAAAGATAACCCTCATCCGAAAGCCGTAGGTGAGGTCTCGTTGATTGGTACTTAGCTTGGGCAGGTTTCAACCCAAAAATTGGCCAAGGACCAATCGATGTAAGCCAAAGGACGACCAGTTTACTTACCTACGACTAGTTGATGGGTCCGTCGATGGTTGCCTGTAATCTGCAGTCTTGCGTCTGTTTTATTAAAGGGGTGAATGAAAAAATAACCACACGTACTAACCTGACTCTAATAGTTTATTTAGATACTTTTGGGTGTATATAATTCATCTAACACGTGAAGAACCCATTCAAAATCCACTCCCAATACAATTTACCAAATTAGACTTTTCCCCCCAAAAATATTCTCTAATTGGTGAAGTTCAATAACATCTTGGAACTTGGATTCCCATGGATTAATCATAATGTTTTAGAGGTTTTAAACTAGACAAAGGTATGGTGATCCTTCATCTCTAGGTAACCTTTCACTAAGAGAGTCCTACTCAAGTTTTCAAACAAGATTTTATGATAAATCTTTCAATCTAGCCATGGGTTCCTTCTCTAAATGTTTTAAATTATTAAATCATGAAATGTAATGGATTCAACATGACTAGTATATGATCTATGTATTCATTATAAGGTTGGCTTTATGTCGATTGTTGTGAGACCATGTATTGCGTTAGATGGATTGTAGCCACTGTTCTAGGTTACATAATGATTTTATTATGGATATCAATCTTGTAGGATTAAAGTAAAGAATGATTGGCTTTAATTGATCTAGTTCTTTTAGTCTATGAATTGATATGTAGGTGATGTGATCTATGTTGTAAGATGAATAAAGTATGAATAAGGCTTGATTTTTTATCTCATTAGCTAATTTCCAAAATGTATATTGTTGTGAAAATATGATTGATGATAAAGTCCTTAGAGAATCAATAGTATTGGATAATTCCTCTATATTCTATGGAATTAATAAGCCTAACGCCTATGTTCAAAGCTTGATCTTGAAGTGTTTTAAGCATGATTTATTTATGAATAAGTGAATGATTAGCTACTTCCTTATATTGATATTATTGATGAAATATGATCTATAATCCATGTAAGTGAAATTGGTTGATGGTCTATGTCCTTCTACATTCTAGCATGTTATCATATATTGTACTCGTTTGTTGCATGACCTTGTAGTAGCTTATGCTTAACTTCATGTATGATTATGGTACCTCAAGATACTACCCTATATTTTATTTATCGATAAAATATTAGTAATGGTCAATGATGACCAAAGGCTAAAGGATTGTAAGAACTCCTCTACTCTTCTACTTCTCTACTTCTTAATAGTAATGTTGATGAAGCCTTGTATGCTATTGTGTGGAATGGTCCACTTATGGTGGCGGTGTTTACTTTATTTCACAATATATATATGTGTTTACCATGTCCTTGAAGGAAAATTGATGAATATATGAACATGTGATTATGATGATACTCTGTGAAGCTTATGCCTACTTTCTATTCTAGTTGTGATTTAGGTTGTATGGCTATTGTAGAAGTATGTGTATATCCATGTTAGGGTAATGTATAGGTTCTTCCATTGATGAGTTAAAATTGTTAATAATCCCTTACCTATGTATCCCTATGTGAATGCATTAATAGTACAAGATAGGAGTCTTAAGTGTAATATGAAGTTGGCTTGTCTTCTATGCTATTGTGTCTTGTGTGGTTTATGCTTGAAAGAGTATTATGGGCTTAGAGGGTAGCAGACTCAATGTGTTTTAGAATAGCCATTATGTAATCATGTTCACCAATGTACACAGTGATATACCGTGGTTTCACGGTGTTTTTAATGTTATATATATAAGTTTAGTGTGTATCCAAAAGCCTTTTTGTATTGATTTTTATGCAAAAGTTACAACCTACAGGGACTGTGCGACCCCTAGGTGGCATCGTAGTGAAGCTGCTGAAGTAAGATGAGGAAGTCTATCCTAAGTGTGGGATTACAAAGTTCATGACGGACCGTCACAGCCACGACGGTCCGTCTTGCTGGTTTGTCATGATGACAAAGAGTAGTCCCAGTACCCAAATTCCAAGAAGTTTAAGTGTTATGGAACGGAGACCCTCGACGGACCGTCGTGCTTGGAACGGTCCGTCATACCTATTCGTCGATGGTAATGAAGAAAGCAGCAGAAGGACTTGTAAAGTATAGGATGACGGAGGCCTTGAAGGCCCATCGTGACCATGCGGGCCCGTCGTGACCATGAAGGCCTGTCACGATGTTTGTCGACTCAGATGCGTTTTGATAGATTTTAAGAAATTATAGTCCTTTTTTATTAGGTTTTTGTTTTTTTATAAATAGTTTTAAAAACCTCGTTTTTGGGGTTCGACTCTTTGTTAGTAGACATTTGGATATTAGACTTTGTGATGTTATAATTTTGGAGAATCTTTAGTCCTCGATTAATTTCAGTAATTGATACACTTTTTCTGGAATTGATTGTTGGTGCATTTGTTGATTAATCAAGTGAACTTCTGGATTTTATTCTTTCTCATTCAAGTGAGTGCATGAATTCTTATATTACATATATGAATATTGTGATTATGACTATGGATAACTAAACTCCATAACTAGGGTTGTGGGAACCATGGGTGAATAAGGAGCTAAAATCTAACAAAAATAACAATTCTAGAATAGTGTCTTGCATGTATTGATAATTCTTTCGCTTAGAAGTCTTTTTAACGGATGGCCAACTTTAGAACTCGCCTTAATGCTACTTGCCAGACCAAGGAGGTAGATAATAGGAAAAGAATTATCAACATAGATTTAGTATATACTATCTAATAGGATAGTATTAATTGGTACGAGTTAATAACTTTGTCAAATATCAAATACAATGCTTAATATTAGGTAAAGGTAAGGGTTAGTATAGCAACACATGTAGCCGGACCAAGTTGCGGAGTGAAATTTTCTAGATGCCGGACCAAGGATTTAGAAATACATAACTTATAACTTTGCATGCAAGATACTAGGAAAGAATTGTTATAGTTAGAATTATCAAGTTAGGAACCTGTGGGGAACACTTAAACCCTAGTTACTTTTATTAATTGATTAAACTCCATCATTTGAATGTGTTAGTTTTTTACTTTGATTTAGTTAGTTATTTTCATTCATGTAGAAATAAAAAGAACACTTTTATTGTCTTTGTTTTCTAAGGAAATGATTGTCTAAATAATAGTAAAATAGATTAAAGTTAAGTCTGAATTATTTTTCCTCGTGGGAACGATCCCAACCTCATTAATTAGGTTCTTTACATGATACGACCGCTATACTTCTTATTTGAGAAGTAAGTTTGAGCGTATCAAATTTTGGCACCACTGTCGGGGAAAGTAGCATTTAGATTAACTTAAACTTATTACTAAAGTTTAGTCAATATTTTCTTGTTTTTACTTTTCTATTGTTTTTTATTCTTGCAGAACTATCTTCTCTGTATGCCAAATACACGGAGAAGAAGAAAACCCTTGTTTCCCTACAATCACGAATTAGAGTGTACACTACGCAATATGAATAGAAAATTGGGTATAAATGATGGTGATCCAAACGAGAACATCCCATCTTCGGTTGATGTTCATGGTCAGTTATTACCCGATGATCTGGGTGAAAATAAACAAAGGGGACAGAATCCCGCTCCACGCCCTCAAGAATACTACAGAGGATATGATAATATAGAATACTCTGATGGTCCACTTGTCTTGCCCCATTTACCACAAGGCCACACCTTTGTGGTAACTAGTAGTCTGATGCAAATGCGCACTGCTAGAAGTTTGTTTTCAGGGCTACCTTCTGACGACCCACATGCCCATATCGCTATGGTAAGGGTAATGTGTAAAAGTTGTGTAGGGATGCCTGATTTGGATTAAGATATAATAAGGCTAACACTATTACCTCTCAAACAGACGAGAGAGGCTGATATTTGGTTCACTGAGCTCCCTTATAACTCAATTTTCACTTGGAACCAATAAAGGGACGCTTTTTAGCACGCTACTACCCGATCTCCAAGAAACTAAGCCACAAAGACAGAGTGAACAACTTTGTGGCACTACCAGGAAAGCCAGTTAGTAGTTCTTTGAATAGATTCACCTCATTTTTGAGAAGCATCCCCAATCACCGCATAGATAATGAGTCACTGGAGGAATATTTCTATCGGGGACATGATGATAATAATAAAGCGGTGTTGGATACTATAGCGGGTGGTTCTTAAGGGGAGTGTCCTTATGCCGAGATTGCCCAAATATTAGAGAAAATCTCTTGGAATAATAAATCTTGGAGTACTAGGAAGTCAAATACTGGAAGAAATACCTTCGCAGTGCAATCCACTCAACACCCAGCCACAGATGAGATTCATGAACAGATGGCTCAAATAAGAACTAAGCTTGGGTTGGTATTAAAACATATCACGGGGTGCAGAAAAGATAAACGTAGTTAAGTACTTGCCTAAACCACCACCAAATGATGAATGCTATTATGAGGAGAATTCCTATGCAGTAAATAAACACACATGGGGTTTTCGACCGAGTACCCAAGGCTCAAATTAGGAGAAATAGAACAAACATCAAGGAAACTAAGGTCAGATCTATGGTAACTATAATCGTGAGGGTCATTATTTCCAAGATGGAAGCTACAACCGCGACAAAAACTTCAACAAGGGTAACTATGGTAACAGAAATGATACGAATGGGCCCTATGTCCCTCCTCAAAATTGTGAAGTTAATCCTAGGGATAGTGGAGATAGTATGGCGCAAGTTGAGGATATATTGCACAAAATAATGAGGAGGTTCGATGCTAGTGATTAGAACATTAAAGAGTTAAGGAGTTATTTAGCGGGTATTGGGCAGAAAGTTGATACACATGCAATATTGATTTAGCAAATTGAGTTGCAAATGGCCCAATTATCTGCGATTGTGAACACACGGCAACCGGGCACTCTTCCTAGAAACACTGTCCAAAATCCAAAAAATGACAAACACTGTATGAAAATTACTACTCGAGGTGGTAAGCAGACCATTTACCCACCTATGCCGTCTAAGGAGGAAAAGGTGATAAAAGATAGTGATAAGGTGGTAGAGGGTAGTGGTGAAGTAGATGATAACACTAGAAAAGATGTTGAAGTGCCTACAAAGGTAATTCCCATGCCTAGACCACCAACCCCCTTTCCTCAAAGATTAGTGAAAAAGACCGAGGATGGTAAATATCGGCGTTTATAACAATGTTGAAGCAGCTTTCTATCAATGTCCTTTTGGTAGAAGCTCTAGAACAAATGCCCGGTTATGCCAAGTTTATGAAAGATCTGGTTACAAATGAAAGATCGGTCACTTTCGAGGATTAATATAGAATGCAACATTGTAGTGATATTGCTACAAGATCTCTCATACAAAAGAAAGAAGATCGGGGTGCGTTCACTATTCCTTGTACAGTCGGGTCATTACATTTTGCGAAAGAGTTATGTGATTTGGGGGAAAGCATAAATATCATTCCCCTCTCTATTTACAAGAAGTTGCGTTCGGGTGACCCAAAGCCCACAATAATACGGCTACTGATGGCCGATTGAACAGTGAAAAAGGCTTGTAAGGATACTCCACGATGTGCTAGTAAAAGTGGAGTCATTCATATTTTTGGAAGATTTTGTTATTCTTGATTGTGAAGTCGATTTTGAAGTGCCTATTATTCTTGGGAGGCCATTCCTTGCTACAGGTAGAGCCTTAGTTGAAATGGAAAAGGACAGATGAAATTTCGTTTGAACAATGAAGAAGCGACCTTCAACATTTGTAGGTCCATAAGGCAGAGTGGTGAGCTCTTATCGCTATCTGCTATATCCTACGAAGAAAAGATGAAGAAGCACCATGACCTAAAAATTGAAAAATGAGAGTTTATTGTTGGGGATTTGGTGCTCTTGTACAATTTTAGGTTGTGTTGGTTTTCGGGCAAGCTCAAGTCCAAATGGACTGGCCCTTACTTGATAACCCAACTATTCCCTCATGGAGCAGTTGAGTTAGAAACCAATGAGGGTGTGCGGTTTAAGGTAAATGGATAAAGAATAGAACTCTATTTTGGGCATCCTGAATCGGCGAATGAAGTGATCGAGGCATACCATCTTGATGAAGACTAAGAAATCAAATGTCCTCAATCGTGCCGTGACGTTAAATCACACGTTGGTTGGGGGGTAACCCAATACTTATAGTTTTCTTTCTAGTAATGGTAGCATTTACTACTAATGGTTTTTGAATTTGAAGGCACATCACCATGAAATTCTACAGAAAATCACCCTGGAATAGTCACTAACGAATACATCAACGGACCGTCACGCTTGCGATGGACAGTCACATGAATTCGTCGTTCCAGGTACGTCTTTCAGTTACTATCAAAATTAGGGAACACGCGATGGAACCCATGACGGACCGTCACATCTACCACGGACCATCGTCGGGGGTTCATTACATTATTAACCAGCATAATCGACCCAACCCGGCTGGGGACATTTAAGATTTTTCAACCTATAAAACCCCCTACCCTTTCATTTGAACGATTTCTTTCCCTCTTTCTCCCGTTTCCCTCCCTTTCAAACTTCCAACTTCCTGCCTCTCTTCTCTATCAACTGATCGCTTCCCCAAATTCCCGAATTCTTGATGTGTCCTTTCTACTGGTCAGAGTCAGCTGCTGTGGTTCTGTTCTTGATCAGCAAGTACCTCCCTTGCTTGTTTTTCTCCTCTTCTCTAGTATGTGTCTCTGTTCTCTACCCATTTCCATAGCATTTTAGTTTTTTTTATTCGTATTAGCCTATTTCTTTTTGGTGGGTCTTCATTCTTTGATCCAATTTTGTCTGACTTAGTTTGAGAATCTTCCAATTCTATTTTAAAAACTCTAGATATAGGTGCTTTAGAATTGCTAGTTTTCTATGTATTTGGGTTAGAAAATTGTAGGTTAACACTAAGAATTCCGTTAGAGTCATACGGGATGATTGTGGCATCCCAGTCTCTCACTTAATGACAAAACAAGACCCTGATGACAGACCGTCGTACCCACGACCTTCATAGGTTCTGTTCCAACACCCCACTATTCGTTTTCTCTAATTATCCACCAATGGATGCATGCGACGGAACGTTGTAGGAACGACGGTCCGTCCTGTTTAATCGTTCTAGTTGTCAGAGATCCTTTCCCTAAGGGTATCCAACTCTTTCTATGTGTCCTCTGACGAACATCTTATATGGACCATCATACGCTCGACGGTCCGTCCTGCACAACCGTCATGACGGTCAGAGAACCATATCTTGAGGGTCTCCATACTTTTTCTAAGTGTCCTCGGACGGACATCTATGAAGGACCGTCATAGCATCGATGGTCTGTCCTACACAATCGTCATGAAGGTCAGAGACCCATCTCCTGAGGGTCTCCATAATTTTTCCAAGTGACCTCTGACGGACATCTACGACGGACCGTCGTTGCCATGACGGTCCGTCCTGCACAACCCTCACGGTTGTTAGAGACCCTCGTCCTAAGTGTCTCCCACATTTTCTAAGTTTCCTCTAACGGACATCTACGACGTACCATCATACCCTCGACGGTCCGTCCTGCACAACCATTGTGACGGTCAGAGACCTCTATCTTAAGGGTCTCAATATTTTTTTCTAAGTACCCCACGACGGACATCGGCGACGGACCATCATTGTCACGATGGTCTGTCCTGCTTAGCCATAATACTTTTCAGAGACTTTCCTACGGGGGTATCCACACCAACATAGTTGAAGTAAGGCAACAAGGACCCCATGACGGTCCGTCGTACTCACAACGAGCCGTCACCTGGTCCGTCGTGTTTCACTGTTACTACAGAAAAGTCTTTGCAGCTTAGGTCTTATATTTATTTGGTGTTGCTTTTGCTCGTCTTGTTTGCTCCTTCTCGTACTAATATTGATTCTTTACATGAACTATCTCTAATGGCTCCAAAACAAGATTGAGTTTACGCACGTGGGCGTTCGAAGTCTGTCGCCCCATCTGCCCGACTGGTTATAGGCACTGATGATGAGTATGACCTCGAGTACGTGCCCCCAGGCACTGCCACTCCATCACGAGCTGCACGTGCTACAAGATCTACCTCCATGTCTGATGAGGAGCGCACACTGAACGTCACACATTCTAGGTCACCTACACATGAAGAAGGAGCATCTGGTTCCTTAGGAGTTTCATGGTCAGAGGAAGCCTCTAGGTCCGCCGAAGTCCCTACACCCGCCACATATGCACAGTCTGCATCATTTGATAAGGCTGACAATTGTGATTCTACTCCAGGCTCACCGACTTGTGCTCTCACCCCGGTTGCCAACCAGCCCAACCAATGGTGTGTTGATGGGAAATATAAAGTGTATTCCGATGCCATGTTTCTAAATGATAAAGGCGCCTTGACACGGACCCTTACATTAGAGAGGCGGGTTCTTACGGGAAGTCTCCCCACCAAGCAGAGATCCACAATCTATTCACCAGACACCGGCTGGAGTGGACAGCTCGTTCTTTAGGCCATTATAGTGAGGAGTTTGTCCGAGAGTTCTACGCCTCTTACGTGGCTACTCTTAGATTAAAATTAGATAGGCGGGCTACCCCGGCCAAACAGGCCCCACTTGACCATCTCCGAGTACGTGGCATTCAGGTTGATATCTCTCTGCCCTCCATCCGCCGGTATCTATATGGAGAGGATGTTGATGCAAACAGGACCCCTCTCACCACCCAGTTTGACTATCAATGACAAATTGTAAAAGATGGCCAATTTTTGCGTGAGCCATCGCTAAGAGAAATCACCAAGAGGTGGATGGGACTTCACTTGTCTGTTGATGGAGAGGGTGCCAACTGGGTAACAGAGCCAAAGGGAGCCACAATAAGGCTAACTTGACCTTGACGGCTAAGTTCTTATGGTTTATTGTCTGCCATTGCCTTTCCCCCACGGCTGCTGATAATATAGTCACATGGGATCGTGCAGTTCTGATGATCAGTGATGATATCCGCATTTGAGGTGGACTTTGCTTGGCTTCTACAGGCGGTCATGCACGAGAGGGCTTTCAAGGTCACAACTACTTACCCTTTTCCGTGCAAGATATTTTCCTTATACAGGTCCGCAGGTGTGCCCATCTGGCACATTGATCATCTTAAGACTCCGCTGGGCACTATTAATATCGGCCTCATCACGGATTAGGCCAACGAGTTGTCTCCACGCAGATGGCCCATCCAGAGTTGCCTCCACTTGGTGAAAATCTGGCTGATACGGTAGCACATTCTCGCATGGCTACGCAGGCTGCTTCTGAAACCACTGACACTACCCCGATCGAGTCTATCCCGGGTCGTGGCACTGCCCCAAGATCCTCTCGCTCAGCCCCTTTCCCCACTCCAGTCCCGCTTGCTAGCTTCCAGAAACTAGAGGCACAGATGGCTACACTTCTGCATCACATCCAGCCTTGGATGCAGAGGTCTATTGCTGAGGTAGAAAAGCGCTTGGAGCGTAAAATGGTCCAGCACACAGAGCGGAAGATCGGTGAGGTTCATCAGCACTTTTCCGCTTTTGAGTTGCGGGTGCTAGCCCGATCAGCCCCTCAGGAGGACGTCTCGATCCTTCAGGCTGCGGTCGAGAGTCTGCGAGCGGACATTGATATGATCCTAGAGTCTAGGGTGACTGATTCTTAGGCCCCTTTTGCAGAGCCTACTGAGAACAAAGTGATGGAGTCCTTATTCACCACTTCTGAGATTCCACCACCTCCCCCTAGAGAGCATGCAAAGAGGCGCAAGGGTCGAGAGGAGGACGAGGCTAGAGCATGGAAGAAGGAGTGTCGTGAGATGGAGGCTGCGAGGAGAGCCTCACTTGCTGATGAGGAGGCGCGTCGGATCAGGGCTGTAATGTCAGTTGCTGGGGCATCTAGCTCCAGAGATGTGGCGATAGAGTGAGGCACTGCTGATAGTATCGTTGACGATGAGGACACTACTGAGGGTGTCCAGACTGCAGAGGTTGTGGGTTTCGGGGAACCGGACCCACCAACTTGCTAATCGTCGGCGGTTTGCGCCCTAGGTTTGCTTCACCTACCACTCTCGTATTTCAATTTTTTTATGCATTAGGGATATTGCATGTCTTTTTGATGGTGTGGGGTAAATGGAAAGTGAGTGTTAGGGTGAAGTCTGAGTAGCCCAATTCACTATCCTCTTTTGGGCTTTTCTTGCCTCTGTTTTTTTACCCAAGAGACTGATTATTTTTACTGTTGAACAGGCATGTCTATATCTTGTGTACATAGTTTAACTCTAAAGCACGATGGCTAAAATGATATCCTGATGAAATGAAAATGATGCATGACTAGGCATAGTAATTGAGAAATGTGTGGTCTAAGCATGACATAGAGATACACCACTGCATGACCCTATGTCTGAAATTCAAACTAGGTGTTTGATAATCCTGTAGAGTAATGAGATGTTAAGAGAGTGTGAAGAACATTTGAATAGTTCACTATTTGTACTGAGCTAGAACTTGCCTGGTTAGTCCTGCTAAAAGTAAGTTGTAACAGACAATTAGGAAAGGATCGTAGGCCCTCGTTCAATATAGCAAATTTTTAGCCAAAATAAAAAAAATGAATGAAATTAATACCTCTTTGATACAAATTATTTGAGCTTAAAATAGACCTTTCTTTTTCACCCTAACTGATCTTTTCTGCGAATAATGTGGTGGCCCTGGTCCCTCCTTGGACATGTGCACCTAAGCTTATGCCAAAAGCATAAGTTGAGGGTGGCTAATGCAGTAAACAACCTCTTCATTTCCCTTACCCAACTTTGGGTATTGTGTACTTTGACTCATAACAAAGCCATGAGTTGAGGGTGACTATTATGAGGAGTGTTATGGAAAGTGGTGTTGAAAGAGAGAGAGATAGAACGAAAGTAAAGTGACTCAAGAACCAGTTGAAAGAAAAGTTAATTTAAAAAAAAATACAATTAATACAAGCAAGAAAAGAAGAGAGTCAGTTACACAAAGGAAGAAACAAGGGAGAATAGGAATGTAAAAAAATATAAGAAATTGGGCAAAATAAAATGATAAAAAGTGGTATGTTTAGCCGATATGTCAAGGAGGTTAAAAAGTCACTGAAGTATACCTAAATATACCCTACCTGACCCTGAGCCTATGTTACAAGCTAAGAAAGTCCTATCGTGATCCTAAGAGTTGTAAAGCAAACTTAAAACAGTGAAAATAAGGGCAAGCTTATGGCAATATGTTTGAATGAGTTGTGAATTTGTTCTGAGAGTGAGTGTTGAAATGTAATCCTTATACTCAAACTGAAATCATTGTGTGAAAAATAAGGATATTGTTTTGAAGTGAGGACACTAGTTGCAATACCGGAAATATTAGCACCTCTGTGAGAAATTGAAGAGGAAAGGTGTCAGTGCGTGGTGAGTCTATGTCATGGTCTGATTCCACATAATTAAAGCCTAATAGTGCTAACATGCATAAACATGATGAGACTGACCTGGATTGATAGCCAAATGATTGTGAAAGCTAAAACATGTATACTAATGTACAAAGATTTTGTAGTGAGTCATAGTGCGTCGCTTGAGGATAAACAACAAATTTAAGTTGAGGGTGTTGATATACCGTGGTATCATGGTATTTTTATTGCTTTTTCCTTAAGTTTAGTTTGTGTCCAAAAGCCTTTTTCTGTTGATTTTTATGTAAGTTTATCTTTATTTGCAGGAAATCTGTCTAAAGATGAACGCGGAAGTTTTTGAGCAAGAAATGCAAAAATGTTACCACCTATGGGGCCTGTGACGGTCCATCGAGCTTGTGAAGGCCCGTAGGTGGCATCACAATGAAGCTGCTGAAATAAAATGGGGAAGTCTGACCTAAGTGTGGGATTACGAAGCTCATGACGAACCGTCATAGCCACGATGGTCCGTACCGCTAGTTCGTCGTGATGATCAGAGAGTAGTCCCTGTACCCAAATTCCAAGATGTTTAAGTATTATGGAATGGACACCCTCGACAGACCGTCATTCTTGTAATGGTCGTCATAACTGTTCGTTGAGGGTAATGAAGAAAGCAACAGAAGAATTTGTAAAGTATAGAATGGCCGCGATAGCCCGTCACGAGGTCCGTCGACTCGGATGCATTTTGACAGATTTTCAGCAATTAGAGTTCTTCTTTTATTAGGTTTTTGTTTTTTATAAATAGTGGTAAAAATCTCGTTTTTGGGGTTAGACTTTTTGTTAGTATAGTCTTGGATATTAGACTTTGTGATTGTTATAATTTTAGAGAATCTTTAGTCCTCGATTAATTTCAGTAATTGATACACTTTTTCTAGAATTGATTGTTCGTGCGTTTGTTGATTAATCAAGTGAAGTTCAGGATTTTATTCTTTCTCATTGAAGTGAATGCATGATTATTATATTACACATATGAATATTGTGATTATGACTATGCGTAACTAAACTCCATAACAAGGGTTGAGAAACCATGGGTGAATAACGAGGTAAAATCTAACTAAAATAATAATTCTAGGATAGTGTCTTGCATGTATTGATAATTCTTTCGCTTAGAAGTCTTTTTAACGGATGGACAACGTTAGAACTCGCCTTAATGCATTTTGCCGGACCAAGGAGGTAGATAAAAGGAAAAGAATTATCAACATAGATTTAGTGTATACTATCTTATAGGCTAGTATTGATTGGTAGGAGGTAATAACTTAGTCAAATATCGAATACAATGCTTAATATGAGGTAAAGGTAAGGGTTAGTATTGCAACACACGTAGCCGAACCAAGGTGCGGAGTGAAATTTTCTAGATGCCGGATTATGGATTTAGAAATACATAACTTATCACTTTTCATGCGAGATACTAGGAAAGAATTGTTATAGTTAGAATTATCAAGTTAGGAACCTGTGGGGAACACTTAAACCGTAGTTACTTTTTTTAATTGATTAAACTCCAACATTTGAATTTGTTAATTATTTACTTTAATTTAGTTAGTTATTTTAATTTATTTAGAAATAAACACCCCCCTTTTATTGTCTTTGTTTTCTAAGGAAATAATTGACTAAATAATAGTAATAATAGATTAAAGTTAAGTCTAAACTATTTTCCTTGTGGGAACGATCCCAACCTCATTAGTTGGGTTCTTTACTTGATACGACCGCTTTACTTCTTATTTGAGAAGTAAAGTTGAGCGTATCACACACACACACTCACTTTACATGCATACTACAAGTAGTATAGGTCATGGTCTAAATGTAAGGTAGTTCTCATATTCATTAGTGTTTACTATTATGCATGTAAAGTATATGTACGTGAAGTATGTTATGTATTCCTTAACTAGGATGACTTGATAGGTGTACTAGTATCGGCAAGGGTATGAGACTTTGCCTATGCATTGCACATGTGTACCTTGATAGGCTAGTTCCTAGGTTTGGTTTATATGTACATGAAAATGAATGAATGGGCATGTAATGAATATATCTTCTATGCAATGATGTTAAGTATATGATATGATGAAGTATGAATGTTCATAGTGTCTTAATGTGTTAATATGAAAGGATTGCTCATATGGTCACACCTATAGACTTATGCATTGATGTATGAACATGTGTGACTTAAGGTGTTATGTGAATGGTTTTCTCACATATATGTATACACACACAGATGAATGATGATCTAGTCAATAGTGGAGCCTTGAAAGGTGATCAAGTTTATCCTAAACTAGATAAGTGCTAATACATATTCTATGTCCATGTGAAAGGATTTTCTCACATGATCTTTAACCTAATACCTAAGCATATGAGGTGTGAATCTCCTAAACCTATGTTTTATAAAGTAAAAATATAATAAAGATTTTCAATAAGGGGAACGTAGATTAGTACCGAGTGAACTTGAGTATGAGTGTGTGTCCCTTCCTATGGTAGGAAGGAAGTTCACCATAAACCTCATGGGGTGGATAGCCTTATGACCCAAAAGGGTGTTAGAGTGATGTTTCCATAAGTGAATTACTACAATGTCTAATAATGGCATAAAGAGGGTTTTCACATGTACCCCTAAGTTCCATAACTATGTTTCCACCATAGGATACTAGCTAGTGGATCCACCTAAAAAGCTATGTCATGTTTGGTTCTACTTTTGCCGGTCGACCACCCTTTTTCGGTGTGGGTTTTTACGACATAGGATTCAATGTTTAGCATTACATGGTCTATGTCGGTTAAGGCTATAGTTTACCTAAGTAAAATGGACAATGGAAGTAAATGAATGGGAGCCTAGCTTGGAGGAGTTAAGGGAGGTTACTTAGGATAGGTGGAACTAATGAACCCATATAGACATTGCACAAGTATCTCCTCAGGAAGACCTAGGAAGGTGACCTAATATGTATAATTATGTTTATGTCCATATGCATGACTTGGTAGTATTGGTCTACTTGTTATGAAGATGCACATGGTATGAACCTAGATGATGTGGTCCTATCCCTATATGCACTATGTTGGTCTAAATGACTATATTATTAAGGTCTTGTATTGACATGAATGAAGTTGCCTTCACTTACTTGTTGATGTATGAATTGAATGTTAAGATTTGTGGCCTCATTAAAGGTTTACTAAGCATGTACGGGGTTATGGGTCTTCACAATATGCATTGAACTAGTAGACTAAGGTTGGGGTCATGAACACGGTCTAATAAAGATGTATATACAAAGGAGTAAATATATGTATGACATGATGTAGCTCACGATAATGTGCCTTAAAAATTTAAGAAATTCTATAAGTGATTTTATGAAATGTTTGGCCTTTGAATATGCTTATATGAAGTATGTGAATGATTTTAATGCTATTGAATAAGGATTTTATGAAGATTTACTCAAAAATGCATCATGTATGATTTTCAAGAAAATGTCCCTTTTAAATGCATGGTTGCCATACTTAGTACATTCTTGTACTAACCCCATTCTTCTCTACTTTTTACACAAAGTGTAGGTTATGGATGTTTAAATTACGTCTATTATTGAGGAGCTTTATATGTGATTCCCCAGCTCAAGGAAAGAAGTCCTTAAGTTCCGGGAATTCCCAAGCTCAAGGAAAGGGGTCGTTAAGTTCCAAGGATTCCCTACTCCCCGGATGTGACAAATGTGGTATCAAAGCACGAGGTTTTAAAAAGTTGTTTACGGTCCAAGGAGTCTCATATTGCCACGTCTGGTAGAGTCTTGTGTCATTGGTGGTGAGTCACGACACATCAAATGGTACGATAGCCTATAGGAAGATAGAGTTTACCTTCTTCATCATTCTCATATCAGGCCCTAGAACTTAACTCTATAAGATCTCTCTCTTATGTTTTCTTGTCCGGTGGTCTGTTTAGATGTGATTGCTTGGATGAAATTGTTCTCTATGCTTGAGAGATAAAAGGTGACTTTAAATACTTATCTTGGTTTTATGTTTGAAAGAGTATGTGTGAAGGTGAAATTTGCATATTTGGATGATGTGATGCTAATTATGGATACATATGAAATCTATGTGAAATAACATGTTATATAGAGAAATCTATGTGATGATATAGTCAAACCATGTTAGAAGTAATTATGGTTTACATGAGTTCTTTTGACGTGATGTGTTACTATTTGGTTTTGCATGATGGTAGCCTTATGATATGGTTTGGACTTGAAATGCTTAGTGACTACGTATGGAAGCATGCTACCGTAAGATTATGTACTTAAAGGTGTTCAATGTTTCCTTGTGTATACATGTGGTCCTTGATATGTTGTCTAGTATGGATTGGAGTCCTTTGTATAGACTTGGTCCTAGGTGTGATGATAGTATGCTTGCCATGGTAAAGTTTTATATCTCCTAGTGTCATGATTTTCCCATAAATTGCCTAAGTGTTACATTTTTGGAATGTTGAAGCATGCTCACTGTAAAGCTAGGCAGCTTACTGTAACATTTATTTTGGGAAATCAACTGAATATTTCTTTGATTAGATGTTGTCAAAATGTGTATAGAATTGATTCAAATGAGCATGATAATGAATGTAAAAAGAAAAATTGCTATTTCGAAATGAAGAATGAGAGTCTTATGGCATGATGAGTTGTAGAATTGTTTCTAACTTCTTATTATTTTATGAGTCCCTTGACGATGTGGAATTGATGTTTCCCTAGAATTGAGGGTAGTACTCTTATCTCGTAGGGTGATGATGTGGGTTTGATTGACCTAGATGTTACCTTACTTCAATGTTAGAAAAGAAAGAGTCCTTAACGCTAAGTCTCCTCTATTGTTTCCCCTAATGATGTATGACCTTGGTATCCATTGTATTGTATGAAAACCTTATATTGTTAAATGGTATGACCTAACTTTATAATTGGGGATAAATTGCCTAGGTGATAAGGTTTAGAATACCTTGGTTGACTTACTATAAACTTCTTCTAAAGTTGTAATCACTTTTATGTGATGACAATGAAGGTTGTTTAGTCAAGATTCTCTTATGTTTGGGTTAAGTTGCTCTTAATTAGGTTTACCCTTACTGGGGGATGGTGATGGAGTAGTAAGGTTGTAAACATTTTCTAACATTGACCTCTATTTTGGCTTGAACTTGAATCTATTAAATTTTTGGTAAGCTTGTTCATGAATAAGGTTTTGCATAAAGTATAGATTACATGACCTTATACGTTTGGTACGCATTGATTGACATTACTTAAAAGATATTGAGAAGGTTCAAAAGTGCAAGAAAGAAATTTTTTGATAAAATCTATGCTTTCTCATGTTGATTTGCATCTTGATATGCTAGTTGTGCATTTGACATCATGAGATAAGATAAGAAAAATGGTAGAAGTCACTTTTGAGGTGAAAGGTTTAGCCTTATAATGAAAAGTTGAGTCTCTTTAAAATGAAATACATTGAGTCTCTTCAAAAATTATGTGACTACTATGGTTTGGGAAGCACGATTGTAGGCTCACTGTTGAAAAGTGAAAGCATGTGTAGCTAAGTATTCATGTGTATGTCTATGATTTGTACTGTTTTTTCCAAATGATGCATGCAATTTTGAGTTCCTAAATTGCTTCTTGAGTGTTCTTGAAATCTGCCTAAGTGTGACTTAAAGAGTAGTTGAAAGATGATCTCTTAATGAATTGAAGTGTAATGACCATTTTATGATTAGGAGAAGGATGTTCCCCCTATGAACATGATAAAAGCCTATGTGTTTGATGCATTAAAGAGTGAGTGAGTAATGGTTTTGTTGGCTTTTGTGCCTTGAGTGCTAAAATGACTTGATGATTTTATAAATGTTATGAGCTTCTCTATGATGCATTGAAATCCTTGTTGTGATTAAAGAGCCCTAAGTGTCATTCGAGGACGAATGTTCCAAACTGGGAGATATTGTAAGACCCCAAAATGAGTTAGGGTGTATAGAGCCTAAAATGTTTGTACTAAGGTTCTAAGGTCCTAAAATTACTTATAATATTTTTATAGGTACTGTGTAAATTTTGAAGTGATTGGAAGTCGAACGTCAAAGGACGACCAAAACGTTCGACTACTAGTCAAATATGTGCCTCATGTGTCATACGTGTTTATATGATGTATGTCATAATCTTATTAATTCTTAAATAATTTATAATTATGTTTGAATATGGTATATGGAGTTTCGATAAGTTTGTATATAAAACGACCAATAACGTCCAAGGCATTCGAAAGATAGCCCTTAAGACGCTCAACGTGTGTCTTGATGGGGCCTAGCCTGTTTGGACGAGTTGCAGGTGTTTGTTTTGGGTGAAACCTATGTGGAAGGTCTACAGCATGTTAAGTTTCATATTTACGTAGTAAACTTACGGGTATGCTTCTAAAGGTCCCTGCAAAAGGCCCCACAAGAATAACCCAAGGCTGGTCTAGACACTGCCTTGGCAATGTCAATCGACGGACCAAACGACGGCCAGTTGGTCAACCAACGGCCCATAGGTGAGGTCTAATCGATTGGTACTTATCTTGTTCAGGTATCAACCCAAAAATTGTCCAAGGACCAATTGACCATAGCCAAAGGACGGCCAGTAGACTGACCTACGGCTAGTCGATGGATCCATCGATTGTGGCCTCTAAGTTGTTGTCTTGCTTCTGTTATATTGAAGTGGTGAATAGTAAATTCACCCACGTCCTAACATGACTCCAATAGGTTTATTTATATAATTTTGGGAGTATATAAGTCATCTAACACGTGAAGAACCAATACAAAATCAACTTACAATACTATTCACCAAATTAGACTTTTCCCTCCAAAAATATTCTGTCTAGAATATCCATTGTTGATGAACGTCAAGAACATCTTGGAGATTTTATTTCCATGTATGAATCATCAAGTTTAAGAGGTTTTCAACTAGACAAAGGTATGGTGATCCTTCATCTCTAAGTAACCTTACACTTGGATAGTCCTTCTCAACGTTTTCAAAGAAGATTTTATGATCGATCTTTAAATCTTTCAATCTAGCCAAGGGTTTCTTATAAAAACGTTTTTAATGATTAAATCATGATAATTTTAGGTTAATTTAATGGTTTGAACATGATTTTACTCAAATTGATGAACCCATGCTCCTTCCTTAAATCGATTTAGCCTTGAATGGGCTTTGTGATCATGCCTTGTTAATGGTTGAATTGTGATTTTCTTACGTTGAATTGTCTACATATATGGTAATATACGTTAATTGATTATTATTTAATGATGAACCGTCCATGAGGGTCAATGTATGAAGAATTCAAAATGACTAGTATACGATCTATGTATTCATTGTAGGGTTGGCTTTGTGTCGATTGTTGTGAGACCTTGGATTACGTTAGATTGCTTGTAGCCACTGTTTTAGGTTACAAAATGATTTAATTATGGATAGTAATCTTGTAGGATCAAAATAAAGAATGATTGGCATGAATTGATCTAGTTCTTTTAGTCTATGAATTGATAATACTATGTAGGTAATGTGATTTATGTTCTAAGATGAATAAAGTATGAATAAGACTTGATTTCCAATCTTGTTAGATACTTCCCAACATGTATATTATTTTTAAAATATGATTGATGATCAAGAACTTACATAATAAATAGTATTGTCTAATTCCTCTATATTCTAGCGAATAAATAAGCCTAACGCCTATGTTCGAAACTTGATCTTGAAGTGTTTTAAGCATGATTTAGTTATGACAAGTGAATGATTATATACTACCTTTGATTGATATTATTGATGAAATATGATCTATAATCCATGTAAGTGAAATTGGTTGATGGTCTATGTCCTTCTACTTCTAGCATGTTAATGATATGTTGTACTAGTTTGTAGCATGGCCTTGTATTATCTTATGCTTCACCTCCTGTATGATTATGGTACCTTAATATACTTTGCTATAATTTATTTATTGATAATTTAATAGTAATGGTCAATGATGACCAAAGGCTAAAGGATTGGTAAGAACTCATCTACTCTTCTACTTCTCTACTTCTTTATAGTAATGTTGATGAAGCCTTGTATGTCATTGTATGGTATTGTCTACTTATGGTGGCGGTGTTTACTTTATTGTCAGTATATATATGTGTTGACAATGTCCTTGAAGGAAAATTGATGAATATATGAACATGTAATTATAACAATACTATGTGAAGCTTATGCCTACTTTCCTATTCTAGTTGTGATTTAGGTTGTATGGCTATTGTATAAGCATGTATATATCCATGTTAGGGTAACGTGTAGGTGCTTCCATTAATGAGTTAAAATCATTAATAATCCCTTACCTATGTATCCCTATGTGAATGCATGAATAGTAAAAGTTAAGAGTCTTAAGTGTAATATGAAGTTGGCCTGTCCTATGCTATTGTGTGTTGTGTGGTTTACGCTTGGAAGAGTATTATGGTCTAAGAGGGTGGCTTCATCAATGGGTTGTTGATATACATTATGTGATCATGTTGACCAATGTACATACACACTCACTTTACCTGCATGTTATAAGTAGTATAGGTTGTGAAGTCTAAATGAAAGGTAGATCTCATATTCATCAGTGTCTACTACTATTCATGTAAAGTATATGTATGTGAAGTATGTTATGTATTCTGTTAAAATATATGCGTCCACTTATCAGTCAATGGACCAGGTCCCTTGACACACAAACAAGGACGAACAAAAAGTAAATGCAATTTAACAACACAACAATTTTACGAGGACACCTCCTTGATTAAGGGAGTGATACCACGACCTGTCTCACAGGATTTTCACAACTGTTTCACTAATATTTGCAAGAAAAATTAAAACAAGTTACACAAATGAGAGAAAAAGTTTTTAATCTCACGTTCAAGCATTGATACTATTGCTTGATAAGCCAAAGTCGATGTTATTCCACCCACTAAGCTATCCCTTCTAGACAACTTAGAATTTTTACACACCACACTAATTCCTTTATAGAGTTAGAAATAGTTTACAATGTAAGACGAAAAGAATATATTCTTTAAACAACTATACGATATCCTCCTGGGTTTTTAGTTGTTGTTTGAATAATTCATCACTTTGATTTTCTATAGCCTTTGCAAGTGTTCTTGAAAGTACTTAGTCAAGTTGCAAAAAAAAGGAATGATGTTTAGGAAAGTGACTTTGTATAGACAAGTCCCTTTCCTTAAACTCTTGCCATTGGTTGGAGAGGTCTAATTTTTCTGACGCCTTTGGGAAAAGTGCACACACTTTCTGTACCTTCTCTAGCTGGGAATCAACAGGCTATTCATGTTGGGAACCTTGTACCTTTACAAGGTCCCTGAGTTTGTTACATCATCAAAACTCATGTAGAGAACCTGGTACCTTTACAAGGTCCATGAGTTTGTCATATCATCAAAACTACAAATAACATTTTCCCTTTTTTGATGACGACAAGCAATACTCAGGCACCTCTCCAGCTTCATAACTAGTTCCCCGTGAATTATTAGTCCATCCTCATGAAATGAAATTTTCCCTGTGACTGTATTTTCCCTCACTGTATTGCCTACCACTTATCAGTTTTAATTCCCCCTTTTGGCACCATTAAAAAGAGATACAGTAAACCGATATTATCAACAGTAATATCAGATAAGATCAAAGCTTGATAGCAATCGAACACAAAGGAAAGCATTCACAATATATAATAGCTAGAGCACCAGGGGAATAAGATAAATAGCATTCCAAGATAACATTTAAGACATTAATAGCACAGTGAGAATCCAACAACACAAAGACAAGCGACACAAGGAAGACACAGGAAACAATTGGGACAGACTAAGAAGGAGGAGGTTGATGAGAAAGGGACTGAATAATGAGTGTGAGTCGATCATTTGCAGCATCATTATCCTTTATTGCCTTTTCTTGCAAGGGAATAACCTTGGCCTCAACTCTGCAATTTCCCTTTCCAGGTCTTGAACCACAGAAGTACCAGGTCCCTGTGTTTGTGCAGTGAGCAACTCAGCTTTGAGTATAGCAATTTCAGCATCTTTTCCACTCAATCGCATAGTCAATTCCTTAACTTCATGCTTTAGTTGATCCTGGTCTTCTATGTGTTGAGACATTTTGCTCTTGGGATTTCCTTTCCCTTCAATACACTAACATCCAACCAGAGTACTTTCTGAAAAAGCTTGTTTCACTGTCCCAAACATGCCAACGCTCAGAGGAATTTTAAAGTGTTTGAATACTTTAGTAAGAAAGTATCCACATATCATTCCATGTATTCCTTTCCTCTCAATGACCTTCTTGTACATGTTTTCAAGCATAAGCCCTGGGAGATTCAATGGTTCAAATTTGCACAACAACTCCATCAAAAACAAATAAGCAGAAGTAGCTGAAGTCCTCTTTTCAGTCCGAGGAAGTAGAGTTTTGTTTACAAACTCAAGCACCAACTGATACTCACTCTTCATCACGTTATTAAAAACCCCAGCACACTTTGTTGTGGGAACCTTCAAAACCAATGCCACAAACTCTACCGAACATGTTTTCCCAATCACAGACCTGGTACCCTCTCGAGGTACCCTGAGAATTTTTCCCAATAGAAACTCATCCAGATGCACTACAATATCATTCACTCTTGTAAGGATACTCTCATTTTCCTTAAATTGAATGTTGTAGTAGAATTCATGCACTTCCTCTTCATGAAGAAAAAGAGATTTTCTTTTGAATAGATGCATCCATGACTGAATCTCCACCATATAATGGAGAGAGTCCATTCGGGGAAGATTGATTATCCCCATGTCAAAGACTCTCCCAGCCAGCACATACTGCTTTCTCAAGTTGTCAACAATTTCTTGCTTGTTGACCTCCTTTTCAACTTTTCATTGGGTACCAGGTCCCTATTATCTTTTCGGTTTTCCTTTAGAACTCTCCTTCGTGGATTTTGCTTTCTCAACCCTTTTTGGATCCCTTGACTTTGTTGTTCCTGAATTTTCTTCTTTTGCTTCTTTTCGATCTCCTCATCAGACACCTCTATGACACCATACTCAGGCATTTTAAAGTTTGACACTTTGAATGTTCTGGCACTCCTGATTTCTGCCGTTGATCTTGAACTAGCCTTCAAAGCATCAGCTAGCAACTTCCTAGTATCAGACCTAGTAGTAGGTCTTCTTCTAGGAACCTCTTCCACTACCTTTTCTTTTCCCTTTCTTGAAACACCAACATCCCTCCTTTCAACCTTCCATTGGATGGAATCATCATCACTTTCAGAATCAAAGGAGTTAGAAGATGGATACCTCCCAAAATCTAGAGTTTTATCAAAAATGGGTTGAGTCTCTCTGATCTCTTCACCCTGAAAAGGTTCATTTTGTTCTACTCTGGCTTCTTCTCTCATCATTGCAAGACTTTCAATTACCAGCTCTTCATTTGCAGCCAAAATGTGTGACTCGGAAGATTTGTTTCTTGGCAAATCTCCTTCATATAAAGTGTCTGGCATTATATCATGATAAGGACCAGGTCCAGTAGGGACACTAGAGCTGTTCAGATCTATGGAGTGAAAAGCATTTTTAGGAATATCTTGGTGAGAACTTCAAAGAACATTAGATCTAGATTGTACTGCTAAAAAAGAATAAAAGGCTACGTTCAATCTCACTAAGAGAAGTGAGCATTTGCTTAGATGTTGAAGAAGGATCATACATCTTGACCAGAAGAAGAGGAAAAAAGTAGCAGCTTTTCGAAGTCAAAGAAAAGGGGATAAAACCAGATTTCGTCTTTTCACTTCTTTCTTTTTCTTTTGGAGTGAAGGAATATTGAGAGACAGATGAAGAATTAAATGGAAAGAAGGAGGGTTTAAAAAGGATTTAAAACGGTGCCAGGTCCTTGATTTGACGTGTCGCTTGAAGAATAAGCGATGGGACTAACGGTCAGAATACTGACACGTGGCTTTATCAATGGTCATATTTTTTTGAGTTTAAATCAATGTACAAATTCTAACCTTGACTGGGACTAGGTCCCATAACACAACTTTATAATCATTCCTCAAATGTTCTAGTCATGTCTTTACTTAGCTAATCCTTCTTGAATGTATACCTACAATAGGTACCAAAATGATCTAATCTAGATAATAAATTATTAACACGAAGGATACCTGCACTGCAAGTTTAGGCATCAAAGGAATTAAACTGTTGAAACTCTAGAAATCAGTTTGAGGTCATCATGCCCAACTTCAACCTACTATTTTCAAATTGATCTTTTGTGAGACCCTTGGTGAAGATATCTGCAATCTGTTCCTCTGTTGGACAATATGTAAGCACAATATTCCCCTTTTAAAAGTTGTCTCTCAAAAAATGATGTCTAACATTTTTTCAATTCCTGAAAGATTTTCTCACAATCTTGAAGCCTTTGAAACTTAAATATTTTCTAAGTTAACATTGTCAAAGGCGAAAAAATTAGATGATAACCCATCTATGAACCTTCTATAATATATACCCAACCCTAATAAACATCTTATATTAGGTGGAGATGTGGGTCTAGGAAAATTCTACACTGATGCTAATTTTGTAAGTTTCAACTCTAATTCTATCAACAGATATAATGTGGCCTAAGAATTCCACAGACTCAAGACAAAACTCACATTTAGAGAACTCGGCATACAACACTCTATCCTTTAGAGATTGGAGAACTATTATGAGAAGGATAGAGTGATCTTTATCATTCCTCGAATAAATTAGAATTTCATTAATGAATACAATAATAAACATATCTAATAAGGCTTAAATATTGTATACATAAGGTGCATGAATGCTGCAGGTGCTTCAGTTAAACTGAATGACATTACCAAGAATTTATAATGACAATAACAGGTCCTAAACATTGTTTTCGGAATATCACATTCCCATAACTGATGGTAGCAAGAACTGTAATCTATCTTAGAGTAACAAGTGGCACCCTGAAGCTGATACAAGAGATCGTCAATTCTCGAAAGAGGATACTTATTCTTGATAGTAACCTTGTTCAGCTGACGGTAATGTGTACACATTCTAAGGGAAACATCCCTCTTTCTCACAAATAAGACTGGAGTGCCCCAAAGTGAGACAAATGGTTAAATAAAACCCTTATAAAGAAGATCGTTTAACTACACGTTTAACTCTTTAAAATCTAATAGTGCCATTCAATGTGGCGGAATAGATATCGAACTAGTATCAGGAATAATATCTTTACTGAAGTCTATTTCTCTCATAGCGAAGAGTCGAGGAAGATTATATAGAAAGACCTCTAGAAACGCTTTTACTATCGGAATTGACTAAATTGAATGTATCTCAATACTAGATTCATTAACACATGCTAAGTGACAAACACACCACTTGGAAACTAATTTCTCAACTTAAAGTACTAAATAAAATAAACATTAGTCACTGTTGAACTATCTCTCCTCTCACTGATCAGCTCATTAGGAAATTGAAACTTAACACTCGAGTTCTATAATCAATGGAATCATAACAGGCATGAAGCTATTCTATGCCAAGAAAGACATCAAAATATACAATATCAAACTCAACTAAATCATTGTCACATCCGGGTTTACCCCCTAGATGTTACTAGTATCGTCGTCTTCTTTGAGGAGTAAGACTAGCCTCTTAGCTTACATCACATTCATACGTCGAATTTAGCGGAAATTTTTAACTTTACTTTTCTTCTACTTGGAGGTTTACATATACCTCTACATAGACATAATAATAATTATATTGAGTACACATAGACCCTTTGTATAGGAAGGTTACATAGCCTTCTACTTTTATTACACACACACATATATATAATATAGAACATATCCTTAAAGATTTGTCTCATCTCATACCATCTAAACGATCATAGCAATATTGAATTAGCCCTACATCAATGTAAAGAAGCCATAGATAGACTTATTCAAATCGTACTCAAATGAAAGTAGAGTGAACATAAGAGTTTTAAAAAACAAAATAACTCAATAAGCTAGATATTGGCATCGCCCTCGAAAAGTGAGGACCTACCCACTTGGTTGGTAGAGAATATCCAAGTCTTCTTTAAGTCATCTCAAATGAGCCTTGAATGACCGGAACCTAAAATGTTAGGGGAAAAGGAAGAAATGGTGTTAGTACGCCACTTGTACTAATTATAAGACCATATGCACATATACTTGTAAAACATGCTAAGAAAAAGGACATTTCATAAAGTATGCATTTTTCCTTTAAAAACCCTTATGCATATTCAACAAGACCATTCCAATCAACATTGCATATTTGTTAAGTCATAGGCATGTTAATCTTAATACTACAACATCAAGTCTAGTCAAGTCAACCATTCATATCATGTAGGTATATACATACTCAATCAACTCCATCATCAAGTCATATTTAACAATAAGCATGAATAAGAGTACATTTCATTATAACAAAGTAACTAAATTACACATGAACCCCTATCAAGTCAATAAGTGCAATGACCAAGTAAAGCTACATAACCTTACTCAATCAAGTAACCTAAAAGAACCATGATTTACATCCTACTACACATACATAAAATTTAGATATACATTTCATCCTACCTTAACAATATAAAGCAACACATACTCATAAATGAACTAATCCACATATGGTATCCATAATGTGTGAGTTCATCATATATATATATATATATATATATATATATATATATATATATATATATAAGAACATGAAACTAAGACTCCCCTCAAGGCTAACAAGTGTAATGCTTAGGTAAAGTCCCATCCCCTACTTAGACAAAACTAGACCCCCTAGTTATCCTAGTTAGAGTTAAATACTTTAATTCTTTTTACCTTTTGTGAACATCTTGCTTTAACCGACATAGACCACATGAGATAGTGTAGAATCCGGTGTTGTAAGACCTTACTCCGATGGATGGTGGTCTATCAACCGAAGTAAAACCAAGCATGAACGTAGCTTTCTAGGGGGATCCATTTTCTAGTCTTCCTATGGGGGCAACATATTTAACGAAATAGGAGATAGGTATAATCCCTCTACATAACACTTGGCAATTGGGGCCTCCTCTCTTTTGAATCCATTGGATGAGTATCCCTCTTTGGGGAGTCAACACCAGGTTTAGAACTATAGGGTGAATCTTCCTTAATGGAAAGTCATCACCTCCCATTGTAAAGTTCACTAGGTGCTAAGCTAATTCCCTTTATCGAAATGTCTTTAACCCCCTAACTATCAATCATAGATTAGTTTAATTCATAGGTTACCCTTTGAATACTAATCATCATCAATATCTCAAGAAGAATTGCATGAGTATAAATCCTTTCATTACAATCCATATAAGTGAAGTTAGCACATTAGCACTTCATATCATAACAGGGCACATTGATAGTCATCACCATCCTTATAACACATACACCTTAATCAACCTCACAACATAATATATACATTTCAATTCAACATCAAACCACCCTATCAATCCCAATACAAGGCTTACTCCAATATAATATCATGACTTAATTACAGTAAACAACAACTAGAAGTAAATGATAGGAATCATAAGACTTACCAAGTCTCCTACATAGTTAATCATCAATGCCTTATCATAAACCCTAAATTCAATCCAATTTAGGGTATACAACATTATAATTCAAAATTCAACATGATTACAAGTCTAGGAGAATCACTACATAACAATTCAATACTAAATCATAGCTTAATACTAGACACTTAGGTTAATTCACTTTCTAACCTAGATCATCATCTCAAGAAGTAGAACAAAAGACTACAATTCACTCTAATTTGTTCATTATTAATGTAACAACATCAATTAATATCAATTCAATCACTAACCTAGTCAATTAAACAAATTTCACCCTAATTCATATCAATATCCAACCTAGGGTTAAGGGTTAAGGATCATCATCTACAAACTAAACCAAATCATCAGTATATGCCATAATTTATTTAGAATACATGTTAATATATTGATATTATCCAATATAAAACATAAAAAAATCAATTCATAACCTAATTTTCGATATTGAGAAGAACCCACATGAAAACCCAACTTTTGAACATATTTTGAAGGAACCCTTTGAGGAAAGAGGTCTCAAAGGTGAGTTAGATCTCATACCTCAACATTTGATTAAATTTTATGGTGAATTCGTCCCTTTAAATCCCCAAATCCTTTCCCTATCTAGTCTTAAATGGTGTCTTCCAATAGAGAGAGAACGAAAAAAGAAGGAATAGGATTTGTTTTTTGAGAGTTATGTTTAATCTTATGAGGGTTGGGGTCTTTATATGGTGGATTAATTAACTTAATTAGAATACCTTAAACCCCTATTAATAACCTAACCCCCTAACTAATTAAATGAAATGAAGTTAAAATGTGCAGGGAATTTGACCCTCACAAACGGAACCCCGATCGACGGTCTGTCTGTTAGTCGAAGGGAGATTTTCCCTCCATACTACACAACCATCCTTTTAGGAAGATACATATAAAGGCGGCGGATCCAAAATTTTGGATAAGTGTTGATCGATTGTTGGCATCAACGCCCCGTCGATTCAAACACGAGCCTTCGTTTGCCCTCTCGTTGTTGCACACTACCCAAGCAGTGTTGCCTCTCATGTGCTAGGGTCCTCCTCAAGGGCCCTTGGTTGGGACTTGGGAGTCGTACCTGGACATTTCGACTTAGGCATGCTAGTACCTAAAAGCTTGTCAAATAGACTTAGGCATGCTAGTACCTCTTAGAACTAGTTAGCGGATGTCATGGATGTTCTTGGACATTTTGGTTCCTAAAATTTCTAAACGAACTATATTCATTAAAATAGGTTCTAAAAAAGTTTATAGACCTCATATCCCTTATATTACATTATCCCTCCTCTTAGTAACATTAGTCCCCGAATGATACTAAACATCTTGAAAGGAAGGAATAGACTCAAGACTAGTAGCCCAACCAATAATAATACATGACAACATCAATCATATTATTGACACAAGGAAATTTAAAACTTTAATTTACCACACATAAGTTTCAACATTACATTATGAGGAATATCCTTTCCACAACAACAACATGACCTCAACATACTTTACATGAGCCCATTCTGTCAAATTTCAACTTATCAATATGCTACATATCCTTTCATAAACACTCATCATATCAAAATGTAAAAGACAACTCAAACAAGACAAAGTGAAAAATTTCAAGTTCAAATGCTCACTTAACTGTAATCACTATAAAGCAAAAATCAACAATGCACATTTTGCAACACTTTATCAAATAAACTTCAATTTTAGTCATTATTTTCATTATTGGTAAGAACTACGTACCTTAATTATCAAATAGATAAGGGTAAAAGGACATCATATCATCCTTTGCCTCTCATTTTGCACCCTCAACTAGGTGATTCTTCCATGACACCTTTACAGAAATAAACTCTTTATTCCTTAATTTCTTGACTTGCCTATCAAGAATTCAAACCAGAACTTCCTCATAAGAGAGGTTATCCTTGACACCAAGACCCTCAATAGGAAGAATATACTCGGGATCACCAATACACTTTTTAATCATGTAATCATGGAAAATCAGATGAATTGAAACCAATTCACTAGCAAGTTTCAATTCATAGGCAACCTTACCAACTCTTTGCAAGATATCATAAGGACACACATAACGAGGACTAAACTTCCCTTTATTTCCAAACCTAACCACCCCTTTCATTGGTGATACTTTCAAATACACCATATCACCTTATTCAAACTCCAAATCCCTTCTCATGTGATTGATATAAGACTTTTGCCGACTATAGGCCATTTACAACAGGTTCTTTATGATATGAACTTTCTCCAAAGTCTTGTAAACCAAATCGAGACCAAAAAGCAAAGGCTCTCCCACTTCAAACCATCCAATAGGAGACCTACATCTCCTACCATACGAGGCTTCATAGGGATCAATGGAAATGGACGAATGAAAACTATTATTATAGGCAAACTCCACCAAAGGCAAATGGTCATCCCAATTTCCCTTGAAATTGATAATAGAAGCCCTAAGCATATCCTCAATGGTTTGAATAGTATGTTATCTTTGACCATCCATTTGGGAATGAAAAGCGGTATTGACCTTCACCTTAGTACTCAACCGGTTCTGGAATGACCTCAAAAAACTAGATGTGATTTGTGCACCCCGATCCGACATGATGGATAACGGAATACCATAGTGACATACAATCTCATCTATGAATATCCTATCATAATATTCTGCTGAATAAGAAGACTTAATGGGAATAAAGCGAGCGAACTAGGTCAACCTATCCATAACCACCCATATAGAGTCATATTGCTTTTGTATTCGAGGTAAACCTACTATAAAATCCATGTTGATGTCTTCCCACTTCCAAGTAGGAACTTGGATTTCTTGTAGTAAGCCACTCGACTTTTGATGTTTGGATTTACTTGTTAGCAATACGGACACATAGAAACAAACTCCGCTATGTCCTTCTTCAAACCTTCCCACCAATATACTTCCCTATGGTCATGGTACATTTTTGTCGAACGCAAATGAATGAAGTAATGGGACCCATGGGCTTCCTCAAGGATCCGGTCCCTTAGCCCATCTATATTTGGAACATAAAATCTCCCTTGGTACCTTATCACACCATCCTCTATAAGCAGAATGGCTCATTTAACTTACCGAGAACCAATTCTTTCAACCCCATCAATGGTTGATCAAGGTGTTGTTTGGACTTCACCTCAACTACCAATGATGACTCGGAATTATGATGGACCTTGAATCAACCATTCAGAGAATATTCCAACCTCACACCCAGCCTAGCCAACCTATGAACATCCTTCACTAGGTTTTTCTTGGCTTCATCAATGTGAGATACACTACCCGTCATATGACTTAGGGCATCCGCACCCATATTAGCCTTGCCGGGGTGATAGAGGACACTCATGTCATATTCTTTTAACAATTCTAACCACCTTATTTATCAGAGATTTAACCCCTTTTGGGTAAACACATATTGAAAACTCTTACGGTCGGTAAAGATATCAACATGAACACCACACAAGTAATGCCTCGATATTTTCAAGGCAAAAATCATGGCCTCTAACTCAAGGTCATGAGTTGGATAGTTTCGCTCATGTACCTTAAGTTGCCTAGAAGCATACACTATCACCATTCTATGTTGCATAAGAACACACCCCAAACCCACTCGGGATGTGTCACAATACACAACAAAACCCTTTTATACCCTCCGGTAAGGTCAACCCCGTGGCGGAAGTAAGCCTATCTTTCAACATTTGAAAACTTCTCTCACATGCCTCCGACCACTCACATTTCTTACACTTTTGGGTCAAAGTAGTCAAGGGATATGCAATAGACGCAAAACCCTCCACAAACCTCCAATAATAACCCGCTAAACCCAATAAACTCCTAATATCGATTAGAGTCAAAGGTCCAGACCAATTTTTCACCGCCTTCGTTTTCCTTTGATCAATCTCAACTCCTTCACTAGAGATGATATGACCAAGAAATGTAACTGACCTCATCCAAAACTCATATTTGCTATACTTGACAAACAATTAATGTCTTTTAAGTACTTGAAACAGTACCCTCAAATGGTTCATATGCTCACCCTCATTTTCTGAATATATCAAGATGTCGTCAATGAAGACAATGATAAATAAATCTAGGTAATTTCAAAACACCCTATTCATTAGGTCCCATAAACACCGTCGGAGCATTAGTGAGACAAAAGGGCATTACTAAGAACTCATAGTGACAACATCTAGTTCAGAATGCCTTCTTTGGTATATCCTCAACTCTCACCCTAACTTGGTGATACCCGGACCTTAAGTTAATCTAAGAGAAGGCACTTCCCCCTTGAAGTTGATCAAACAAGTTGTCAATCCGAAGGAGAGGATACTCTTTCTTGAATGTGACTTTATTGAGTTGGCAGTAATAAATACATATTTGTAAAGACCCATCCTTCTTCTTCACAAACAATACCGTAGCACCCTATGGAGAAATACTAGGTCTTATGAAGCCTTTGTCTAGTAAATACTTGAGTTGTGCCTTCAAATCTTTCAATTCAGTTGGAGCCATCCAATAATGACGAATTGAAATAGGATTTGTTTTCGGCAGCAAATCATTAACAAAATCAATTTCCTTTTCGGGAAGAATAACGAAAATGTCATTAGGAAAGACCTCTGGAAATTCTCTCACTACGAGGACCGACTCAATAGGAGGAATTTCAAAGTCTAGATCTTGGACTCTTACAATATGGTATACACAACCTTTGGAGATGATTTTGCATTATTTTAGACAGGAGATAATACGAACTCTAGGAATAGAGTTTACCCCCTTCCACTCTACAACGGGTCTATTTTGAAAATTAACCTTCACCACCCTCGTCCTACAATCATTAGAAGCAAAGAAAGCGTACAACCAATCCATACCCAATATAACATCAAAATCAAGCATATCAAATTCTACTAGTTCAACATAATAAACACTGTTGGGCAACATTATAGGATAATTTTTATACACCCTTTTTGCAACAACCGACTCCCCCACCGAAGTAGACACTATAAAATGTTCAGGTAAAATATCGGGTAAAATATCAAAAATTTTGGCTACTAGAGGAGTAACAAAGGATAAAATAGCACCGGGATCAAGTAAGGCATAAACATAAATAGAGACGACTTTCGACATACTTGTCACCACGTCAGGAGAAGTCTCTTGCTCACCCCTAAAGCGGAGAGCATAAAAGTTGTTCTTCTTTAGAGCCTCATTTTAACCACTTGCTTGATCTTAACCACCCTTTTAGTGCCCCTTTATATTAGGTCAATCCCTAACCTTGTTGCCGCTCTTTCCACAACCAAAATAATTGCCCGTTCCAATCATGTATTCACCAAAATGACTCTTTCTGCACTTGAAACATTTAGTCTTCTATGTGGCGAGTTTCCACCCCTTCCCCTTGAGCTCTAGATTTATTGACCTTATCATCACGAGCCTAAGGGAACTTGGATGGAACTTGATTATAAACCCGCTTCTTAAATCTAGTCTTGTCTTGACACTCAAGCCTATTCTGCGAAGAACCTATATCAAAAGATCTTGCCCTCTTGGCATCTCAACTCTTCCTCCAAGCTCTTGCCTCTTCCACATACATGGCATGCACCATAAGACGATAAAAATTCATGTTGTCCTATAACATAGATGAATGACAATCCTCTTTAAAATCATCTAACACCCCCGTCACAAAGCTGCTCATTTCATCTCTAGGATCGACAACCAAAAAAGGAGCATATTTCGACAATTTAGTGAATTTCAAGGAGTATTCATGAACACTCATACCTCCTTGGATAAGATTGATGAACTCCACCACTTTAGCCTCCCTCATATCCCTAGGAAAGAACCGATCTATAAAATCCTTCTTAAAGAACTCTTAAGTCAACGGACCACCCCTCAATGGCCTATTATCCCTCCATTGCACAAATCATGCTTGAGCCACGTCCTTGATTTGATAAGTTGCCAACTCAGCTTTCTCACTTGTGGACAACCCCATAGCCAAGAGTATCTTATAGAATTTATCGATGAATTCTTGGGGATCTTCCTCAAACATACACCCGTAAAAGATAGCAGGGTTCATTCAAGTGAAGTCCTTTAGACGAGAGTCACAGTAGTAACTTTTTGATGAGGACATGGTACAACCTCCGGATTGGCTTGGGCTATCATCGCTTGGGCTTGAATAGTGGCGGCTTGATCCAATCGGATGAGGGCAGCCCTTATATCTTCATCCATCAAGGGTGGAGGATTGACCGGAGCTTTTTCCATATTCGAATCTTCTTAAAGTGGAGGAACTTGATTACCACGAGAAGGAGCTTTAGCATTTGCAATTTCCTCTTCAAGTCTTCGTGCCGCACTACTTTGGGTATCCACAATGTGAAAGTTCATCATATCCATATCAGATATCATTATAAGCATAAACATACATAAGAACTTCCTCCTAAGACTCCCCTCAAGTATAACTCCTGCAATGCTTAGGTAGAGTCCCATACCCCTACTTAGACAAAGCTAGACCCCCTAGGTTATCCTGTTTAGAGTTAAATCCTTTAATTCATTTTACCTTTTGGGAACATCTTGCTCTAACTGAAATAGACCACATGAGCTAGTGTGGAATCCGGTGTTGTAAAACCTTACACCAATGGAAGGTCGTCTACCAGCCAAAGTAAAACAAAACATAAACGTAGTTTTCTAGGTGGATCCACTAGCTAGTCTTCCTATAGGGGCAACTTAGTTCAAGAACTAGGACATAGGTATAATCCCTATACATACCACTTAGAAATTGGGGCCTCCTATCATGGGAATCCATTGGATGAGTATCCCTCTTTGGGGACTCAACACCACGTTTAGAACTATAAGGTCAATCTTCCTCTATCAGAAGTCATAACCTCCCATTGTAAAGTTCACATGATGCTAAGATAAGTCCATTTATTGAAATGTCTTTTAAGCCTTTAACTATCAATCATAGCTTAGTTTAAGTCATAAGGTCTACCCTTTTTATAATCATCATCATCAATAGCTCAACAAGAATTGCATGAGTATAAATCCTTTCATTACAATCCATATAAGTGAGGTTAGCACATTCGCACTTCATATCATAACAAGGAACATTGATAGTCATAACCATCCGTATAAAACATACACCTTAATCGACCTCACAACATAATCAAGACATTTCAATTCAACAACAGACCACCTTATCGATCCTAATACAAGGCTTACTCAAATATAATATCATGACTGAATCACAATTAACCATAATTGGAAGTAAAGGATAGGGATCATAAGACTTACCAAGTATCCTTTATAGTTCATCATCAAGGCCTTACCATAAACCCTCAATTCAATCCAATTTAGGGTATACAACATCATGATTCAAAAATCAACATGATAACAAGGCTAGGAGAATCACTACATCACAATTCAATACTAGATCATAGCTTAATACAAGAAATTTATTTTATTTCACTTCATAACCTAGATCATCATCTCAAGAACTAGCATGAAAGTCTAAATTCACTCTAATTTTTTCATGATTAATGTAACAACATTAATTAATATTAATTCAACCAATAACCAAGTCAATTAACCAATCTCACCCTAATTCATGTCAATATCCAACCTAGGGTTAAGGGTTAAGGATCATTATCTACAAACTATACCAAATCATCAAGATATAACATAAGTAATTTAAAATACATGTTAATATATTCATATTATACAATTAAAAATATAAAAAAATCAATTCATAGCCTAATTTTTTAGATTAAGAAGAACCCATATAATAACCCAACATTTTAAAATATTTTAAAGGAACCCTTTGAGGAGAGAGGTCTCAAAGGTGAATTAGATCTCATACCTAAACATTTTATGAAGATTTGATGGTGAATTTTTCCCTTTAAAGTGCCCAAATCCTTTCCCTAGCTAGTCTTCAATTGTGTATTCCAATAGAGAGAGAAAGAAGAGAGAAGGAAGAGAATTTGTTTTTGAGAGTTGTGTTTAATCTAATGAGGGTTGGGGTCTTTATATGGGGTCTTAATTAACTTAATTAGACTCTTTTAAAACCCTAATTAATCACCAACTCCCCTAACTAATTAATTTAAATGAAGTTAAAATGTGCAGGGAATTCGACCCTCACAAACGGAACCCCGATCAACGGTCCGTTTGTGAGTCGATTGGCACTGTGCCCTCCGTGCTGCACAACCGTCATTTTGGTAATAGACTTGTTCATGTGAGGGATCCAATATTTTGGCTATGTGTTGGTTGACGGTTGTAATTGATGCCCCGTCGATCCATACACAAGACGTTGTTTGCCTTCTTGTGGTTGCACACTGCCCAGGCAGTGTTGCCTCCTACTTGCTAGGGTCCTCCTCAAGGGCCCTTGGTTGGTTCTTGGGGAGTCATACCCAAACGTTTCAACCATGATTCATCTTAAACACCTATTAACTACCCTTCCACCAATTTTCATGGATTTTTGACTTCTAATATCTCGTAAAATATGCTTAGGCACGATATTACTTCTTAGAAGTAGTTACCAGACGACATGGACGTTTTTGGACGTTTTGGTTCCTAGACTACCAAAATTACCTATATCCATTAAAATAGGTCTTAAAACAATGCTTAGACCTAATATCCCCTATGTTAAGATTTAAGACTCGTCTTGAATTTTTGAAGTGGTACAATCATGTACGGTGATCTTATGATTGATAGAAATAGTACAATTATGATAGACTCTCTCGGGTAGAATTGCCTCACCAACATATGCTTAAAACACTTAAGGACTCACGGAGTTTCTCATAAAGAACATCAAAATTCGTTGCAACATAAGGACTCAGAAAATATAGACTCTCTCGTGTATCTAGAAAATCATACATATCAAAAGTAAAGACTTTTATCATACTAGTGACAATATCTGGAGAATCCCCTTGCTCTTGGCGACTAGATATAACATATAGGCGATTTTCTCATCCATTGGCCCCTGAAGTAGCTTCTCTAAGAGTAACCCTGCATGATGGAGAAATTGAAGAAGATTGGTCTCTATTGCCCCTATTTCTATTTCCCTTTATGTTCTTAGGACACTCTTTCATGAAGTCACTCTCTTGACCACACTTGAATTATCTAGTAGAGTCATTGCGAGAAGCACTTGGGTGCTTACTACCACACTTAGCACATGTAGGAACCCAATTACCTCCTTGTGCCAAATTACCCTGAAACTGAGAAAGTCTAGTTCTAAAATTTTGTTATTTCTGACTATTATACTCAGCTTTGTTCCTAAGTTCAGGTGCACTAGTAGATGATGGGGAATGTCTATTTTGCTAAAAGGAATACGGGTTCACATTAATACTTTACTACGCAGACTCATTCCCCGTCTTACATTTTTTTGTTTTGAATTCTTATTTATCCCTAAGCTTCTCTTCCTCAACTAGATGCACATAAATCATAAGCCTTGCTATGTCTATGTCTCCTATTATAATAATTATCTTTCCTTCAGTACTTGACAGATGAGATTACCCAACAACAAATAGACTTATCCTGCTCCTCATATCAGCAACCATCTTTGGAAAATATCAGGAAAGTTGGGTAAAATTTAAACTATAGTCATGAACACATATAGGTTCCTTATTAATCAGAAAGAATTCTCGTACCTTGGCTTCTCTGTATTTAGAAAGGAAAGAAACACAAGAATAAAGAACTCTTGATCACATCCTAACCTAAAATTGATGCATCTTTGGACCTTTTCTTCTTCTACTGTTCAAACAAAATCATAGGAATAATATTCTCTTTATAGGCATCTAGGTCACTCGATCAGCATCGGCTATGTGCATAACCTCAGGATTTTTCTTTAGTTCCACTACAAAGTTCTCTAAATCCTCAATAATGCTTTAACCAGTGAAGCTTGGAGGATTCATCCATAAAACATCGTTGATCCTTGAAGTAAAATCCACTTCTTATCGAGCCGCTTTTGTTCCCTAACTTGATTGGTCATCGATTGACTTATCATTTAGATACCAACCTGGAACTCAACATTAGGGACCTCTAGTTGGGGTTGCACTTCTGATACATTAGGTACACTTTCCTCCTCAATGTTTATCCTAGAAAGGCGAAATCAAATCTCTCTTCATGGAGGAATGATCAGAAAGACACGTGCAAACAGCACTTGAAAGGAAATTTTAAGAGATTAAATCAATCGCACGCCATGAATATGAAAAAAGTGAGATAGTTTATAAATGTTACAACCTCCTAATTATAGATGTGGCTCACTTCACACCGATAAATACGACTTTATAGACACGACATCATAGACAACTCAAGACTCTTGAACTCTCTAGTCTGATACCATATTTGTCACTCCCTTAGCCTACACCCGAGCGGGACTGCGCCTCGAGAACCATAGTTGGCCCCAAGGGAACTCTTGTCCTGACTTAAATCTTAGAGGAACACTTAAATAATAAACGGTCTCAAAAGATAACATATTCAATAACTTGGAATGACATAAAAGAACCATCCGACTAGGAAAAACAACAAGTCTTAACATAAACAACTTAAAATGGAAAGACTAATGAACAACATTTATTAGTCTTTGAGGCCTCTAGAACTATAAGGGATGTGGGGACAATATACACAATCATCCAAACAACTGAAATACTACAAAATGTAAAATTGGGATCCTTAGGAAAGCAAGAAGCATCACCAACTAACTTATAGTGATCAACGAGAAGCTGGATGTTGATCCTGGTTTCCTGTATCTACATTATAAAATGACGCAAGCCAAATAGCATCGGTACATTGAATGTACGAGTGTGCAAGGGGAAAAATAAATGTGACATAATCTTGAAACAAATTGTGAAAGAGTACTTACTTAAACTTTAGACAACTCATGGATACTCAACTAAAATGAAGATTTAAAAAACAACAGAGGTGCAATTTTTATAAAGCATTTCAATAGTAAATAGAAACTCAAATTGAATTATAGAGTAAAGTAATATAATTTTGTGGGAGTTTCTCTAACCATCAACCATTACTATGAGTTATGCGATGGTACAACATCTCACCCACGCTACAAGAACAATCATATAACTTGTCGGGATATAGAACGCCTCAACTAAATAATCCACTAGTGTATGAAAAACAAAGCACTAAGAAATCATCTAAAAAGTATGACCCTTTTAACCCACATTGGATACATGGTTTATGGAGATATTGTGTTTTTATGAACTCTTCCCTATATCAATTCTCAATACTACTCCCAAAATATTTAGCTCAAATGGATAATAGCAAAAACTCTTTCTATGGTTTGAGATACTTACTCAACTACTAGCTCAAAGCTCTCTTGGAAATCATTTTTTCCTTTCTTGTTTAAATGTGAAAACCTTTACAAAATGGGAATTATTTCCCATATACATAGTTTGAAGAAATGAACTTTATTTGTTACTCTTAACTTTAAACTCAAGTCGTAAAACATGTTTAAATCATTTGCAAAAGACTTTTGAAAGGACTCTAAGAACTCTCTAGATTTTGCTCTTATCTTTCCTTTAATTTGAATTGATGGATTCAAGGATTGTAATTTGTGATAGGAAAGATGTTGTGATGTTTAAGAGTGTTTTTACATATATAAACATGAGAAACGATCAAGAAATTACTGTTTGGAAGCAAGTCCTTTATGAGGAGATGTTTTTAATATTTGATTGCGAGATAAATTTTGAAGGGGAGATCCTCATCCTTTCCGCGCCGTGAAGGGAAAATTTGTTCTCTGGTGGAGCAAGAATGCAAATTTATAGTCAATTTTTTCCTTCTTCATCTTCTAAACCCAATTCGGCAAATTAGTTGTTTTCCTCAATTTCTCTTAAGATTCTGATACCTAGTACATTAACACAAGAATCGAATCAAACACAACTCTAAAACCAAAATGATTCCATCAAGAAATCAACAATCCCATCAAATATAAAGAACTAAATCCAATTTCAAGAACGTCATAGTTTCAACTTTGTTGAAATGAATTTCGCTGTTACAAACAAGATTGGCCCGTGGGTGAATGAATTGAACGTTATGAATGTATCAAGTACCTAATAAGGGATCAACCCTTGGCAAAATGAGTTTGATTCTGCAAAACATCTCCAACAAGGCCTTGACTTTTCTCCTTTGTTCTTTTCTTTCAAAAGTCTAGACTAGTTCTAATTGCGTAAAGTGAACTAAATTAGTGTAGACCCCAAATAACTTACTAGAAACGAAATGATTTAATTTGATAATAAAAACACCAAAATACCCCTCAAAGTCCGATTGATTTTCCTTATCCAGACAATTCAATTTCAAACGGGCATATCTCCCTCATACAAACTAGAAAATGAGGAAACTTGGTGGCGTCAGAAAGATAATTTTAATAAACATTGATATAGAATTTTATAGCTCACATAAATAATCATGTGCTAAGAGTTATTTTCATTTAAAGTTGACTCAAAACTCATACTTTACATACTCGTCAGATTTAAGATTTTTATTCTTTCCAAAAAATGGTTCTTTCTAATTTTAGATCTTTGAATACCGGGGTGCTACATATGGAAATGACATACTGAAATATTTTTCTAAATATGGAGCACATGAGGATCAAAGAAAAATATTGTTCTAATAATAGTGGAGTGATGTGAACCATACAAAAAGTCCATAAAAAGGCCGATAAAGTTTGTTTAAAATTATCTTGTTCCACATGTTTGTTGTTTTTTGTAGTTTAGATTGAGACAGCATCTGAATATGGTTTTATATGTGAATGAAAAAAATTATTATTCATAATTAAGTTGCAATGGGCTCGATAAAAAATGTGATAAATAAAAAAGTGGATACAAACCACAATAGGAATGATCACATTACAAATCACCAATGATTGATTTAGATCACCAGCAAATGGGTTCTGGAATTTCAATAGAAGAAAAGAAAAATTAGCATTAAGAATATAAGTAGTTGATTATTTCCTTTGGCCCATGTTGCAATAGAATATTATCTCCCCCAATTCATGTATACAATGCTTGACATTACAAACACTTTTCTGAAATACAAAGATGAAAATAAGAGTTTAAAATATTGAAGATATTATTTAAAAGCATCAAAGACCTAAAATTTACAAAAACCTATAAATCAACGCAACATATATTGTCATTTCTAATCAAGATATAGTTTCACAACATCAAATTAAGATTTAAGGAAATAGAAAGGCTTATGGCAAAAGTACAAAAAATATTTAACACTTGGAAAGTTGAATCTATTGGGGTAAGTGGTTGGGTGGATGACAACACTCTCGAATTCTTTCTTAAGTTATAGAAGTAGGGCGATTAAGGAATGAAAAAAGGTGATACTGGGGAAACAATTTTAAAATATGAAGATCTATAAGAATCAAATATTTGAGTATTTGATAAGCACAACGATTGTTGATGTATAAGAAAAGAAAATTTAGTGTACATTGTTCATAAGTCTTTTGGAAAAATATCATTCTCTCAATGGGAGAAGCCTATGGAAATGTCTTTAACACCTATACTCTGTCAATAAGAATGTTCTAGAAACTAGTTTGATTGAAAAGCAAAAGCAAACAACGTCTTTGAAGAACCCGAAACTAGAAACATATTCAGTACTCGATCAAGCGAAATTTATCATTTGACTCCTCTAGGTAAAATCATTATAGTGAAATACTAAAAACAATAATTGTTAAGTATAGGAGAAGTTCTTGGGGTACGATTACAATACAAGTTGACATAAATCATTGGGCACATGCTTTCGATAAGGAATTTTCAAGATAATGCTGACCAAGCTAAGATTTAGATGGAAAGAAGTTTTCCTTCTCGAGCAACCTACCCCATTTCAAATGCATTCCTCTTGACACCCCATTTGCCGCATGAAGTAACTGCCTATGCCTTACCCCACTCTCTCTCAATCTGAGTGTAGGATATGGAACTAGGGATCACCCTCTCAGGTTGAACCTCATGGCGACCCACTCTTTAGTCCATCAGTCTATCAGTCTTTGTTTAATGATGTCCCTATACGCTAAATTGAAAACACATGGGTGGCTTTGTTTTTGCAACTACAAACCCTCTGACTTAAACCAAAACCACTAGGTGAAATCACCATTAAAATGTACCTAATCTATCTCCAAGTAAGACCCAATAATAATAACAACTCATATTTGCTAAGTCACACCCCAAGAAAAAGGGTTTTTAGCCACACATCAATAAATAGAAAATTATACCTTCAATGATGTTAAAATAAAATGGGTATGGAGAATTAAGCCTTGATTTAGGCAAGGAAAGAAAAATCAAGGAGACCCACTTCAAATTTTGGGAAGAGGAAACCCTTTCTTGTTCAAGTCTTCAAAACCCTCTCAAACTTGAGAGAAAAGACAAGGAAAATAATATTCTAAAATTGAAAATTATGATAATGTTTGGATATCTACTAAAATAATAAGTAAGTCTAGTAATTATAGCTTTCATATTAAGTTCTTCGACGGACCATTCATTGAGATTAGTCGAGATCGCGAATGACTCAGTGACTTGCCTTTTTTTTGTTTCATCGTCGTTTTGTGCTTGCCTTTAGAATATTCATGTTCTAGACCATTGGACGGTATAGAATTGCTTTGCAAAAATTTTTGGTGAAGAGTAGACTGTTCCTTTCATCACCTTTTTGATCCACTTCCTTCAGGGTTTTGCATTCAGGAACAAAGGGTGGAGTACGTCCCTTTGGTGATGCTCACCCTTCAGTTTCTTCATTCTTTTTAACCTTTTTATACCCTTTTGCGTTTAAGTGTCCATGCTTGCATTAAAATATCAAATACCTAAAATGTAAGTGTTTTCATCTAATTTTTAGGCTAAATAAGCACTTGAGGACACTATTTCTACAAAAATAAAGCCCTAAATGAGTCCAATTTAAGTACTCATCAACACTCCCAACTTAAACTTTTTATTATCCTGAAGTAAAACTCAAGTTCAGCAGTTCAATTATGATGTCTAAAACAATGTTTCACAAGAATTGATCATAAACATACACAACAAGACTCATACAACTTACGCACTAATAAATTGTGTACTCAAATATTCAAGTTGTGACACACCATCACAAAAGATTCTCTTGTTCACAATACTATCTACTAGTTCAAGTTCCAGTTCAAAAACATTATTTTAATGCTCTCGCACAAAGAATGATTCCATATTCACACACATGTGTTAATCAATTTAAGATAAAGAATCAGATGCAACTCTCACACTAAAAAATAGAAACATAATTCATGTTTTCACCCATAGGTTTACCCTTATTTTCTGGTCAATTTTGATATGGCTTACTCAAGATCAAAAATCTCTTTCGAAGGCTTATAATAGGACCGAGTGTAAAGGTATGGACGTTTAGTCTTAATGACTAAAGATCCTCATGAGTTGTGGAGATCTCATCATTTCCATTTCTTCACCTTCTTGTATAAATTTTTCTTCCAGTGTTTCTAAGTCGTCGTGTTAGTTACTCAATGAATTGCTTGGAAACCTAAATTTGTTTTGGACTTCTATTCCACTGTTTTCCTTTTCATTCTTTAGTTTTTTTTCTTTTTCCTTATTTTTTTTATGGAGGGTTTCAGTTTTTCTCAACATCCTGAGGTAAATGAGACTTGTCTTGCACTTCTTGACTTCTCCTTTTCATTTTCACCACACTCCCAACTTAAGCTTTTGCCTTAAGTAAGACATCATTAAATCAAAATTCATGAGTATTATTGGTGGTAGATCAAGTAAGGTGAAGGTTTCATCCTGTTTTATTCCAAATAAGGGTAAGGATCAGGGGGTGTTCAAAAGAGTTTCACACGCTAACAGGTAGATCACAAAAGAGGTATATGTTAAGTAGGCTAACATTATTTAAAGTTGTCTAAGATGATCTCAAAGCAATCATTACTTAATTAGTTGGACTACCGGGGAAAATTCTAGGTGTATTCATGCATGGTTCAAATTAAGCTAATCACACAAGGCATCAAAACTAAAGTCAAACAAGACTCCACACTTTTGTTAGTGTGTACGGTTATCACAAGAGAATCAACTCGATATATGTATAATCACAATGATATGCAAAGATATCACATATTGTCTATGAAACTTCATTTGGCCTCGTCGTAGCCGCACATTCATGTTTGTCCAATTGAGAGCACTATTCAAGTCATCGGTATTGATCAAATGCAAGACTAAAATTTGAAAGAGAACATCTACTTTCAGCAAAAGAGGTGGCAAAAATTAATAAAAATTGAATTTTTTTGAAGGGTCAAAATTATACCAAAAGAGAGTCATAAGCTCAATCAATTGCAAAACATTGTTTCTTTTTATAAAATAATGCAATTTAACAATGGAAAATTCCAATTTATACATAAAAACACCAAAGGTAAGCCTAAACCCATCAAAAAAATGTTTGTCCTCAGAAGCAAATAATAGTATCCAAAAGTAGAATAAATGGCAAGACAAGGAGAAAGGTAAAGAGAAATCCTTTCTATGCAGCCTATCCCCCCGTCGGG
>JAKWJD010001755.1:33748739-33848739 GCA_027705065.1 Solanum peruvianum | reverse complement strand
TCTTTTTCGTTTAAAGTCTTTTTAACGGATGGCCAACGTTAAACTCGCCTTAATGCTACTTGCAGGACCAAGGAGGTAGTTAATAGGAAAAGAATTATTAACATAGATTTAGTGTATACTATCTAATAGGCTAGTATTGATTGGTACACAGGTAAATAACTTAGTCATATATCGAATACAATGTTTAATATGAGGTAAGGATAAGGGTTAGGATAGCAACACACGTAGCCGGACCAAGGTGCGGAGTGAGATTTTCTAGATGCCAGCCAAGGATTTAGAAATACATACTTATCACTTTGCATGCAAGATACTAGGAAAGAATTGTTATAGTTAGAATTATCAAGTTATGAACCTGTAGGGAACACGTAACCCTAGTTACTCTACTTGATTAATTGATTAAAACCCAACATTCAAAGCTGTTAAGTGTCTCTCTTAAGTTCGTTATTATTTTCACTCATTTAGAAATAGAACCCCCATTTATTGTTTTTACTTTCCAAGGAACTCATTGACCAAACAATAGTAATAACAGGTTGAAGTTAAGTCTAGACTATTTTCCTCGTGGGAACGATCCCAACCTCACTAGTTGATTATTTACTTGACACGACCGCTTTACTTCTTATTTATTTAGAAGTAAGTTTGAGTGTATCAAATTTTGGCGCCGCTGCCGGGGATTATAGCTTTTAGATTAACTTGAACTTATTACTATAGTTTAGTTGAAATTTTTTCTTGATTTTACTTGTTTTTTAGTGTTTTTGATTTCGTTTCATCAGAACTATCCTCCTTGTATGCCAAATACACGGAGAGGAAGAGAACCCTTGTTTCCCTACGATCACGAGTTAGAGCGTATCTGCGCAATATGAATCGAAACTTGGGAATAAATGATGAGGATCCGAACCAGAACATCCCAGCTCCGGTGGATGTTCATGGTCAGATGTTACCGAACCCGATGCCCGGGTGAACATCAATAGAGGGGACAAAATCCCGCTCCACGGCCCCAAGCATACTACAGAGGGTATGATAACATAGAAGACTCGGATGGGCCACTTGTCTTGCCCCCTCTACCCACAGGCCACACTTTTGTGGTAACTAGTAGCCTGATGCAAATGCTCACTGCCACAGTTGTTTTTTCAGGGCTACGTTCTATGGATCCACATGCCCATATAGCTAAGGTAAGGGCTGTGTGTAAAGTTGTGAGGGGAGGCCTGATTTGGATCTAGATGTAATATGTCTCAGAGTGTTTTCTTCTCTCACTGACGGGAGAGGCTGCTATGTGGTTTACTGAGCTCCCACATACAACTCCATCTTCACTTGGAACCAACTAAGGGATGTCTTCTTAGCATGCTAATATTCGGTTTCCAAGAAATTAAACAACAAAGACACGGTGAACAACTTTGTGGCACTACCAGGAGAGTCAGTTAGTAGTTCCTGGGATAGATTCACCTCATTCTTGAGAAGTGTTGCAAATCACCGTATAGATGATGAGTCAATGAAGGAATACTTCTATCGGGGACAGGATGATAACAACAAAGCGGTGTTGGACACTATAGCAGGTGGATCTTATGGAGAATGCTCTTATGCTGAGATTGCAGAAAAATTAGAGAAAATCTCCCGAAATAACAAAGCTTGGAGTACTAGGAAGTCCGATACAGGGAGAAACACCTTCGCAATGCAGTCCACTCACTACCCAGCCACAGATGAGATTCATGAAGAAATGGCTCAGATGAGAACTGAGCTTGGGTTGGTACTAAAACATGTCACAGGGGGTGCGGAAAATATAAATGCAGTCAACTACTTGGCTAAACCACCACCTCCTAATGATGAGTGCTATTATGCAGAGGACACATATGTAGTGAATGAATAGACGGGGGGTTTCCGACCAAGCGCACAAGGCTCAAATCAGGATAACTGGCGCCAAGGTCAAGGGAACCAAGGTCGAAACTATGGTAACTACAACCGTGAGGGTCATTATGTCCATGATGGAAACTACAACCGCGACAACAACTTTAACAAGAGTAACTATGCTTATAGAAACGACAAGAATGGGCCCTATGTCCCTCCTCAAAATCGTGAAATTACTCCTAGGGATGGTGGAGATAGTATGGCGCGAGTTGAGGATATGTTGCACAAAATGATGAGGAGGTTCGACACTAGTGATGAACACATTAAAGAGTTGAGGTTTGATTTAGCTAGTATTGGGCAAAAATATGATACACATGCAATTTTGATTAAACAGATCAAATTGCAAGTGGCCGAATTATCTGCGACAATGAACACACGGCAACCAGGCACTCTTCCTAGCAACACTGTCCAAAATCAAAAAAATGATGCGCACTGTATGACAATCACTACTCTTGGTGGTGGGCAAACCATTGACCCACCTATGCCATCTACTGAGGAAAATGTGAGAAAGGATAATGATAATGTGGTAAAGGGTAGTGGTGAAGAAGAGGGAAGTAATGGAAGAGATGTAGAAGTACCTATCAAGGTAATTCCCATGCCTAGGACACCACCACCCTTCCCTCAGAGATTAGTGAAAAAGACCGAGGATGGTAAATACCGGCTTCATAACAATGTTGAAGCAGCTCTCTATCAATGTCCCTTTGGTAGAAGCTCTAGAACAAATGCCCGCTTATGCCAAATTCATGAAAGATCTGGTCAGCAAGAAAAGATCGGTCACTTTTGAGGATGATGATAGATTGCAGCATTGTAGTGCTATTTCTTCAAGATCCCTAGTACAAAAGAAAGAAGATCCAGGTGCGCTCACTATTCCTTGTACAGTTGGGTCATTACATTTTGCGAAAGTATTATATGATCTGGCTGCAAGCATAAATCTCATGCCCCTCTCAATTTACAAGAAGTTGGGTTTGGGGGATTTTAAACCCACTGCGATGCGGCTACTGATGGACGATCGGACAGTGAAAAGGCCCATAGGAATACTCCATGATGTGCTAGTAAAAGTGGAGGCCATTCCTTGCTACAGGTAGAGCCTTAGTTGATATGGAGAAGGGACAAATGACATTTCTGTTGAATAATGAAGAAGCGACCTTCAACATTTGTAGACCATGAGGCAGAGTGGTGAGCGCCAATTGGTATCTACCATATCCCACAAAGAAAAGATGAAGCAGGAGACTGAACAGAAAAATGCAAAACAAGAGTTTATGGTTGGGGATTTGGTGCTTGTAGACAATTCTGGGGTGCCTTGTCTTCCGGGCAAGCTCATGTCCAAATGGACTGGCCCTTACTTGATTACCCAAGTATTCCCTCATGGGGCAGTTGAGTTAAAAGCCAAGGAGAGAGTGTGGTTTAAGAGGAATAGAGATAGAATAAAACTCTATTTTGGGCATAAAGCATCGGAGAATGAAGCGATAGAGGCATACCATCTTGATGAAGTCTCAGTAATCAAGTGTCCCTAGTCGTGCCGCGACATTAAATCAGGTGCTTGTTGGGAGGCAACCCAATACTTATCGTTTTTTTAGTAATGGTAGCATTTTTCTACCAATGGGTTTTAAATTTGCAGGCACCTCACCAGGAAATTCTGTAGAAAATTACTCTGCAGCAGTCACTGACGGACACATCGATGGACCGTTGCGCCTGCGATGGACCGTCGTATGCATCCGTCGTACCAGGTACATTTTACAGTTACTTTGAAACTAGGGAACACACGACGGAACCAACGACGGGTCATCACAACTGCAACGGACCGTCGTCGTGGAACCGTCGCATGATTAATGAGGTATACCCGACCCAACCCGGCTGGATCCTTTTTCAAAATCAGACCGTTTAAACTCCCCACCCCTCATTTCACCCCATTACTTCATTATTTCTCCCATTACTCTTCCCTTCTCAACTTCCACAATCTATCCCTCTACCAACCATCGATCATTGCCCTGTCACAAGTCTCCAAAGCCCTAAAGTGTTATCTACTAGTGGAAACTGCTGCTGTGAGTGTCTATCTTGCCACCGAGTACTTATGCATTTGTTTTTTTCAATTTCTAAGGTATGTGTCTCAAATTTATACTCATTTGTCTTGCATTTTTGTTTACTAGTTAGTATTAAGCTTAGTTCCTCATCGTATTTTATTTACTTTAGGCGATTCTGTCTAACCTAGGTTACAAATGTTCGAAATTGCCATGTTTACCACCCTAGACATAGGTGCTTCTTCCTTGCTAGTTCCCTAGGTAGTTGGGTTAGACACATGTAGGTCCAAAATAATACAAGGTTGATATGGGTTCATCGGGGATGCTTAGGGCACCCTTAGTATTGTCACTGTCATTCAGAACGAGACCCCAATGACGGACCATCGTACCCACGACGGACCGTCATAGGTTCCATTGCAAAAGCCTTAGCACCCTGTCCCAACGGACACATGTGACGGACCGTCATCTTCATAACGGTCCATACTCCGTTTTGGTTGTCAGAGACCCTCATTCTAAGGGTTTCTCATTTTTTATCCAAGTGTTCCCCAACGGACACATGTGATGGACCGTCATCTTCACGACGGTCCGTACTGCACAACCTTTCTGGTTGTCAGAGACCCTGTTTCTAAGGGTCTCTCATTTTTTTTTCTATGTGTCCTACAACGGACCAATGTGACGGACCTTCAAACCCATGACAGGCCGTCGTGCATGACCGTCATGATGGTCTGAGACCCCTCTCCTAAGGGTCTCCATATTTTTTTCAAGTTTCCTCTGACCGACACCTACGACGGACCGTTGTACTTGTGACGGTCCATCCTGCACATCCGTCATGCTAGTCAGAGACTCTCCTTCGGGGTTCTCTATATATACATAGTCTAAGTAAAGCACGACGGACCTCATGACGGTCCATCATAGTCACGACGAGCCGTCACCAGGCCCGTCGTGTGTCACTGTTTCTAGCAATTACATACTATTTTCACTGTTTTATTTCGTATGGTTTCGCTTGTCTTTTTTACCACTACTCGTACTAATAGTGATCTTTTGCAGGTACTATCTATTATGGAACCCAAGCAAGACCAAACCTACGCACGCGGGCGATCAAAGTCTGTCGCCCTGTCTGCACGCATGATCATCGGCTCTGATGATGAGCGGGACCATGAGTATGTGCCCCCAGGCACTTCCACACCTTCCCGTGCTTTACGTGCTCCCAGATCCACACCCAAAAAGGTGGCGTCCGGCGTAGTCACTGCCTCCCAGTCTGATGAGGAGCGCACACTGACCGGCACACCCTCTGGGTTAGCCACAAATGAGGAAGGAGCGTCTGGCTCCTTATGAGTATCATGGTCCGAGGAAGCCTCTGGCTCTGCTGAGGTTCCCGCACCCGCCAATGCTGCAGCGTCGGCCTCGTCTGATGAGGCTGACAGTTTAGACTCTACATCCGGCTCACCAGCTCAGGTCCCCACTCCAGCCACTGACCAGCCCAACCGGTGGTGTGTCGACGAGCAGTTTCAAGTTTACTCCGACGCCAAGTTCCTGACTGATAAAGGAGTGATGACTCGAACACTCACTTTGGAGCGCCGGGTACTTACAGGGAGTCTCCCAACGATGCCGGAGATCCAAAACCTCTTCACCAAGCATCGCTTGGAGTGGACAACATGTCCGTTGGGACAATACAGCGAGGAAATAGTCTGAGAGTTCTACACAACCTACGTAGCGACTCTCCGATCACAGATCTATAAGCGGGCTTCCCCCGCTAAACAGGCCCCACTAGAGCAGGTCCGAGTCCGGGGTGTGCAGGTAGACATTTTCCTGCAAGACATCCGCCGGTTTCTATACGGCGAGAGTATTGATGCTACTCTACTCAGACCCCCCTCACTGCTGAGTTTGACTACCGCTGGCAGATAGTCAAGGATGGCAAGTTCTTGAGCGAGCCAACACTAAGAGAGACAACCAAGAGGTGGATGCCCCTGCACCGGTCAGTAGATGGAGAGGGTGCCGATTGGGTCACTGAACCGAAGGGGGACATCAAGAAGGCCAACCTCACCTTCACAGCAAAGTTCTTGTGGATGCTCGTCCGTCACTGCCTTTCCCCCACAGCTGTTGATAACATCGTTACCTGGGATCGAGCAGTGTTGATGGTGGCGATAATAGCCGGATTCGAGGTGGACTTCGCATGGCTTCTCCAGGCAGTCATGCACGAGAGGGCATTCAAGGTTACTACTACCTACCCCTTCCCGTCCATGATCTTTGCCCTTTGCAGGTCCGCAGGTGTGCCCATATGGCACGTAGATCAGCTTAAGACCCCGCAGGGCACTATAGACGTCGGCCTCATCAGAGACGAGGCCAATGAGTTGGATCCACGCAGAGGGCCCCGTCCAGAGCTGCCCCCACTTGCTGATAATCTTGCTGATACGGTAGCCCAGGCCCGCACAGCTACACAGGCGTCCACTGAGACTACCCCGGTCGAGTGTATCCCGGGTAGTAGCACAGCCCCGAGCTCCTCTCGCATAGCCCCTCTACCGGCACTGGTCCCGCTTGAAAGGTTCCAAAAACTAAAGCCCAAATGGCCACTCTTCTGCATCATATCCACCCGTGGATGCAGAAGTCGATTACTGATTCTGAAGAGCATCTAGAAAGGAAGTTGATGCAGTTTACACAGCGGAAGATCGCTGAGGTTAACTAGCGCCTTGACGCCTTTGAGCTGAGAGTGCTAGCCCGAACAGCCCCTCCTGTGGATGTGTCGACCTTTAAGACTGCAGTCGACAGTCTTCGGGTAGACCTCAACACGATCTTAGAGGCTAGGGTGCCGGATTCTGAGGCCCCTTGTGTCGAGCCTGCTGAGGACACCGTGTTGGCGGCCCTTTTTGCTACTTTTGACATTCCACCACCTCCCCCTAGAGAGAGTGCCAAGAGGCGTAGGGGTCGAGTAGAGGACGAGGTGCGAGCACGGAAGAAGGAGCGCGAGATATAAAGGCCGCGAGGAGAGCCTCCCTTGCTGAGGAGGAGGCGCACCGAATGAGAGCATCTTATTTAGCGGCTGGGGCGTCTAGCTCCCGCACTATGGAGATAGCAGGAGGAACTACTGATGGTGCGGATGTTGCTGAGGACACCACTGAGGGTGTCCAGATTGCACAGGACGTGGTTTCCGGGGAACGGGACCCACCATCTTGCTGATCGACGGCGCTTTGCGCCACAGGTTTGGTTCACCTCCCACTCTAGTATTTACATTTTTTATGCATTGGGGACAATTGCATGCTTTTTTGTTGGGGGTGGGGTAAATGGATAGTGAGTGTTAGGGTGAAGTCTGAGTAGCCCAATTCACTATCCTCTTTTGGGGTTTTCTTGCCTGTGTTCTTTTTCCCCAAAAGACTGATTACTTTTTTGTTGAACCGGCATGTTTATATCTTTTGTACATAGTTTAAGTCTGAAGCATGATGGCTAAAATGATATCCTGATAAACTGGAAAATAATGCATGACTAGGCATATTAACTGATAATTGTGTGGCCTAAGCATGAAATAGAGTTACACCATTGCATTACCCTAAGCCTCAAATTCGAACTAGGTGTCTGATAATCTGGTATAGTGATGAGATGTCAAGTGAGTGTGAGGAAATTTTAATAGTCCACTATTGGTGCTGAGCTAGAACTTGCCTGGTTAGTCCTGCTAAAAGTAAGTCGTAACAGACAATTAGGAAAGGATCATAGGCCCTTATTCAATATAGCCCATTTCTAGCCTAAATAAAAGAAACCAAATGAAATTTATCCTTCTTTGATCCAAATAATCTGAGCTTAAAATTTGACCTTTCTTTTTTACCCCAACTGATCGTTTCAGGGAACAATGTGTTTACCCTGGTCCCTCCTTGGACATGTGCACCTCAGCTTATGCCAAAAGCATAAGTTAAGGGTGGCTAATGCATAAACAAACTTCGTTATGGCCCTGACCCAACTTTGGGTATTGGGTACCTTGACTCATGGCAAAGCCATGAGTTGAGGGTGGCTACTATGAGGAATGCTCTGGAAAGTGGGTTGAAGAACAAAGAGAGAGAAAGAACAACATTAAAGTGACTCAAGAATTAGATGAAAAGAAAAGTAAAGAAAAAGAAAAAAATACACAAGAAATACAGGCAAGAAAAGAAGAGAGTCACTTACACAAATGAAGAAAGAAGAGAAAATAGCAAGGTGAAAGAATATGAGAGACTGGGCGTGATAAAATGAGAGACAGTGGAAGGTTTAGCCGATATGTAAAGGAGGGCAAAAGTCACTAACGTATACCAAAATATACCTTACCTCACCCCGAACCTATGTTACTAGCTAAAAAAGTCCTATCATGATCCTAAGGGTTGTATAGCAAACTTAAGGCAGTGAAAATAAGGGCAAGCTTATGGAAAAATGTATGAATGAGTGCGACTTTGTTCTGAGAGTGAGTGTTGAAAAGTAATCCTTATACTCAAACTGAAATCATTGTGTGAAAAAGGAGGATTTTGTTTTCACGTGAGGACACTAGTTGTAATACCAGAATTGTTAGCACCTCGGTGAGAAAGTGAAGAGGATAGGTGTTAGTGCGTGGTGAGTCTGTATCATGTTCTGATCCCACAAAATTCAAGCCTAATAGTGATAGCATGCTTAGATTTGATGAGATTAATCGGGATTGATAGCCAAAATGATTGCAAAGGATAAAACATGGATACTATTGTACAAAGATTGTGTAGTGAGTCATAGTGCGTCCTTGTTTAATTAGGTTTTTTGTTTTTTTATAAATAGTTTGAAAAACCTCGTTTTTTTAGGTTAGACACCAGATAGTTAGACTCCGTATTATTAGACTTTGTGTATTAGGTTGAGAATTTGAGATTCTTGCAATTGATTTTTGGAGATTAATCAAGCAAACTTTGGATTTTATTCTTTCTGATTGAAGTAAGTATATGAATTCGTATTTAATATATTTGAATATTGTGTTTATGGCTATGAGTAACTAAACTCCATAACTAGGGTTGTGGGAACCATAGGAAAATAATGAGATAAACCCTAACTAAAATAACAATTCTAGAATAGTGTCTTGCATGTATTAATAATTCTTTCGTTTAGAAGTCTATTTAACGGATGGCCAACGTTAGAAATAGCCTTAATGCTACTTGCCGGACCAAGGAGGTAGTTAATAGGAAAAGAATTATTAACATAGATTTAGTGTATACTATCGAATAGGCTATTATTGATTGGTACGAGGTAATAACTTAGTCAAATATCGAATACGATGCTTAATATGAGGTAAGGATAAGGGTTAGGATAGCAACACACGTAGCCGGACGAAGGTGCGAAGTGAGATTTTCTAGATGTCGGACCAAGGATTTAGAAATACATAACTTATCACTTTGCATGCAAGATACTAGGAAAGAATTGTTATAGTTAGAATTATCAAGTTATGAACCTGTAGGGAACACGTAACCCTAGTTACTTCGATTAATTGATTAAAACCCAACATTCAAAGCTGTTAAGTGTCTCCCTTAAGTTCGTTATTTATTTTCACTCATTTAGAAATAGAAACCCCCTTTATTGTTTTTACTTTCCAAGGAAGTCATTGACCAAACAATAGTAATAATAGGTTGAAGTTAAGTCTAGACTATTTTCCTCGTGGGAACGATCCCAACCTCACTAGTTGGGTTATTTACTTGACACGACCGCTTTACTTCTTTTTTAAGAAGTAAGTTTGAGTGTATCACGTGCCCCTAGGCACTTCCACTCCATCACGAGCTGCACGTGCTACTAGAGCTATTCCCAAAAAGGTGGCGTCCGGCGTAGTCACTACCTCCCAGTATGATGAGGATCGCACACTGACCAGCACACCTTCTTGGTCAGGTACACATGAAGAAGGAGCGTCTGTCTCCTTACGATTTTCGTGGTCGGAGGAAGCCTCCATGTCCGCCGAAGTCCCTACCCCGCCACATATGCACAGTCTTCCTTGTCTGATGAGGCTGATAGTCCTGGCTCCACTCCTGGCTCACCGACAGGTTCTCTCTCCCTGGTTGTCGACCATCCCAACCGATGGTGTGTCGACGGGCAATATCAAGTGTATTCCGACGCCAAGTTTTTAAATGATAAAAGCGTCATGACACGGAACCTTACATTGGAGAGGCAGGTCCTTACGGGAAGTCTCCCCACCATCCTAGAGATCCACAATCTCTTCACTAGACACCGGCTCGAGTGGACAGCTCGTTCTTTAGGCCGTTATAGTGAGGAGTTGGTTCGAGAGTTCTACGCCTCTTACGTAGATACTCTCTGATACGAGATAGATAGGTGGGTTACCCCCGCCAAGCAGGCCCCACTTGAGCATGTCCGAGTACGTGGCATTCAGGTTGATATCTCCTTGCCAGCCATCCGCTGGTATCTATACGACAAGGATTTTGATGCCAACAGGACCCCTCTCACCTCCGAGTTCGACTACCCGTGGTAAATTGTAAAAGATTGCCAATTCTTGCGTGAGCCATCGCTGAGAGAGACCACCAATAGGTGGATGCCCCTGCACTTGTCTGTTGATGGAGAGGGTGCCGACTGGGTAACGGAGTCAAAGGGATCCATCAAGAAGGCTAACTTTACCTTCACAACTAAGTTCTTATGGTTGATTGTCCGCCACTGCCTTTCCCCTACGACCGCTGATAATATAGTCACCTGGGATTGTGCAGTTCTGATGGCGGGGATGATAGCCAGGTTTGAGGTGGACTTCGCTTGGCTTCTACAAGCGGTCATGAACGAGAGGGCTTTCAAGGTCACAACTACTTACCCTTTTGCGTGCATGATATTTTCCTTATGCAGGTCCGTAGGTGTGCCCATATGGTACATTGATCAGCTCAAGACTCCGTTGGGCACTGTTGATATTAGCCTCATCAGTGATGAGGCCAATGAGCTGGCTCCACGTAGAGGGCCCCGTCCAGAGTTGCCTCTACTTGGTGAAAATCTGGCAGATACGGTAGAACATACTCTCATCGATACGCAGGCTGCTTTTGAAACCACTTACACTACCCCGGTCGAGTTTATCCCGGGTAGTAGCACTTCCCCGAGCTCCTCTACCTCAGACTCTTTCCCCGCTCTGGTCCCGCTTTCTAGGGTCCAGAAACTAGAGGCACAGATGGTACACTTCTTCATCACATCCAGCCTTGGATGCAAAGGTCTATTGCAAAGGAAGAAGAGCGCTTGAAGCGTAAAATTGTCCAACACATAGAGAGGAAGATCACTTAGTTTCATCAGCGCTTGGACGCTTTTTAGTTGCGGGTGCTAGCCCGGCCCACCCCTCAGGTGGACGTGTTAAACCTTCAAGTTGCGATCGAGAGTTTGCGAGCAGATATTGATATGATCCTAGAGGATAGGGTGCCGAAGTCTGAGGCCCCTTCTGCAGAGCCTGCTGAGGACACAGTGATGGCGGCCTTATCCGCCATTTCTGAGATTCCACCACCTCTCCCTCGAGAGCATGCCAAGAGGCGCAAGGGTTGAGAGGAGGATGAGGCTAGAGCACGGAAGAAGGAGCGCCGTTAGATGGAGGCTGCGAGGAGAGCCTCGCTTGCTGATGAGGAGGCGCGTCGGATCAGGGCTTTAGACTCAGCTGCTGGGGCATCTAGCTCCAAAGATGTGGCGATATCGGGAGGCACTACTGATAGTGTTGTTGCTGATGAGGACACTACTAAGGGTGTCCAGACTACAGAGGTAGTGGGTTCTGGGGAACTGGACCCACCAGCTTACTAATCGTCGGCGCTTTGCGTCCCAGGTTTGCTTCACTTACCACTCTCGTATTTCAATTTTTTATGCATTGGGGACAATTGCATGTATTTTTGTTGGGGGTGGGGTAAATGAAAGTAAGTGCTAGGGTGAAGTATGAGTAGCCCAATTCATTATACTCTTTTGGGGTTTTCTTGCCTCTGTTCTTTTTCCCCAAGAGACTGATTATTTTTACTGTTGAACCGACATGTATATATCTTGTGTGCATAGTTTAACTCTGAAGTATGATGGCTAAAATGATATCCTGATGAAATTAAAATGATGCATGACTAGGCATAGTAATTGATAAATGTGTGGCTTTAAGCATGACATAGAAATACACCACTGCATGACCCTAAGTCTAAAATTCGAACTAGGTGTCTGATAATTTGGTAGAGTAATGAGATGTCAAGAGAGTGTGAGTAAGATTTGAATAGTCCACTATTTGTACTGAGCTAGAACTTACATGGTTAGTCCCGCTAAAAGAATGATGTAATATACAATTAGGGAAGGATCATAGGCCCTTGTTCAATATAGCCATTTTTAGCCTAAAAGAACGAATGAAATTAATCCATCTTTGATCCAAATGATTTGAGCTTAAAATAGACCTTGTTTTTTCACCCCAACTGATCTTTTCTGGAAATAATTTGTAGGCCCTTGTCCCTCCTTGGACATGTGCACCTTATCTTATGCCAAAAGCATAAGTTGAGGGTGGCTAATGCAGTAAATAACCTTTTCCTGGCCCTGAACCAACTTTGGGTATTGTGTACATTGACTCATGGCAAAAGCCATGAGTTGAGGGTGGCTATTATGATGAATGCTCTGGAAAGTGGGGTTGAAAAAACTAAAGAGAGAAAGAACAAAAGTAAAGTTACTCAAGAACCAGTTGAAAGAAAAGTGAAATAAAAAAAAATACAAGAAATAAAAGAAGAGAGTCCCTTACACAAATTAAAAAAAGAAGGGAAAATAGCAAGGTGAAAGAATATGAGAAATTGGGCGAAATAAAATGATAAAAAGTGGTATGTTTAGTCGATATATCAATGAGGTCAAAAAGATAGTAAAATATACCTAAGTATACCTTATCTAACCCTGAGCTTAAGTTACAAGCTAAGAAAGTCCTACCGTGATCCTAAGAGTTGTATAGCGAACTTTATGTAGTGAAAATAAGGGCAAGCTTATGGCAATATGTATGAATGAGTTCTGAATTTGTTCTGAGAGTGAGTGTTGAAAAGTAATCCTTATACTCAAACTGAAATCATTGTGTGAAAAATGAGGATGTTTTTTTGAAGTGAGGACACTAGTTGCAATACTGGAAATATTAGCACCTCGGTGAGAAATTGAAGAGAATAGGTGTCAGCGTGTGGTGAGTCTGTGTCATGGTCTGATTCCACATAATTTAATCCTAATAGTAAAAACATGCATAAAAATGATGAGACTGATCGAGATTGATACCCAAATGATTGCGAAAGCTATAACATGGATACTATTGTACAAAAATTTTGTAGTGAGTCATAGTGCTTCGATTGAGGACAAACAACAAATTTATGTTGAGGGTGTTGATATACCGTGGTTTCACGGTATTTTTAATGCTTTTTCCATAAGTTTAGTATGTGTGCAAAAGCCTTTTTGTATTGATTTTTATGTAAGTTTCTCTTTATTTGCAGGAAATCTATCAAAAGATGAACTTTGAATTTTTTGAGCAAGAAATGCAGAAAAGTTACCACCTACGGGGCGTGTGACGGTCCGTTGAGCTTGTGACGGCCCGTAGGTGGCATCGTAGTGAAGCTGCTGAAGGAAGATGAGGAAGTCTTACCCAAGTGTGGGATTACAAAGTTCATGACTGACCGTCATAGCCAGGGTCCATCCTGCTGGTTCGTCGTAATGATTACAGAGTAGTCCCAGTACCCAAATTCCAAAAAGTTTAACTGTTATGGAATGGAGACCCTCGACGAACCGTCGTGCTCGTGATGGTCCGTCATACCTGTTCGTCGGGTAATGAAGAACGCAGAAAGGATTTGTAAAGTATAGGATGACGGAGGCCATGACGGCCCGTCGTGACCACAACAGGCCCGTCTGTCGACTCGGATAATTTTGACAGATTTTCAGCAATTAGAGTCTTTCTCTTTTATAATTTTTGTTTTTTTAAATAGTTGAAAAAACCTCATTTTTGGGGTTAGACTCTTTGTTAGTAGACTCTTGATGTTAGGCTCTTTGTTAGTTAGACTTTTTGGTCAGACTCTTTGTTATTAGACTTTGTGATTGTTATAATTTTGGAGAATCTTTAGTCCTCGATTAATTGCAGTAATTGATACACTTTTTCTGGAATTGATTGTTGGTGTGTTTGTTGATTAATCAAGTGAACTTCTGGATTTTATTCTTTCCCATTGAAGTAAGTAAATGAATTCTTATATTACATATATGAATATTGTGATTATGATTATGGATAACTAAACTCCATAACTAGGGTTGTGGGGACCATGGTGAATAATGAGGTAAAATCTAACTAAAATAACAATTCTAGATAGTGTCTTGCATGTATTGATAATCTTTTTGCTTAGAAGAATTTTAAACGGATGGCCAACGTTAGAACTCGCATTAATGCTACTTGCCGGACCAAGGAGTTAGATAATAGGAAAACAATTATCAACATAGATTTAGTGTATACTATCGAATAGGCTAGTATTGATTGGTACGAGGTAATAACTTAGTAAAATATCGAATACAATGCTTAATATGAGGTAAAGGTAAGGGTTAGTATAGCAACACACGTAGCTGGACCAAAGTGCGAAGTGAAATTTTCTAGATGCCGGACCAAGGATTTAAAAATACATAACTTATCACTTTACATGCAAGATACTAGGAAAGAATTGTTATAGTTAGAATTATCAAGTTAGGAACCTGTGGGGAACACTTAAACCCTAGTTACTTTTATTAATTGATTAAACTTCAAGGTTTGATTCTGTTAGTTGGTTACTTTAATTTGGTTAGTTATCTTTATTAATTTAGAAATAAAGCCCCCCCCTTTTATTGTATTTTATTTTCTAAGGAAATAATTGACTAAATAATAGTAACAATAGATTAAAGTTAAGTCTGAACTATTTTCCTCGCGGGAACGGTTAGTTGAGTTCTTTATTTAATATGACCGCTTTACTTCTTATTTGAGAAGTAAGTTTGAGCGTATCACTTTTCAAATAAGAAAACTCTAAATTGGATAATGAATGGCATTTTATTCTTTTCCATACGGAATTAAATGATTTAATTTTTAGTAAGTTATGTGGGGTCTAAACTGCGTTAGTTCAGTTTACACAATTAAGAAATACATTAGGCATTTGAGAGAAGTGAAAAGAGGACAAAGGAGAAGAGAAGTTCAAGATTCGTCAAGGTATTGCGATTTTGGTTGAAAAATTCTTCAAGGACTTAATCCTGCTAGGTATGTGAGACTTTCATAGCTTTGTTTTCGATCACCCACGTGCAAAACATAATTTTTTCAGTGAACATGTTTTTAGAAAATTTTGAAGTATGACGTTCTTGAAGATTGCTTTAGTTCCTGATATTTGATGGGATTTTGAAGTTCCTTAGGAATTCGGGTCGATATAAGGGTTTCTTGGAATTAGATTATTTATGTATATATATTGGGTATTTAAATATTAAGTGGGATTGAGAAAAAAATCAAATTTAGCCGAATTGACGAATAAGGAGATAGGCGAGCAGGTTTTGGCACAAAAGTCTCCGCCGCGATCTTGCTCCCCCAGTGTACAAAAATCACTTCTACGTCGCAGTTAGGATGCGCACGCCTTTGTTTCAAATTAATTTTCACAATCAAATACTTAAATACATCTCCGTGTCATGGACTAATTTCCAGACAATGATTTCTTTATCTTTTCTCATGTTTAACTATCAAAAAATACTCATAAACATCATGTGATCCTTCCTATCACAAATCACAATATTTGAATCTATAAATTCTATTCGAGGAATGATAAGATTCAAGTATAGAAGATTGGAGTCGAGTCAAGAAGAGTTCATAAAGTTTTTAACTGTCTTTTTACAATCGTTTTAACTTTGTTTTATGATTTAAGTTTTGAGTTAAGCATACAATAAAGAGTTCAGTTCATTTCTTCAAAAGTTATAAGGGAATTAGGTAATCCCAAGAGTTTAAAATGTTTTCACATCTGAACAAGAAAGGGAAACATTAATCTTCAAGAGAGATTTCAAGCTACGTTTTGAAGAATTATGTCAAACTAAAAAAAAGTGATTTGTTTTAAAAACATATGAGCTAAGTACATTTTGGGAGTAGTGATGACCATTGATATGGGGACGCGAGTTCATAATAACTCAGGTTTCCATAAATCACGTATTCATCATGGATAGTAAAAAATTATACTTTTTACATTAACCTTTAGTGCTTTTAAGCATATACTACTGAATCCACTTAGTTACAACTTCTTTTATGATGGCAAAGTATAGGACAATTCAGGCAGCGTAGGCAAGATGTTGTATCACCACTTATACTCATATTAGTGGTTGTCGCTTAGATAAATTCCAACAGAGACAATACTTGTTTATTATATAAGTAATGTTGATTTTTTTATTGCATTTATTTAACAAATTGATTTTTTATTTACTGTTATGAATATTTTGTATAAATTGCACTATTACAGTTGTTTTACACTGCATTTGAGTTAAGTTATTCATGGATTGAGTAACCAATTTATGTGTTTCTTTAATATTCCTTCCAAGCTTATGTTATGTTTGGTATTCCCCTCGCATACTTGTACATTCTATGTACCTATGTCATTTGACCCACATCGTCTTATGATAGGTAACACGGATCAACATCCAATGCCTCGTTGATCTAGTTGAGCACTCAGTCACTTGGTGAGTCTCCTTGATTTTTGGAAGGCTTATTTTTTCATTGATTTCTAGTAATTTCAATTTTTAGAATGATCAAGACTCTTGTCCCTACACTCCTCTTTGTTTTAGAGGCTTCATAAATGAGTAGCTATAAGTCTCTAGTCTTTCTATTTTCAGTTGTATACATTTAAGAATTGAGTTGCCATTTCGGCTAAATTATTATCTCATAAGTTATTGCGTAAGTTATATTTGTTATGTTTAAGTCTTTGGCTGAGTAAGTAAGGCAGTCTAAGGGACCGCTTGGGGCCAATAATGGTTCTCGAATGTCGACTACATCCAGGTTGTAGGCTACAAGTGTGAAAAATAAGAACACAAAAACCTTCTATTTTGTGACTAAACAATTATATAAATGGATGACTGAAGATTCACGACAACTGACTGAATAACAAAGACAAGAATTGATCATATTAAAATATTTGATCATTGGTTAAGTCTTCTCTGAGCATTACTCCAATTTTACAAACTCAAATTACCAACTCCATGATAATTATGAGTTCAGTAACTCTTTTTCTCTTTTGGCTCAGGGTCAACATTTAAATCAATCTTGAAGTGCTCTATCAAAGTAACACTTTTTGTTTCTTCTAGAACTTCCCCTACCGACAACTCTATTGACAGCTTTTGCTCCTCCATGTGTTTTTCTTGGGGTATTTCTGAACAGGGATGCATCACCTTATAAATTATAATTTTTTTATTTTCTTTCTCATTCCATGCTTCTAAATCTATATGGAGATATTCCAATGCCTCAAAGCCATTTGATTTGCCCTCAACATAATCATGTTGACGATTCTCTAGTTTCATTTTGAAAAATGTATCAATTATTTATTCTATACATATAGAAAACACATGCTTTTCCACAAGTATAGAAGGGATAACTAATTTTGTATATTTGAATAATTTTGAAGGTTGGCATCTAAATGTACCTTCTTTTAACTTTTTTGTCGACCTCATAGAAGTGCTTAGTGCGAAAGTGTAAGACTGATACGCTCAAACTTACTTCTCAAATGAGAAGTAAAGCTGTCGCATCAAGTAAATAACCCAACTAGTGAGGTTGGGATCGTTCCCACGAGGAAATAGTCTAGACTTAACTTCACTTGTTATTACTATTGTTCGGTTGATGACTTCTTTAGAAAGTAAAAGCATAAAAAGGGGGTTTTGTATTTCCTAATGAGTAAAAATAACTAGCGAACTTGAAAGAGACACTTAACACAGCTTTTAATGTTGGGTTTTAATCAATTAATTAAAGTAACTAGGGTTTACGTGTTCCCCACAGGTTCATAACTTGATAATTCTAACTATAACAATTCTTTCCTAGTATCTTGCATGCAAAGTAATAAGTTATGTATTTCTAAATCCTTTGTCCGGCATCTAGAAAATCTCACTCCGCACCTTGGTCCGGCTGCGTGTGTTGCTTTCCTAACCCTTATCTTTACCTCATATTAAGCATCGTATTCGATATTTGACTAAGTTATTACCTCGTACCAATCAATACTAGCCTATTAGATAGTATACACTAAATCTATGTTAATAATTCTTTTCCTATTATCTACCTCCTTGGTCCGGCAAGTAGCATTAAGGCGAGTTCTAACGTTGATCATCCGTTAAAAGGACTTTTAAGCGAAAGAATTATTATAATACATGCAAGACACTATTGTAGAATTGTATTTTAGCTAGGGTTTATCTCAGTATTTGCCTATGGTTCCCACAACCCTAGTTATGGAGTTTAGTTCCTCAAAGCCATAAACACAATATTCAAATATGTTAAACAAGAATTCATGTACTTACTTCAATGAGAAAGAATAAAGTCCAAAAATTTGCATGATTAATAACCAAAAATCTCTTGTACGAATCTCTAAAAATCAAAAACTAATACACAAAGTCTAATAATATGATTTATAATCTCACAGAGTCTAACCTCAAAAATGAGGTTTTTCGAACTATTTATAAAAAATAAAAACCTAATTAAACAAGGATTCTAATTACTGGAAATCTGCCAAAATGCGGCTGGGTCGACGGACCACGCGACGGACCGTCGTGGTCATGACGGACCGTCGTGGACTCCGTCGTCCCATACTTGGTGCAATTCTTCTGCTGCTTTCTTCATTCCCCTCAACGGCAAGTGTGACGGACTGTCATAGGCACAACGGTCCGTCGAGGGTCTCGTTTCAAAATACTTCAAATCTTGGAATCTGGGTACTGGGATCACTTCTCTGATCTTCACGACGAACCTGCAGGACGGACCGTCATAGCCATGACGGACCGTCACAAGCTTCGTAATCCCACACTTGGTCAGACTTCCCCATCTTCCTTCAGCAGTTTCTCTACGCTGCCACCTACGGACCATCACAGGCACGACGGACCGTCATAAGCTCCGTAGGTGGTCTCTTCTGCATTTTTTGCTCAAAATCTCCGCATTCAGCTTTGTACAGATTTCCTGCAAAACAAAGAAAAACTTATATCAAAATTAGCACAAAAAAGGCTTCCGGACACACTAACTTAAGGAAAAAGTATTAATTATACCGTGAAACCACGGTATATCAACACCCTCAACTGAAATTCATTGTTTGTCCTCAAGCGACGCACTATGACTCACTACACAATCTTTGTACAATAGTATTCATGTTTTATCCTTTGCAATCATTTGGCTATCAATCCCGATTAATCTCATCAAATCTATGCATGCTATCACTATTAGGCTTGAATTTTGTGGGATTCGAACATGACACAGACTCACCATGCACTACCACCTATCGTCTTCAATTTCTCACCGAGGTGCTAACAATTCCGGTATTGCAACTAGTATCCTCACTTTAGAACAATATCCTCTTTTTTCACACAATGATTTCAGTTTGAGTATAAGGATTACATTTCAACACTCGCTCTCAGAACAAAGTCACACTCATTCATACCTATTGCCATAAGCTTGCCCTTATTTTCACTGCCTTAAGTTCACTATACAACCCTTAGAATCACGATAGAACTTTTTTTAGCTTGTAACGTAGGCTCAGAGTCAGGTAGGGTATATTTAGGTATACTTTAGTGACTTTTTGCCCTCCTTGACATATCGGCTAAACCTTCCACTTTCTATCACTTTATCTCGCCCAGTTTTTCCTATTCTTTCACCTTGCTGTTTCCCTTCTTTCTTCATTTGTGTAAGTAACTCTTTTCTTTTCTTTTCTTGTTTGTAATTCTTGAATATTTCTCTCTTTTTTTTTCTTTCAACGAGTTCTTGAGTCACTTTACTTTTGTTCTTTCTCTCTCTTTGTTCTTTCAACCCCACTTTCCAGAGCATTCCTCAAAAGCCACCTCAACTCATGGCTTTGCCATGAGTCAAGGTACATAATACCCAAAGTCGGGTCAGGGCCATAACGAAGGTTGTTTATGCATTAGCCACCCTCAACTTATGCTTTTGGCATAATCTGAGGTGCACATGTCGAAGGAGGGACCAGGGCCAACATATTGTTCCAGAAAAGATCAGTTGGGGTGAAAAAGAAAGGTCTAATTTTAAGCTCAAATTATTTGGATCAAAGAAGGATAACTTTCATTTGGTTTCTTTTATTTAGGCTAGAAATGGGATATATTGAATAAGGGCCTATGATCCTTTCCTAATTGTCTGTTACAGCTTACTTTTAGTAGGACTAACCAGGCAAGTTCTAGCTCAGTACCAATAGTGGACTATTCAACTTTCCTCACACTCACTTGACATCTCATAACTATACCAGATTATCAGACACCTAGTTTGAATTGATGATTTAGCGTAATGCACTGTTGTACTCTATTTCATGTTAGAGCCACACAATTGTCAGTTACTATGCCTAGTCATGCAACATTTTCCAGTTTTATCGGGATATCATTTTAGCCATCATGGTTCAGAGTTAAACTATGTACAAAAGATATAACGTTCCGATTCAACAGAAAAAGTAATCAATCTTTTGGGGAAAAAGAACACAGCAAGAAAACCCCAAAAGAGGATAGTGAGTTGGGCTACTCAGACTTCACCCTAACACTCACTTTCCATTTACCCAACCCCCAACAAAAACATGCAATTGTCCCCAATGCATAAAAAAATCTAAAGATTAGAGGGGTAGGTGAAGCAAACCTGTGGCGCATAGCGCCGTCGATCATCAATCTGGTGGGTCCGGTTTCCCAGAACCCACATCCTCTGCAATATGGACACCCTCAGTGGTGTCCTCGGCAATTTGAACACCCTCAGTAGTGCCTCCTGCTGTCTCTATAGTGCGGGAGCTAGACGCCCCAGCCGCTATCTGCGATGCTCTGATTTGGTGTGCCTCCGCCTCAGCAAGTGAGGCTCTCCTCGCGGCCTCCATCTCTCGGCGCTCCTTCTTCCTTGCTCGCGCCTCATCCTTTGATCGACCCCTACGCCTCTTGGCACTCTCTCGAGGGGAAGGTGGGGGAAGTTCTGAAGTAGCAAAAAGGGCCGCCAATACAGTGTCCTTATCAGGCTCGACAGGCTCCGGCACTCTCGCCGCTAGGATCGTGTCGATGTCTGCACGGAGACTGTCGACTGCAGCCTGAAGAGTCTCCACATCTACCGGAGGGGCTGGACGGGCTAACACTCTCAACTCAAATGCATCGAGGCGCTGGTGAACCTCAGCAATCTTCCGCTGCATCTTCCTCTCCATACGCGCTTCAGACTCAGTAATAGACTTCTGCATCCACGGCTGGATATGATGCAGAAGGGGCCATTTGTGCCTCCAGTTTTTGGACCCTAGCAAGCGGGGCCGGTAACGGTGGAGGGGCTGTGCGAGAGGAGCTTGGGGCTGGGCTACTACCCGGGATAGACTCGACCGGGGTAGTGTCAGTGGATGGCTGTGTAGCGGTGCGGGCCTGGGCCACCGTATCCGCAAGATCATCAGCAAGTGGTGGCAGCTCTTGACGGGGCCCTCGACGGGGGGCAACTCATTGGCCTCGTCTCTGATGAGGCCGACGTCAACAGTGCCCTGCGGGGTCTTCAACTGATCTATGTGCCATATGGGCACACCTGCGGTCCTGCAAAGAGCAAAAATCATACACGGGAAGGGGTAGGTGGTAGTGACCTTGAATGCCCTCTCGTGCATGACTGCCTGGAGAAGCCATGCGAAGTCGACCTCGAATCCGGCTATCATCGCCGTTATCAACACTGCTTGATCCCAAGTGACGATGTTATCAGCAACTGTGGGGGAAAGGCAGTGACGGACGAGCAGCCACAAGAACTTCGCGACGAACGTGAGGTTGGCCTTCTTGATGGCCCACTTCGGCTCAGTGACCCAATCTGCACCCTCTCCGTCGACTGATAGGTGCAGGGCCATCCACCTCTTGGTGGTCTCTCTCAGTGCCTGCTCGCGCAAGAACTGGCCATCCTTCACTATCTGCCAGCAGTAGTCAAACTCGGCAGTGTGGGGAGTCCGCGTAGCATCTGCACTCTCGCCGTATAGGAACCGGCGAATAGCTGGCAGGGAAACGTCGACCTGCATGCCCCGGACTCGAACATGCTCCAGTGGGGCCTGTTTAGCGGGAGCAGCCCGCTTATCGATCTGTGATCGGAGAGTCGCTACGTAGGATGCGTAGAACTCTCGGACCACTTCCTCGCTGTATCGTCCCAACGGACGGGCTGTCCACTCTAAGCGATGCCTGGTGAATAGGTTATGGATCTCCGGCATCGATGGGAGACTCCCTGTAAGTACCCGCCGCTCCAAGGTGAGTGTCCGAGTCATGACTCCTTTATAAGTCAGGAATTTGGCGTCGGAGTAAACTTGAAAATGGCCTTCGACGCACCACCGGTTTGGCTGGTCAGAGGCTGGGGTGGGGACCTGGGCTGGTGCGCCAGCCTCATCAGACGAGGCCGACGCTGCAGCAGTGGCGGGTGCGGGAACCTTAGCAGAGCGTGAAGCTTCCTCGGACCAGGATACTCCTAAGGAGCCAGACGCTCCTTCCTTATTTGTGGCTAACCCAGAGGGTGTGCCGGTCAGTGTGCGCTCCTCATCAGACTGGGAGGCAGTGACTACGCCGGACGCCACCGTCTTGGGTGTGGCTCTGGGGGCACGTGCAGCACGGGAAGGTGCGGAAGTGCCTGGGGGCACATATTCATGGTCCCGCTCATCATCAGACCCGATGATCAAGCGTGCAGACGGGGCAATAGACTTGGATCGCCCGCGTGCGTAGGCTCGGTCTTGCTTGGTGCCATAGTAGATAGTACCTGCAAAGGATCACTATTAGTATGAGTAGTGTCAAACAAGACAAGCAAGCCCATACAACATAAAACATTTAAAATAGTGTGTTAGTGATAGTGAAACTGTATCACACGACGGGCTAGATGACTGCTCGTTGTGGATATGACGGACAGTCATGAGGTCCGTCGTGTTTTACTTAGTCTATGTATATATAAAGAACCCTGAAGGAGGGGTCTCTGACCATCACGACGGTCAAGCAGGACGGACCGTCGTCGGTACGACGGTCCGTCGTAAGAGTCCGTCGTAGAACACTTAGAAAATGTTGGGAGACCCTTATCAGATGGGTCTCTGACCATCATGACGGTCAAGCAGGACGGACCATCGTAAGAGTCCGTCGTAGGACACTTAGAAAATGTTGGGAGACCCTGATCAAAGGGGTCTCTGACCATCATGACGGTCAAGCAGGACGGACCATCGCTGGTACGACGGTCCGTCGTAGGACACTTAGAAAATGTTGAGAGACCCTTATCAGAGGGGTCTCTGACCATCATGACGGTCGTACAGGACGGACCGTCGAGGAGACGACGGTCCGTCGTAAGTGTCCGTCGTAGGACACTTGGAAAATTTTGAGAGACCCTTAGAAACAGGGTCTCTGACAACCAGAATGGTTGTGCAGGACGGACCGTCGTGAAGACAACGGTCCGTCACAGGCGTCGTTGGGCAGGGGTGCTAGGGCTTGTGTAACGAACCCTACGACGGTCCATCATGTGTGCGACGGGCCGTCATCGAGGTCTCGCTCTGAGTAGCAGTGTTAGAACTGGGGGTACCCTACGCATCCCCGATGAACCCACATGGTCTTGTAGTGTTGTGGATCTATATGTGTCTATCCCAACGACCTAAGAAACTACCAAAGCAAAATCACCTATGCCTAGGGTTATCAACATGGAACATACGAATATTTTGAGCCTAGGTTTAGACATAATCATATAGAGGAAACAGTATACGACTAAGTACTAAGCTAATATTAACTACAAACCAAAATGCAAGATAAATAAGTATAAATGTAGAGACACGTACCTTGGAAATGGAGAAGAAAACAAACGGGGAATGATTCAGTTGGCACGGTAGACACCGACAGCAGTAGCACCGACAAGTAGATGATAATGATAAGGCTTAGGAGGATTTTGGGAGCAATGATCAGTGAGGGGAAGTGTGGAAGTTGAAAAGAGAGGGGAGATGAGGGGAATAAGGAAGTAATGGGGTGGAATATGGAGGGGGGAGCATAAACGGTCTGATTTTGAAAAGGGTCCAGCCGGGTCGGGTCGGGTAGAATTCATTAATCACGCGACGGTTCCCCGACGACGGTCCATCGCATTTGCGACGAGCCATCGTAGGTTCCGTCGTTTGTGCCCTAATATTCAAAATGACAGAAATACGTACTTGGTGTGACGGATGCATACGACGGTCCGTTGCATGCGCAATGGTCCGTCGTTGTATCCGTCAGTGGCTACTGCGGAGTAGTTTTCTGCAGAATTTCCTGGTGATGTGCCTGCAAATTTAAAACCCATTAATAGAAAAAATGCTACCATTATTAAAAAGACGATAAGTATTGGGTTGCCTCCCAACAAGCGCCTGATTTAATGTCGCGGCACGACTGGGGCCACTTGATTACTCAGACTTCATCAAGATGGTATGCCTCGATCACTTCATTCGCCGATTCAGCATGCCCGAGATAGATTTTTATGCGCTGTCCATTCACCTTGAACCGCACATCCTCCTTAGTTTCCAACTCAACTGCTCCAAGAGGGAATAGTTGGGTAACCGTGTAAGGACCAGTCCATTTGGACTTGAGTTTGCGTGGAAACAAGCGCAATCTGGAATTGAATAGAAGCACTAAATCCCCGACCATAAACTCTCGTTTTTCAATTTTGTTGTCATGATACTTCTTCATCTTTTCTTTATATAGGGCTGAGCTTTCATAGGCTTTCAAGCGAAATTCATCAAGTTCATTCAACCCATTTAACCGTTGCTCTGCAGCTTCGCTCCAATCCATTTTTAACTTCTTCATAGCCCACATGGCTTTATACTCTAACTCAACCGGAAGATGACAAGCTTTCCCATATACAAGTTGGTATGGAGACATACCTATGGGAGTCTTATAAGCTGTCCGGTAGGCCCAAAGAGCATCATCAAGCCTCCTTGACCAATCTGTTCTACTAGCATTCACTGTTTTGGACAATATCTGTTTGATCTCCCGATTCGATACTTCAACTTGCCCACTAGTTTGAGGGTGGTAAGGAGTGGCCACATTATGGCGAACCCCGTATTTCTCCAATAACCCCTTGAACAATCTGTTGCAGATGTGGGAGCCCCCATCACTAAAAATGGCCCTTGGGGTGCCAAAACGGGAGAATATATTCTTTTTCAAGAATGCAGTGACACTTTTCCCTTCATTGTTTGCGGGGGCTATGGCTTCGACCCATTTAGATACACAATCAACTGCTACAAGAATGTACTTCATCCCATGAGAACTCACGAAAGGGCCCATAAAGTCAATACCCCACACATCAAATAACTCAATCACAAGAATGGGGTATAGAGGGAGCTCTTGCTTTCTTGAAATACCACTATCTCGTTGACATTTGTCACATGCTTTAGAAAACCCATGAGCATCTTGATGAAGAGTTGGCCAATAGTAACCACATTTCAATATCTTGTCAGCGGTTCGGATACCACTGTGATGTCCACCAACAGGTGATGAATGGCATGCCTCCAACACACTCAACATTTCACATTCTGGCACACAAGGCCGAATAAGCCCGTCGGCACAACTCCTATACAAGTATGGTTCATCCCAAAAGAACTTCTTCACATCGTACATGAACTTTTTCCTTTGATGAAAGGACAAGTCTGATGGAACAATATCACTAGCCAGATAGTTCGCAAAATCTGCGAACCATGGAATCAAGTCTTGTGAAGCAGCCAATACATGTTCATCGGGGAAAGTATCATCAATGTAAGTCTTATCCCCTAACTCTCTCATAGCTTCATCCTCTAGACGAGACAAATGATCAGCAACTTGATTTTCAGTCCCTTTTCTATCCAGCACTTCAAAGTCAAATTCTTGCAGCAGTAATACCCAACGAATCAGCCTTGGTTTCGCATCCTTTTTTGCCATCAAATATCTCAATGCTGAATGGTCAGTATGCACTATAACTCTAGTACCTAGCAAATAGGAGCGAAATTTCTCAAAAGCAAAGACTACTGCGAGGAGTTCTTGCTCAGTCACTGTGTAGTTCTTCTGAGCTTCATTTAGGGCTTTACTAGCATAGTAAATTGGGTGAAGGATTTTGTTTCTTCTCTGTCCCAATACTACACCAAGAGCCACCCCACTAGCATCGCACATTACCTCAAATGGACTGTTCCAATCCGGAGAAATAATGATAGGCGCAGAGACTAACTTTTCTTTTAGCTCACCAAATGCTTTAAGACAGGATTCATCAAAACAAAATTTACATTCTTTCTCCAGCAATTTGCACAATGGGTGTGCAATCTTTGAAAAGTCTTTGATGAATCTCCGGTAAAAACCTGCATGCCCAAGAAAGCTTCTCACACCTTTCACAGAGATCGGTGGGGGAAGTCTCTCTATTACCTCAACTTTAGCTCGATCAACCTCTATGCCCTTTTCTGAAATGCGATGACCCAGCACAATACCCTCTTTCACCATGAAATGACACTTTTCCCAGTTTAGTACCAAATTGTAGTCTTCACATCTCTTAAGAACCTCAGATACATTGGTCAAACACCGTTCGAATGAATCACCAACCACAGAGAAATCATCCATAAAAACCTCTATAGTATCCTCCACCATGTCAGAAAATATTGACATCATACATCTCTGAAAGGTTGCGGGTGCATTGCACAACCCAAACAGCATTCTTCTGAACGCAAAGGTCTCATATGGACAAGTGAAAGTGGTTTTCTCTTGATCTTCTGGTGCAATAGAAATCTGATTATACCCCGAATACCCATCAAGAAAACAATAACACCCTTTTCCGGCAAGTCTATCCAACATCTGATCCATGAAGGGCATAGGAAAATGGTCTTTTTCAGTCCATGAGTTCAGTTTACGGTAATCCATACACACCCTCCATCCAGTAGCCGGTCTCATTGGAACAAGTTCATTCTTTTCGTTGGGGACCACAGTCATTCCCCCTTTCTTAGGTACATACTGAACCGGGCATACCCAACTACTATCATCGATTGGATAGATTACTCCAGCATCCAACCACTTGATAATTTCCTTCTTCACAACCTCTTGCATAGGAGGATTCAAGTGTCTCTGGTGCTCAATACTCGGCTTATGATCAGGCATGAGTTGGATTTTATGAGAACAAATACCAGGAGGGATCCCAATAATGTCCGCAATGGTCCACCCAATAGCTCTTTTGAACCTTTTTAGTGCATTCACCAAACTTTGAACCTGTTGTTCATCCAGGTATGATGCAATGATTACCGGAAAAGTGTCACCATTTCCTAAGAATTCATACCTAAGATGAGGAGGGAGAGCTTTTAATTCAACTTTTGGAGCTTCCTCTATAGATGGTTTAGCGGGTGGGGACTCGCGATTCTTCATATCAAGCTCAAATTTCTTCGGTTTAAACCTAACATCACCTCGGTCAAAAGCCGCGACTAATGACTCATACTCTTCAATGCAATCGCTATCAAAGTTCATTATCACTGCCGCTAATGCTTCGACACCTAGACGTTCTTCTATTTGTGTCTCAAATGTCTCACCCATGTTGTAGGGTATAGCAGATGCCGATTGGAGCTCACCACTCTGCCTCATGGACCTACAAATATTAAAGGTCACTTCCTCACTGTTCAACCGAAAATTCATCTGCCCCTTTTCCATGTCTACTAAGGCTCTTCCCGTAGCTAGGAATGGCCTCCCAAGGATAATAGGCACTTCAAAATCAACCTCACAATCAAGAATAACAAAATTGGCCGGAAAGATGAATGAATCCACTTTTACTAGCACATCATGAAGTATCCCTATGGGCCGTTTTACTGTTCCATCATCCAACAGTAGCCGCATCGCAGTGGGCTTTGGGTCACCCAAACCCAACTTCTTGTAAATCGAGAGGGGCATGAGATATATGCTTGCCCCCAGATCACATAATGCTTTCGCAAAATGTAATAGCCCGATTGTACAAGGAATATTGAACGCACCCGGATCTTCTTTCTTTTGGACCAGAGATCTTCTAGCAATAGCACTACAATGCTGCATTCTATCATCATCCTCAAAAGTAACTGATCTTTTCTTTGTGACCAAATCTTTCATAAACTTGGCGTAACCGGGCATTTGCTCTAAAGCTTCTACCAAAGGGACATTGATATAAAGTTGCTTCAACATAGTTATAAAACGCCGATATTTGCCTCCTCAGTCTTTTTCACTAATCTTTGAGGAAATGGTGGTGGTGGCCTAGGCATGGGAGTTACCTTTTTAGGCACTTCAGCATCTTCTGCAATGTTATCCTCTAAATTAGCATCAACATTTACCACTTTATCAGTGTCTTTTGTCACCTCATTCTCATTAGATGGCATAGGTGGGTCAATGGTTTGCTTGCCACCGCAGTAGTAATTGCCATACAATGTCCATCATTTTTCGGATTTTGGACAGTGTTGCTAGGAAGATTGCCCGGTTGCCGTGTGTTCACAGTTGCAGATAATTGGGCCAATTGTAACTCAAGTTGCTTAATCGATATTGCATGTGTATCAACTTTTTGCCCAATACCCGCTAAATCATTCCTCAACTCTTTATTGTGCTCATCACTAGCATCGAACCTCCTCATCATTTTATGCAACATATCCTCAACTCGCGACATACTACCTCCACCATCCCTAGGAGTAACTTCACGATTTTGAGGAGGAACATAGGGTCCATTCCTGTCGTTTCTATTACCATAGTTACCCCTGTTGAAGTTGTTGTCGCGATTGTAGTTTCCATCTCGGACATAATGACCCTCACGATTGTAGTTACCATAGTTCCGACCTTGGTTCCCTTGACCTTGGCGCCAATTCTCCTGATTAGAGCCTTGGGCACTTGGTCGGAAACCCCCCATCTGTTCATTTACTGCATAGGAATCCTCCTCATAATAACACTCATCGATTGGAGGTGTTGGTTTAGCCAAGTAGTTGACTGCATTAATCTTTTCTGCACCCCCAGTGACATGTTTTAGTACCAACCCAAGCTCAGTTCTCATCTGAGCCATTTCTTCGCGAATATCATCTGTGGTTGGGTTGTGAGTAGACTGCACTGCAAAGGTGTTTCTCCCTGTATCGGACTTCCTAGTACTCCAAGCTTTGTTATTACGGGAGATTTTCTCTAATTTCTCATCGATCTCAGCATAAGGGCATTCTCCATAAGATCCACTTGCTATTGTGTCCAACACCGCTTTATTGTTATCATCCTGTCCCTGATAGAAGTATTCCTTCAGTGACTCATCATCAATACGGTGATTTGGAACACTTCTCAAGAATGAGGTGAATCTATCCTAAGAACTACTAACTGACTCTCCTGGTAGTGCCACAAAGTTATTCACCCGGTCTTTGTGGTTTAATTTCTTGGAGACCGGATAGTAGCGTGCTAAGAAGACATCCCGTAGTTGGTTCCAAGTGAAGATGGAGTTGTATGGGAGCTCAGTAAACCTCATAGCAGCCTCTCCCGTCAGTGAGAGAGGAAACACTCTGAGACCTATTACATCTAGATCCAAATCAGGCCTCCCCACACAACTTTTACACACTGCCCTTACCTTAGCTATATGGGCATGTGGATCCTCAGAAGGTAGCCCTGAAAACAAACCTCTGGCAGTGAGCATTTGCATCAGGCTACTAGTCACCATAAAAGTGTGGCCTGTGGGTAGAGGGGGCAAGACAAGTGGCCCATCCGAGTCTGCGATATTATCATACCCTCTGTAGTATGCTTGGGGCCGTGGAACGGGATTTTGTCCCCTCTGTTGATGTTCATCCAGAGCGTCGGGTAACATCTGACCATGAACATCCACTGGATTTGGGATGTTCTGGTTTGGATCCTCATCATTTATTCTCAACTTTCGATTCATATTGCGCAGTGTACGCTCTAGCTCGTGATCGTAAGGAAACAAGGGTTCTCTTCCTCTCCGTGTATTTGGCATACAAGGAGGATAGTTCTGAAAGGAAATCAAAAACAATAAAACAAAGTAAAATCAAGAAAATATCAACTAAACTTATTAATAAGTTCAAGTTAATCTAAAAGCTAAATTCCCCGGCAGCGGCGCCAAAATTTGATACGCTCAAACTTACTTCTCAAATGAAATAGTAAAGCGGTCGCGTCAAGTAAATAACCCAACTAGTGAGGTTGGGATCGTTCCCACGAGGAAAATAGTCTAGACTTAACTTCAACTTGTTATTACTATTGTTCAGTTGATGACTTCTTTAGAAAGTAAAAGCATAAAAAGGGGGGTTTGTATTTCCTAATGAGTAAAAATAACTAGCGAACTTGAAAGAGACACTTAACAGCTTTTAATGTTGGGTTTTAATCAATTAATTAAAGTAACTAGGGTTTACGTGTTCCCCACAGGTTCATAACTTGATAATTCTAACTATAACAATTCTTTCCTAGTATCTTGCATGCAAAGTAATAAGTTATGTATTTCTAAATCCTTGGTCCGGAATCTAGAAAATCTCACTCCGCACCTTCGTCCGGCTGCGTGTGTTGCTTTCCTAACCCTTATCTTTACCTCATATTAAGCATCGTATTCGATATTTGAGTAAGGTATTACCTCGTACCAATCAATACTAGCCTATTAGATAGTATACACTAAATCTATGTTAATAATTCTTTTCCTATTATCTACCTCTTTGGTCCGGCAAGTAGCATTAAGGCGAGTTCTAACGTTGATCATCTGTTAAAAAGACTTCTAAGTGAAAGAATTATTAATACATGCAAGACACTATTCTAGAATTGTTATTTTAGCTAGGGTTTATCTCATTATTTGCCTATGGTTCCCACAACCCTAGTTATGGAGTTTAGTTCCTCATAGCCATAAACACAATATTCAAATATGTTAAACAAGAATTCATGTACTTACTTCAATGAGAAAGAAAAAGTCCGAAAATTTGCTTGATTAATCACCAAAAATCACTTGTACGAATCTCTAAAAATCAAAAACTAATACACAAAGTCTAATGATATGATTTCTAATCTCACAGAGTCTAACCTCAAAAACGAGGTTTTTCGAACTATTTATAAAAAAATAAAAACCTAATTAAACAAGGATTCTAATTATTGGAAATATGTCAAAACGCGGCTGGGTCGACGGACCACGCGACGGACCGTCGTGGTCATGACGGACCGTCGTGGACTCCGTCGTCCCATACTTGGTGCAATTCTTCTGCTGCTTTCTTCATTCCCCTCGACGGCAAGTGTGACGGACCGTCATAGGCACAACGGTCCGTCGAGGGTCTCGTTTCAAAATACTTCAACTCTTGGAATCTGGGTACTGGGATCACTTCTCTGATCTTCACGACGAACCTGCAGGACGGACCGTCATAGCCATGACGGACTGTCACAAGCTTCGTAATCCCACACTTGGTCAGACTGTCACAGGCACGACGGACCGTCATAAGCTCCGTAGGTGGTCTCTTCTGCATTTATCGCTCAAAATCTCCGCATTCAACTTTGGACAGATTTCCTGCAAAACAAAGAAAAACTTATATCAAAATTAGCACAAAAAAGGCTTTCGGACACACTAAACTTAAGGAAAAAGTATTAATTATACCGTGAAACCACGGTATATCAAAGACCTTGGAGGATATGTACAATAATTCGTATATTTTTAATGAGGATTATGATGACAGTGACCTTGGAAGATGGATTATGATGACCATGACCTTGGAAGATATGTATAATGCTTAAAGTAGAGGATCGCCAACATGATTATGCTTAAGTCAAATCAAATGGCTTTGAGGCACTGAAGATCTTTGTAAATAATTACAAACATTTAATGAGAATAACGAATACTAAGATTATACGCCTAGACACAGGAAAACCTCATCATGTATACTTGTAGAAGTTGGCCATTCAGTTGCAGGTGGAGAATGATAAAGAAGAAATAAGGAGGTGTTATTTCGACGAACAATCTCAATTTGATCTAATTATTGTCTTTGAGCCAGAAGAGGAGAGCTTTTAAGCTTATAATTATCATGGATTTGGTAATTTGTTTTTTAGAATTGGAGGATACCATCCCAATCATCGAAGCTTCTAATTTGGTCAATCTTTGTTTTTAGTATCAACTCATCCATTAATACGAGATTTTAGACTTGAAAAATTGAAGGTTAAAAAGTCCTTTTGCTATTAAGTCAATTTTTTTTGTATAACTCTTGTATACGATAAGTTGATGTTTGTTTTATCATGGAACTCTTTGCTTGAATGAACAAATTAAATAATGGTAAGAGTTGGAGGGTCTTTGTTATGGCATTTTTATACTATTTTTATCCTATATCAATAAAAAAAGTTTTGGGTTTGATTGGAAAATGAGTCATTTATTGATTCAATCCATTTTAAGCTGCCAAATTCTGTCCAATTTTCCAACTTGGCTAACCATCAGTTTCATACATTTGCAACCTTAACGTCGACTATGGTAGATATATTTTTATGTGGAGATCGTAATGCACGGATTGTGTATGAGGTAAAATAAAAATGAATGGATCGCTATTCGATGATTTATAGTTTACGATTCGTTATACATTCATTAAATACTTTGAACGAATATTTTTGTGTTTAAATAGTTATTATCTACATTGCTAATCCATATTCTTTTATTCCACATTCTAATAAACATAAAACGATACTAATTGTTAATGGATGTTTTAGAAACTTATATTACAACAAATTCCATTATCTTGGTATGAGCTAGCTTTCGTATTAAATGTAATGCACCAATCTCCCTAATGTTAGAAACATGAAGAACATTAATGAATGTTCTCTTTGATCCATCACTTCCACATTATTCATCAATTTACAAATCTAGACAACACAAAACATCAAAATACTAAAGAGGAAACAAACAAAATTTTTCTTATAATATATAAGTACTCCATAACCTTCTATATTGTAGTTTTAAACCTCATACAAGTTGATAATTAAAGACCAACAACATGTGACTTAATAACAAAGAAAATAATGTACCATCATAAAAAGCTAGATCGCCGGTAAAGTCTTTCTCCAAGTGTAACTCCAATTTCAAGAACTCTAAATACAACCGTTTTAATAATTATCAGTTCAAGAACTCTCATACTCTTCCGTCTTAGATGAAAAATTTAAATTAAACTTGCGAGCTCGGTCATAATAATGCTTTTGTTTTTGTTTTTTATGTTTCTCAACCCTCAACTTTATTGTCAACTTCCGCCCTTCCACGTGTTTATTTCGAGGTATTTCTCAATCAAGATTCATAATCTTAAACATTAGTGTTCCTTTATTCTTTCTTGTTTGGTGCTCGTAATTCTTTATGAATATCATCAAATGCCTCTAATCCAATTGATTTTATTTAAAGGCATCTTCAACCCTACACTCTATTTTACTCTCTCCAAATATAGATTTCTCTATTTTTTCGAACAATTAACTCCAACCAATTCTCTATTTTACTCTCTTACAAAGAATATTTTTCTCTCCTCAATATTATTTTATTATTTCTATTTCATTTTTATTTTCTTATATCATAATAATTTTTTTTTCTTTTCCAAATTATTACTTTATATAATTTTCATGTGATATAAAATTTTACTTTTCGATTTTTATGCAATATTAAATTATATTTTATATTATTTTTAAATAATATGAATTGCAAGAAAATATTGTATAATAAATAGATTAATGGACAAATTGAAATAATAGTTAAATACAATTACATAACATTACATAAACTCAATTTTTGAAATTGTTATGTTGCTCTATTAAATGCTCTATTAATGTACTACGAAGTTCAAGACGAACATTTTGTCCTTTATTTTGTATGTCTAACTAAAATTATTCAAACTGGAGATTTTCACCTACATCTTTTCAACATGATGCTTGTTTAATCGCGAACTAATAATATTATATTATACATTGTATTTTATCTTTTTTATTTCAATTATTATGTTATGTTTTGTATTGTTATCTTGTATTTAAATTGTCATATTATGTATTATATTTGTAAATTAAATTTTTTATCTTATCATTTTAATTGTTGTGTATTCTTTATACTGAAAATTAATAATAAATCAAACTATATCATCGAAAAAAATTAGAAAAAACTAAAGAACTATAATTCGAATTGAAAGTTGTATATCTGATATAATATATTTTTTTATATATTATATTAGAGTAATGTTTTATGAATATTAGATATTTAATTAATGACATTATATGTAAATAATATGTTATAGCAATGTAGTAGAATAATAATAAATAACATCAAAAAAGTGAAGTAGAGAATGAATAGTAATTCTCCAAATTTGGAGAATTACTATGCCCCTCTCTAATATATGAAGAATAGAGAATGATATGAAGGTAGGTTGGAGTTCCCATTCTCTATTTTACTCTCCAAATATAGAGATTGAAGAGTAAAACAGAGGTGGATTGGAGATGATCTAAGCATAATCATATTGGTAATCATCTAGTTTCATTTTTAAAAAATTATCAATTATTTCTTCTACACTCGTGGAACCCTAGGAAAATGAGGTGAAAAGAGCATATCACCAATTTTCGCTACAGTTTGAGTTACAATCTTATTTGCTTGCGAAATACAATATTTTTTTCTTTTTGAGAAACTAACAATGCATTCCTAATTAAACTCTTCTCACCTTTATTTCAGCCTTTTGCGTATCCCTTTTTGTCATCTTTTCCATCATAAAAGAATAATTAAAAAAAAAAGATATTTTTTGTTGAATAAGTTTTGAGCAATTCTATTTTTTTTTTAATGATTTGTTTCTGCAATAAAAAAAAGGACTAGAAATAGTAAGAAAAATATTAAAACAATTTTGATTAGCTTTGGAAAAGAAACACTTTTAGTTATTCAAAACAAACAAAATACCTTGTTCCATAATTTTTATAAACCCGCAACTCGGGCAAGAGCAGATGTGGTATTATGATCCTTTAACTAAGTGGAAAACCATGTCCATATAGTTCCACAAGTAAAGAAAAAATTATTGATTTTATTTAAAGTGAAGCAGAGAATCACCATCGTGATTAAGCTTAGGGTAAATCAAATTATTGTTGAGGAATTGAATGATCTCGGTAAAGAATTACAATCATTGGACGAGCAAGAAAAAATGAATACTAATGTATAAAAATTATACACCATGCCTCACAAACAGCGGTGGACTCAGAATTTAGGTTGTGGGTGCTCATTTCCTTTAACATAAACTTGTTAGAGATCACATAGTGGAAAGGTATACTAACTCAAACTCTTTAATAAAAAAAATAAGAAAATGTATACTAACTTAAAATCTTGAATAAAAAATAAGTAAAAAAAAAATAACGATTAATTTTATCATAAAAAAAACAAACTTTAGAAAAAAAATAAAAAAAGAGTGCAAAATTATCTAGAAAAAGTAAAAAAAGTGAATGTGGTTGATCGGATTCGAGCCCCCGCCAGCGTGCTACGCATGCCTTATTTTTTTCAAGGCGTAAGCCAGTCAATTCACATTTGCTTTTATTCTATGGGTGATCATTTAATGTAAATAACGTATTTATAATATTTTCTCTATGTATATACACTTTTTTCTCTAATCAATGGGTTGTCGAGCACCCGAAATAACTACGTAGGTCGCCCGTGCTCACAAATACCTCTAGATGAACACATAAAGGAGCAAAAGCTAACAATGAAGTTTTAGTTAGAGATAGTTAAAGATTAAATAAGAAGTATTATTCTGGAATGAATTTTATATTAATACACAAAATCAAATATGCATAAAAATAATCTTAGCATAACTAATTCAAACGTTACTAATACACTCTATTCATCATTATTCTTATACACCCTAACGATCTCTTATAACTCATGTATATGATGAGTTGACCTTTGTTTTATTATAAGAATAAATAATATATTTAAATAATGGTAGGAGTTCGGCGGGTTATTTTAAGACCCATTTTTATCATATTTTTATCTAACTCATTTTAAAGATTGGTTAATCAATAGATTCATAATTTGCAACCTCAACATCCATTTTGGTATAATAATTTTTTTGTGAAGATTATAATGCATTGATTATTAAGGTAAACTAGTACTAAGAGATTCTTTTTCGGCGATTCATAGTTTAGAGATTGTTATACATTAGTTAATTAATTACTATGAAAGAATATATTTTATTAAAATAGTTACTAACTACATTACTAATGAACTTTTTTTTAAAAAAAATATTTAAACTTGTTAGATTGTATTATTTAACATTAAGGATATGCTGGATAATGCAATATTTTTAGTCAACATTCTAATCCGCATAAAAAATAGTTATATTTTGTACTATTCATAACTACAATTATATAAGTAATGGGATAATTATATTAATAATTTGTTTGTCGTTAAAAGAAAAGTGCATTAAAAGTAGATGTGGCTCACTTTCACAACTTTATAATTAGTCATTCATAATAATTTGGGAAGTAAATAATCTTTAGAAAAGTAATTACCATTCTAAAAAAATAATCTGTAGAAAAGAAAAGAGAGAAAAAGAGAATAATAGGAAGACAAAAACTTAACGAGCAGGCAAATGGGAGAGGAAAAGATTGAGAATTCGGTAAATCAATACCTCTCTAAATATTTGTTTTATGTTTAGGGGTTGGATAGTATTATTGTATTAGATATGAGAGAATGAATTTGCTGGCGTCAATATGGAAGTTAGATTGAAGCACGTTAAAGTGTTACTATTATGTCTTCACCAATATCTTGGCGGCTGTCAGTTGGGTGATGATTGACAATGATTGTCATTAGATAACTAAATCATTAGGGTTGAGTTACCTAGTATATAATTCTTTATAAATAGTTTAGGTTAGGCAAACTGTGTTTATGTAACTAGGTGATTTCAATTTTTGAATATTATTACTTTGTATCATATTATAAAATAAGTTTTGATATAGTGATATCGATAATTGAATATTTGGTGTTATGCATTATATGAATTCCATTAGAGTTATGTAATTTTCATGAATTGAGACTTAACCCCAGGCTTGAATATTTAGAAACGAATGAGACTTGTATATTATTTGACATCAAAATTAAGAAATTTGATTATAGATTTGGATGAGTTTCAAGTATAGGCTAGATATATGATAATATGGATGTCTACAAACTAGCTTTCTTATTGATGCTTATCCTGACCAACAACACTACTTTCGGTTCAAGTATCTAGGATCATCGATAATATTGTATCCCAACCGACGATTGCGGTCATGTCCCAAGGGAGAGCTTTCGTGAATGTGTAGCCAATTACAATGATTTTGAAATCAATTTGACAATGATCTCGTGGTTAGATTGAAAGATAGCAATTTTGATCAAAGAATCTCTTTGAAAAAACCTTTGAAGGAAGTCCTTAGATGAAAGTTTAATTAAGGATCAAGGATTGCCATACCTTGCTACATAAGAAGCAACGAAAATTTGGAGAAGAAATTTTTAGAATCCATCCCCTAGGTTGTTCTTGAGCTTGATCTCAAATGGAGGTTTTTGGTAGTTCTTATTTTGAAGGGAAGGTATGGATTTTTGAAGAATGAATTGAGAATGTGGTTATCATCTTTTTGACCAAGTAAAGATCGCGAACAAATCTAAGTGTAATCTGGATGCTGAGAACATTAATTGACAGCACGAGAAGATGTAGCGTAGAGTATGCGTCAGTCCTTGAAAGGTACTGAGCATGCATGATAGAATAAAGCTGAAATAACATAAAACTAAACAAAGCAATGATATAAATTGAATATTATATAGATACTGAATATTGAGTTAACTGAATGTAAAGACCAATTTATAACATGCTGAATATGAATATTGAATAAATGATAATTTGTCAATGACATAGAATCTTACTTAACTGTGGGAGCTACTAATAACTGATAATAAAACCACATGACCTAAATGTGGTGTAACGACCCGTACCCTAGATAGAAAAAAATTCTGGTTTTCCAGAAATGAAGGTGCCATACGAACCGTAGTTGGAACAACGGTCCATGGACCTGGTCCTTCGATCTTCGTCCACAGAAAATCCAAAGATCAAAAGTGACGGCCAGAAACTACGAACCGTAGGTTGGATCACAGTTTGTGGACCAGGTCTATTGACCTTGGTATTTAGAACCCATTCTCTAAATCTAACGACAAAGGAACATGATGGTCCATATGCTGGACCATGGTCTGTAGACTTTGGTCCTCAGCTTCCATTCTCTGTATCAAAAGACGAATGAATAGGATGGACCGTAGATTAGACGATTTTCCGTGGACCAGGTTCGTGGATCTTGATCGACAGACCCATTCTCATAACCAAACAACGGCCAGGACCTACGGACTATAGGTAGAACCATGGCCCGTGGACTATGTCTGTCGATCTTGGTCCACAGACAACAGTTAGGACCTACGGTCCATAGTTATGACCATGGTCCCTGGAATAGATCCATAGCTCACTCCAACAACAGTTAAGTCAAAGATCTTTTGGTCTTTTCCTACTTCAATGGACCTCTAAGCTACGTATTTTAGACCCTAAATTAAGAGGTTTTAGTATGTTCTAGCCTAGAAATATATCTAGAACTTACATAAGTAAATTCATTAATCAAAATATAGAAAATTAGAAGCAAGAGAAGAGAGAAAGGTCAAGAACCCTAGTTCAAGAACGCAACAAGGTTCCATCAGTTCGAACCCCATAATATAAAGATTTTTCCATCAAATTCATCACCAGGTATGTTAGATTTCACTAGTAGGTTTCGTTCACCATTAGATCCCTAGTTTTCAGTCAGTTTCTTGTTTCCCATATCATGATTACATCTAGGGTTTCTAGAGCTTGATTAGATTACAATGAATTAGTTAGTCATATGTTCAAAATAGGATTACGATGTTATTACTCAGTTTATTGCATGAATTTCAAAACACTAGCTATGTATTTCTTTAGTTCTTGAATTGACATGCTAGGTCAGATATTTTAGTTACTTCAGATGCATATGCTTAAGTTATTAATGCATCATTATCAGATTAATTGTTGCATTATCAGTTTGTATGTTCAGTTATAAGCTATCCAACTTTTACGGAAATTCAGTCATAATATGTTAACCACTTAATCCATTGGGAGTACCATAATATAGAGTTGGACTAGGGTTTAGCGTGTCCAAATAGTCCCACAACTACTAGCCAAGTAGGTTATAAGTCCCATCCATGGGCATCAATTTAGTTATCACGCCAGTATACCTTTATACCTCCGGCAATGTATATTGGGTCCTCTTGATGGAGCGTATACATTGGGCTCCACATTTAGATCATGTGGTTCTATTATCGATTGTAAGTATCTCCCACAGTTCTGTCATACTCTATTGCATTGACAATATTTACACTTCAGTAAGTATTCATTCTCAACATGTTATGAATTTTTTCATTGCATTTAGTTATCTTAGAATTCAATATATCATGTTCAGAATATTATACTTGCTTTTGTTCTTGTTTAGTTATGTTATATTTCAGCGTTAATCTATCCTACATGCCCAGTACCAATTAAGTACTGATGCCTACGTGTGCTATGTCTTCTCGTGATGTAGGTTTATGTTCTCAGCATCCATATCACGCTTAGGTTGATTCTCGATCTCTAGTTCAGCAGAATCAGTGGAGAGTCCTCATTCTACGAGGACAAAAGTCATGAGTTTATTTTAACTATTTTAGTCATTTTGTTTTAGTTTTTGCTAGACTTAGTTGGGGCTTGTCCCAACATTTCTAGTTAGTTATATAATCTATTTTTAGACATTATTAGTTTCAGCTTAGTATTGAGTAAATATTTTCGTTGTATTAAACTCATAAGTTTTAAATATATGAGTTATAGTATGTAGGTATTCCCCATCTTTTCATTTTACTTATAATCTAGTTTCCGCATCAGTTTATTATATTTAGTATGCTCATGATCATGCTAGCAGGGTTAGCTTGGCATCACTTGCGGTCCTAGGTCCCGTGTCCGCGTCTCGGGGGTAGCTCGGGGTGTGACAAACTTTATATCAGAGCACTAGGTTTATGTTTCCTAAGATGCTTGAAAATCAGCATTAATTAGATTCCTTTTCATGGGTTTGAAGTGCATCGCATATAATGAGAGGGAGGCTATGAAGTATTTTAGGAAAACTTCACTTTGTTGTTACTCTTATCGTGCGTAAGGTATGATCTAATTTCATTCCATCAGATTATTCCTCCTCGTAGAAATAACGCCTGGAATGTGAATTCGAGGAATGCAAACGCAACTCCTCTAGTCCCATATCAGGAAGTCCCCAATGCTAAATTAGAAAAATCCATTCAGATGTTGGCTCAGAGTGTGTACAACCAGAATAATCAGGTTCAAGCTCTTATGAATGTTAATGGTGGATCAGTAGCAACAAGGGTTCGTGATTTTTTTATAATGAATCCTCCTGAGTTCTTAGGATCGCAAGCTGGTGAAGATCCTCAGAATTTCTTAGATAAAAGGGAAAATCTTAGATTTGGAGGGTCTAGGGGTAAAATGGTATTTTCCAGGCCAAGGGTAATATCGTAATTACCCTAAGGAATTAATTAATTTATTAATTAATTTAATTAAGTAAACAGTTTGGGGTGGGTCTACCCGAAATGACCTATTTTGCGGTGGTCAATCCACCCGGTTCGAACCTAAATGGAAGTATCAATTAAATGTATTTAAATTGAGATTTATCATCTGATTTTTTAAGGGCTTTATGGTCATTTCACTAAGCTAATTAAATTAGAATTTTTATTAAATTAATAAGGAGTCCTAGTTTGGCTAATTCCCAAATTAAAACTCCTAATCCTAATCTACTCTCTCACGCTCATGTCTCTCACGTTTGTCCACTCTCTCACATTTTCTCTGCCTAACAAAATTACAAGAACAGAAAACACAACCAAAGTTCTTCACACTTGAATAACTCACATTAAAAATATAATCAAAACATATAAAAATGCTTAGCAAAAATGTTAGGCAAAGGGAGGAGTTTTCCGTCGGGTGGTGTTGGAGTTTCGAGACTTGAATGTGATTTAGATAGGGTATTGTACATCTGATTGTGTGTTGAATAAACATCAAAATAAGGTATGGGGTTTCTTATTCTTTGTCCCTTTCTCAAGAGACCCTTAAGATATAGTCAATTCTAATCTGAAAACTTGGATTGTTCCCCGTTGCATGTCCCTATCACTAGCTCCCATTGATTCGTAGGTTGGATATGTTTGCTGGTAGAATTTAGGGATGTAACGTGTTTTTGTGATGATTATGTGCATGTTTGTATGTTCAGAATTATGTGAGTAATTAAAGATGTTTTCCGGAAATGTGTGATACGGTTGAGTGGGTGCATTGTTGTGACTATTGGTCATGGTTAGAGCATGATATGGCATGTTCAAATCCTTGTAATTTATATGCAAGAACGTGTGTAAATCGTGATGTTCATATGAAGTGTAATGTGGCTGATTTGAGTGAAAACTATTAGCTAAATGAATCCATAAAACTGCATCTAAAGATGTACTGAATCATCCATGAATTATCCTAAGAACAAACACGTAAATGTTGATATAAAGGAGCTGGAAATCATGACCAAATTTCCAACATTGTGTTAGCTTAGTTTCGGCTAATGTTTGAAGTTTAGGAGAGTTTGAAAATAATGTTTAAAACATGTGAGGTTAGTAGGGATTGAACCCAAGACCTCCCTATAAGAAAGCTATAATTAATTAAAATAAAAGGGAGTGAAGAACAGGGGATTTGAACCTGAGTGCCCTTAGACGATTCCCCTAAAACTAAAATAGAATTAAAGAAATGAGAGGAGTGGGATTCGAACCAACCACCTCTCGGTCAGATTTAATGAAAAATTAAAAGAAAAAAAATAAGGGTTGAGGCATGTGGAAATCAAACCCACGATATTTAGGCAGAAAAATTAAAGGAATTAAGGAGAAAATTAAAGTGGGGATGTGGGGGTTCGATTCAATACCATCTTGGCAAAACAAAAATGGTTTAAGGAAAAAGAAAAATAAAAGAAAATAAGGTTGTGGGGGTTCGATCCCATATCCTCTCATTCCAAATAATTGAAAATAATAAATAGAAAAATCAAGGGAAAATGAAAAGAAGGCGTTGGGGATCGGTTTTGGGTCCCCAAGTCGTGTGGGTCAAACTAAATTAAATAAAAAATGTAAGTGTTGTCCAAGTAATTCAAAATTGGGTTCCCTTGCCCGATTTCCGTATTTATAAATAAGTCATACGTGAATAAATGTTCAAATAATGTTTTCTAAATATATCGAAATCGATGATCTTGGCGTAGATACAAGATGAATAATCTTATATCACAAAATCTTACGAAGATACGAATCACTTACACGAACAATGAATAAAGCCTCATGGCTTGTATGTATAGACCCATAAGTCTAGCTTACGTTTAGAAGTAAGTGAACCTAAGATGTATGTGACAAAATGATGAACTCTTAGAAGGGTTAAGTAAGAGTGTGATACACACTTAATGGACAAGTGCATTGACATATGATGAAATGAACACTCACGTAAAAAGAAGTGAGTAATTATGAAGATCAAATGTGCTAAAGCTAATGAATGTGGTGACAACATGATAACATGCTAATGTGAAGAATGAGAGCAATCTTAAATGAGCCTAATTAAATGTTAACAAAACGTACTCACCTATGAGAGTGTAAAGTTAATAAAGATACCAATCTTCATGAACACTCTAATGAAAGTATTGAGATTAATATATACATTATACGAATGAGGAGATGAGAAATCATCTATTGAGCTATGATGTCCTCATACTATAAGCCACCATCCATGACATATGAGTTGAATGAAATGGAACTTTATACTGAGCACCTACAGGCTAGCTATGAGGGGTGATGCCTTCTTTCAAGAATGGCGGACGTTCACGTAACTCATATGAGATGAGACTGTCCGGCATTCCGGGTATGGGTCTCCTTATATCTCCTTTTCTTTTAACCTATACTTCCAATATAGGGATCTTGCAGGTCTTAATTTCCTATATACACTAGCATGTTTTGGGTCACCTTGTCCGGTGATTCCACCTCTTTTTGGTGTGGGGAGGACACTGGATTTCATAATACTCACATGCTTTATGTCGGTTAAAGTTAAAGTTCCCAATGAATGAATGAGGACAACGTCAAATAATGCTCGTAATAAAATGATTGATACAAAAGGGTTTAGTATAGGATAATCATGAGGTGATCTAGACGTAAGTAATGACACTAGGTCATTCTTGTCCATTGCACAGCGAAACAGATTAAAGTCTTAAATTACATCCAAGGTATAGCTGGTGTTTACACTAGCTTATAAATAAATGAAATGAAGTACATATAAATGAATGAAGCAGACTCTGTGTTTGCTAAAGAAGACTCCCTAGTTAAGGTCCCATATGTTGAGCCCTCATTTTGGGAAGTCTTAATGTCAAGTCCTGATTCTAAGGTCTTATGGCATATGAACGAATGATATGAAAGATGTTATGTGCCATATGCAATATGTTATGTGCTATATGTAAGATGTTATGTGATGTGTGCAATTTAATACTTATGATGTTGCATGTTACTCTCATAGCATGACTTTCCTAACCCAAATTTTGTAAGTCCCCTGACTTTCCTAATCCAAATTTGGCAAGTTCACTTATGAAAGTGCTATTCTTATTTATTCATGTCCTTGGTGTGTGCTTGCATATACATATACTTAGTATAAATGTGTACTAATCCTATACAAAATCTACTTTTATGTGCAGGCATAGGTGGACGCTAGAGCTCACATTACAACGTTACAACTATCCAGACGTGGAGCTTTCATCCGGAGTTGGTAGGCCCTTATGCTTTCAAAGATGTCTACTGTAATTATCTATCTTAGTTATAGGATTGATCTAGTGGAGTATGTTCCACTACTATTTCATTCCTGTTTTATTTCTAATATTGTATTGGTGCCATTTTGGGAAGTATATACTTTATGAAGTATTTAACTATTTCTTTTATTTGATGATCTTAATGTTAGATGGTTGATTGTAAACGTTCATGAGTTTAAGTAGAATGCTTTATATGAAAGGTAAGTAACAAAAATTTCAAATTTTCCGCTAAAATTTACCTAGATGAAGTAATGATGACGTTTGTAGGCTTGTCTGCGACCTCTGAGAGGTCAACAACGCCGGTTTCATCTGGGATCTAGATTCCAGTCGCGACAAAGTTTGTATCGGAGCGTTAGGTTAAAATTTGAGGATAATAAGTTCACATCAACCACATCGAGTAGTTTGTAATTCATGGTAGTGAAGTGCACCACTATCCTGAATAGATACTTAATGATGCGTAGGAAAATGTCCCTTTTTATGATGTTATCGTGTCCTTCCCTTTTGTGTGATTTCTTGATGTTATGAGCGTGTCTAACATCACCCTTGTTTTCGAAAAATTCAATACTAGGAGAAACATTGGTCTGAGAAGAAGAACAACAGTTGCTAGGGACAATAAGGCTCCACCCAAGGCTCCAGCTGAAGGATTGGTTATGCCGCTTAACCTTGCTAGGTTGACTGATACGAAGGTGCGGGCATCTCTAGCCAGATGGAAAATGATATCTCTATGCAGGCCCAGGCCATGACTGACCAGGTTAACATGCAGAATGTTAAGAGAGAGAACCCACCGGTTCGTAGCATGGCTGATAGGTTGCGAGACTTCACAAGAAGTAATCCTCTTATTTTGACACAGGTTATAAGAGTTCAGAGGATCCCCAGGCGCTTGTGGATAAGGTGCACAAGATTTTGGTGGTTGTGGGGGCCACAAATATCGAGAAAGCAAATTTGGCTTCCTATCAGCTTAAGACGTTGCACAAAATTGGTGCAAGATATGGAAGGATAGCCAAGATTTAGGGCAGAATTCCAGTCACTTGGGAGATGTTTAGGACAACGTTCCTGGAGAGGTTCTTTCCTAGGTAGATGAGAGAGGATAAGGTTGAGGGGTTTATCAACCTTAAGTAGGGATCAATGACAGTTAGGTAGTATTTCCTGAAGTTTGTTAAACTATCCAGGAATTCTACTTCACTTGTATCTAACAGCAGGGATGACATGAGTATGTTCCTCACAGGAGTCACCAAAGATCTATAGGAGATGTGTTGATCTTTAATGATCCACGATAATATGGACCTCTCCAAGTTGATGGTTCATGTCCATCAGGTAGAGGATGACTTGAAGAAGAGGGGCGTCTGTGATGCTAGGAGTCCTAAGCCTCATGATCAGGCAGGTCCTAGCAATGGGGTCAACATGAACAACTTTGGCATCCGTGAGAAGCACACATTTAAAAGGGGCAATAGTGTTCAGGGAACTCTAAATTTCAAAGAAGTACAACACCTAGATGAGGCAAACCCGAGCCTAAGAAGGGCAATGGAGGTTAAATGCAGAGTCCCAGAAAGGTCTGTGCTAAGTGTGGTCGTGCTCACATTGGAGAGTGCAGACAAGGCACTAATGCCTACTTCTGTTGCGTTAAAAGCGGGCACATGGTTAAGGACTGCCCACAGAACAGTGGTTAGGTTGGAGGTAATGCTCAACCTAGGCCTAATCCACAGGGTGAAGGAGCTACCGAGCCTCTTAAGAGGAACAGGTTCTATGCCCTGAAGGGCAGGGAGGAGCAGGAGAAGTTTGCTAATGTAGTCAAAGGTATGTTGCAGGTATTCTCAACTTCTGTCTATGCTTTACTTAATCCAGGGTCTATGCTATACTTTCTAACTCCTTTGCTTTCTCTCAGTTTTGAGATATTGCCTAAAGTTCTGCATGATCCTATAGTGGTCTGTACATCTTTAGGAGAAAATGTAAGAAGCGATAGAGTATGGAAGGATTACCCAATAGTTGTAAGTGGTAAGACTATGTGTGCATACTTGGTTGATTTACCAATGCATAATTTCGATGTTATTCTTGGCATGGACTGGCTTCATAGTTGTTATGCTTGTATGGATTTTTGTAGTAGGGTTGTGAGATTTCGTTTCCCTAATGAATAAGATCTAGCCAGGGAGGGGTACAACTTCAGTTGTCATAATCCCTTGATTTTGAACCTTAAGGATAATAAAATGATGTCCAAGGAGTTATTGTGTCATGTTGTGAGTATTGATGATTTAGATCATGACATTCCTTCTATAGACTAAGTGCCTGTAGTGAATTAGTTCCAAGATGTATTTCCGGATGATTCTCCTAGAGTTCCTCCCCCTCAAGAGATTGACTTTGGTATCAATTTAGAACCCGATACTAAACCAATTTCATCTCCTCCTTACAGAATGACTCTAGTTGAACTGAAAGAGTTGAAGCTGGAGTTAAAAGATCTCACTGATAAGGGTTTCATTCAGTCGAGCATATCTCCTTGGGGCACTCCAGTGTTGTTTGTGAAAAAGAAAGATGGAACCCTTAGAATGTGTATTGATTATTGGTATCTCAACAAAGTCACTATCAAGAATAAGTAGTCACTTTCCAGAATAGATGACTTGTTCGACCAACTCTAAGGGTCTAGTTTTTTCTCGAATATCGATCTTCGTTCAGGGTACCATCTGCTCAGGGTTAGGGATGGAGATATGAACATCTCTAGGCTTATTACTCATGTTCAACAGGTTGAGGGTGATAAGCTTAGGGAACTGGCCAAGGAATATAGGAAGGCTAGGAATGGGAACTATGACTATTCTTAGCATAAATCGGTGGGGGAAATTGCTCGAAGAGTCGGCATAAATTTTCAACCCCTGCCCCTTCATAAGATATTGTTCTATCCTCCAAAAACATGTATGATTAGAAGGTTAGGGAACCAGGCTCTAAGTCTAAGGGAAGTGTTTCAGACACAAAGAATTACCCCACTTGCCCTAAGTGTAGTATGAATCATCCACGCGAGTGCATCGCATGAAGGAAGGATGTTTTGGGTGCGGTCTGTCTAGTCACAAGTTGAGGGAATGTCCTTCTATACAGGGTCAAGGAGGTATTAATGGTAGAGCTTAGTCTACAACTTCAGTAGCACCAACAAGTCGCCCGACTCAGTAGGGTAACTCATCTAGTACAGGTGGCATTCAGTGCCACAACAAGTTGTATGCTCTTCAGGCTCGCCAAGATCAGGAAGGTTCTCCTGATGTAGTAACTAGTACAGTACTAGTCTTTGAACTTGAAGTTTATGCATTGTTAAATCCAGGGGATACTATTTCTAATGTAACTCCTTACATAGTAATCCAATTCAGTTGTAGTCCAGAAACTCTATTAGAACCTTTCTCAGTCTCTACTCTAGTTAGTGACCCAGTTATAGCTAGATGGGTATACAGAGATTGCCCTGTCATAGTCTCTAAATAAGTCACCTCAGCAGATCTTGTAGAGTTAAAAATGGTATACTTTGATGTCATTCTAGGCAATGATTTGTTACATTCCTGTTATGCCTCAGTCAATTGTAGAACTAGGATTGTTCGTTTTAAGTTTCCAAATGAAATAGTCTTAGAATGGAAGGATAGTAGCTTAGAGCCTATGGGACGGTTCGTTTCTTACCTTAAGTCTAGAAAGATGTAACAACCCTAAAAATGATTATGCTAAATAATGCTTAATGTGTCTAAAATGCCTACGATTAGACCGGGTTCACACGGATTGATGAACGTGGAACCAGACCTCTGAACCCTTGTTGCAACAAAGCCAACTAACGTGGGGAGTTAGTTGAGCTAGAAAAAGTTGGGTCCAGCCATGTAGGGATCTCGAAACATATACAAATGCTTAGCAAAAATGTTAGGCAAAGTGAGGAGTTTTCCGTCGGGTGGTGTTGGAGTTTCGAGACTTGAATGTGATTTGGAGAGGGTACTGGACATCCGATTGTGTGTTTAATAAACGTCAAAATAAGGTATGGGTTTTCTTATTCTTGGTCCCTTTCTCAAGAGACCCTTAAGATTCAGTCAATCTAATCCGAAAACTAGGATTGTTCCCCGTTGCATGTCCCTGTCACTAGCTCCCATTGATTCGTAGGTTGGTTATGTTTGCTGGTAGAATTTAGAGATGTGACGTGTTTTGTGATTATTATGTGTATGTTTGTATCTTCAGAATTATGTGAGTAATTAAAGATTTTTTCCGGAAATGTGTGATACGGTTGTGTGGGTGCATTGTTGTGACTATTGGTCACGGGTTAGAGCATGAAATGTCATGTTTAATTCCTTGTAATTTATGTGCAAGAACGTGTGTAAATCGTGATGTTCATATGAAGTGTAATGTGGCTGATTTGAGTGAAAACTATTAGCTACATTAATCCATGAAACTGCACCTAAAGATGTACTAAATGATCCATGAATTATCCGAAGAACTAACGCGTAAATGTTGATGAAAAGGAGATGGAAATCATGACCAAATTTCCAGCATTGTGTTAGCTTAGTTTTGTCTAATCTTTGAAGATTAGGAGAATTTTAAAATAATGTTTAAAACATGTGAGGTTAGTAGGTATTGAACCGAAGATCTCACTATAAGAAAGCTATAATTAATTAAAATAAAAAGGAATGAAGCACACGAGATTTGAACCTGAGTGACCTTAGCCGATTCCCCTAAAACGAAAACAGAATTAAAGAAATGAGAGGAGTGGGATTCGAACCCACCACCTCTCGGTCAGATTTAAGGAAAAATTAAAAGAAAAAAAATAAGGGTTGAGGCATGTGGAAATCGAACCCACGACCTCTAGGCAGAAAAAGAAAAGGAATTAAGGAGAAAATTAAAGAGGGGATGTGGGGGTTTGATTCCACATTATCTTGGCAAAACAAAATGGTTTAAGGAAAAAGAAAAATAAAAGAAAATGAGGTTGTGGGGGTTAGATCCCATATCCTCTCATTCCAAATGATTGAAAATAATAAATAGAGAAATCAAGGGAAAATGAAAAGAAGGCGTTGGGGCTCGATTTTGGGTCCCCAAGTCGTGTGGGTCAAACTAAATTAAATAAAAATGTAAGTGTTGTCCAAGGGATTCGAAATTGGGTTCCCTTGCCCGATTTCCGTATTTATAAATAAGTCATACGTGAATAAATGTTCAAATAATGATTCCTACATAGATCGAAATCGATGATCTTAGCGTAGATACAAGATGCATAAGTCTTGTATCACAAATTCTTACGAAGATAAGAATCACTTGCACGAACTATGAATGAAGTCTCATAGCTTGTATGTATAGACCCATAAGTCTAGCTTATGTTTAGAAGTAAGTGAACCTAAGATGTATGTAACGAAATGATGAACTCCTACAAGGGTTAAGTAAGAAGGTGAAACACACTAAATGGCCAAGTGCATTGACATATGATGAAATGAATTTTCACGTAAAAAGGGGTGAGTAATTATGAAGATCAAATGTGCTAAAGCTAATGAATGTGGTGACAACATGATAACAGGCTAATGTGAAGGATGAGAGCAATGTCAAATGAACCTAAGTAAGTGTTACCAAAACTACTCACCTGTGAGAGTGTAAAGTTAATGAAGAGACCAATCTCTTTGAACACTCTAATGAAATTATTGAGAATAATGTATACTTAATACTAATGATGAGATGAGAAATTATCTATTGAGCTATGATGTCCTCATACTAGATGCCAGCTTCCATGACGTATGAGTTTAATGAATTTGAAATTTATACTGAGCACCGATAGGCTATCTATAAGCGGGGATGCCTTCTTTCGAGAATGGCGGAGGTTCACGTAACTCTCCTAAGATGAGACTATCTGGCATTCCGGGTATGGGTCTCCTTATATCTCCTTTTCTTTTAACCTAAACTGCCAATATACTGTGCATATAGTCTCAATTTGCAGGTCTCAATTTCCTATATACACTAGCATGTTTTGGGTCACTTTGGCCGATGATTCCACCTCTTTTTGGTGTGGGGAGGACACTGGATATCATAATATTCACATGCTTTATGTTGGTTAAAGTTAAAGTTCCCAATGAATGAATGAGGACAGCCTCAAATAATGCACATAATGAAATGATTGATACCAAAGGTGTTAGGATAGGATAAAAATGAGGTGAGCTAGACATAAGTAATGACACTAGGTCATTCTTGGCCATTGCACAGCGAACCCGATGAAAGTCTTAAAGTACATCCTAGGTATAGCCGTGTTTACACTAGCATATGAATGAATGAAATGAAGTACATATGGATGAATGAAGCAGACTCTGTGTTTTCTAAGAAGACTCCCTATTTGAGGTCCCATATGTTGAGCCCTCATTTGGGAAGTCTTAATGTCAAGTCCATGATTCCAAGGTATTATGGCATATGAACGAATGATATGAAAGATGTTATGTGCCATATGCAATATGTTATGTGCTATATGTAAGATGTTATTTGATGCGTGCAATATAATAATTATGATGATGCATGTTACTCTCATGGCATGACTTTCCTAATCCAAATTTTGTAAGTCCTCTGACTTTCCTAATCCAAATTTGGCAAGTTCACTGACACGACTTTCTATAAATCATGTTGTTATGAAAGAGCTATTCTTATTTATTCATGTACTTGGTGTGTGCTTGCACATATATATATACTTAGTACAAATGTGTACTAATCCCATACAAAATCTACTTTTACGTGCAGGCACAAGTAGACGCTAGAGCTTACAGTACAACGTTACAACTATCCAGAAGTGGAGCTTTCATTTGGAGTTGGTAGGCCCTTATGCTTTCAAAGATGTCTACTGTAATTATCTAGCTTAGTTATAGGATTGATCTAGTGGAGTATATTCCACTACTATTTCTTTCCTGTTTGATTTCAGACATTGTATTGGTGCCATTTTTGCAAGTATATACTAAATGTAGTATTGAACTATTTCTTTCATTTGATGATCTTAATGTTAGATGGTTTATTGTGAACGTTCATGAGTTTAAGTAGAATGTATTATATGAATGGTAAGTAACAATTTTTTTTTTAATTTTCCGCTAAAATTTACCTAGATGTAGTAACGATGACCTTTGTAGGCTTGTCTGCAACATCTAAGAGGTCAACAACGCCATTTTCATATAGGATCTAGATTTCGATCGTGACTAAGTTGGTATCGGAGCGTTAGGTTAAACTTCGAGGATAATAAGTTCACATCAACCACATCGTATAATTTGTAATTCATAGTAGTGATAGATACTTCATGATGCGAAGGAAAATTTCCCTTTTTTCTGATCTTATCGTTCTCTTCCCTATTGTATGATTTCTTGATGCTATGAGCGTGTATAACATCAATCCTTGTTTCTAAGAATGAATACTAGGAGAAAACATTGGTCAGAGAAGAAGAAAAGCAGTTGCTACGGACAATAAGGTTCCACCCCAGGTTCCAGCTGAAGGATTGGCTATGCCGCTTAACCCTGCTAGGTTGACTGATGCGAAGGTGCGGGCATCTCTAGACCAGATGGCAAAGGACATCACTATGCAGGCCCAGGCCATGACTGACTAGGTTAACATGCAGAATGTTCAGAGGTAGAACCCACCGGTTCGTAGCATGGCTGACAGGCTGCGAGACTTCACAAGGATGAATCCTCTTATTTTCACAGGTTATAAGAGTTCAGAGGATCCCCAGGAGTTTGTGGATAAGGTGCATAATATTTTTGTTGTTGTGGGGGCCGAAGATACCGAGAAAGAAAATTTGGCTTCCTATCAGCTTAAGGACGTTGCACAAAATTGGTGCAAAATATGGAAGGATAGCCAAGCTTTGGGCAGAGTTCTGGTCACTTGGGAGTCGTTTAGAACAACGTTCCTAGAGAATTTCTTTCTTATGTAGATGAGCCAGGACAAGGTTGAGGAGTTTATCAACCTTAAGCAGGTATCAATGACAGTTAGGAGTATTTCCTGAAGTTTGTTAAACTATCCAGGTATGGTACTTCACTTGTATCTAACAGCAGGGATGACATGAGTAGGTTCCTCAAAGGAATCACCAGAGATCTAGAGGAGAAGTGTCAATCTTCAATGATCCACGATAATATGGACCTCTCCAGGTTGATGGTTCATGTCCATCTGGAAGAGGACAACTGGAAGAAGAGGGGCGTGCGTGATGCTAGGAGACCTAAGCCTCATGATTAGGAAGGTCCTAGAAATAGGGGCAACATGAACAACTTTGGCGTCCGTGATAAGCACACATTCAAAAAGGGGCAGCAGAGTTCACGGAAATCTAAATTTCGGAGGAGTACAACACCTAAATGAGGAAAACCCGAGACCAAGAAGGCAATGGAGATTAAATGCAGCATCCCAGAAAGTACTATGCTAAGTGTGGTCGTGCTCACAGTTGAGAGTGCAGACAGGACACTAATGCCCACTTCTATTGCGGTAAGAGCGAGCATATGGTCAAGGACTGCCCACAGAACAGGGGTTATGCTGGAGGTAATGCTCAGCCTATGCCTAATCCACAGGGTGCAAGAGCTACCGAGCCTCTTAAGAGGAACATGTTTCTATGCTCTAAAGGGCAGGGAGGAGCACGAGAAGTCCACTGATGTGGTCAAAGGTATGTTGCAAGTATTCTCAACTTCTATCTATGCTTTACTTAATCCAGGGTCTATGCTTTCCTTTGTAACTCCTTTGCTTTCTCTCATTTTTGAGATATTGCCTAAAGTTCTGCATGATCCTATAGTGGTCTGTACACCTTTAGGAGAAAATGTAAGAAGTGATAGAGTATGCAAGGATTACCCAATAGTTGTAAGTGGTAAGACTATGTGTGCAGACTTGGTTGAGTTACCAATGCATGATTTTGATGTTATTCTTGGCATGTATTAGTTTCATAGTTGTTATGCTTGGGATTGTTGTAGTAGGGTTGTGAGATTTCGTTTTCCTAATGAAGAAGAGCTAACCAGGGAGGGGTACAACTCGAGTAGTCCTAATCCCTTGATTTTGAACGTTAAGGATAATAAAATGATGTCCAAGGAGTTATTGTGTCATCTTGTGAGTATTAATGATTAAGATCATGACATTCCTTCCATAGACTCAGTGCCTGTAGTGAATTAGTTCCAAGATTTATTTCTTGATGATTCGGCTAGAGTTCCTCCCCCTCAAGAGATTGACTTTGTTATCAACTTAGAACCCGATACTAAACCAATTTCATTTCCTCCTTACAGAATGACTCCTGTTGAACTGAAAGAGTTAAAGTTGCAGTTAAAACATCTCACTATCTCAACAAAGTCACTATCAAGAATAAGTATCCACTTCCTAGAATAGATGACTTGTTGACCAACTCTAATTGTTTATTTTTTTCTCGAAGATCGATATTCGTTGAGGGTACCATCTGCTCAGGGTTAGGGATGGAGATATGCCAAAGACAACATTTTGTACCCGTTATTGTCACTATGAGTTCCTAGTGATGTAATTTGGTCTCACGAATGCGCCTGCTGCATTTATGGATCTCATGAACAGTGTATTTTGTGAATACCTTGAATCTTTCGTCATAGTATTAATTTATGACATTCTCATCTACTCTAAGACCAAGGAAGAGCATGAACATCATTTGAGACTAACCTTGCAGGTACTTAGACAACATTATCTATATTCCAAATTCAGCAAGTTTGAATTCTTGCTAAGATAAGTAACATTCCTGGGTCTTGTTGTGGCCGATCAAGGTGTCGAGGTTGACGCCAAAAGACTGAGGCTGTTAAGAACTGGACAAAACCTCTTACCCCCACTGATATTCGTACCTTTCTGGGATTGGATGTTTACTACCGCAGGTTTGTGGAGGGTTTTTCTTCCATTGTTACCCCACTGATAGCTTTGACTAAGAAGAAGGACAAGTTTGAATGGTCGGAGACTTGTGAAACGAGTTTCTAGTATTTCAAGGACAGACTCACTTCAGCCCTGGTGCTTAGTTTTCTTAAGGGTGGTGAGAATTACACTATCTATTGTGATGCATCTAGGGTTGGTTTGGGTTGTGTTCTTATGCGGGGTCGTAAGGTGATAGTTTATGCGTACAGACAACTCAAGCTTATTATCCACTCATGATCTGGAGTTGGAAGCTGTGGTCTTTGCATTGAAACTGTTGAGGCATTACTAGTACAAAGTGCACATGAATGTGTTCAAAGACCACGAGAGTGTCCAATACGTATTCACACAGAGAGAGTTGAATCTACGTCAAAGGAGATGGTTGGAGTTGTTGAAGGACTATGACATGAATGTTCACTACCATCCAGGTAAGGCTAATGTTGTATATGTTGCTTTGAGATGATGAGCATTGGAAGTAAAACCCACGTTGAGGATGGAAAGAAGTAGTTGGTGAAACATGTGCACAGACTGGATAGACTGGGTGTGCGGATAGTTGACTCTACTAGTGGGTGTGTTTCAGTTCATCCTAGTTCTGAGTCGTCCTTGGTAGTTGAAGTCAAGAAGCGTCAACATCTTGATCCTATTTTGATGGAGTTAAAGGACTCAGTGCTTATAAAGATGAATGATTCCTTTGCTTTGGGAGGTGACGACATACTTAGGTACCAGGACAGGCTGTGTGTACAAGATGTGGATGATTGCTGGACTAGGATCATTGTAGAGGCCCATGGTTCAAGATATTCCATACATCTAGGTTCCACCAAGATGTATCATGATCTTAAGTAGGTCAATTGGTGGGATGGCATGAAGAAGGACATCGCAGAATATGTGACCAAGTGTCCTGATTATCAACAAGTTAAGGCAGAACATCTTAAGCCTAAAGGTCTTACTCAGTTATTGAGGTTCCAACTTAGAAATAGGAGGCCATTAATAGGGGCTTCGTGGTTGGTCTTCCGAAGACTAGGAAACAACATGAATCCATATGGTTTATTGTAGACAGGATGACTAAGTCTTCCCACTTTATTCATGTGAAGTCTACTTACAAAGCCGAGGATTATGCGAGACTCTACATTGATGAGATTATGAGATGGCATGGGATTCCTTTGTGTATCATTTCAGATAAAGGAGCTCAGTTCACTTCACATTTCTGGAGGTCCTTCCAGAAGAGATTAGGCAGACATATGAAGCTTTGTACTGCCTTTCATCCTTAGACTGATGGCCAGGCAGAGCGCACTGTTCAGACATTGGAGGATATGTTGATGGCGTGTGTGATTGACTTCAGGAGTAGTTTTGACGACCATATGCCTTTGATAGAATTCTCGTATAATAACAACTATCACTCCAGCATTTGAATGGCACCCTTTGAGGCATTGTATGGTAGGAGATGTAGGTATCCAGTTGGGTGGTTCGAGGTTGGAGAGTCATTCTTTTTGGTCAAGAGACCATTAGTGAGGCCTTAGAGAAGGTCATAGTGATTAGGGACAGGTTGGCTACTGCTTTCAGTCGGCAGAAATCTTATGCAGAAAATATAATATGACCCTTAGAGTTTGATATTGGTGGACAGGTCTATTTAAAGATATAACCTATGAAGGGGGTGATGAGGTTTTGCAGGAAAGGGAAGTTGATTCCGAGGTATGTTGGGTCATATGAGATCCTACAGCGTGTGGTTGAGGTGGCCTATCAGTTGACATTGCCTAAGGAGCTAGCTTATGTTCATCCAGTCTTTCATTTCTCTATGTTAAAGAAGTGCCTAGGTGATCCAACATCGATTGTACCTATTGAATGTTTGGGGGTCGAGGAAGATTTGTCCTATAAGGAATTACCTGTTGAATTTTAGACAGACAGATCAAGTGGATAAGGAACAAGGAAATTGCAACAGTAAAGGTATTGTGGAGGAAACATCTTGTTGACAGTTCTACGTGGGAGGTCGAGGCCGATATGAGATCCCGCTACCCTTATCTTTTCATCCCTTAAGGTTAGACTTCCTACTCTTAAGTCTAAGTTTGCTTATCTCTCCATTGTTTGTTGTTATTGCATGTTTATGAATATTATTTATGTTATGAACTGATTGTCATTATGCTAGATAGTTTGTAGTGCCATTCGAGGATGAATGTTCCTAAAAGGGGGGATAATGTAACAACCCTAAAAATTTCTATGCTAAATAATGCTTAATGTGTCTGGAATGCCTACAATTAGACCGGGTTCACCCGGATAGAATGTGCATAAAAAAAACCTCTGAACCCTTGCTACAGCCAAGCCAACTAACTTAAGGAGTTATTTGATCTATAAAAGGTTGGTTCCATCCATGTAGGGCTCTCGAATATGAAGATTTACTCGGATGAGTCTTTACGGGACTTAAAAAGGGAAAATCTTAGGTTTGGAGGGTCTAGGGGTAAAATGGTCTTTCCTAGGCCAAAGATAATATCATAATTACCCTATGGATTTAATTAATATATTAATTAATTTAAATAAGTGGACGGTTTGCGTATGGTCGATCCGAATGACCCATTTCGCGGTGGTGACTCCACCCGGGTTCGAACCTCAACGGAAGATCAATTAAATGTATTTAAATTGATATTTAGTATCTAATTTTTAAGGTCTTTATGGTCATTTCACTAACCAATTAAATGAGAATTTTATTAAATTTATAAGGAGTCCTAGTTTGACTAATTCCCAAACTAAAACTCCGAATCCTAAACTACTCTCCCACGCTCATCTCTCTCACGTTTCTCCACTCTTCTCATTTTTTCTCTGCCTAACAAAATTACATGAACTGAAAACCCAACCAAAGTTCTTCACACTTGAAGAACACACACGAAAAATATAATCAAAACATATACAAATGCTAAGCAAAAATATTAGGCAAAGGGAGGCGTTTTTCGTGGGGTGGTGTTGGGCTTTCGAGACTTGATTTTGATTTGGAGAGGGTGTTGGACAGCAGGCCGTGTGTTGAATAAACATCAAAATAAGGTATAGCTTTTATTTTTCTTGCTCCCTTTCCCAAGAGACCGTTTATGATTCAGTCAATTCTAATCCGAAAACTAGAATTCCCCGTAGTATGTCCCTGTTAATAGCTCCCATTGATTCATAGGTCGGATATTTTTGTTGGTATACTTTAGGGATTTAACGTGTTTTCGTGATGATTATTTGTATGTATGAATGTTCGGAATAATGTGAGTAATCAAAGATGTTTTTTGAAAATGTGTGATACGGTTATGTGGGTGCATTGTTGTGACTATTGGTCACAGATTAGAGCATGAAATGATATGTTTAAATCCTTGTATTTTATGAGCAAGAACGTGCGCAAATTGTGATGTTCATATGAAGTGTAATGTTTCTGATTTGAGTGAAAACTATTAGCTAGAATCCATGAAAATGCACCTAAAGATGTACCAAATGATCCCTGAATTATCCTAAGAACTAACGTGTAAATGTTGATGAAAAGGAGCTGGAAATCATGACCAAATTTCTAGCTTTTTGTTAGCTTAGTTTCGGCTAATGCTTGAAGTTTAGGAGAGTTGAAAATAATGTCTAAAACATGTGAGGTCAGTAGGGATTGAACCCAAGACCTCACTATAAGAAAGATATAATTAATTAAAATAAAAAAGAGTGAGGCACACAGATTGGAACCCGAGTTCCATTTGCAGATTCCCCTAAAACTAAAACAGAATTAAAGAAATGAGAGGAGTGGGATTCGAACCCACCACCTCTCCGTCAGATTTAATGAAAAATTAAAAGAAAAAATAAGGGTTGAGGCATGTGGAAATCGAATCCACGACCTCTAGGTAGAAAAAAAGGAATTAATGAGAAAATTAAAATGGTGTTGTGGGGGTTCGATCCCACACTGTGTTGGTCAAAACGAAAAAATTTTAACCAAGTGCATTGACATAAGATGAAATGAACATTCACGTAAAAAGAGGTGAGTAATTATGAAGAGCAAATGTGCTAAAGATAATGAATGTGGTGACAACATGATAACAGGCTAATGTGAAGGATGAGAGCAATCTCAAATGAGCCTAAGTAAATGTTAACAAATGTATTCACCTATGAGAGTGTAAAGTTAATGAAGATACCAATATCTATGAACACTCTAATGAAAGTATTGAGATTAATGTATACTTAATACGAATGATGAGATGAGAAATCATCGATTGAGGTATGATGTGCTCATACTATAAGACACCATCCATGACATATGAGTTGAATGAAATGGAACTTTATACCGAGCACCTATAGGCTAGCTATGAGCGGTGATGCCTTCTTTAGGGAAGGGCGGAGGTTCACGTAAATCTCATGAGATGAGATTGTCCGGTATGCTGGGTATGGGTCTCCTTATATATCCTAGTCTTTTAACCTATACTGCCAATATAGGGATCTAGCATGGTTCAATTCTGTATATACGCTAGCATGTTTTAGGTTACTTTGGCCGGTGATTCGACCTCTTTTTGGTGTGGGGCAGACATTGGATTTCATGATTCTCACATGATCTATGTCGGTTAATGTTAAAATTCCCAATGATTGAATGAGGCCAACCTCAAATAATGCACACAATGAAATGAATGATACCAATGGTGTTAGGATAGGATAATCATGAGTTGATCTAGACGTAAGTAGTGACACTAGGTCATTCTTGCACAGCGAACAAGATGAAAGTTTTAAAATACATCCTAGGTATAGCTGGTGTTTACACTAGCTTATGAATGAATGAAATGAAGTACGTATGAATGAGTGAAGCAGACTCTGTGTTTGCTAACGAAGAGTCCCTAGTTAAGGTCCCGTATGTTGAGCCCTCATTTTGGGAAGTTTTAATGTCAAGTCCATGACTCCAAGGTCTTATGGCATATGAATGAATGATATGAAAGATGTTATATGCCATATGCAATTTGTTATGTGCTATGCGTAAGATGTTATGTGATGTGTTCAATATAATACTTATGATTTTGCATGTTACTCTCATGGCATAACTTTCCTAACCCAGATTTTTTAAGTCCCCTGACTTTCCTAATCCAAATTTGGCATGTCCCTTGACTTTCCTAATCCAAATTTGGCAAGTTCACTGACTCGACTTTCTATAAATCATGTTGTTAGGAAATAGCTATTCTTACTCATGCATGTCCTGGGTGTGTGCTTGCCTATACCCCTTTTTAGTACAAGTGCCCATACAATATCAACTTTTAGGTGCAGGCACAAGTGAATGTTAGAGCTTACAGTACGACGTTGCAGCTATCCGGACGTGGAGATTTCATCCGGAGTTGGTAGGCCCTCATGCTTTCGAGGATGTCTAATGTTATTATCTTGCTTAGTTATAGGATTGAGCTACTGGAGTATGTTCCACTAGCATTTCTTTCCTATTTTATTTCAGACATTGTATTTGTGCCATTTTTGCAAGTATACACTTAATGCAGTATTGAACTATTTCTTTCATTTGATGATCTTAATGTAATATGGTTGATTTTGAACGTTTATGATTTTAAGTAGAATGTTTTTTATATGAATGGTAAGTAATAAAAGTTTCAAATTTTCACTCAAATTAACCTAGATGATGTAACGATGACGTATGTAGGCTTGTCTGCGACCTTTGAGAGGTCAACGATGCGGGTCTCGCCAGGGATCTACATTTCGATCATGAAAAAAGATAATATTTAAGGGTTATCTCTAAAGTGTTGTTTAGGTTAAGGATTCTAGTTTTGAAGCCAAACTCTTGAGTTAGTTCCAGTAATCAATAATTTCAAGAAGTGTTTGCTGAAGATCTACCCAGAGTTCCTCCCAAACTGTAATTTAACTTTGCAATTGATCTCCTTCCAGATACTAGCCTATTTCTCCTTAGATAATGGCTCCACCAGAGCTTAAGAAATTGAAAGATCAGTATAAAACCTTTTAGATAAGGGCTTTATTAGACCTAGTATTTCGCCATGGGGTGCAGCAGTGTTGTTCATAAAGATGAATGATGGTTCACTCAGAATATGCATTGACTATAGACAGTTGAACTAGATCACAATCAAGAATAAGTATCCCATCCTCGGATTGATTACTTATTTGACCAACTTCAATGTGCTAGCCATTTCTCAAAGATTGACCTCATATTGGGTTATCATCAGCTCAAAGTCAGAGATAGTGACATTTCGAAAATAGCCTTCAGAACTCAGTATAGTCATTATGAATTTGTAGTGTATGTCATTTAGACTAACCAATGCTCATGCAACATTTATGGATTTGATGAGCAGAGTGTTCAAACAGTACTTGGACTTTTTTGTTGTTATCTTTATTGATGATTTCATCATTTACTCTAGGAATATTGAAGAACATGTGAGTCAGTTGAGAGTTGTTCTCCAGACTCTCAATGATTGCCAGTTATTTGCTAAGTTTAGCCAATGTGAGTTCTCGTTGCAATCCATTGTGTTCCTTGGTCACACTAGTATCTAGAGAGGGGATTCAAGTAGATTTATAGAAGATAGAGGCGGTGAAGAAATGGCTAAGACCAACCTTTACTACAAGTATAAGAAGTTTCTTAGGTCTAGCAGTTTATTATAGAAGGTTCGTGGAAAGTTTCATCCATAGCCTTACCATTGACTAGGTTGTCAAATGATTGTCAAGTTTCAAAGTTCAGATGATTATGATAAAAGCTATGCCGAATTGAAAACAAGGTTGAATACAATTCATGTCTTGATCTATTGCGATGCATCCATAGTTGGCTTAGGTGTGTGTTGATGCAGCGAGATAAGGCTTATAGCATATGCTTCTAGACAACTTATGATACTTGAGAAGAACTTATAACTCATGACCTCAAGTTTGCAAAAGTGGTGTTTACACTCAAGATCTGGAGACACTACTTATATGGTGTTCATGTATAAGTTTTCACTTACCATAAGAGCCTTCAATATGTGTTCACCTAGAAAGAGTTGAATTTTCGTCAAACGAGATGGCTTGTGTTATTTAAAGATTTTGATATGAGTGTTCATTATCATCATGGTAAGGTGAATATAGTTCCAAATGCTCTTAGTTGATAATCTATGGGTGGTGTATCCCATGTGGAGAAAGAAGGGAAAGAACTAATGAAGGATGTTAACATGCTTGCTCGTTTGGGAGTTCGACTTATGATCATATTGGAAAATGGTGTAACAGTTCAGAATGGGATCTTCTTTGGTAGTGTAGGTTAAGGAAAAGCAATACAGTGATCCAATATTGGTTAAATTTAAAGGTGCAGTCCATTATTAGAGAGTAGAGGTTTTCTCCCAAGGAATAGATGAAGCACTTCGTTACCAGAGTAGATTGTGTGTTCCTGATGTGGGTGAGTTGAAACAGAGTATTCTTTTAGAATCCGATAACACCAGATATTCTATTCATCCCGATGCTTCTACGATGTACCGAGATTTGCGGGAATTCTATTGGTGGAATGACATGAAGAGGGATAGAGCAGATTTTGTGAGTAAGTGCCCCAATTTCCAGCAAATGAAAGTACAACATCATAAACTAGGGGGTATGACTCAAGAGATCGACATCCCTACTTGGAAGTGGGACGTGATCAATATGGATTTCTTCACAGGGTTATTTCGAACTCGCAAACATTATGACTCCATTTTGAGTGATAGTTGATAGGATGACTAAGTCTTCTTTATTTTTGGCGCTCAAGACTAAATATTCGATGGAGGACTATGCGAAGCTATACATTAACGAAATTGTGAGGCTACATGAGCTTCCTTTGTCTATCATGTCAGATAGAGGTCCTAAATTTACCTCTCATTCGAGAATCATTTCACAAGGGTCTTGGTACTTAGGTTAACCTTAGAACAACATTTCATCCGCAGACGGATGGACAGTACGAGTATAACATTCAGACCCTAGAGGATACATTGAGACCTTGTGTGATAGATTTCAAGGGTAGTTGGGATGATCACCTCCCTCTTACTGAGTTTGCCTACAATAATAGCTACCATTCCAGCATTTAGATGATCTCTTATGAAGAACTGTATGGGCGTAGATATAGATCTACTGTAGGTTGGTTCTAAGTAGGGGAAGCAACTTTGATAGGGCAAGATTCAGCCTTTTATGCTTTGGAGAAAGTGCAACTCATTAGAGATAGACTTAGGACTGCCCAGAGTCATCAGAAATCATATGCAGATGTAAGGAGAAGGGAACTACAGTTCCAAGTTGATGATTGGGTTTTCCTGAAAGTGTAACCTATGAAAGGGGTGATGAGATTTGGAAAGAAAGGGAATCTTAGTCCTAGATATGTATGCCCTTACAAGATATTGAAAAAGGTCGACAAGGTGGCATATGAGTTAGAGTTACCAATAGGACGAACCGTATATTTGACCATGGTCCGTGGAAAAGGTCTGTCGATCTAGGTCCACACACCCTTTCTCAAAACTAAATGATGGCCAGGACCTACAAACCGTAGGTAGAACCATGGTCCGTGAACCAAGACAGTCGATATTGGTCAAGAAACGACGGTCAGGACCTACATGCCATAGTTAGGACCACGGTTCGTGGACCAAGTTCTTTGGTCACTCTAACAGTAGTTAAGTCAGGGGTCTTTTGGTATTTTCCTACTTTATTGGACCCCTAAGCTATGTCGTTTAGACCCTAAACTAAGAGGTTTTAGTCAATCTAAGCCTAGAAACATAACTAGGATATACCTAACTCAAATCATTAATCAAAACATAGAAAATTAGAAACAAGAGAACAAAAAATGTCAATAACCATAGTTCAAGAATGTAGAAAGGTTCCATCAGTTCCATCCTTGTAATCAAAAGATTTTCCCATGAAATTCATAACCATGTATGTGGGATTTCACCGGTGGGTTCCTTTCACCCATTAGATCCCTAGTTTGCAGTCAGTTTCTTGTAACCTTTGTCATGATTAGATTTAGGATTTCTAAGACTTCATAAGATTACCATGAACTAGTTATTTATATGTTCCAAATCATATTACCATGTTATTACTCAGTTTATTGCATAAATTTTAGAACCATAGCTATGTATTTCATTAATATGTATTTCTTTAGTTCTTGAATTAGACATGGTAGTCAGATATTACAATTACATCTTATATACATGCCTCAGTTATTAATGCATCATTATCAAATTAATTGTTGCATTCTCATGTTCAATTTTGAGCTATCCAACATTTACAGAAATTCAGTCATAATATGTTAACCACTTAATCCATTGAGAGTAGCATAATATTGAGTAGGACTAGGGTTCGGCATACCCAAATAGTCCCGGAACTATTATCCAAGTAGGTTGTAAATCCCCTCAGTGCGCATTAGTTTAGTGATCACGCGAGCATTCCTTTATACCTCTGGAAGGTATATTGGGTGCTCTCTATAGGGCGTATACACCGGACTCAACATTAAACTCATGTTGTTTTATTATCGGCTATTAGTAGCTCCCACTTTTTAGTCAAACTCTATTCCATTGACCATATTTACAATTCAATTAGGATACAGTCTCAACATGTTATAAATTTGATCATTGAATTCACTTAGCTCAGAATACAATATATCATGTTCAGAATATTATACTTTCTTTTATTCTTGTTCAGTTATGTTTTATTTTAACTTTACTTTATCCTATATGTTGAGAACCTTTCAAGTACTGATGCATAAGTGCACTACCACTTCTCGTGATGTAGGTTCAGGTTTTGAGAATCTAGATCACGCTTAGATTTATTCTCGATCTCCAGTTAAGCAGCATCAGTGGTGAGTCCTCATTCTCCGAGGACAATAGTTATAAGTCAATTTTAAGTAGTTTTAGTCATTTACTTTTATTTTTTCTATACATAGTTGGGGCTTGTCCCATTTATTCTATTCAGTTAGAGTCTATTTTCAGATATCGTTAGTTTCAGTTTAGTATTGAGTTGCTATTTTCTATATATCAAACTCATAAGTTTTAGAATATCTGAGTAACAATATATGGGCATTCCCCATCTTTTCATTTTAATTTTGATTTAGCTTCCACTTTAGTTTATTAACTTTAGTATGCTCATGATCATGCCAAGAGGGTTTGCTTGGGATCATTTTTGGTTCTAAGTCTCGTGTGCTCGTCTCGAGGGTAGCTCGGGATGTGTTATGTGGAGACCAATATATACGCCCCATCGAGAGGACCCAATACACCCGGACAAAGGTATAGAGGCATGATGGTGTGATCACTAAAATCATGCCCATAGAGAGAACTTACAACCTACATGGCTATTAGTTCCGGGATTTCATGGGTGAGTGACCCTAGTCAAACTCTGTATTATTCTACTCCCTATAGATTAAGCGGTTAGCACATTATGATTGAAAAATTGTAATACCGGATAATTCAAAACTAAAAATGCAAGATGAGAAGGAAACAATTTATTTGATGAATGATGCATTTATAATCGAGGCATATATAGTTGAATAACTGAAATATCTGACCTAGCATGTGTAATTCATGAAATAAATAAATATATAGATAAGGTTCTAAACTTCATGCAATAAACCGAGTAATAACATGATAAACTGATTTGTATCATTTAGAAACCCTAGGTTTGTCTATAAAGAAGAAATCATGAAACTAAGTGAATTCTAGGGACCTCATGGATGAAGGGGGAATTAACTAGTAAAATCCCACATACATGGTAATGAGTTCCAATAATAAATATTTTTATTTCAGGGTTGGAACTGATGGAATCTTGTAGCGCTCTTGAACTAGGGTTCTTGACCTCTTTTCTCCTTTTGCACTCTAAGTTTCTATATTTTGATTAAAGCATTGACATAGGTAAGTTTGAATTATGTTTGTAGGCTAAAACTTACAAAAACCACATAGTTTAGGGTTAAATTGATGTATTTAGGGGTCAAACGCATAAAGAAAAGAACAAATGACCCCTGACATGAAATTTGCTAGAGCTACTTACGGACTGATCGACATTCCATCTAGTCTGTCCTTTCATCACTTTAGAGACCATATTTTGAGGGTCTCAACCTATGGACTTATCAACTACCGATCGATAGATCGACAATTTGTTAAGCCAGTCAGGACATCAACTTTAGAGACTAGGTTCTGAAGAACTCGATCTATAGAATGATTAATGATTCGTAGATGGATCCACGATCTGTCATGTTAGTCTATCGATCAACTTTAGAAACAAGGTTTTGAAGGCCTTGAGCTACGTACTAATCTACCATCTATTATGTCAGTATGTGGGTCATGCTTTAGAATGGTTTTTTACTTAATTTTTGTGGATGGTTGCATATGCAAACCACAAACCACCAGAACGATCCATGTGTCATCCTACTGTCCATGGGTGGCAACCATCGGATGCACCGGAAACTTTTGGAATTTTTTATTAAGTTCTGTTTTAGGATGCGGGGTGTTACATTATCTCCCCCCTGGGAACATTCGTCCTTGAATAAATACTAAACTAGATTAAAAGGGAGGGTGAGATCTGCAAACCCTACTACAAAGCACTAGAAACTGATTTTTAGACTGAAATGAGTTCCTAGAACAGACAAATACTTTGAAAATGCAAGTACTAACTGAAGGAACATAACAGTAATATTGAGTATACGCAAGAATGACAAAATGATTAGGATAAACTACCTCAAACTGGAGTTGAATCGGAAGGAAATAGGTGAGGGTACTTTGACTTCATTGTTGCTTCTACTTCCCAGGAAGCTCCCTCGATAGACTAACTCCTCCACAAAACCTTGACTGAAGTGGCTTCCTTATTTCTCAACATTTGAACCTAATAATCAAGAATTTCAAATGGTACATCTTTGAAAGAAAGACTATCTTTCACGCTACACTCTCTTATGGAACCAAAGATGCTGGATCACCCACACACTTTTTTCAAAAGTGAGATGTGGAAAACAAAATGCACTTCCTCTAATTCTGTTGGAAAGTCTAACTCATAAGACACTTAACCAATCCTTTTTAAAATATGGTAAGGGCATATATATCAAGGATTGAGCTTCCTTTTCTTCACAAATCTCATCACCCCTTTCATATGTAACACATTCAAGTAAGCCCACTCATCGACTTGGAACTCTAGTTCCCTTCTCCTTACATCTGCACTAGACTATTGGTGACTCTATGTCATATTAATTCTATATCTAATGACTTGCACCTTCTTCCTAACATCATGGACCGAATATGGTCCTATCAGGGCTACTTCACCTACTTTAAACCAACAAACGTGAGATCTGCATCTACCTCCATACAATGCCTCAGAAGGGGTCATCTAAATGGTGGGGTAGCTATTATTATTAGCAAACTCAATAAGAGGAAGGTGACCATCCCAAGTACCGTTGAAGTCGATCACACAAGATCTGAAAATGTCCTCTATGCTATGAATGGTACACTCTGCCTGACCATCCGTCTGTGGATGAAATGTTGTGTTAAGGTTAATTTGAGAAAAAGACCTTAATGAAATGAGTACAAAACATAAGAGGTAATTTAAGGTCTATCATTCAAGATAGAGGTCTATATCATTAAGAAATGAATAGAACGGTCCATTTATTGAAAAGCCCTTATTATTTATACTTTATAAAATTAGGCTTTATGAGATTAACTCCTTTCATGCTTAGCATATAGGTCATAGATTAGAGTTCATCAGCCTAATTCATGTGAGAGATATTTCACATAGACATAGCATATTCAAGCACAAGCTAGTTTAAGGTACGTTTAAGAACACCTTTCAAGGCCCCTTTATTGACTAGGTAATCATACTTGCATAATTGACATGTTTCATGTGTGTGTGTACATATATGTGAACAAACCTTTCACATAAACACCTTTAGAAAACACATGTTCATAATTCAGTCCATTCATGCATAAGTGTATATATGTAACTATATGAGCAATCCTTTCATATAAATACATTTAGACTATGCATATTCATAGTTTATCACACCATAAACTTGACATCATAGTTTATCACACCATAAACTTGATCACAAAACTATGAACTATCCTATCAAGGCACACATGTGTAATGTATAGACAAGGTCCTATACCCTTGTACATACTAGTACACTCATCAAATAATCCTAGTTAAGGAATACATAACATACTTCATGGACATATACTCTACATACATAGTAGTAGACATTAATGCATATGAGAATAACCTTTCATTAGACACCATGAGTCTATACTACTTATAAGCATGCATGAGGTGTAAGTGTGTGTACATTGGTCAACATGATCATACAGTTGCTATCAATAACACATTGAGGCATCTACCCTATTAAGACCACAATGCACATTCAAACATGGACCACAATTCAAATAACAACATTGGAGACAAGACAACTTCAACTTTTACATTCAAGACTCCTTCATTAGCTAATGACACAATGTAGGGGTATATAGGTAAGGGGTAATTAAACATTATAACTCATCAATGGAAGCACGTAAACCTAACCATAACATAGTCATTCACATTCTTATAACAATAGACACACAACCTAGATCATAGCTAGAATGGAATACTAGACATAATCTTCACATTGGGTGATCAACACCACCACTCATTCAAAGTACAATTGACTTCAAGGACATGATCACATCACATATATATTGACAATAAAGTAAACACCTCCACTATGAATTGACCATAAAACACAATTTCATACAAGCTCAGTCATCTAGCAATTCTATAACAAATTTAGAGAAAGTATGTGATCATACCAATTCATCAACATTTGATAACAATTGATCAATACTTATCAAAAAGTCAAGTATCGTGAATAAAATAAATGTACATAAACATAAAATAAATCATGCTCCATTATCCTAGAATTAAGATCACATTATGTACATTGCACTATGAATCTACATAGGATAGAAGAACATAATCAATGTTACCAAATTTCCCGTGCTTTGATCATCAATGAACAATACTCATAATTTATCATTAATAAAATATAGGGAAGTATATAAATAGATCATAATCTAAACGAAATCATACTTCATTGTCCTAGAATCGAGATCATACCAACTGCTCTACATTAAAAATCAATAGATGATAGAAGAACATAGATCAATCTCATTCAAATCATCAAACCTTGAAACACATAGTTCACTCATAAAAAATTCACCATAAATTTCAGTATAAGATAGTAGTAATATCCAACTCAACATAATAGAATCACAATCAATTAACACATAATAAAGATCACAATGCCCATAACATAGGCTAATTTGAAAATTTTATGGAACATGGCTTAATCATGAAATTTGATTGAAATTCACTTTAAAATCAGTAAATTAACATCAATTCATCATAAGAAAGCTTTGCAAAAGTTTTGACAAAAAAATCATGGCTAGATTGGAAGATTGGAGGTTTGATCATAAACTTTTATTTAAAACATTGGAAGGGACTCCTTAGAAGAAAGGTTGACTAAGGATGAAGGTTCACCAAACGTCATTGTAGGAGAAAGCAACCAAATTTTCTTGAAGAAGCCATGGGAATCCAATATCTAATTTGTTCTTGAGTTTTAGCTCCAATGGAGGTTTCTAGAGAGGTTTCTTTGGGAGAGGGAATTCTAATTTTGAAATATGAATTAAGTTTGGGGTTTTGATCCTTTTAACTAACTTAGTATAACTAAAAGACTTAAATAAACCTCCTATATTAATTAAATAAACCGCCTACATTAATTTAGGAATGTGGGGTGAATTTCCCATTCACCCCTTTAATGAAACAATACGTGCAGCAGATTGTAGGCACTATCGACGGACAACAGTCGACGGGATATCGACTGCAGATCCTCCTTTCACACATGAGGCTCACCAAGCTAAGTGTTGATATAAGCCTCCCATCGACGGGGCGTAGGTCATACTACTGGTCGTCGTTTGTAGACATAGGTAGACACTGCCACGACACTGTCAAGGCAGACTTTAGGTCCTCTTTGAGGGCCTTTTGCGGGGACCTTGGAGAGTCGTACCCAAACGTTTCAAATGTATATATATTCATTAAAATGTTAGGGACTTTTAACATCAGTTTCAACCAAAATACACACGTAAAACATGTCAAGATACACCAAGACACATATGCACGTCTCAAGCCTAACTTTCAAACGTCATCGAACGTTCTTGACGTTTGACCTCCAAATGACTTCAAATATATCATAAATGCTTTAATAAACTTCATGAACATTTTAACAAGCCTATAAGTCCCATGTTATGATGTATACACCTTAATCCAGTTTGGGGGTCTTACACTTACGCCAACTGCGGTTGATACAACTCCAGTGTTTGTCGCAAGGGATCCAATGGTTGTTTCAAGTTCGGTCAGACCAATCATTTCGTGAGAAAGCGTCCAATGAATAAGCAGGGTAATGCTTATGGGGGAAATATAGCCCAGTCTTCATCAAATGCTCCACAAGACAAGGCTGCAACTAGATGAGCTATTTTCCGTACTGGCGGGGGAACTAACCACTTCTATGCTATTAACAATTTCCAAGAGCATAAGAATTCGCCAGATGATGTTACTGGTATGATTCAAGTCTTTTTGAATTTAATGCTTATGCATTACTACACCGAGGAGAAAATTTATCTTTTTTCACTTCATATGTTTCAATGAAGTTTAATTTTATTCCTAAGCAACTTAGTGAACGATTCATAGTTCTACACCTGCTGGTGAGCCCATTCTAGCATAGAGAGTCTACCGTGATTGTCTCGTTTTCGTCAATCACAAGCGTACGATGGTTGATTTAATTGATTTAGGCATGGTATACTTCGATGTCATTCTTGGTATGGGTTGTCTTCATGATTGTTATGCCTCAATCATTGTAGAACTCGAGTAGTCAAGTTTTAGTTTCCAAGAGTCTGTTTTAGAGTGAAAAGTAGTTCATCATTGCCTAAGGGCCATTTCATTTCATACCTTAAGTGGAGGAAGTTAGTGTCTAAGGGGTGTGTATATAATTAGTCCAACTTAATGACTCAAGTGTAAAGATATCTCTGATTCAAACAATTCCAGTAGTAAAAGAGTTTCCAGAATTCTTTCCACATGATCTTCTCGGAGTCCCTCCTGAGAGTGAGATAGTCTTCGGTATAGATCTTCTTCAAGATACTCGTCCTATCCCTATCCCTCCATATAAAATGGCTCCAGCAGAGTGGAAAGAGATGAAAGAAGAGTTTAATATATGTTAGGTAAGGGTTTCATTCGACCAAGTGTCTCACCTTGGGGCGCTCAGGTCTTGTTTGTGAGAAAGAAATATGGTTCCCTTAGGTTGTGTATAGATTACCTTTAATTGAATAAGGTTACCATTAGGAATAAATATCCTCTTCCCAGGATTGATGATTTTTTCGAACAACTTCAAGGTTCTTCCTGCTTCTTGAAAATTGATGTCAGATGAAGCTACCATCAATGCAAAGTTAGGGAATGTGATATTCCGACGACAACTTTTAGAACCAGATATCGGCATTATGAATTTTTGTTCATGTCCTTCGGGTTGATCAACGCACCTGCAACATTCAAGGATCTTATGAATAAAGTCTTATAACCTTATTTATATATGTTTGTAATCCTCTTAATTGATGACATACTTATCTATTCAAGGAATAAAGAAGAGCATGCTAGTCACCTTAGGATAATCTTCCGGATTTTTACGATAGAGAGTTATATGTCAATTTCTCTAAGTGTGAGTTTTGGATTGAGTCTATGGAATTCTTGGGTCACATAGTTTTAGGTGATGGTATTAGAGTGGATACCCAGAAAATTGAGGCAGTACAAAATTGGCCTAGACCCACATCTCCAACTGATTAGGAGTTTGTTGGTTTTGGCTGGCTACTATAGGAGATACGTATAGGGTTTTCATCTATTGCATCTCATTTGACAAAGTAGGCTGAGAATACAATTAAATTTTGGTGGATCCATGATCCTTCATGGAAGTCCGTCGATCGATTTTAGAAAATAGGTTCTTAAGGCCTCGATCTACGGACTGATTTACGATCTGTCATGTTAGTATGTTGGTTATGCCTTCAAATGGCTTTTGACTGAATTTTTTGGAATGGCTGTAGATGACAACCACGGACCACAAGCCCAGGCCATGGGTCACCCTATAGTCCGTGGGTTGCATCTGCAACTTCTGGAAATTTCATTAGGCTTTGTTTTTTTATACGGAGTGTTGCAAGCCAAATTTTTTTTAGCATAAAAGGATCCAACAAAATGATGATACCCAACTGAGATCAAGACCATCAAATCACTAAAGTAAAAACAACCTAAACTTAATACAAAACTAAGAAGAAATAAAATTTAGACAAAAATGTGAGGCTTGATACTTCTTAGAGTAGATCAATTTAAGTCTCTTCATCATCTTTGTGTCGTCGTTCAAAAGTTAATTGATGCTAATCTTAGGGAAAAGGATCCATTATGGTAGGCTCAAGCATAAACATCTTCTACTACAACTTTGTCTAATCCTAATTCTATGTGCAATAGCCTCTCCTTAATGAAAAAATTAGCTAATGGATATACAATGTTTATTCCTAGAAGTAAGTAAACAGATAAACTTCTTTATGGACTTCTTATTTAGTAATTATCAATTTTTTCTTTCTACAATTAGAGAAATGGGGCTCGATCAACCAAGCTAATATTAGTAATCCCTCCCCTTCAATCCATATCGGATGGATTGAAACCCACATAGGATCAGTATGACCATAAAGATTTGGATCAATGAGAAAAGATACTAATGTATCAGATAGAATATGAGCCAAAAACTGACAGCGCCAAAATCATACTCATAATTCTCACAACAATTGGGAGTCGGAATGTCCAGCTAATCACATTGGTGAATCAATCAATAAACTATCTAGCAGAAAATAAAATACAATTTCACTCGTCCTGTTTTTTTAATCATTACAGACACCTTAAAGCTATCATTAGGTGTATGATATATAACCAATAGAATCTAATTCATACAAGGTGAAAAGTACATAAACAACTACTAGATGAATTTATTAAAGACCACTGAAGCTTCAGAGGTACAAAGTGAGCTAAAACATGCTTAACAAGGTTATTTTATCCTAAGATGAGGAATGCTATTTTTATCTGCATTGATGATTTTACTACCAAAAATTAGTTTATCTTGAAATTGTTTACATTCCAAAGTAGCTTCAAAATTTAAAGTTAGGTTAGTCAAATAACCCGCATGAGTATTTCCCTCCTTTAAGGTGTGTTGTACATTTGTTGTCGTCAAATCCCTTGTTCTGTTAATAGAATTGACTTCCAAAGCCACAACCAAGGAACAATCTAATCTCTATTCAACATATTAATCAATGATAAACAATCTGGTTCCATTATAATTGTTGAAAACCCATTCTCCAAACAATATTTAAGTCCTTCCTCTGAACCCATAGCCTCAATTACTATGTTGTGTCTAGGATCCTAATCCCCTTAGCTCCCACCAAATCACCAGAATAATCCCTAAAAGAAAATGCAATAGTTCTAACTATTGATGCCCTATTTGTGTTACATTTCAACCATCCCAAAGGAGGTGGACTTTACCTTACCACTCTTGATGTAAACCTAAGCCTAGAACTATTCAGCAGAGCAACCTCTAAAGGCAATTATTTGAAATATTGGGATATTTAATTAAATTCCAACTTAATGAATTATTTATATTGTTTGAAATATCTCAACTAACTCTATTAGTAGAGTTAGAACCATTTCAACAAAAGTTGTGTCACCTGAACCCATTGTCCCAAAGAACCTGCTACACCAGTAAAATATCTCCACAGAATCTGCTATCTCCTTTTAGAAAAATTGATCCACAGTCTCATCAACTAGAACCTCACACCAACTGGAAAAATGAGAAATGTTATGATTCGATTGTGTCATTAAAGTAGCAACAGGAATTCTTTTTCCACACCTTCCAATCTAACAAAAGTATCTTAAAAGGGATTACTTGTACCCATATCTTCTTATATAAATCAGTTTCCTCCTCTCGCTTTCTTATAATATTCAAAGAACTTCTATCTGAAAATTGGCAAGAACTTGTCCTTGTCCATCATTGTTAATCATTAATATATGATTGTGTAATATAACCATGGAATTTTTGACATGATGAACTACATTTTGAGGAAACTGCATTTGCATTTGTCATAACCCCAACCATCGTCATCCATATAGGTGTCAACATTTTTCAAATTGTTGCAGGATTGCAATTCTCTTGGTTGTGGAAATAGAGGACTTAACCTTATCCAGTTATCAAACATTATTGAAAATGTGTCACCTCTAGGTTCCAACAAAATAAGTTGTTCATAGATATCCATGTTCATCAACATATTTGAGATCCTCCTCGCCATTGTACCAAACTAGGGGTTTGCTTCTTACATTATTTATCCCAAATAATATTGTCCAATAAAGTGTTTTGATTTCTGAACCTCTACAAGAGTTTATCATATAAAGATTCAGACAACTCAAATAAAGACCTAAAACCAATACCACCCTCTTGTTTTGGAAAGAAAACTTAATTCCAAGAAGCCCACTGCTTGCTCTTTCCTAATACTTTATTACTCAAAAAGAATTTTGCAAATACTCTATGGAGTTCTTTGAGAACACATATAGGGGCCACAATAGCAGACAAGTTATGAATGGGAACACATTTCAAAACACTATTTATTAGAACTTCATTACCTCCATAGGATAATAACATATATATTTCTTTTCTAGGCTTGTAATTTAGGTTTGACGCTTGTAATAAGGTCAGAGTAATGCTCCTTATTCCTCCTTGTATGTGATATAGGACACCCCAAATACTTGAGTAGAAATTTCCGCTATTGAAACTTGTACACTCCTCAACAAGCAATATTTAGGCAGTTGCTGCATATAAAATGCACTTTTATCCTTGTAAATATTCCGTTCTAATTGAATTTCATACTTCTTTAAAATATACATAATCTTCAAAAGTGAGTATCTATTAGTAGATGAAAAAATAATAGTATCATCTGCATAAGCAAGATGGTTTATATTGGTACTCCAGTTTGACATCTCATACCCCCGAAATAGATCATCATCAAATAAATAGTTGAAAGACCTATATAAAACTTAAAAAGATAGAATAATTGGGCAGGGGATAGTGGATCACCTTATTTCACCCCTCTAGTAGAGTTAAAGAACCATGTGACTGCCCATCATAAGAATTGAATACCAATTGTTTGCAAGCAAAGTCCATAATAAATCAACCTCTAATTCAGAAAAACATATCTTCCTTAACACTTTCGTCATAAAGAATCAAAATTCTCTATCTTAAGCCTTTTCCATATCAAGCTTATTTACAACATTAGAAGGCTTACCTTTTTTCTGTTGTCTGTGACAATCTCTTGTCTTAGAAGGACATGTTCAGTAATGCTTCCACCTTTCACAAAGCCACATTGATTTGCAGAGATGAGTTTAGGTAACAGACCTTCTAATCTCTCATGAACAACACTAGATAAAATTTTTAAAGATAAAATTACTCAAACTTTTTGGCCTCAAGTATGCAAAGGTGTTAACTCCGTCTTTCTTGCGAAATATACTTGGGGAGAGTATTACCAACAATGAATTCTTGAACTATTCTAAAAATATATTGTCCTACAATCTCCCAACAACATTTATAAAAATTACAATTTAAGTCATCAGGACCTCCAACACTATCTCCATTCAAATTGAAAACAACTCTCTTTACTTCCTCCATATCCGGCTCTTTACACAAACAAATATTTTCTTCTTCTATAACAATAGTAGGAATATGTCTCAACAACGAAAAGGATGTAGAATCTCTATCTAGGGGAAACTGATCCTCGAGAATTGAACAGATTCAACATCTATCTTACTTCGTTCCACCAACCACTCCCCTTGTCTATTTTGAATTCTACTTAGTTGTAGTTTTTTCCTTCTACCATTAACAATTCTTTGAAAAAATGTGGTATTACTATCTCCATTATCAAAAGGAGTCATACCAAGCTTTATGTTGCCAAAAAACTTCCTCAAAATGTAAGTACTTCTCTGTCCTCAAATAGTTTTTCTTTAATTTTGACAATAACTTCCCTTATTAGTAACTGCTGAAAAATTTCACCATAAACTTCCTTGTACATTTGGTCAAAGCATATTTGACCCTTTTAATGTTTTCCTTAAAAATAAAAAATGGATTTTGGGACACATGTATACACCAATTCTGCCTCACTCCCTTAACAAATTGGTAATGATCAGTCCAGAACTTCATAAAACTTAATGGTTTCCTATATGTATCATGGCCTCTTCCATGGTCAATAACATTGGAGCAGGATCTAATTCTATTCTTGTAAGATGTTCAATATTCATAAAACTAAATTAGTGCTAATGAGAGAGAATCTTATCCAATCTTTCAAAAATACAATCATTTCCGACTCTTCCACTCCATGAGGTGAAAGGGCTGCCTTTGAATTGAAACTCTGATAAATCACAACTCTAAATACATGTCTTAAAGTCTTCATAATCACTATTTTTAACAGGAAGCCCCCAAATCCATTAGCTTTCAAGACTACATTAATGTCTCTACCAATTAACCATGCACTATCAATGGTTGCTGTCATATAATATATATCCTCCCCTAGTATTTGTCTATGCTCAACATTACATTTAAAATGGACTAAAGTGACATGAAGGCTATTAGAGTGTTGTTGTTTTGTTAAACACAATGTCAATTGTTTCTCAGTATCAATCACCACGGTAACATCAAACTCTGAATGAATGAAACACCAAATATTTCCATTGCAATTTGATTTACCTAGTGGCATATATTATATTCTTCTATATTTGTTGATAGATTTTACATGTTGGTTCCACCAAGCCAAAAGAAAAATAAAAAGGAAATTTATGAAGTTTATGTATCATTTGCACTCTATCGAAAGCTTGTTGGGACTTTACATAAAAAATGGTTCCCACTTAGAGCTTTCATAAATTATTATTGATTTATTTCTCCTCGGCTGCTTCCTTATGGGATGATGTAGATCTCCATTTCCTTGCTTCATCCTTGTTTTGGCAGATTTAACCAATATTGAAGACATATCTGCCTCAATAGGCAGATTATCTAGATTTTCTTCAAAGCAATCATTTTAGGGAACCCCTATTGCTTGAGACTCCTCTATGCTACAAATAATTGTGTTCAAAGTTATGAGTTAAAATATCATGCATAATCTTTAGAGAGGATAGCAATTGAATAGCATGTACTGGGTTAGGAATGCTAATGATAGCTTTCTCATTACAAATATTTTCCTAATGATGTTGCTGGTCAGCGTTAAAGTTTACTACTGCTTTCCTCACTTCAAATTTACTTGCATCAACTATGTTTGCATCATTCATTGTATCATTAGTATAAACTCCTATCTCTGCATTATTAATTATTGCCATTTTAACATCGACATCATCATTAATACAAAGAGTGGTTAGGGAAAAATTCTTGCAGAAGAACTGAAAATAACATGAAGCATCTAGTTAAGAATAATATTTAATAATACATTATTGTTCAGTTCTCACCGTGTTTATATTTGTTAGGTAAATTAAGCTTTTTTAGGTGATCAAGACTCTTGTAGTAGGATATTTGATGTCTAGGTCACAACTTATCAGATTTTATGAGAGAATATTACCAAATACTAGAAAAAATTTGCCTTATCATGTAACTCTGAATGTCTCTTATCAAAATTTTAAGTAATTCACATATTGTTGGCTCACATTCTAATCAACATAAAATAACACTAACCGCTAATAGATGTGTTATATTTTCATTAACAAATATTTTACCATCTCATAGAGAGCTAGCTCATGTGTAAGTATGTGCACCAATCTCCATAGAATTTGAATAATGAAAGAACCTTAATTAATGCATTAGTGTTCTCTTTGATCCATCACTTTCATTGTTTACTATATTAGAAAGAGCTTCAATGGATTTACTAATTTAGACATCTCATAATATCATTAATATTAAAGATGAAACAAAAAAAAGCCTTACTTAATTTCATAAGAACTCCAAAACATTCTATTTTGTGATCTAAACCATAGTATGAATGGAAAACTGGAAAATAATGACAACTAACTTAATAACAAAGACAAGAATTGATCGAGTTAAAAGTTTCGTTCATTCGTTATGTCTTTTCAAAGCATAACTCCAATTTTAAGAACTACAATAGTCTACTCCATTATAATTATGAGTTAAACAACTCTCCTCCTTTCTGGCTCAGGGTCAACAGTTAAATCAAACTTGAAATGATCGACTAAAGTAGAACTTTTTTTTTCTTCTAGAACTTCCCTTACCCGCAACTTTATTGCCAGTTTTTTCTCCTCCATGTGTTTACCTGGAGGTATTTCTGAGCGGGGGTGCACAACCTTATAAATTAGTATTCGTTTGTTTTGTTTCTTGTTCCATGCTTCTAAATCCTTATGGAGATATCTCAAATCCTCAAAGCAATTTGATTTGCCCTAAGAACAATCACGTCGACGATTCTCTATTTTCATTTTTAAAAATTTATCAATTATTTTTCTATACTTGTAGATAACACATGGTTTTCCACAAGTATATAAGATATAATTGATAAATTTTTCAAAGTGCAAGTAGAGGATCGCCAACATGATTATGCTTAGGGCAAATAATATGGCTTTGAAGCACTAAATATCTTTGTAAAGAATTACAAAAATTTAATGAGAAAAACGAATACTAATGTATAAGATTATACACTCAGGCTCATTAACACATCATGATAAATATATGGAGGAGTAGAAGTTGGTCATTAAGTTGTAGGTGGATAATGATAAAGAAGAAATAAGAAGATACTATTTTGGTCGAGCATCTAAAATTTGATTTTATTTTTATGTTTGAGCTTGAAAAGGAGAGATCGTCAGCTTATAGTTTACATTGGTTTGGTAGTTAGTGTTCTTGAAATAGGAGAATACCTTACCAATGACCGAATCTTCTAATTGATTAATCTTTGTTCTGATTATTAATCATTCATTTATACTTGTTGTTGACATTCAATTTTAGCTTAACATTTTTAAAATTCCTGACTTTTAGGTTTTATTTATTTAATAGTTCAAAATAATTTTTTTAAATAATTTTAAATAAGTTTATAAATAACTATTTTTATTATAAAAATTTAAAATTTTTTATTACTAATTTTTAATAATAGGATTTTTACATGTCATTAGTTACATTTATTATATTAATTTAACATTCATCTTATTTATTACATTTATTAATATTTATGTTGATATCTTGCACAATCTAGAAATTCATTTAAATACCGATAAAATATGCATACACAGTGGATCGATAATTTTGGGGCACAATGTCAGGCCCACAAAATTTGAGTCCTTTACATAAATATTTTTTCTATTAAAATTTTATTCGGTCAACAATTAAGGTGGTTGTGGATTAAGTTTTAAAATTTGGGTTTCAATTTTTTGAGTTCATACTTTGTTCTTTATTACTGTTCATCCTCCTTATCCGGTGATAAATTCGCCGGAGTTCCGGCTAGTCACCACAAAAAAAAACCACCCTGGCCAAACTTCATCTTTCTCACTTCTTTTTCCGGCAACCATCCCATCCAAAACAACAAATAATCAAGGAGAAATCAGCTCTAGACTATCAAACCAAAACCCCATTTTCCCCTTTCTTCTCCGACCAAATGCAACTTCTGTAAACCACCCTCACCCATTTCCTCTCAAACAACACCATCAACCCAACCATAAAAAAACTCCAAGACCCTCTTTGTTTTCTTCTTTTTCCGATAAAATAGTCACTGGAAACGGCCCCCATTATTTTTTCTTCTGGTCTCCACCAAACAACCGAAAATCCCACTCGAAACAACTCAAAACCCAACCTCCAAACAACCATTAAACAATCACTGTCTCCGTTCTCTTTGTCTGGCAAAATTCCATCACAAAACTCCACCAAAAACCACCAGTAGAACACCACCCTAAACCTCTCTGTTTTCCTTCTTATCTCCCAGCGAACAACAACCCAAAACAACCACTTAAACATCATTTTGGACCTGCACCACCGGACTTCCGAACAAAACCAAGAACTCTGGCGGGAACCTCATCCAAACAGCTTCTCTGGCAGACCAGTTTCAACCACCAAAATACCCAACAACAAAAAAAAAATTCTTTTCTCTCTTCCTCTTTAACGGTTTTCTTCTGTTTTCAGGTGTCTCAATAAAAAGTTATAAAGCTCCAGTGAAACTTCGAGCTCTGAGCTCCGACGAGCTCGTGAGCAAGCAACCAGACTTGCCCCTTCTGCTCCAACTTTTGTAATCTCTTTCACGTTGTATTTCTTTTAAGATCTGGACGGAGGGGTTTAACACTATGGCCATCCCTATTGTTAATTCGTGATTTGTAGTTACCAATGGTTTTCTGGTGAACAATTTTCTTTCCGTCATGATCGCGTTATATAGGATCTTGAACTGTTATTTTCCGTTGATTTTTTGCATTATCTTTTTACTATTTTGTTTCATTTATTGTTTGATATTTTTTTTATTGTTTTTCTTTTAAACATTAGTCATTGCTGCTAAGAAAATATATTGAATTTTTTGATTGTTCATTATTATTTTAATGTTCCAATAATGCATAACATGTTTTGTTTACTACAGTTTCAATTATTATTTTTAGCTTTGTTAATTGCAGATATCTTTTATTGAATTTTATGTTGCTAATTATTAATTTTTATAACTTTATACATCTCTCTTTTTGCTGAATCTTTATTTGTTGCCGTGATTTTGATTATTGTTATTTTATCATGTTAATAATTTATAGATGATTTATATATATTTTTTTTGTTGGGTTTGTTGTTGTTTTCATATTGGAGTGATATTTTGATTATTTTAGTTTTAGTTTTAATGCTATTATTGTTGCTCGTTACTCTTGTGTCAATTTTAGAAGTATTTTTACTGATTTATTTATTTTATTTTATTTATCTTAATTAATGTGGAATAGAGGCTAATTACAATTGACCAATGAAAAATTCTCTCCGTCAGTTTTGGAGGTCTTTCCACATTAAAATACTGAAATTTAAATTTAACTTTATATTTTTATATGAAAAATTGGCCAATGAAAATATCTCTCCGTGGTTTTCAAGGCCTTCCCTCTTTAAAAGACAGAAATTTAGTTTAACTTTATATATTCTTGATTGCTGAAATTGGTCGATGAAGAAATTGTCGTCGATTTCCAAGGCCTTCTAGGTATATAAGAATTTTTTATTTAATTTTGTGTTATTTTTATTTTATTTATTCTTATTCATATTTATTTAGTACTAACATTTTTACTTAGTGTGTTTACAAGTAGACGAAGCTGCTTTCCTTTGGAGCTATTTGACTTACCACGGAGTTTAAGAGTATAAAGAAAACTTTTATATCTTGTGTTCCTAAATTAAAGTTGGGTTAAATATATAAAATTGTCATTTGATCTTGTGGCCTTAAACATGATATGTGAAAAGTTGCTTTGAAAATGTTACCAAAAAAAGAAAGAGGTCATTCTTTTTGAAACAGAATAAAAGGAAGGAGGCCATTCTTTTTTAAACTGAGGGACTACTTCTTTATGATGTATGTTAGTTATGCTTGTATACTACGTTGTCTCCTCCTCAATTTTAAAAAAATGAATTCATTCGGGACTTACATCTGTGGATTTCGAAAGATATTGCATTCCCTTTGAAATAACCTGAACTATTATCTAGAATATAATGGTTTCGTAGATCACTTTAATTAATTTTCTTGTTTTCCCTAAAAGTAGGTGGCGACTCCTTTAAAATTTGTTTATTCTAAAAGTTCTTTTAAAATTGATTTAATTAATTTTTTATTAAGTCAAAACGACATTATACCCTATTTCAATAGAGTAGGAATGTAAATACAAATTTTTATCAATGAATTACATATTTTAGGGGAGTTCTTTTTTTATTTAAGTAGTTAGTACAAACTTCGCTAATTTAGTAATTGAGTTTACACTAAATAGGATCCGGAAAAGGAATAAGTTGAATTTCAGAAAGTACATTGCAAGGACTCCAGAGGTAATACAAACGTAATAAACACTTATTTTAAGAACGGTAACGGTGATATTTATTGAATACATTGTAGTATTACATTAGTTTATATGGAATTATACACTAAAGTGTAATAGATGAATGATGAGTTCTTTGGCCTTTGCAGACTGTAAACTCATTAGTTTTTGGCTAAAGTTCATGCTTCTAATTAGTATTTGATATTTTGCACATGTAGTTGTGATCCTTGTGGAGATATGATATCACTGCAAAAATGTGTTATTAATTTGAAGGCAATCACGTCTCAGAAGGATTCAAATGTGCGATTTGTTTACCAATCTGTGTTATTATAACAAGAAATTACTGATTGTAATAAATTATTCAGAAAAATGAAGTAATTGAAATTTATCGAATCAGTAAGCAAGATGAACAGAAATTTATTTCAGAAAATACTTAAAACAAACGTACCAGAATCTGAAACAATCTTTTAGTTTTGATGAAGATAAAGCCCACTGAACTCACAGTGTCCCCTTAAGGAAATTATTCCCCGCTAGTATCCGAGATTTGATTTGGAATATGACCTCCCAAGGGTAAAATGATCTTAATCAGTAGAGTGTAGATACCAAAAACTCTATTGTCAGCGAATCAATCCACAACAGGAAAGTACACGAAGAAAAATGTGTTTAGACGAAGGAAGATCAGAAAATTTGTAGGAAAATATTCTGAAGACTGAGTGATATTCATAGGCAAGAAGAATATGTTATGAAAGGTTGCAACTCTTTCAGAATTGACACAACCATTAATGAAAGTTTGCAACCTTTCAAATGATATTGACTGTTACTGAAAGTTGCAACCTTTCAAAATAGTCCTGGCGGAAAATGGTTAATAAAACGGAAAATAAAACGGGTCAAGCGCGCGGATTAGAGTCGAGTCAGGTTAACTAAAAAGTTGAAAACATTTCGGTTAACTTCTGTTATCAACTAATTAATTGAAATTATTATTTGGCCATTTAATTAATTAAATAGATAATTAAAATAAATTTTTTCCAAAAAATAATCTCTCGATCATTTGTCAAAGCCGAAGCCGAAGCGAGCGAGGACGACGACGGCGCGAGGACGTCCCTCTTTCCAACCCTTTTAACTATTAATAGGAGTGTTTATGTATTAAAACTCTCCTATATTACTTTTCATTATCGATGAGGGACAATTGCCTTTTTTCATTAAAACATAAGAGGACTTTTAAAGTTCTCCACTTTTCAAATTCCGCTCCTTCCCTCTATTTTCCATCAATTCTTGCTACATACCCAACACGATTTAACTGGTGGAAAACCTGCAAACAATCTTCCAAATAAATTAGAAGTTATTTTTTGCCACGATTTAAATGTAAGTTTAGATTGAGGGAGGTGGCACAAATTTGTACAAGCGATTAAGATGGGATCTCTAGTTTGAACATTGATCAAGCATCTATAGTACTGAAGGAGCTTCTATTTGTTCATTTTGTATATTTCACTTATTCTGAAGGTGGGCATCTCATTATAGTTTGCTAGTTTTTTTATCAACCTCAGAGAAGTGCTAAGTGAAAAGGTGTAAAAAGCTTAGAATAAGTTTAATGAGTTCTACGATGTCGGTGACCTAGAACCACCGCAAAAGAAAATAGAAATTCTGCAGTGGTTATATGTCAATTGTACCATGATCAATATCTAGTACCTTGATTAGATTTTCGGCTATTCTCTTGTGCTCGTTCAGGACGCACAATCCCCTTCAGTTTTCTAAGCTAAATTACCTTTGATGTTTTCACTTATTGTTGACATTATTTATTCCAAGGGTTATAAATAAATACTACTTATTCAGGTATCCGGAGAACATAGTGAATCTGGGATACTCAGGCATAATTTTTTTTTGCATGTCCATATCATCCAGGAGAAGATGTAAACCAAGACGAGTTTTTGTAACAAGAAATATGGAGGTTGGTAGTAATCTTACATAACATGACATTATATTTGCGCTTTTGATTGATTAATAAATGATTTTTTCGTGCAATGAACTTCATCTTCTTTAATTGAAGTTTTATCCCTTTATGTGAATTATGTCAATATGAAAGACTTCCCTTGCCCCTAGAATAGCCACAAGGAATATCGGTGTGTCAATTGATCATGTTAGTTTTGACATAAGTTTACTGGTGCAAGGCATAATGTTTTGGAAGTTGAAGTCCATTGTCTATTTTCTATATTATGGTTGAGCATCACCTTTTGTGTTGTCACCTGCACAATTTGGTACCCCTTTTTCTTGGTTCCATTTTCTTTACCCCCTTTTCAGATAACCAATAACAACTAGAAAAGGTCAAATATCTTTATATATAGAATAGACGTCCAAAATCTAAGAGTTAGCTTATAAAATATAATCTCATGGTCAAGGAGTCATTGTTTTGAAATGCTTTTGGAGGTGACTAGTTGTTTATCTTATTTCAAATATAGAGGTTGGTTAGAAAGACAAAGAAAGATGTTAGAGTGTATTAAAAAAAAAATAACACAAGTATTACTAACGGTGGTATTACTAATACACTCTACTCATCATTATTCTTATACGCCATATCAAATAACCCTTTATTTTTTTTAATTGTAGGTTCCTTTTTTATATAACTCTTTTATACGACAAGATGACCTTGGTTTATCAATGAAATTTTTTGCTTCATTAAAAAAAATAAAGAGTAAACAAACATATTATATAATGGTAATAATTGGGCAGGTTGTGTTATGACCCATTGTTTATCATATATTTTTTCCAACCCATTACAATCTAATAATTTTTTTGGCTGGATTGGACACTAACCCATATAATTGATTCAATCCATTTTGACTGGCCAAATTTAGTCCAAATTAATAATTTGCCAGTTTAGCTCAACGATATTTTCATACATTTGAAAGCTCAACGTTCACCATGGTAGAGAATTTTTTTTTTTTAATTTAGAGATTGTAATGTATGTAATGATTTCAAGGTAAATTAATAATAAAGAGATTTTTATTCCATGATTAAAAGTTTATAGATTATTATAAATTGTTTAATTAATTACATTGAAAGATTGTTTTTGTCTTGCAATAGTTTCTGTCTACATTGCTAATGCACATATTCTTATTCCACATTCTAATCAACATAAAATGATATTAACCGTTAATGGATTTTGTATATTCTCATTATAAAAAATTCCACAATCTCATAGAGAGAGAGCTCAAGTGTAACATGCATATACACCAATCTCCCTGGAGTAGGAAACATGAAAAAACCTTAATGAGTACATCAGTGTTCTCTTTGAAACATCACTAGGGAAATATCTCAGGGATTTGGATTTTGAATTTTGAAGAATGAAATCTTCTCAGTGCTTTATGATTATAAACAAACTTAAATTAACCAAAAGACCCCTAATGAACCGCCAACACTCTTATTTGGACGTGGGGTAAATATACTAGTTAACCCCTAAACTTTCAGAGAACTGCACGCAGGGACACAGACCCATCGTCGAAGGACCATCGATGACCCGTCCTTTGATCAACAGACCGTCCTGCTGGTCGTTGGTGTGGAACTGAGGCTTGTCTTTGGTCCCTCCTCTCCTAAGACTAAGTCCTAAACTATGATACACCACCAACGGGGCGTCGATTGCCATCCGTTGGTTGGGCTGTCCTTGACAGTATTGGACACCAACTTGGGTCCTTCCTCAAGGACCCTTTGATGGTCCTTGGGGATATTTACCTGGACGTTTCAAACCCATACATGATTGTAAACGAGTTTAGCACCTCTCACATGAATTTTACCCCAAACGAACACGTAAAACTCGACGAAATATGCCTACACACAAGGTCATTTAAAGGCAAACATTTAAACGTCATAGGCGTTTCACCTCCAAACATCATGAAACTTAAAACACTATCTATATAAACCATAATAACTCATATGATGACCATATAACCTTATGAATCACATATAAACACATAGAACGACATATGAGAAACATAGGTAACTTATCATCAAACGTCTTAGTCGTCCCTTGATTTTTCACTTCCAAATTACTTAAACTCATAGAAACTGCCTCAATACCACATTATAGACCACTTTTGGACCTTAGACAAACATGAAATCCATGATATACTATAGGTCACCTAAGTCATTTTCAGGATCTTACATTATGTCTATATCTCTAATGAGTTGCACTATCTCCATATCTTCATGTACGAAATCTGGACCTATCAAGGCTACTTCACCTACTAAAAACCAACCAACATGAGATCTAAAACTACGCAAATGTAATGCTTCATAACAGGTCATCTAAATGATGGAATGATAATTATTATTGTAGGAAAACTAAATAAGATAAAGGTCATCATCCCAACTTTCTTTAATATTGATCAGAAAAGGTCTCATCATAGCCTCTAACATCGTATGTGGGTGAAATGTTGTGCTAAGGTTAACATGAGTACCAATCCCTCTATGATATAACCTCCAGAAGTGAGGTAAATTGAGGACCTCTATATTAAATTATAGGCAAAGGAACCCTATGCAACATGACTATCGGATTTATGTAAATCTTGGTGTAGTACTCCCTTAAATAATACTCTTAATTTCCAAAAAGCGAAAAGACTTTGTAACTCTGTCAACTATTACCTAGATGGAGCCATGCAGTATGCGAGTACGAGGTAACCCTAAAATGAAGTCCATAATAATCACTTCCCACTTCAAAGTAGGAATGTTGATCTCTTCAGTCATACCCGGTTTCTAATGCTCTTCTTTCACTTGTTGGGAATTGGGACACTTAGGCATAAATCCTAACATCTCGAAGATCACAGGACATCTTTGTGACGCTTTAATGAATAGAATTTCTGGATTGACATGTTTGCGAAAGAATATGTTGTCTCACTCACCCACTTTAGGAATACAGAATCCATTGTGATAGTCAAGCACACCATCTCCCTCGTGGAAAAAACTTCAACTTTATATTGATAAACTTCACCCTTTAGTTGATTAAACGTAGGATCACTCTCTTGCTTTTCCGTAACCCCCTACTAAAGAAGATTCTAACCCATTCTGAATTGTTGCACCACCATCTAATATTATCAATAAGAGAACTCCTAAAATAGTATGTCTGTGCACATACTTCACTAGTTACTTTCTTTCTTCCTCAACATTTGCTACACTACCATTAGTTACTTTACTAAGAGCAGCTGCTACTACATTAGCCTTACCAGGATGGTAATGCACACGAACATCATAATCTTTTATGAAATCAATTCATATCCTTTGGCGAAGTTTCAATTCTTTTTGGGTGAACACATATTTAAGGATCTTAAAGTATATGAACACATCTATGTGGACACCATCCAAATAATGTCTCCAAATCATAAGTGCAAAACACATTGTTGCAAGCTAGAGGTCATAAGTTGGATATTTCTTCTTAAGCACATTAAGTTGTCTTGAAGCATCGACTATGACCTTACCTCGCTTCACCAACACACAACCTAGTCCATCTTTGGATGCATCACATATATATAATATAAATGTTTGGATCCTCTAGTAGAGTCAAAACAGGAGATGTAGTCAACCTAATTTTCAGTTCTGCAAAGCTTTTCCCACAATAATTTAAGCATTGAAACTTAACCTTTTTATGAGTTGACATAGTTAGTGAAGATGCTATGGATGAAAATCTCTCTACAAACCTTCTGTAATAACACCCTAGACCCAAGAAACTTCTGATACCTATAGGAGATATATGTATGGGCCATTGTTTTAGTGTTTTTTTTTCTCAGAATCCACTTGAATCCCTTAGCTAGAATCAATATGCCTAAGGAAAGCAACTACTTGCAACAAAAACTGACATTACATAGCAAATAACAGGAGATCATTGAGAGTTTATAGCACAACTCTCAAATAATTTGCATGTTCTTCCTCATTTGTATAGTAACTGATGATATCAACGAACACTTACATAGAGTTCTTGAACACCGTATTTATCAAATCCCTGAAAGCTTCAGTATCATTGGTTAGTCTAAATGACATAACTATAAATTCATAACGACCATACTGAGTTGTGAAGGTTGTTTTCTAAATATCACTATCTCTGACTCTAAGTTGATGATAACCGGATCTTAGTTCCATATTTGAGAATCAACTAGCACCCTGAAGGGTGTCAAAAAGTCATAATCGTGGGATAGCGTACTTATTCTTGATTCCTTGGATAGCGTACTTATTCTTGATTTTGACCTTGTTCAATAGCCTATAGTCAATGCATATTCTGTGGGAACCATCTTTCTTCTTCATAAACAACATGGGTGCACTCCATGGGATGATACTAAGTCTAATGAAGCCCTTATCCAGAAGTTCTTTGAACATCTCTTTCAATTCCTTAAGCTAAGTTGGAGTCGTTTTATATTGAGGAATAAAAATAGGTGGGGAATCTTGAAGGAGATCAGTTCCAAAGTCGATTTCCTTTTTGAGAGGAACTCCGAGAAGAACTTATTCAAACACTTTTGGGAACTATTAGCTACATGAACTTACTCAAGAGTTTGGAATCTAAGCTTGAAACCTTTACTTTAACTAGATGATAGAGATAACCCTTAGAGATCAACTTTCTCACCTTAATCTATAAATGAATTTACCATAGGCAATAAACAACTAATCTTCCATTCTAAGATTGGTTCATCAATAAATAGGAAGAGAACAATCCTAGTTATGCAACTTACTAAGGCATAACAGGAGTGTAACCAATATATTCCTAGAATTACATCGAAATCTACCATTCCTAACTATAAAAGATATGTTGAGGTGAGTTTCCGAGAGACTATGACAGGGCAATTTTTGTATACCCGTCTAGCTATAAGGGGTCACCAACAAGAGTAGAGATTGAGAAGGGTTTTGAATGAGTTTCCAGACTAACAACAAACTTGATTGCTATATAAGAAGTTACAAAGGTAACCCATGGATCTAACAAATCATAACCATCGAGATTAAATAGTTATAAAGTACAAGTGAATACAAAAGGGGAATATTCGTGATCCTGTGAGCCTGAAGAGAACTGAGGCTTTCTTGGTAATATATCCATATGTACTAAATAAGTTAGCATATTGATTTGGGAAACTTGATGGCGGTGCTAAAGTTCTAGACTACGCTCTACCATTATTACCATGTTGACCATGTTTAGAAGGACAATCCCTCAACCTGTTACAAGACTAACCACACTCAAAACATAAATCTTTCCCTACCAAGGACTCATTTTGATGATTCTTACATACTTAGGATAAGTTGGGTAGGTTTTGGTACCTCAAACACTCCCCTGAGACTTAGAGCCTAATGATTTACCTTTTTAATCTTGTCTAAACTTGGAGGATTTAACACTTGTTGATGAAGGATATTGGGCTTAAAACCTTTTCTAACCCTATGAGGAATTTCCACCACCGAACTTCTTTTGAGGATACTCATAGTTCCCTTTACTGGACTTCTTGTTCTCCTTAGCATGTTTCCTAAACTTATCTCCCTCAACCTGCTGCGCATGAGTCAAGAGACTATAGTTGTTCATATTTTCCAGAACCATAGCATTTCTACACTCTATTTTATTCAAGTCTAACACTGAGTATAGAAACTTATTCATCTTAGCCCTGGAATCAGCAACTATGTGAGGAGAATTCCTTGAGAGTTGGATGATCTTGAATCCATATCTTGTGCTGTCATGCTGCCTTGACTTATGTTCATTACCTCCCGAGATTTTTCCTCTATTGTCTCTCATGGAAATAACCTGTCCTTAAAACTTTCACGGAAGAAATTCCAAGTGATAAGAGATGCATATATTGTAACACTTCGAAAATCCAAGGCCTAGTCTAGATCTTCACATGAGTGTATAAGGTTTATAACACCATTTTAAGTCCAATAATTATGTTTAAAAGTCATTTGGGAGGTATTAGAGTCAAAATGTCAAGGAACGTCCATGACATCCGGAGACTAGTCAAAAAGATGCTAGTGTGCCTTAGCCTATTTCACCGGGTTCTAAAAGTCGAAAATGGATGAAATTTTTTAAAAACGGTGTATAACACATATTAGAGTAGGTTTAGGTTAAAAAACTCTGGGTACGACTCCTCAAGGACTAACCTAACTCTCCTTGAGGAGGACCCTTTCATTTTGACCCAAAGTTGCCAATTGAGGCAGTGCAGGCCATCTCCATTGGCGGTTGCAGCCGATGAGGCATGGCCTGATTGACGGGGAGTCCATGCCTTTGTCTATGGTCACTTAGCCATTTTCACAAAAAGGTCAATTTGTCAACTCTCTAAACTTATCAATGGATCTGTAGGACGATTGGTCTAAGGCCCCCTCGATTGACCTACAGACTGTAGATCGTGGTCTCGTGGGTCAGGCCTGCAATTTCGCTGGTAAGTTTTAATAAGTTCATTTTATTAAGTTAGTTAGTTATTTGTTTAATTAGTGATTAGGTGGTGTTTAGTTAGGATAGTTAATTAACTATATAACCTACCATAAGCCTAAACACAACTTAAAACCACTGAATTCTCAAACCCAAATTGCTCTTCCTTCTCATTACTTTCTCTCTCCAAAAGAGTAACTCCATTAAAGGGATAGGTCAAGGTCATTAGGGAATCAATAAGGGTGAATTTATCAATCAATCTTCAACAATTAACGAGTTGTGGGAACTCATCACCTTTGGTATTCCTTTCTCCAAGGGATTCTTCAAAAATTGGTTTTCAAAAAGATGATTTCATATAGGTTTCTTCTTAATACAAATTTGATCATCTTAGTTGTATTGTATATGGTTCATTTTGATTATTATGCTTAGATTATGATTTATTATGATTCAATTATGCTAGTTCTTGATAAATTAATCTAGTAGGTGGAATAGATCATGAAATTGACCCAAGTCCCTAACCCTGGGTTGTGAACTAGTTTTGAATTGAGTTGTAGTGATTCAATTGACTTCATTATTGTGTTAATTACTATTTGTTCATGTTATTACACCTATTTTTGTATTGAATTAATGGTTGATGGTAAGACATGGATGATGGCTTTTGAAGGAGATTGGGTAAGTCTTGGTATCCTAAACCTTTACATTAATTATGATGAATTGTACATGATGATGAAGTTCAATTGAAGTATGTCTTGTAATTGAATTAAGTAGGTGTGATTTTATGATGCAATAGAAATGTCTTTATTATGTAATTGTGAAATTATGCTTAATATGTAATTATTTAAGGTTGTTTATGAATACCTATGTGCCTTACTATGATGTAATGATACAAATGTGCTAATCTCACCTATGAGGGTTGTAATGAAAGGTGTCCTTATGAAATTGATATTGATCTAATGAGTATTACTATACAAGGATCCATTCTCCTACCACCTAAACTAAGTTATGATTGTTAAACAAACACATTTCAAAAGGGACTCTAGCTTAGCACTGTGTGAACTAGTAGTGAGGAGTGTCCCTTTCCAAGTAGGGACGGTAGGTTCACTATTGATCTCATGAGATTGGAGACTATAATGCCAAAGGCATAAATAGGGTCCCAAATACATCTCCTAGATCTTGATCTATGTTGCCCCCATAGAAATATTAGCTAGTGGATCAACCTAAATGCTATGTTCATTATTGGTACTACTTTAGCAAGTTGTCCACCCTCTTTCGGTGTACGGTTTCATTACACCGGATTTAACATTATCTAATGTGGTCTATTTCAGTTAAGGAAAAATGTTCCCAAAAGTAATATGAAGTAATAAAGTGAACCCTAACTGTGAGGACTTAAGTTGTTTGACTTAGTCTGGATAAAGGTATGGTACTCTACCTATACATTGCACTAGTTTGAATTCAGTGATATCCTAGGGAGTGATTCTTATATTTTTATGCTCTTATGAAATAAATTTTATGCTTATGTTGATTCTTAATGTTAATGATGTATATTGCTAAATTTGAGGATGAATACCTATAATGGTATGATATGTTAAGTTAGACATTATTCATGAATCTTTGGTTAGTTTGCCTTGTTGAGTGGGGTTATGAGGCTTCACATGACCAATGCACTAGTAGACTTGGAGGAGAGTGACGGTTAATATTATACTTATGTTTTAACATTATGGACTCATGAACATATTGATTTGGCTTAACTTGAGTATGTTGGTCTTGTGTCGAGTATGCTTGTATCATAAGGAATATATGATTATTGTCATATATGTTTTCTTGGGTTGTGCATAAGGTTTTTCAATGTAACTAGGCATTGTTTTATTAAATGTCCATTTTTAGCATGATTTTTATGTTTTATGCACATATATTTCAATACTTAGTACAAGTGATGTGCTAAACCATATTTCTCCTTTTCCCCAAACATTTTAGGTTCTGGTCGTTGAAGGGTTTGTGACCACTTTACAAGGAAGGCTTGGATCATTTCTCCAAGTGTTAATATGTCCTCAGGTTATGAGGATGATGTTTTTATCTCACTCTACCTATGTTACATTGTTATAGTCTAAAGACAATCATTTCACTCTTGTTGTTTCAAGATATTGTTTTAAGACCTAAGTGGCATTTATACATTGTGTAAGGTCTATGCCCATATTATTCTATTCCGTTTAGTCGGCTTAATATGAGACATTACTTATAAGACTATATTGTTACATATATGTGACATAAAAGAAAAATACTAAGGAAGCTTCATATTTTGAGGAGTTTATATTATGTATAAGTGAGATTCTAAGTAAACTTCATTAGGTAGATGTAGATGAAAATTTTTAATTTTATGCACTTTTTAACCTATGAATGTAATGATGAATGCTTAGAGACTAGACATAGTCCTCTCTGAGGACGACGACACTTGTTACTTCTAGGGGATGCTCACTGAATATGCTTAGATCTTGAGTTCTCTTATAGCAATAGTTACCATTCAATTATATCCATGGATATTTTTAGGCCTTGTGTGGTAGGAGATGTAGATCTCCGATTAGATGATTTTAGTGCGCATGTCTTCACCCTTTGGTCCCAAACTTATTTATAAGACTTTGGAGATAAATCATATGATAAGAAACCGATTGTAAACATCATATAGCCGGAAAAAGTGTTATGCTGACAATAGAAGAAGGGACTTGGAATTTTTAAGAGGGTGATAAGGTCTATCTAAAAATTTCACCCATTAAAGGAGTGGGCAAATTTGGAAAGAAAGGGAAGTTGAGTCCTCATTATGTGGGTCCCTATAAAATTACGCAATGGTTGGAAAGGATTCATACGGTTGAGATTACCTAGTGAATTGACTTCGGTTCATGTGGTGTTCCATATGCTTAAGAAGTGCATTGGTGATCCTGAGTCCAATCTTCCTGTTAAGGGTATAGGTGTGGATGAAAACCTCTCATATGAGGAGATCTGTTTGAAATCCTTGATAGACAAGTGAAGAAGTTGAGGAACAAAGAGGTGGCTTCTGTAAAGGTGTTATGGAAGACCCACCTAGTTGAGGGAGCAACATGGAAGGCCAAGGCTGACATGAAGTCCCGTTACCCTCATCTCTTTATTGAATGAAGTTAGTTGTTCCTACTAATAATGAAAATAATGAATAACTTGAAATTGACTTGTTTTGCAAAGTTGTGCATATTTATGATAAAGGGTTTTGCTAAAATGAAGTTTCATGTGAAAATGCTCTTTTGCTAAATGTTGCACTTATAAGTGTATTTGGTATGATGTTGCCTATATGTAATGATATTGAGTATGTTGATATGTTTTAGAAGAAATTTTGGTGTAAGTGTCTTTATTTGTTGTTTTAAGCTCATGTTGCTGAGAATCTAATTCCTCATGTAGTGGGTTTGGGCTCTTTTGTGGTCCAATTGATGTTTAGAGTTACATTAAGTAGATAACATGTTGTTATGTTGATTTGAGATTTAAATTGTATTTATTTTGTATGTTGTTGATTGGGCTGCTAGAATTGAGTATATCCTTTCCCTTCAAAAGATTTTTAGTGTCATTCGGGGACGAATGTTCCTGGGGGGGGGGCAATGTAACACTCTTAAAATCCAAGACCTGGTATAGTCTCATGTGGTTAGAAGGTTTAATAAATTTGTCTTAAAGTCAATAATAATGTATTAAAGTCAATTATGAGGTTTTTGAGTCAAAACGTCAAGGAACGTCAATGATGTGCGGAGACTAGTAAAAAAGGTACTAGTGTTCCTTAGACTATTTCACGGGGTTTTAAGAATCGGAAATGGATGAATTTTGTACGAAGGTGTCTAACACATATTAGAGTATGTTTAGGGTAAAATCATCATGGTACAACTCCCCATGGACAACCCTAATTGTTATTGTTTTTATCCATCATTTTTCTATAATTAACAAGGTATGGGAACTCTTCACCTTTGGGACTCCTTTCCCAAGGGGTTCTTTCAAAATTTGTTTTCAAACAGATGATTTCATATTGGTTTCTTTCTAATAAGAATTTTATTATCTAAGTTATATTGTCTATGGTTTCTTTTCATTATTATTCATAATATGAGGCATTATAATTCAATTATGCTAGTTCTTGATGAGTTAAACTAGTAGGTGGAATACATCTTGAAATTGACCCAAGTCCCTAACCCTAGGTTGTGAACTAGTGTTGAATAGTGTTGTAGTAATACTATTGATTTCTTTATTGGGTTAATTACTATTGATTAATGTTATAACACCTATTATTGAGTTGAATTTATTGGTTGACTGTAAGACCAAGACGATTGCTTTTTAATGAGATTAGGTAAGCGTTGATATCCAAAACCTTTATTTCAATTATGATGTCTTTTACTTGGTGATGAAGTTCAATTGAAGTATTTATTGTAATTGGATTAAGTACGTGTGGTATGATGATTCAATTGAAATGTCTTGATTATGTAATTTTGAGGTTATGCTTAAGATGTAATGATATAAGGTTGGTTATAAAATACCTATGTGCCTTACTATGTTGTAATGATACTAATGTGCTAATCTCACCAATAAGTGTTGTAATGAAAGGTTTCCTCATGCAATTCCTATTGAGCTAATGACTATAACTATACAAGTAGCTATTTTCCTATGACCTAAACTAAGTTATGATTGTTAAAGAAAGACATTTCAGAAGGGACACTAGCTTAGCACTGAGCGAACTAGTAGTGAGGAGTGTCCCTTCCCAAGTAGGAAAGTAAATTCACTATTGATATCATGAAATTGGAGACTGTAATGAAAAAGGCATAAAGAGGGTCCCAAATACATCTCCTAGTTCTTGAACTATGTCGCCCCCATAGGAAGTCTAGCTAGTGGATCCAACTAGATTCTATGTTCATGTATTTGTGCTACTTTGGCAAGTATTCCACCTTTTATCGGTGTAGGGTTCCATGAAACAACGGATTCCACAATAGCTCATGTGGTCTATGTCGATTAAAGAAAGATTAAGTAATAAAGGTAAACCTAACTAGGAAGACTTAAGAGGTTTGACTTAGTCTAGGTAGGGGTATGGTACTCTACCTATACATTGGACTAGTTTGCCTTTAGGGAAATCCTAGGGAGTGATTCTTATTTTTTTATGCTCTTACAAAAAAAATGTTATGCTTATGTTGATTCTTCATTTTAACGGTCTATATTTATAAATATGAGGATTAATACCTTTAATGCTATGATATGTGAATCTAGACATTATTCATCATTCTTAGGTTAGTTTGCTTGGTTGAGGGTTATGGGGATTCACTTGACCATTGCACTACCAGACTTTGGGAAGGGTTATGGGTAAGGGTTTTACTTATGTGTAATATTATGGACTCATGAACATGCTTTTTGGTTATGACATGATGTTAGGGTTGAATTGGGTATGAAATCTACTATGCTATGAACATGTTGACTTGTCTTAAATTGAGTATGTTAGTGCTATGTTGATTAAACTTGTATCATAAGGAATATATGATTATTGTCTTACATGTGTTCTTGGGTTCTGCATACGGTTTTTTTTCAAAGTAAGTTTGCATGGTTTTATCAAATGTCCCTTTTTAGCATGATTTTTATGTTGTGTGTGCAAATGTCTCCATACTTAGTACAAGTGATATGCTACCCTATTTCTCCCTTTTCCCAAACATTTTAGGTTCTGGTCGTTGAAGGGTTTGTGTCCACTTTGCAAGGAAGGCCTTGATCATTTCTCCAAATGTGGTTATGTCCTCAAGTTCCGAGGATGATTCCTTTATCTCACTCTACCTATTCCTCATTGTTATTATCTAAGCACAATCATTTCACTCTTGGTATTTCAAGATATTGTTGTAAGTCCTAAGTGGAATTTGTTCATTTGGGTAAGGGCTACGCCCATATTGTTCTATTCTGTTTAGATGGTCTAATATGAGACATCCCTATTAAGTCTATATTGCATATGTTATATATATGTGACATAAAAGTAGAATACTAAAAAAGATCTTAGTATGATGAGTCTAAGTAAACTCCCTATGTATATTGTAACATTTCGAAAATCAAAGACGACTCTTAAAGCATAACATAGGTTTCATGGGATTTAAACACGATTTTCAGTAATATAATAATGAATATAAGTCATTTAGGAGGTTAAGAAACCAAAACGTCTAAGAACGTCCATGACATTTGGAAATTTTGTTCAAGGAAGTACTAGCATGCCTTAGCCTATTTGACTAGCTTTTAGGAATTGGAAATTCATGGAATTAGGTGGAAAGGTGTACAACATGCGTTTTAGGTGATTCGTGGTCAAAAATCCGGGTACGACTCCCCAAGGACCAACCAAGGGCCCTTGTGGAGGACCCTAGCACGTAGGAGGTAACGCTGCCTGGGCAGTGTGCAACCACGGAAGGCAAAAGACGTCTGGTGTGTTGATTGACCAGGCATCGATGAAAACGGTCATCCCACACTTATCCAAAATGGGTAATCCCTCGCGTGCACAAGTCTTTGACCAAAATGGTGAGTGTGCAGAATGGAGGGGGATCAAGTCGTCAACTCACTGACGGCCCGTCGTTTGGGGTCTCGTCTATAAGGATCAAGTTTTCCTGCAGCTTTTTAAGTTAGATATTTTAAATATTTATGGGGATTGGTGGTTAATTAGGTGTTTAAGGGAGTCTAATTAGGTTAATTAAGCACCCATATAATGACCCCAACCCTTATTAGTCTAAACACACACCACAAAAAAAAAAGCTCTCTTTCTTCTCTCTTCTCTCTTCTCTCTCTCTCTCTCTCTCTATTTGAAGACACCATTGAAGAGAATCCAGAGGGAGGTTTTGGGGGATTGAAAGGGACGATTTCACACACAAATATTCATTAAATGTTGCCTATTGCCGCATCGTCAAGACGATCGGAAGGAGTAGTTGGGCCCGTTGTTTTGTGATAACACTAAAAGATGGATCGGGGTTGGAGCGCCTATCGAGAAGAGGTAATTCAACATTGCTGCCAGATTTTGGTTTGTTTTCATCAACAACACTATCAACCCATTCCAAATCAAATCTTTTTTGCGCCTCCCAAAAGTAGCCTGACTTTGTTGTATCACGTCTACTAGGAGAATAGTTTTTAGGAAGCTGATGTCACATAAGATGCACATATGCTTAGTTTTCTTGACATGTTGGAGTGCCTCTGGACACAGCGAGAGACCTCGATATCATAATATTCGGCGTATAGAGGCCGAGTACACCCGCGAGAAGGGTGACATGAAGAGAGAATATCCAATTGATACTACTCCAGTGGTCGATGTTGAGATGTTACCTACAGATGTATCTGCACCCACTCTGGAATCTAGAACCACATGTACATCAACTCATAACTTATCTTCATAGAAAGCATGTGCTTCTTCTTTTAGAGAGCCGATCCAAATTAGTCAGGGTATGATGTTGAAGATGGATCGTTAGACCCAATATGCTTAGGCACGGGGAACAATACTAGAGAGATCAATGTTAGGGATGGTAGAGGGCACTAGAGCTATTGCACTTTCCCCCATCCCCCCCCACCCTCCAATCCTCTGTTGATGCCTTGACTTTGAGGGTCACAACTCGTAAGCACAGATAGGGGAGACCATATGAGGTAATGGATTTGCAAGACGATGTTGCCAATCTGCGGAGGTATTTAGACTACATTAAGTCTATTGAATTCAATGAATTAATGAAGATCGGTGAAGATCTGGATGCCTTTGTAGGTGCGCTGATGGATGATGCAACAACTACATATACAAATGTTGAGTGTGATAAGGATCTAACAACAACTTAACAGGAGTAGAGTATTGTTGGGAATTTTTCAGATACTATGGGGATAGTTGTGCAACCAATTATCCTGACATCGTCTATAGAGACGTCCACAATAGCTTCTATGGGACATGGCATTGTTGTTGTTGTTGAGACTACTAGGAGTATTGATTCCCAATAAAATATTGTCGCTCTTAGTTATGATGCCCCGATGGGGGGATAGGCTGCATAGAAAGGATTTCTCTTTACCTTTCTCCTTATCTTGCATTTATTCTACTTTTTGATACTATTATTTGCTTTTGAGGACAAACATTTTTTTTGGTGGGGTTAGGCTTACCTTTGGTGTTGTTTTGTGTATAATTTTGTATTTTCCATTCTTAAATTGCATTTTTTTTTATAAAAAGAAACAATGTTTTGCAATTGATTGAGCTTATGACTCTCTTTTGGTATAATTTTGACCCTTCAAAAAAACTTCAATTTTTATTAATTTTTGCCACCTCTTTTGCTGAAAGTAGATGTTCTCTTTCAAATTTTAGTCTTGCGTTTGATCAATACCAATGACTTGAATAGTGCTCTCAATTGGACAAACATGAATGTGTGGCTACGACGAGGCCAAATGAAGTTTCATAGAAAATATGTGATATCTTTGCATCTCATTGTGATTATACATATATCGAATTTATTCTCTTGTGATAACTGTACACACTAACGAAAGTGTGGAGTCTTGTTTGACTTTAGTTTTGATGCCTTGTGCGATTAGCTTAATTTGAACCATTCATGAATACACCTATAATTTTCCCCGGTAGTCCAAATAATTAAGTAAGGATTGCTTTGAGATCATCTTAGACAACTTTAAATAATTTTAGCCTACTTAACATATACCTCTTTTGTGATCTACCTGTTAGCGTGCGAAACTCTTTTGAACACCCCTTGATCCTTACCCTTATTGGGAATAAAATTGGATGAACCCTTGACCTTACTTGATCTACCACCTATAATTCTCATGAATTTTGATTTAATGATGTCTTACTTAAGGCAAAAGCTTAAGTTGGGAGTGTGGTGAAAATGAAAAGGAGAAGTCAAGAAGTGCAAGCCAAGTCTCATTTACCTCAGGATGTTGAGAAAAACGAAACCCTCCATAAAAAAAATAAGGAAAACGAAAAAAAACTAAAGAATGAGAAGGAAAACAGTGGAATAGAAGTCCAAAACAAATTTGGGTTTCCAAGCAATTCATTGAGTAAATAACACGACGACTTAGAAACACTGGAAGAAAAATTGATACAAGAAGGTGAACAAATGAAAATGATGAGATCTCCACAACTCATAAGGATCTTTAGTCATTAAGACCAAACGGCCATACCTTTACACTCAGTCCTATTATAAGCCTTAGAAAGAGCTTTTTGATCTTGAGTAAGCCATATCAAAATTGACCACAAATTAAGGGCAAACCTATGGGTGAAAACATGAATTATGTTTCTATTTTTGAGTGTGAGAGTTGCATCTGATTCTTGATCTTAAATTGATTAGCACATGCGTGTGAATATGGAATCATTCTTTGTGCAAGAGCATTAAAATAATGTTCTTGAATTGGAACTTGAACTAGTAGATAGTATTGTGAACAAGAGAATCTTTTGTGATGGTGTGTCACAACTTGAATCTTTAAGTACATAATTCATTAGTGCATAAGTTGTATAAGTCTTGTTGTGTATGTTCATGATCAATTCTTGTGAAACATTGTTTTAGACATCATAATTGAACTGCTGAACTTGAGTTTAACATAAGGATAAGAAAAAGTTTAAGTTGGGAGTGTTGATGAGTACTTAAATTGGACTTATTTAGGGCTTTATTTTCATAGAAATAGTGTCCTAAAATGCTTATTTAGCCTAAAAATCTGATGAAAACACTTACATTTAAGGTATTTGATATTTTAATGCAAGCATGGACACTTAAACCCAAAAGGGAACAAAAAGGCTAAAGAGAATGAAGAAACTGAAGGGTGAGCATCGCCAAAGGGACGTACTCCACCCTTTGTTCCAGAATGCAAAACCCTGAAGGAAGTGGATCAAAAAGGTGATGAAAGGAACAGTCGACTCTTCGCCAAAAATTTTTGCAAAGCAATTCTATACCGTCCAATGGTCTAGAACATGAATATTCTAAAGGCAAGCACAAAACGACGATGAAACAGAAAAAAGGCAAGTCGCTGAGTCATTCGCGATATCGACTAATCTCAACGAATGGTCCGTCGAAGAACTTAACATGAAAGCTATAATTACTATACTTAGTTATTATTTTAGTAGATATCCAAACATTATCATAATTTTCGTTTTTAGAATATTGTTTTCCTTGTCTTTTCTCTCAAGTTTGAGAGGGTTTTGAAGACTTGAACAAGAAAGGGTTTTCTCTTCCCAAAATTGGAAGTGGGTCTCCTTGATTCTTCTTTCCTTGCCTAAATCAAGGCTTATTTCTCCAGACCCATTTGATTTTAACATCATTGAAGGTATAATTTTATATTTATTGATGTGTGGATAAAAACCCTCTTTCTTGGGGTGTGACTTAGCAAATATGAGTTGTGTATTATTATTGGGTCTTATTTGGTGATAGATTAGATATATTTTAATGGTGATTTCACCTAGAGGTTGTGGTTTAAGTTAGAGCGTTTGTAGTTGCAAAAACAAACCCACCCATGTGTTTTCAATTTACCAGAGAGGGACGTCATTAAACAAAGACCGATAGACTGATGGACTAAAGAGTGGGTTGCCATGAGGTTCAACCTGAGAGGGTGATCCCTAGTTCCATATCCTAACACTCAGATTGAGAGAGAGTGGGGTAAGGCATAGGCAGTACTTCATGTGGCAAATGGGTGTCCAAGAGGAATGCATTTGAAATGGGGTAGGTTGCTCGAGAGAAAATTTATTTCCATCTAAATCTTAGCTTGGTCAGCATTATCTTGCAAATTTTTTATCAAAATCATGTGCCCAATGATTTATGTCGTACCCCAAAAACTTCTCCCTATACTTTAACAATTATTGTTTTTACTATTTCACTATACTGATTTTACCTAGAGGAGTCAAATGATAACTTTCGCTTGATCGATACTGAATATGATTCTAGTTTCGGGTTCTTCAAAGACGTTG
>JAKWJD010001755.1:33676287-33748639 GCA_027705065.1 Solanum peruvianum | reverse complement strand
AAATTCATAACATGTTGAGAATGAATACTTACTGAAATGTAAATATTGTCAATGCAATAGAGTATGACAGAACTGTGGGAGATACTTACAATCGATAATAGAACCACATAATATTAATGTGGAGCCCAATGTATACTCTCCATCAAGAGGACCCAATATACTTTGCCGGAGGCATAAAGGTATACTGGCGTGATAACTAAATTGATGCCCATGGATGGGACTTATAACCTACTTGGCTAGTAGTTGTGGGATTATTTGGGAACGCTAAACCCTAGTCCAACTCTATATTATACAACTCCCAATGGATTAAGTGGTTAACATATTATGACTGAATTTCCATAAAAGTTGGATAGCTTATAACTGAACATACAAACTGAGAATACAACAATTAATCTGATAATGATGCATTAATAACTTAGGCATATGCATCTGAAGTAACTAAAATATCTGACCTAGCATGTCTAATTCAAGAACTAAAGAAATACATAGCTAGTGTTTTGAAATTCATCCAATAAACTGAGTAATAACATGGCAATCTTTTTTTGAACATATAACTAACTAATTCATTGTAATCTAATCAAGATGTAGAAACCCTAGATGTAATCATGATAAGGGAAACAAGAAACTGACTAAAAACTAGGGATCTAATGGGTGAACGAAACCTACTAGTGAAATCTAACATACCTGGTGATGAATTTGATGGAAAAATCTTTACATTATGGGGATGGAACTGATTGAACCTTGTTGTGTTCTTGAACTAGGGTTCTTGACCTTTCTCTCTTCTCTTACTTCTAATTTTCTATATTTTGATCAATGATTTTACTTATGTAAGTTCTAGTTATATTTCTAGGCTTGAACATACTAAAACCTCTTAATTTAGGGTCAAAAATACGTAGCTTAGAGGTCCATTGAATTAGGAAAAGACCAAAAGATCCTTGACTTAACTGTTGTTGGAGTGAGCTATGGATCTAGTCCACGGACCATGGTTCTAACTACGGACCGTAGGTCCTGACTGTTGTCTGTGGACCAAGATCGACAGACGTAGTCCACGGGCCATGGTTCTACCTATAGTCCGTAGGTCCTGGCCGTTGTTTGGTTATGAGAATGGGTCTGTCGATCAAGATCCACGAACCTGGTCCACGGATAATCGTCCAATCTACGGTCCATGCTGCTCTTTCGTCTTTTGATACAGAGAATGGAATCTGAGGACCAAAGTCTACAGACCATGGTCCAACATATGGACCATCATGTTCCTTCGTCGTTAGATTTAGAGAATGGGTTCTAAAGACCAAGGTCAATTGACCTGGTCCACAAACTGTGATCCAACCTACGGTTCGTAGGTTTTGGCCGTCACTTTTGATATTTGGATTTTCTGTGAACGAAGATCGAAGGACCAGGTCCATGGACCGTTGTTCCAACTACGGTTCGTATGGCACCTTCAATTCTGGAAAACCTGAATTTTGTTCTATCTAGGGTACGGGTCGTTAGACCACATTTAGGTCATGTGGTTTTATTATCAGTTATTAGTAGCTCCCACAGTTAAGTAAGATTCTATGTCATGGACAAATTATCATTTATTCAATATTCATATTCAGCATGTTACAAATTAGTCATTACATTCGGTTAGCTCAATATTCAGTATCGATATAATGTTCAATTTATATCATTGCTTTGTTTAGTTTTATGTTATTTCAGCTTTATTCTATCATGCATGTTCAGTACCTTTCAAGGACTGACGCATACTCTACGTTACATCTTCTTGTGATGTAAATTAATGTTCTCAGCATCCAGATTACACTTAGATTTGTTCGCGATCTTTACTTGGTCAAAAAGATGATAACCACATTCTCAATTTATTCTTCATAAATCCATACCTTCCCTTCAAAATAAGAACTACCAAAAACCTCCATTAGAGTTCAAGATCAAGAACAACCTAGGGGATGGATTCTAAAAATTTCTTCTCCAAATTTTCGTTGCTTCTCATGTAGCAAGGTATGGCAATCATTGATCCTTAATTAAACTTTAATCTAAGGAGTTCCTTAAATGGTTTTTTCAAAGAGATTCTTTGATCAAAATTGCTATCTTTCAATCTAACCACGAGATCATTGTCAAATTGGTTTCTAAAGCATTGTAATTGGCTACACATTCTCGAAAGTTGTCCCTTGGGACATGACCCCAATCGTCGGTTGGGATACAATATTATCGATGATCCTAGATACTTGAACCGAAAGTAGTGTTGTTGGTCAGGATAAGCATCAATAAGAAAACGAGTTTGTAGACATCCATATTATCATATATCTAGCCTATACTTGAAACTCATCCAAATCTATAATCAAATTTCTAAATTTTGATGTCAAATAATATACAAGTCTCATTCGTTTCTAAATATCCAAGCCTGGGGTTAAGTCTCAATTCATGAAAATTATATAACTCTAATGGAATTCATATAATGCATAACACCAAATATTCAATTATCGATATCACTATATCAAAACTTATTTTATAATATGATACAAAGTAATAATATTCAAAAATTGAAATCACCTAGTTACATAAACACAGTTTGCCTAACCTAAACTATTTATGAAGAATGATATACTATGTAACTCAACCCTAATGATTTAGTTATCTAATGACAATCATTGTCAATCATCACCCAACTGACAGCCGCCAAGATATTGGTGAAGACATAATAGTAACACTTTACCGTGCTTCAATCTAACTTCCATATTGACGCCAGCAAATTCATTCTCTCTTATCTAATATAATAATACTATTCAACCCCTAAACATAAAACAAATATTTAGAGAGGTATTGATTTACCGAATTCTCAATCTTTTCCTCTCCCATTTGCCTGCTCGTTAAGTTTTTGTCTTCCTATTATTCTCTTTTTCTCTCTTTTCTTTTCTACAGATTATTTTCTTAGAATGGTAATTACTTTTCTGAAGATTATTTACTTTTCAAATTATTATGAATGACTAATTATAAAAGCTGTGAAAGTGAGCCACATCTAATTTCAATGCACTTTTCTTTTAACGACAAACAAAATTAATTAATATAATTATCCCATTACTTATATAATTGTAGTTATGAATAGTACAAAATATAACTATTATTTTATGCGGGTTAGAATGTTGACTAAAAATATATGCATTATCTAGCATATCCTTAATGTTAAATAATACAATCTAACAAGTTTAAATATTTTTTTTAAAAAAAGTTCATTAGTAATGTAGTTAGTAACTATTTTAATAAAATATATTCTTTCATAGTAATTAATTAACTAATGTATAACAATCTCTAAACTATGAATCGCCGAAAAAGAATCTCTTTAGTACTAGTTTACCTTATAACAATCAATGCATTATAATCTTCACAAAAAAATTATTATACCATAATGGATGTTGAGGTTGCAAATGTATGAATCTATTGATTAACCAATCTTTAAAATGAGTTAGATAAAAATATGATAAAAATGGGTCTTAAAATAACCCGCCGAACTCCTACCATTATTTAAATATATTATTTATTCTTATAATAAAACAAAGGTCAACTCATCATATACATGAGTTATAAGAGATCGTTAGGGTGTATAAGAATAATGATGAATAGAGTGTATTAGTAACGTTTGAATTAGTTATGCTAAGATTATTTTTATGCATATTTGATTTTGTGTATTAATATAAAATTCATTCCAGAATAATACTTCTTATTTAATCTTTAACTATCTCTAACTAAAACTTCATTGTTAGCTTTTGCTCCTTTATGTGTTCATCTAGAGGTATTTGTGAGCACGGGCGACCTACGTAGTTATTTCGGGTGCTCGACAACCCATTGATTAGAGAAAAAAAGTGTATATACATAGAGAAAATATTATAAATACGTTATTTACATTAAATGATCACCCATAGAATAAAAGCAAATGTGAATTGACTGGCTTACGCCTTGAAAAATAAGGCATGCGTAGCACGCTGGCGGGGGCTCGAATCCGATCAACCACATTCACTTTTTTTACTTTTTCTAGATAATTTTGCACTCTTTTTTTATTTTTTTTCTAAAGTTTGTTTTTTTTATGATAAAATTAATCGTTATTTTTTTTTACTTATTTTTTATTCAAGATTTTAAGTTAGTATACATTTTCTTATTTTTTTTATTAAAGAGTTTGAGTTAGTATACCTTTCCACTATGTGATCTCTAACAAGTTTATGTTAAAGGAAATGAGCACCCACAACCTTAAATTCTGAGTCCACCGCTGTTTGTGAGGCATGGTGTATAATTTTTATACATTAGTATTCATTTTTTCTTGCTCGTCCAATGATTGTAATTCTTTACCGAGATCATTCAATTCCTCAACAATAATTTGATTTACCCTAAGCTTAATCACGATGGTGATTCTCTGCTTCCACTTTAAATAAAATCAATAATTTTTTCTTTACTTGTGGAACTATATGGACATGGTTTTCCACTTAGTTAAAGGATCATAATACCAACATCTGCTCTTGCCCGAGTTGCGGGTTTATAAAAATTATGGAACAAGGTATTTTGTTTGTTTTGAATAACTAAAAGTGTTTCTTTTCCAAAGCTAATCAAAATTGTTTAATATTTTTCTACTATTTCTAGTCCTTTTTTTTATTGCAGAAACAATCATTAAAAAAAAAATAGAATTGCTCAAAACTTATTCAACAAAAAATATCTTTTTTTTTAATTATTCTTTTATGATGGAAAAGATGACAAAAAGGGATACGCAAAAGGCTGAAATAAAGGTGAGAAGAGTTTAATTAGGAATGCATTGTTAGTTTCTCAAAAAGAAAAAAATATTGTATTTCGCAAGCAAATAAGATTGTAACTCAAACTGTAGCGAAAATTGGTGATATGCTCTTTTCACCTCATTTCCTAGGTTCCACGAGTGTAGAAGAAATAATTGATAATTTTTTAAAAATGACACTAGATGATTACCAATATGATTATGCTTAGATCATCTCCAATCCACCTCTGTTTTACTCTTCAATCTCTATATTTGGAGAGTAAATAGAGAATGGGAACTCCAACCTACCTTCATATCATTCTCTATTCTTCATATTTAGAGAGGGGCATAGTAATTCTCCAAATTTGGAGAATACTATTCATTCTCTACTTCACTTTTTTGATATTTTATTATTATTCTACTACATTCTATTAACATATTATTTACATATAATGTCATTAATTAAATATCTAATATTCATAAAACATTACTCTAATATAATATATTAAAAAAAATATATTATATCAGATATACAACTTTCAATTCGAATTTATAGTTCTTTAGTTTTTTCTAATTTTTTTCGATGATATAGTTTGATTTAATTATTAATTTTCAGTATAAAGAATACAAAATTAAAATGATAAGATAAAAAATTTAATTTACAAATATAATACATAATATGACAATTTAAATACAAGATAACAATACAAAACATAACATAATAATTGAAATAAAAAAAGATAAAATACAATGTATAATATAATATTATTAGTTCGCGATTAAACAAGCATCATGTTGAAAAGATGTAGGTGAAAATCTCCAGTTTGAATAATTTTTAGTTAGACATACAAAAATAAAGGACAAAATGTTCGTCTTGAACTTCGTAGTACATTAATAGAGCATTTAATAGAGCAACATAACAATTTCAAAAATTGAGTGTTTTGTAATGTTATGTAATTGTATTTAACTATTATTTCAATTTGTCCATTAATCTATTTATTATACAATATTTTCTTGCAATTCATATTATTTAAAAAATTAATATAAAATATAATTTAATATTGCATAAAAATCGAAAAGTAAAATTTTATATCACATGAAAATTATATAAAGTAATAATTTGGAAAAGAAAAAAAAATTATTATGATATAAGAAAATAAAAATGAAATAGAAATAATAAAATAATATTGAGGAGAGAAAAATATTCTTTGTAAGAGAGTAAAATAGAGAATTGGGTTGGAGTTAATTGTTCGAAAAAATAGAGAAATCTATATTTGGAGAGTAAAATAGAGTGTAGGGTTGAAGATGCCTTTAAATAAAATCAATTGGATTAGAGGCATTTGATGATATTCATAAAGAATTACGAGCACCAAACAAGAAAGAATAAAAGGGAACACTAATGTTTAAGATTATGAATCTTGATTGAGAAATACCTCGAAATAAACACGTGGAAGGGCGGAAGTTGACAATAAAGTTGAGGGTTGAGAAACATAAAAACAAAAACAAAAAGCATTATTATGACCGAGCATCGCAAGTTTAATTTAAATTTTTCATCTAAGACGGAAGAGTATGAGAGTTCTTGAACTGATAATTATTAAAACGGTTGTATTTAGAGTTCTTGAAATTGGAGTTACACTTGGAGAAAGACTTTACCGGCGATCTAGCTTTTTATGATGGTACATTATTTTCTTTGTTATTAAGTCACATGTTGTTGGTCTTTAATTATCAACTTGTATGAGGTTTAAAACTACAATATAGAAGGTTATGGAGTACTTATATATTTAAGAAAAATTTTGTTTGTTTCCTCTTTAGTATTTAATGATGTTTTGTGTTGTCTAGATTTGTAAATTGATGAATAATGTGGAAGTGATGGATCAAAGAGAACATTCATTAATGTTCTTCAATGTTCTAACATTAGGGAGATTGGTGCATTACATTTAATACGAAAGCTAGCTCATACCAAGATAATGGAATTTGTTGTAATATAAGTTTATAAAACATCCATTAACAATTAGTATCGTTTTATGTTTATTAGAATGTGGAATAAAAGAATATGGATTAGCAATGTAGATAATAACTATTTAAACACAAAAATATTCGTTCAAAGTATTTAATGAATGTATAACGAATCGTAAACTATAAATCATCGAATAGCGATCCATTCATTTTTATTTTACCTCATACACAATCCGTGCATTACGATCTCCACATAAAAATATATCTACCATAGTGGACGTTAAGGTTGCAAATGTATGAAACTGATGGTTAGCCAAGTTGGAAAATTGGACAGAATTTGGCAGGTTAAAATGGATTGAATCAATAAATTACTCATTTTCCAATAAAACCCAAAACTTTTTTATTGATATAGGATAAAAATAGTATAAAAATGCCATAACAAGACCCTCCAACTCTTACCATTATTTAATTTGTTCATTCAAGCAAAGAGTTCCATGATAAAACAAACATCAACTTATCGTATACAAGAGTTATACAAAAAAAATTGACTTAATAGCAAAAGGACTTTTTAACCTTCAATTTTTCAAGTCTAAATGTCGTATTAATGGATGAGTTGATACTAAAAACAAAGATTGACCAAATTAGAAGCTTCGATGATTGGGATGGTATCCTCCAATTCTAAAAAACAAATTACCAAATCCATGATAATTATAAGCTTAAAAGCTCTCCTCTTCTGGCTCAAAGACAATAATTAAATCAAATTTGAGATTGTTCGTCGAAATAACACCTCCTTATTTCTTCTTTATCATTCTCCACCTGCAACTGAATGGCCAACTTCTACAAGTATACATGATGAGGTTTTCCTGAGTGTCGGCGTGTTATTCTCATTAAATGTTTGTAATTATTTACAAAGATCCTCAGTGCCTCAAAGCCATTTGATTTGCCTTAAGCATAATCATGTTGGCGATCCTCCACTTTAAGCATTATACATATCTTCCAAGGTCACTGTCATCATAATCCATCTTCCAAGGTCACTGTCATCATAATCCTCATTAAAAATATACGAATTATTGTACATATCCTCCAAGGTCTTACACTTTCGCACTAAGCACTTCTCTGAGGTTGACAAAAAAGTTACAAGAAGGTACTTTTAGATGCCAACCTTCAAAATTAGTCAAATATACAAAATTAGTTATCCCTTCTATACTTGTGGAAAAGCATGTGTTTTCTATATGTATAGAAGAAATAATTGATACATTTTTCAAAATGAAACTAGAGAATCGTCAACATGATTATGTTGAGGGCAAATCAAATGGCTTTGAGGCATTGGAATATCTCCATAAAGATTTAGAAGCATGGAATGAGAAAGAAAATAAAAAAATTATAATTTATAAGGTGATGCATCCCTGTTCAGAAATACCCCAAAATAAACACATGGACGGGCAAAAGCTGTCAATAGAGTTGTCGGTAGGGGAAGCTCTAGAAGAAACAAAAAGTGTTACTTTGATAGAGCACTTCAAGATTGATTTAAATGTTGACCCTGAGCCAAAAGAGAAAAAGAGTTACTGAGCTCATAATTATCATGGAGTTGGCAATTTGAGTTTGTAAAATTGGAGTAATGCTCAGAGAAGACTTAACCAATGATCAAATATTTTAATATGATCAATTCTTGTCTTTGTTATTCAGTCAGTTGTCGTGAATCTTCAGTCATCCATTTATATAATGGTTTAGTCACAAAATAGAAGGCTTTTGTGTTCTTATTTGTCACACCTCTAGCCTACAACCTGGATGTAGTCGACATTCGAGAATCATTATTGGCCCCAAGTGGTCCCTTAGACTGCCTTACTTACTCAGCCAAAGACTTAAACATAACAAATATAACTTACGCAATAACTTAGGAGATAATAATCTAACCAAAATGGCAAATCAAATCTTAAATGTATACAACTGAAAATAGAAACACTAGAGACTTATAGCTACTCATCTATGAAGCCTCTAAAACAAAGAGGAGTGTAGGGACAAGAGTCCTTATCATTCTAAAAATTGAAATTACTAGAAATCAATGAAAAGATAAGCCTTCCAAAAATCAAGGAGGCTCACCAAGTGCCTGAGTGCTCAACTAGATCAACGAGGCATTGTATGTTGATTTGTGTTACCTATCATAAGACGATGCGGGTCAAATGACATAAGTACATAAAATGTACAAGTATGCGAGGGGAATACCAAACATAACATAAGCTTGGAAGGAATATTAAAGAAACACATACACTGGCTTTACTCAACCCATGAATAACTTAACTCAAATGCAGTGTAAAACAACTGTAATAGTGCAATTTATACAAAATATTCATAACAGTAAATAAAAAATCAATTTGTTAAATAAATGCAATAAAAAATTCAACATTACTTATATAATAAGGTAGTATTGTCTCTGTTGGCATTTATCTAAGCGACAACAACCAATATGAGTATAAGTGGTGATACAACATCTTGCCTATGCTACCTGAATTGTCCTATACTTTTCCATCATAAAAGAAGTCGTAACTAAGTGGGTTCAGTAGTATATGCTTAAAAGCATTAAAGGTTCATGTAAAAAGTATAATTTTTAACTATCCATGACGAATACATGATTTATGGATACCTAAGTTATTATGAACTCGCGTCCCCATATCAATGGTCATCACTACTCCCAAAATGTACTTAGCTCATATGTTTTTAAAACAAATCACTTTTTTTTAGTTTGACATAATTCCTGAAAACGTAGCTTGAAATCTCTCTTGAAGATTAATGTTTCCCTTTCTTGTTCAAATGTGAAAACATTTTAAACTCTTGGGAATACCTAATTCCCTTATAACTTTTGAAGAAATGAACTAAACTCTTTATTGTATGCTTAACTCAAAACTTAAATCATAAAACAAAGTTAAAATGATCGTAAAAAGACTGTTAAAAATTTTATGAACTCTTCTTGACTCGATTCCAAACTTCTACACTTGAATCTTAACATTCCTCGAATAGAATTTATAGATTCAAATATTGTGATTTGTGATAGGAAGGATCACATGATGTTTATGAGTATTTTTTGATAGTTAAAAATGAGAAAATATCAAGAAATCATTGTCTGGAAATTAGTCCATGACACGGAGATATATTTATGTATTTGATTGCGAAAATAAATTTTGAAACAAAGGCGTGCGCATCCTAACTGTGACGTAGAGGTGATTTTTGTGCACTGGGGGAGCAAGATCGCGGCGGAGACTTTTGTACCAAAACCTGCTCGCCTATTTCCTTATTCGTCAATTCGGCTAAATTTGATTTTTTTCTCAATCCCACTTAATATTTAAATACCCAATATATATACATAAATAATCTAATTCCAATAAACCCTTAAATCGACACGAATTCATAAAGAACTTCAAAATCCCATCAAATATTAGGAACTAAAGCAATCTTTAAGAACGTCATACTTCAAAATTTTCTAAAAACATGTTCACTGAAACAAATATGTTTTGCACGTGGGTGATCGAAAACAAAGCTACGAAAGTCTCACATACCTAGCACGATTAAGTCCTTAAAGAATTTTGCAACCAAAATCGCAGGACCTTGACGAATCTTGAACTTCTCTTCTCCTTTGTCCTCTTTTCACTTCTCTCAAATGCCAAATGTATTTCTTAATTGTGTAAACTTAACTAACGCAGTTTAGACCCTACATAACTTACTTAAAATGAAATAATTTAATTCCGTAAGGAAAAGAATAAAATACCATTCATTATCCAATTTAGAGTTTTCTTATTTGAAAAGTGATATGCTCAAACTTACTTCTCAAATAAGTAGTAAAGCGGTCATATTAAATAAAGAACTCAACTAATCGTTCCCGCGAGGAAAATAGTTCAGACTTAACTTTAATCTATTGTTACTATTATTTAGTCAATTATTTCCTTAGAAAATAAAAGACAATAAAAAGGGGAGGGGGCTTTATTTCTAATTAATAAAGATAACTAACTAAATTAAAGTAACCAACTAACAGAATTAAACCTTGGAGTTAATCAATTAATAAAAGTAACTAGGGTTTAAGTGTTCCCCACAGGTTCCTAACTTGATAAATCTAACTATAACAATTCTTTCCTAGTATCTTGCCTGTAAAGTGATAAGTTATGTATATTTAAATCCTTGGTCCGGCATCTAGAAAATTTCACTCCACACTTTGGTCCAGCTACGTGTCTAGCTATACTAACCCTTGCCTTTACCTCATATTAAGCATTGTATTCGATATTTGACTAAGTTATTACCTTGTAGCAATCAATACTAGCTTATTAGATAGTATACACTAAATCTATGTTGATAATTATTTTCCTATTATCTAACTCCTTGGTCCGGCAAGTAGCATTAAGGCGAGTTCTAACATTGGCCATCCGTTAAAAAGTCTTCTAAGCGAAAATATTATCAATACATGCAAGACACTATCTAGAATTGTTATTTTAGTTAGATTTTACCTCATTATTCACTCATGGTCCCCACAACCCTAGTTATGGAGTTTAGTTATCCATAGTCGTAATCACAATATTCATATATGTAATATAAGGAATTCATTCACTTACTTCAACGGGAAGAGAGTAAAATCCAGAAGTTCACTTGATTAATCAAAAAACACACCAACAATCAATTCCAGAAAAAGTGTATCAACTATGCAATTAATCGAGGACTAAAGATTCTCCAAAATTATAACAATCAAAAGTCTAATAACAAAGAGTCTGACCAAAAAGTCTAACTAACAAAGAGTCTCACATCAAAGAGTCTACGGGTCGTCACAAGCTCGACGGACCGTCACAGGCCCCATAGGTGTTAACTTTTCTGCATTTCTTGCTCAAAAAATTCAAAGTTCATCTTTTGATAGATTTCCTGCAAATAAAGAGAAACTTACATAAAAATTAATACAAAAAGGCTTTTGCACACACACTAAACTTAAGGAAAAAGAATTAAAAGAACCGTGAAACCACGGTATATCAACACCCTTAACTTAAATCTGTTGTTTGTCCTCAATCGAAGCACTATGACTCACTACAAAATCTTTGTACAATAGTATCCATGTTTTAGCTTACGCAATCATTTGGGTATCAATCCCGATCAGTCTCACCATGTTTATTCATGTTTTTACTATTAGGCTTGAATTATGTGGATCAGACCATGACACAGACTCACCACGCACTGACACCTATTCTCTTCAATTTTTCACCGAGGTGCTAATATTTCCAGTATTGCAACTTGTGTCCTCATCAAAACAAGATCCACATTTTTCACACAATGATTTCAGTTTGAATATAAGGATTACTTTTCAACTCTCACTCTCAGAACAAATTCACAACTCATTCATACATATTGCCATAAGCTTGCCCTTATTTTTACTGCTTAAAGTTCGCTATACAACTCTTAGGATCACGGTATGACTTTCTTAGCTTGTAACTTAAGCTAAGGGTCAGATAAGGTATATTTAGGTATACTTTACTGACTTTTTGACCTCATTGACATATCGACTCAACATACCACTTTATATCATTTTATTTCGCCCAATTTCTCATATTCTTTCACCTTGCTATTTTCCCTTCTTTCTTCATTTGTGTAAGGGACTTTCTTCTTTTATTTCTTGTATTTATTGTATTTTTTTATTTCACTTTTCTTTCAACTGGTTCTTGAGTAACTTTACTTTTGTTCTTTCTGTCACTTTGTTTTTCAACCCACTTTCTAGAGCATCATCATAATAGCCACCTTCAACTCATGGCTTTTGCCATGAGTCAAAGTACACAATACCCAAAGTTGGTTCAGGGCCATGAAAAGGTTGTTTACTGCGTTGGCCACCTCAACTTATGTTTTTGGCATAAGATGAGGTGCACATGTCCAAGGAGGGACAAGGGACAACACATTATTTCTAGAAAAGATCAGTTATGGTGAAAAAACAAGGTCTATTTTAAGCTCAAATCATTTGGATCAAAGATGGATTAATTTCATTCGTTTTTTTAGGCTAAAAAATGGCTATATTGAACAAGGGCCAATGATCCTTCCTTAATTGTATGTTACATCTTTCTTTTAGCAGGACTAACCATGTAAGTTCTAGCTCAGTACAAATAGTGGACTATTCAAATCTTACTCACACTCTTGACATCTCATTACTCTACCAGATTATCACACACCTAGTTCGAATTTTAGACTTAGGGTCATCAATGGTGTATCTCTATGTCATGCTTAGAGCCACACATTTATTAATTACTATGCCTAGTCATGCATAATTTTCATTTCATCAAGATATCATTTTAGCCATCATACTTCAGAGTTAAACTATGCACACAAGATATATACATGTCGGTTCAACAGTAAAAATAATCACTCTCTTGGGGAAAAAGAACACAGGCAAGAAAACCCCAAAAGAGTATAATGAATTGGGCTACTCATACTTCACCGTAGCACTCACTTTCCATATACCCCACCCCTAAAAAAAGACATGCAATTGTCCCCAATGCATAAAAATTTGAAATACGAGAGTAATAGGTGAAGCAAACCTGGAACGCAAAGCGCCGACGATCAGCAAGCTGGTGGGTCCAGTTCCCCAGAACCCACTACCTCTGTAGTCTGAACACCCTTAGTAGTGTCCTCATCAGCAACAACACTATCAGCAGTGCCTCCCGCTATCGCCACATCTCTGGAGCTAGATGCCCCAGCAGCTGAGTCTAAATCCCTGATCCGACGCGCCTCCTCATCAGCAAGCGAGGCTCTCCTCGCAGCCTCCATCTCACGGCGCTCCTTCTTCCGTGCTCTAGCCGCATCCTCCTCTCAACCCTTGCGCCTCTTGGCATGCTCTCGAGGGAGAGGTTGTGGAATCTCAGCAATGGTGAATAAGGCCTCCATCACTGTATCCTCAGCAGGCTCTGCAGAAGGGGCCTCAGACTTCGGCATCCTAGCCTCTCGGATCATATCAATATCCGCTCGCAAACTCTCGATCGCAGCCTGAAGGGTCAACACGTCCACCTGAGGGATTTGCCAGGCTAGCACCCGCAACTCAAATGCGTCCAAGCGCTGATGAACCTCAGCGATCTTCCTCTCTATGTGCTGGACCATTTTACGCTCCAAGCGCTCGTCTGCCTCAGCAATAGACCTCTGCATCCAAGGCTGGATGTGATGCAGAAGTGTAGCCATCTGTGCCTCTAGTTTCTGGACCCTAACAAGCGGGACTAGAGCGGGGAAAGGGGCTGAGGTAAAGGAGCTCGGGGAAGTGCTACTACCCGGGATAGACTCGACGGGGGTAGTGTCAGTGGTTTCAAAAGCAGCCTGTGTATCCATGAGAGCATGTGCTACCGTATCAGCCAGATTTTCACCAAGTAAAGGCAACTCTGGACGGGGCCTTCTGCGTGGAGCCAGCTCATTGGCCTCATCACTGATGAGGCTGATATCAACAGTGCCCAGCGGAGTCTTGAGCTGATCAATGTACCATATGGGCACACCTACGGACCTGCATAAGGAAAATATCATGCACGCAAAAGGGTAAGTAGTTGTGACCTTGAAAGCCCTCTCGTGCATGACTGCTTGTAGAAGCCAAGCGAAGTCCACCTCAAACCCGGCTATCATCACCGCCATCAGAACTGCGCGATCCCAGGTGACTATATTATCAGCGGCCGTGGGGGAAACGCAGTGGCGGACAATCAACCATAAGAACTTAGCTGTGAAGGTAAAGTTAGCCTTCTTGATGGATCCCATCGACTCCGCTACCCAGTCCACACCCTCTCCATCAACAGACAAGTGCAGGGTCATCCACCTCTTGGTGGTCTCTCTCAATGATGGCTCACGCAAGAATTGGCCATCTTTTACAATTTGCCACCGGTAGTCAAACCCGCGGTGAGAGGGGTCCTGTTGGTATCAACATCCTCGCCGTATAGATACTAGCGTATGGCGGGCAAGAAGATATCGACCTGAATGCCACGTACTCGGACATGCTCAAGTGGGGCCTGTTTGGCGGGGGAAGCCCACCTATCTATCTGTTATCTGAGAGTATCCACGTAAGAGGCGTAGAACTCTAGAACCAACTCCTCACTATAACGGCCTAAAGAACGAGCTGTCCACTCCAGTCGGTGTCTAGTAAAGAGATTGTGGATCATTAGGATGGTGGGGAGACTTCCCGTAAGCACCCGCCTTTCCAGTGTAAGGTTCTGTGTCATGACGCCTTTATCATTTAAAAACTTGGCGTCAAAATACACTTGATATTGCCCGTCAACACACCATCGGTTGGGCTGGTCTGCAACCAGGGTGAGAGCACCCGTCGGTGAGCCTGGAGTGGAGCAAGGACTATCAGCCTCATCAGACGAGGCACACTGTGCATATATGGCGAGGGCAGGGACTTCGGCGGACCTGGAGGCTTCTTCCGACCACGAAAATCCTAAGGATCCAGACGCTCCTTCTTCATGTGTAGCTGACCCTGAAGGTGTGCTGGTCAATGTGTGATTTTCATCAGACTGGGAGGTAGTGACTACGCCGGACGCCACCTTTTGGGAATAGCTCTAGTAGCACGTGCAGCTCTTGATGGAGTGGAAGTGCCTAGGGGCACGTACTCGGGGTCATGTTCATCATCAGATCCTATAACTACTCGGGCAGATGAGGCGACAAACTTTGAAAGCCCATGTGCGTAAACTCGATCTTGTTTTGGTGCCATTAGAGATAGTACCTGTAAAGAATCAATATTAGTACGAGAAGGATTAAACAAGACAAGCAAAAACAACACAAAATAAATATAAGAGCTAAGCGGTAATGACTTTTCAGTAAAACACAACGGACCAGGTGACAGATTGTCGTGAGTACGATAGACCGTCATGGGGTTCGTCATGTCTTACTTCTACTATGTTGATGTGGAGACCCCTGAAAGAAAGTCCCTGACAAGTTTGACGGATAATCAGGACGTACCGTCGTGATAATGACGGTCTGTTGCCGATATCCGTCGTGGGGTACTTAGAAAAATATATGGAGACCGTTGTGCAGGACGGACCGTCGAGGGCATGACGGTCCGTCTTAGATGTCCGTCAGAGGACACTTAGAAAAAGTTTGAGACCCTTGGGACAAAGGTCTCTAACAACCATGACGGTTGTGCAGGACGGACCGTCGTGGAAACGACGGTCCATCGTAGACGTCCGTCAGAGGACACTTAGAAAAAGTATGGAGACCCTCAGCAGATCGGTCTCTGACCGTCATGACGGTTGTGCAGGATGGACCGTCGAGGGTATGACGGTCACTCGTAGCTGCCCGTTAAATGACACTTAAAAAAAGTATGGAGACCCTTAGGAAAATGGTCTCTAACAACCAGAACGGTTGTGCAGGACGGACCGTCATGGGAACGGCGGTCTGTCGCATGTATTCGTTGGTGGACACTTGTAGAAAACAGACAGTTGTGTGTTGGAATATACCCTGTGACGGTCCGTTGTGGGTATGACGGTCCATCATTGGGGTCTCGTTCTGTCATTCAGTGACAACACTGGGGATGCCACAATCATCCCTTAGTTGTCTCAAATGGAATTCTTAGTGTTAACCTAAATGTTTCTAACCCAAATACCTAGAAAACTAGCAATGCTAAAGCACCTTTTTCTAGAATTTTAGCAATGCAATTTGAGGATTCTCAACCTAGGTCAGACAAAATTGGATCAAAGAATGAAGACCCACCAAAAAGAAATAGGCTAATACGAATAAAAAAACAAAAATGCAATGTAAATGGTAGAGATCAGAGACACATACCTTAGAATTTGAGAAAAAACAAGCAAGGGAGGTACTTGGTGATCAAGAATAGAACCACAACAATCGACTCCGACCAGTAGAAAGGAGATATCTGGAATTGGGGAATTTTGGGGAAGCAATCGGTTGATAGAGAAGAGAGGTAGGAAGTTGAAAGTTGAAAAGGGAGGGAAACAGGAGAAACAGGGAAGGAAATGGGTGAAGTGAAGGGGTGGGGTTTTTAAATGTTACCAATGTTTTAAATTACCCCCAACCGGGTTGGATCGGGTACGCTCATTAATGAAGCAACGAGTACCCAACGACGGTCCATCGCAGATGTGACGGTCCGTCATTGGTTCCGTCACGTGTTCCCTAATTTTGAAAATTAATAAAAGACGTTCCTGGCAGGACGGATATGCGACGGTCGGTTGCGTGCGTGACGATCCATCGATGTGTCCGTTAGTGACTGGTGCAGTGTGATTTTCTGCAGAATTTCCTGGTGATGTGCCTGCAAATTTTAAACCCATTAGTATAAAATTCTACCATTACTAGATAGAAAACTATAAGTATTGGGTTGCCTCCCAACAAGCGCCTGATTTAACGTCGCGGCACGGTTGAAGACACTTGATTACTCAGACTTCATGAAGATGGTATGCCTCGATTACTTCATTTGCTAATTCAGCATGCCCAAAATAAATTTTTATGTGTTGTCCATTCACCTTGAACCGCACACCCTCCTTAGTTTCCAACTCAACTGCTCCATGAGATAATAGTTGGGTAACCAAGTAAGGACCTGTCCTTTTGGTTGAGCTTGCCCAGAAACAAGCGCAACCTAGAATTGAATAAAAGCACCAAATCCCCAACCATAAACTCTCGTTTTTCAATTTTTAGGTCATGGTACTTTTTCATCGATTCTTTTGTAGAGGGCTGAGCTTTCATAAGCTTTCAGTCAAAATTCATCGAGTTCATTCAACCCAGTAACCGTTGTTCTTCAGCTTCGTTTCGATCCATCTTTAACTTGTTCATAGTCCACATGGCTGTATGCTCTAATTCAACCGGAAGATGACAAGATTTCCCATATACAAGTTGGTATGGGGACATACCTATGGGAGTCTTATACGGTGTCTGGTTGGCCCAAAGAGCATCATCAAGCCTCTTTGACCAATCCGTTCTACTAGCGTTTACTGTTTTTGACAATATCTGTTTGATCTCCCTATTTGACACTTCAACTTGCCCACTATTTTGAGGATGGTAAGGAGTGGCCACATTATGGCGAACCCCATATTTCTCCAATAATCCCTTCAAAAATTTGTTGCAAAAGTGGGAGCCCCCATCACTAATAATTGCCCTTGGGGTGCCAAAACGAGAGAATATATTCTTTTTTAAGACCGCAGTGACACTCTTCCCTTCATTGTTTGCGAGGGCGATAGCTTCCACCCATTTAGATACATAATCAACAGCTAATAAAATATACTTCATTCCATGAGAACTCACAAAAGGACCTATAAAGTCAATACCCCAAACATCAAATAACTCAATCACAAGAATGAGGTTTACAAGGAGCTCTTTCTTTCTTGAAATGTCTCCATATCTTTGGCATCTATCATATGCTTTAGAAAACCCTTGAGCATCTTGATGAAGAGTTGGCCAATATTAACCACGTTGTAATATCTTATGAACGGTTCAGAAACAACTATGATGTCCACCAACGGGTGAGGAATGCCATGCCTCTAAAATACTCAACATCTAAAATTCTGGTACACAATGCCGAATAAGCCCGACGGCACAAATCCTATATAAATATGGTTCATCCCAAAAGAACTTCTTCACATCGTACATGAACTTTTTTCTTTGATGAAAGGAAAAGTCCGATGGAATAATGTCACTAGCCAGATAGTTCGCGAAATCTGTAAACCATGAAATCAAGTCTTGTGAGGTAGGCAATACATGCTCATCGGGGAAAGTATAATCAATATAATTCTTATCCCCTAACTCTCTCGTAGCTTCATCTTCTAGTCGGGACAAGTGATCGACAACTTGATTTTCGGTCCCTTTTCTATCCCTCAATTCAAAGTCAAATTCTTGTAGCAGTAATACCCAACAAATCAACCTCGGTTTCGCATCCTTCTTTGCCATAAAATATCTCAATGCTAAATGGTAAGTATGCACTATAACTCTAGTACCTAGCAAAAATGAGCGAAATTTTTCAAAAGCAAAGACTACTGCAAGGAGTTCTTCCTCATTCATTGTGTAGTTCTTCTGAGCTTCATTTAGGGCTTACTAGCATAGTAAATGGGGTGAAGGATTTTGTTCTTTTTTTTTCCAATACTACACCAAGAGCAACCCCACTAGCATCGCACATCACCTCAAATGGACTGTTCCAATCCGGAGAAATAATGATAGGTGCAGACATCAATTTTTCTTTTAGCTCGCCAAATGCTTTAAGACAAGATTCATCAAAATAAAATTTAGAATCTTTCTCCAGCAGTTTGCACAACGGATGTGCACTTTTTGAAAAAACTTTGATGAATCTCCGGTAAAAACCTGTAGACCAAGAAAGCTTCTCACACCTTTTACAGAGATAGGTGGGGGAAGTCTCTCTATTACCTGGAATTTAGCTCGATCAACCTCTATGCCCTTTTCTGAAATGCGATGACCCAAAACAATACCTTCTTTAACCATGAAGTGGCATTTTTTCCAATTTAGTACTAAATTGCACTCTTCACATCTCTTAAGGACCTCAGATAAATTGTTCAAACACCGCTCTAATGATTTACCAACCACTAGAAAAATCATCCATAAAAACTTCTATAGTATCTTCCACTATGTCGGAGAATATCGACATCATATATCTCGGAAATGTGGCGGGTGCATTGCACAACCCAAAAGGAATTCTCTTGAACGCAAAGGTCCCATATAGACAAGTAAAAGTGGTTTTCTCTTGATCTTCTGGTGCAATAGAAATCTGATTATACCCCGAATATCCATCAAGAAAACAGTACCACCCTTTTTTGGCAAGTCTATCCAGCATTTGATCTATGAAGGGCATAGGAAAATGGTCTTTTTCAGTCCATGCATTTATTTTGCGGTAATTCATACACACCCTCCATCTAGTAACAGGTCTCATTGGAACAAGTTCATTTTTCTCAACGGGGACCACATTCATTTACCCTTTCTTAGGTAGACACTGAACAGGGCATACCCATGTACTATCGTCAATCAGATAGATTACTCCGTCATCCAACCAATTAATGATTTCCTTCTTCACGACCTCTTGCATAGGTGGATTTAAGCGTCTTTGGTGCTCAATACTTGGATTATGATCGGGCATGAGTTGGATTTTATGAGAACAAATACCAGGAGGGATCCCAATAATGTCCGCAATAGTCCACCCAATAGCTATTTTGAACTTTTTTAGCACTTTCACCAAACTCTCAACTTGATGTTCATTTAGGTCTGATGCAATGATAACCGAAAAGTGTCACCATTTCCTAAGAATTCATACCTAAGATGCGGTGGGAGAGCTTTTAGTTCTAACTTTGAAGCCTACTCTATAGATGGTTTCGCTGGCGGGGACTCGCAATTCTTCATGTCTAACTCATATTTCTTCGGTTTAAACCGAACATCACCTCGATCAAGAGCCACGACTAACGACTCATACTCTCAATGCAATCGTTCTCAAAATTCATTATCACTGCCGCTAATGCTTCTACACTTAGACATTCTTCTATTTGTGTCTCATATGACTCACCAATTTTGTAGGATATAGCAAATACCGATTGGAGCTCACCACTCTGCCTCATGGACCTACAAATGTTGAATGTTACTTCCTCATTGTTCAACTGACATTTCATCTGCCCGTTTTTCATATCAACTAAGGCTCTTCCCATAGCAAGGAATGGACTCCCAATAATAATGGGCACTTCAAAATCGACTTCACAATGAAGAATAACAAAAATTTTCAGAAATATGAATGACTCCACTTTTACTAGCACATCGTTAAGTATCCCTATAAGCCTTTTTACTGTTCGATCGGCCATCAGTAGCCGCATCGCATTGGGATTTGGATCATCAAACCCAACTTCCTGTAAATCGAGAGGGGCATGAGATTTATGCTTGCCCCCAGATCACATAATGCTTTCACAAAATGTAATAACCCGATTGTACAAGGAATAGTGAATGAACCCGGATCTTCTTTCTTTCGTACCAGAGATCTTGTAGAAATAGCACTACAATGCTCCATTCTATCATTATCCTCAAAAGTGACCGATCTTTTCTTTGTAACCAGATCTTTCAATAAACTTGGCGTAACCGAGCATTTGTTCTAAAGCTTCTTCCAAAGGGACATTGATAGAACGCTGCTTCAACATTGTTATAAAACGCCGATACTTAACATCCTCAGTCTTTTTCACTAATCTTTGAGGAAATGGGGGGTTGTAGGCATGGGAGTTACCTTTTTAGGCACTTCGGCATCTTTTCCAGTGTTATCTTCTACTTCACAATTAACCTCTACCACTTTATCATTATCTTTTGTCACCTTTTTCTCATTAGACGGCATAGGTAGGTCAATGGTTTGCTTACCACCGCGAGTATTGATTTCCATACAATGTCCATCATTTTTTAGATTTTGAACAGTGTTGATAGGAAGAGTGACAGGTTGCCGTGTGTTCACTATCGCAGATAATTGGGCCAACTGTAACTCAAGCTGCTTAATCGATATTGCATCTGTATCGACTTTCTGCCCAATACCCGCTAAATCACTCCTCAACTCTTTAGTGCTCTCATCACTAGCATCGAACCTCCTTATCATTTTGTGCACCATATCCTCAACTCGCGCCATACTACCTCCACCATCCCTAGGAGTAATTTCACGATTTTGAGGAGGAACATAGGGCCCATTCCTATCATTTCTATTACCATAGTTACCCCTGTTGAAGTTGTTGTCGCGGTTGTAATTTCCTTCTCGAACATAATGACCCTCACGGTTATAGTTACCATAGATCCGACCTTGGTTTCCTTGACCTTGGCGCCAATTTTGTTGATTAGAGCCTTGGACACTCGGTTGAAAACCCCCCTTCTGCTCATTTAACGCATAGGAATCCTCCTCATTATAACATTCATCATTTGGTGGTGGTGGTTTAGACAAGTAGTTAACTACATTTATCTTTTCTGCACCCCTAGTGAAATGTTTTAATACCAACCCAGGCTCAGTTCTCATCTGAGTCATCTCTTCACGGATCTGATCTGTGGCGGGTTGTGAGTGGATTGCACTGCGAAGGTATTTCTCAGTCCATATGATTTCCTAGTACTCCAAGCTTTATTTTTCCAGGAGATTTTCTCTAACTTTTCGGCAATCTCATCATACGGACACTCCCCATAACAACCACCCGCTATAGTATCCAATACCGCTTTATTATTATCATCTTGTCCCCGATAGAAGTATTCCTTCAGTGACTCATCATCTATGCGGTGATTGGGGACACTTCTAAAAAATGAGGAGAATCTATCCTAAGAACTACTAACTGACTCTCCTGGTAGTGCCACAAAGTTGTTCACTCTATCTTTGTGGTTTAGTTTCTTTGAGACCAGGTAGTAACGTGCTAACAAAGCGTTCCTTAGATGTTTCTAAGTGAAAATTGAGTTATAAGGGAGCTCAGTGAACCATGTAGCAGCCTCCTTCGTCAATGAGAAAGGAAAGACTCTTAGCCCTATTACATCCAAATCCAAATCAGGACTCCCTACACAACTTTTACAAACTGCCCTTACATTAGCTAGATGGGCATGTGGGTCCTCAGAAGGTAGCCCTGAAAAAAAACCTCTAGTTACCACAAAGGTGTGGACTGGTAGTAGAGGGGGCAAGACAAGTGGCCCATCAGAGTCTGCTATATTATCATAGTCTTTGTAGTATTCTTGAGGACGTGGAGCGGAATTTTGTCCCCTTTGTTGATTTTCACCCTGATCATATGGTAATAACTGACCATGAACATCAACTGGATCTTGGATGTTCTGGTTTGGATCATCATCATTAATACCCAAGTTTCGATTCATATTATGTAGTATACTCTCTAATTCGTGATCATAGGGAAACAAGGGTTCTCTTCCGCTCTATGTATTTGGCATACAAGGAAGATAGTTCTGCACGAATCAAAAATAATAAAAAAATAAAATTGAGAAAATATTGACTAAACTTTAGTAATAAGTTTAAGTTAATCTAAAAGCTAAAGTCCCTGGCAGCGGCGCCAATATTTGATACGCTCAAACTTACTTCTCAAATAAGAAGTAAAGCGGTCGTATCAAGTAAATAACCCAACTAATGAGGTTGGGATCGTTCTCACGAGGAAAATAGTTCAGACTTAACTTTAATCTATTATTACTATAATTTAGTCAATTATTTCCTTAGAAAACAAAAGACAATAAAAAAAAGGGGGGGTTATTTCTAAATTAATAAACATAACTAACTAAATTAAAGTAACCAACTAACAGAATCAAACCTTAGAGTTTAATCAATTAATAAAAGTTACTAGGGTACCCCACATGTTCCTAATTTGATAATTCTAACTATAACAATTCTTTCCTAGTATCTTCCATGCAAAGTGATAAGTTATGTATTTCTAAATCCTTGGTCCGGCATCTAGAAAATTTCACTCCGCACCTTGGTCCAACTACATGTGTTGCTATACTAACCCTTACCTTTACCTCATATTAAGCATTGTATTCGATATTTGACTGAGTTATTACCTCGTACCAATCAATACTAGCCTATTAGATAGTGTACACTAAATCTATGTTGATAATTCTTTTTCCATTATCTACCTCCTTTGTCTGGCAAGTAGAATTAAGGCGAGTTCTAAAGAAGGACTCTAATTGCTGAAAATATGTCAAAACGCGTACGAGTCGACACACCTCGTGACAGGCCGTTGTGGTCACGATGGGCCATCATGGCCTCCGTCATCCTATACTTTACAAATCCTTCTGCTGCTTTCTTCATTACCCTCGACAAACAGGTATGACGGACCGTCATAGGCACGACGGTCCATCGAGGGTCTTCATTCCATAAAACTTAAGCTTCTTGGAATTTGGGTAATGGGACTACTCTCTGATCATCACGACGAACCAGCAGGACGGACCGTCGTGGCTATGACGGTTTGTCATGAACTTCGTAATCCCACACTTTGGTCAGACTTCCCCATCTTCCTTCAGCAGCTTCACTACGATGCCACCTACGGGCCGTCACAGGCTCGACGGACCATCACAGGCCCCGTAGGTGGTAACTTTTCTCTATTTCTTTCTCAAAAACATCCTCGTTCATCTTTAGATAGATTTTCTATAAATAAAGAGAAACTTATATAAAAATCAATACAAAAAGGCTTTTGGACAAACACTAAACTTAAGGAATAAGCATTAAAAATATCGTGAAACCACGGTATATCAAATAGCCCAACGTCAAATAGCATATCTCACACATATAGACTCGGATTGTGCAAACTCGGCGATGTTGGAAAGATTATTCCAAGATCTTTGCTATGATATGAGGAACACACCTGACTCATTATGATCTACGAGTTATGGTTGATTGAAGTTGACCCAAAACCCAAACTTAACATAACTTAACAGAGTGCTAAATTTTTCATTCTTTTCTAAAATGACTATTTTCAATGCTAACTCTTTCTAGTTCTTTCAATTTAGCGATATGTTACAATATCTCCCCCTTGAGAACATTTGTCCTTGAATGATATTACTCTTAATAGGCTAAGGGTGTAACATCTAACATTCAGCTAAAATACCTAACAAGCAATGCAAATACAACATGTCAAGTTATAGATTAAAGAGTAATAAGAAGAGAACTAGTACCTTGGTTTGGAATCTCTTCAATTTCAAAGATATGTGGATATCTCTTCTTCATATGTTCTTTAGCTTCCTAGGTAGCTTCCTCAACAAAATAGTTCGTCCAAAGAACTTGGACTGATGCTACTTCCTTTGTCTTGAACTTGCAAACATGGAGATCTAGAATTTGAACAGGAATCCCCTGATACGATAAGCTATTCTTGATCCCAATATCTTAAGTTATTATGATCAATGATGGATCGCCCATGCACATACTCAATATGGAGATGTGTAATACCAGATGAAGCACCGCTAACTTTTGTGGTAGATCTAACTCATATGCTACCTTGTCAATCCTCTTGGTTATTCTGTAAGGAAACATATACCATGGACTAAACTTCTCATTCTTACCAAATTTCAGAACACCTTTATGGTTGAAACATTCAAGTAGAATCAATGATCTACTTCGAACTCTAACTCCGTTCTCCTAACATCAATGTACAATTTCTGACGACTCTGCGGTATTTACAACCTTTTTTAAATCACTTTCACTTTCTCCATAGCTTCATGAACTAAGTCTAGTCCTATCACCCTTGCTTCACAAACTTCAAACCATCCACTAGGAGATCTGCATCTTCTCCCATAAAGAGCTTCATAAGGAGCCATCTGGATGTTAAAATGGTAACTATTATTGTAAGTGAAATAAATGAGAGGTAGGTGATCATCCCAATTACCTTCAAATCAATCACACATTCCCTAAACATATCTTCTAGAATCTTAATAGTGTGTTTTGCTTGCCCATCTGTCTGAAGATAAAAGACATCACTTAAATTCACCGTTGAACTCAAGTCTTTTTGGAATGACTTCAAAAACTATGCAGTAAATTGCGCACCTCTGTATGAAATAACAAAAATTGGAACCCCATGAAGTCTAACTACCCCTTGAATATCCAACTTAGCATAATATTTTGTTGAATGGGTAATCTTGACCTGTAAAAGGTGGGTTGATTTTTTCATTCTATCAAGAATTACCCAAATAGAATCATCATACCAGCGAGATCTTGGTAAACCTCAATACTAGTAATTAGATTTATAGCAACGCCCCCAAAAACGTTCAAAAAGATAGCAAGACCGTTGTGATAGCTCTATACCAACGGTTTGAGAGGGTGTTTGGATTGACTTAAAAGTTGGTCAAACCCACTTTTTAAGGTATTTTTTTTACTTTCTGAAAGTGTTTGATAAATATAAAAAATAATTTGAAATAAGTCAAAAAAAAATGACTTAAAATAAGTTGAGAAGTGTTTGGTAAGTTAAAAATGAATTCAAATAAGGCAAAACTCAAAAGTAGGTCCCCCTTAATTTTTAGTTTTTGACTTAAAAGTCATTTTAGTTGACTTTTTATTCTTGACTTAAACACTACCTTTTAAGCCAATCCAAATAGGCTTTAAGACGTGTTCCATCAGATCGCGTTGCAATTTCCCTATTGTAACGGTTTCTTGAAATGATTCTAGAACTATTAAAATAGCCTATCTATCGCAATAGTTGTGCAACTATTGCAACAACCTTATCTGTTGCAACGAGTGTTTTTCTCAAATGTACTAGTTAATATTTGTTGGATCATCAATTTATACAACAAAATTTCACGTCTATGACAACAATTCATTTAATCTATTCTAACGGATCATAATTAATTATATGCACATATAATTCATATTCGCGCTTTGCGCGTCTAACCCATGAGTGTATTATTTCTTAAAAGATATTATTACTAAATAATAAATATGTCTAATTGAGATTTCTTACTTTGTTTTTCTACTAATTGTATACACTCCAATTTCCTGACCTGCAAGTGAATGCATCGAGATAATAATATGAAAAACTAATAAATAAACTTCGTTTATAATTCAAAAATAAGTTTACAAAGCAAAAAGGAAAAATAAAAACTATCTAAATTAAATTTCGATAGTTCCGATTTATTGGTAGAATAATGTTAGAAGAAATAGTGTAAGATTAACTTTGAGTGGAAGGATAACAAAACCTTTCAACTTTTTTACTTTGCCTTTTGAATCTCCTGATAATTATAATGAATGTGTTTAAAGTATTGTATTAAATTTTTATACACAAACACTTTAAACTTATTAGTTAACTATAAAAATTTAAAATTATTATGTAAAAAGTCTTATTATTTATATTTTGAAAATCAAAATATTTATGAGTAACTACTATTTTTATATAAAATTTAATTTTCTCTTCATACATAACTTATCCACCATTAATCTAATATTATATGTTTCACCTTTTTTTTTTCATAAAAAGAAAAAAAAAGAGTGTAAACATCCTATTTTATCACATTCATTCTTAAAGATCAAAATTAATGTATATGTGAAATTATAAGTACGAAGCAAAAAAAGAAAAGAAGGCACAGATGAGCAAGATAATTAGGCATTTCATTTTATTTTTGTCTCTATAGTGAAACTGAACATTTGAGCATACAAAATACAAATATGAATTTAGAGCAACTTGCTATTAAAACAAGAATTCAACTATATGAAGAGAGACAAAAAAGTCTTATTATAATTCTTACTACAAATAAGTATAGAACTAACACATCAAGCTCCGATGCTTCAGTATTTGAATTCTTGTCCATTCTCGTGACTGCAGAAGGGAATCTCACAACTTTCACCTCAAATTGTGACATTATTTTACATGTTTAGAGTTCCTACACAAAAGAATTGCAGGAGTGTTAAATAAAAGTTTTTCTTGTAAAAGTTAAATTTATAGAACAAAATTATGGAAACATGAAAAGTCACATGAATTATTGTTAAAATAAATATAAAAACAACAGAGATGAAATTTAATTTTAAAGATACATGAATCTACTTTAATTTCTTGTGTATAAGGAATAATTACTCATTTTTATTTTTATTTACATTTGTGTTAGAAATTTGAAAGGTCAAGATTATGAAATGAGAATAAGAAGATTATATATATGAAAATTATAAAAGTTTTAATTTATTAGAGGGGCAAAATAGTAATTCAACTTTGTTTTGAGCTTCTTCTGCTTATAATAATAATAATAATAATAATATATATATATATATATATATATATATATATATATATATATATATATATATATATATATAATGCACAAAATTCTATACTAATAATGAAAGTAAATGATTCCATGACAAGTAATACAACACATAATATCAATGTATTAGTTTTTATAAAATATACAATATCGTTAGACATTTAAAGAGTAATTAACATACATAAGCTTGCAAATGCTTCGAAATAAAATATTGCTGAAATATCATTAAGTTGTAGACGCAATTAACTAATACGAAGATCTTCACTAATTTATCGTACCCTTTGTCCAGTTTCTCCACCTACAAAAGATGAAAAGGGAGTGACTAAGCATAATTTCACAAAATGATATAAGAGAGTGAATAGAATGAACTTTAAAGAAAATGATTGATCTTGTGACTGATGCTTCAAGTTGCGGTTACAACCTTAAAGAGTAATTGAGCTATTGACTAATGCTTTATATTTATCAAAGATATAATCGTTCCCGTGCTAGATACTAAAACAAGCATCATATCATCCTTAAAATATTCAAGAGTGTATTCTTAATTACAATATGTCTGTAAAAATAAATACTAATATTAAATACTAGTAGACCCATCCAAGAGGTTTGTTTTTAATGCTTTCAAGATAACAAAAAATGAGGACATTTTGCAATGGTAGGCAAACAATGGAACAACTAACAACAGTAGCACAAACTAGAATTTTTTTGGGGCAACAACAACCAATAACCAACAAGTTCAATAAACTAAAGAGGCTCCTACTGCTATACATCATATAACTTCAAATATAAAAAAGAAACTATGAAAAGAAGGAAGAAGAATCTCCGCACTTGATAAGTACAACTTCTCCTTTGTTTTGGAAGCACATAAATCCTTACGATCAAATTAGGGAATTAGAACTTCTGCCAAAAGAATTTACATTTTCTTTCGATAAAAAACGTATCAAACTTGTATGGGACATTTTTTAGTTAGAGGCTTATTTAAGTCCCTTTCATTTGGATAAAAGAGTCGAGGACTGACAGAATACATCATAGAACCTCCAAAGTAACACGAAATCAAATATCCCGATTCGCGTAACAAAATGGACTCACTAACACCTAGCAGAACAATAATTAATTACCGTTAATTAGTTAATGTATATATGTCAGAAATGCTGATAGTTTGGATATTGTTCACGGTTGACTACTCTTCTTTGAATATCCTGAAATAAAGAATGAAAGAAGCATATCACTTGAAAACAAGGAATCACGTGACAACCGCAAAATATAAGAATTCTAAAATCTCTCTATATGAGATATCAGATCTGGGTTGATGGATTAAAATTCATTTAGAACAAATTAAAGCTGAAATAAAGGTCCAAATCAACCAGAAAATATTAATAAATGAAGTCCAAAGTTTCCCAAATCTTCAAAGTGAAGCTTCAACTTGCAATGAAAACATAAAAAGGTTATGCAACGAAACTAGGATATTACACCCATTTAAGAACTATATAGCAATATCATAATACTTTTCAACTTTTTAAAATCAAATAATGTAAGGGAAAGGTGGATGCACCCCTCGAAATCCACAGAACATTTGATTCTCTTTCATATTTAATTTAATTATCCAAGGCCTTGTTAGAAATGTGAATGCAAGATACAATATATTTTCCAGTCTCTTCTTTGCAACCTCAAGCACATTATCTCCAAGAGACTGATACTTTAGTCATAGTGACTAACGTCATGTGCCTCCGCGAGATAAGAGTTATTTGTATGTCCTACGACCTGAAATGTTGCTCTTTGATATGATACATGAATTGGAATGAAATAAACAAGAAATGTTTAGAATCCATTTTTACATTTAGCTAAGACATAAGCATTTCCATATAACAACTAGAAAGAGTACCACAAACTGGAAAGTAGTGGTGCAACAACAGCCAACAGTCAACAAACTCCACAGACTAAAGAGTGTGCTACTGTTAATGTAACTTCAAGAGTGATAATGCTTATCTTGGACAGCCAAAATAACCTCTCTGACTAATGGAGTTTTTGATACATAGAGTAATTGATACACTATTATTTGCAACTTTGAGAAAAAATTCAATAAAACAAATATTTGATATCTAAAAGAAACTAGAATTTCCATGATATGATACATGAAACAGAACGAAGAAATCATATCAAGTTTACAATCTGGTTTGCATTTAACTAAAAACATAAGAAAGTGAAAAGGAAACCACACATGCATATACACTTCATATGAACTTCAGAAGCTGAAAACTGAAGGAGACAATTATTTCAGAGTAGTACATCTCAAATTAAATGTTATTGATGTAAAATCTTTCTAACAATTGATAACCATCATAATATCAAGTAAGGGCGAGTTTAACTTCTCCACTTATTAATATGTTTTTATGATTTTATTAAAGCCTTAACTTCTAATAGAATTTGTGTCTTTGGGTAGAGAAATAATAATTTTTGCCTCAAATCTAACACGAAAATTTGGTGAATTCCTGAAAGAATTTGAGCAGCATTGACCATAAATGTGGATTTGACCTTTTAGTCATTCACTAGTTGTAAAACACCATTAAATTTGAGAGACAATCTTTCAATTCCACCATTAATGGATTCAGATAAAAGCAACTAAAGACTCAAATGTCAATATTGTTAGGGTCTATGTATAATCCAAACAACTCATTCGAGTTTGTGAAGTATGATATTTTCTCTGGAATTCTAGTGGTTTTAAAACCTTGATTTCAAAATCCTTTTACCCATACAATGAGATGACGAAATCTCTAAGAAAACAAAACAAACTTGCAGTAAAAAACACTAACTTATAAATTTATCCTTCAGAAGTATGAGTCCTAAACCTTGTTGAGGAACACCTAACTGTAGAAGAGATTCGCGATGTGTTCCAGCCGCCGGTAGTTGACCTCTCTCTGTGATATGATGGCTTCGAGTAAATCATGACTGTCCAAAAAAATAAAACTAAGAAATCGACGTTAAATAATTTAGCGCTATAGTAAAAAGGAGGAGGGAATATAACAAAGGCGAAGTCATCCCAATAGTGTATTTTTTTAACTTTGAACCGTTCCAATAGTTATTCTGCTGCACCAAAACATAAAATCATACAAATAGGAGACACGATAGCAGAAGTTCTAGAATTACAGCAACGGTTTAGACGACAAACTGCCTGAATAGGTCGAATAAGCTTAGGAAACTGACAAAAAAGTCGTAATAGATCATATATGGCAACAGTTATATAACTCTTACAAATTAACTGTTTCCATAGACTAAATTTCTCCTGTGATGAAGTTCATATTAATCATCTTCGACTTCCATTCTGGAAGTTCTATATTTAGAGTCAAAACATCGGATATTTGTTGCTCTACTTTAACGTGTTGACAATTCTGAAACTTGGCTACAAACTCTGCAATGCCCTTTTTCATATTACTCCACCAATACACCTCTTTCAAGTCGCGATACATCTTTGTGGATCTCGAATGAATGGAATATCTTGAACTTTGAGCTTCCTCCATGATCCTCTCTTGCAGTTCATCCATTCTTGGTATACAGAACCTACCTTGATACCTCAATACACCATGCCTCCCTTGTTATTGCTTATGAACATTTCCCTTCAGCTCAAGCAAAATAGAGTCTTGGTCTTGCTTCTCTTTTATTTCTTGCACTAATGATGATTCAGCACCATTCATCACCACTACTCCTCCTTCTATGGAATTCATTAGGCGAACTCCCAAGCGTGTAACATTATGCACATCATTTGCTAGTTCTTTCTTATCTTACTCAAAATGTACAGTACAACCCATATATAACCTGCTCAAGACATCAACAAAACCATTAGCCTTACCGAGATGGTAAAGAATAATCATATCATAAGCCTAGAGTAATTCTAACTACCTCCTTTGTCTAAGATTAATCTCATTCTGAGTGAACACATGACGAAGACTCTTGTGATCGGTAAACAAATCTAGATGAACACCATACATATAATGGTGTTATATATACAAACCAAATACTATCACATCCAATTATAAGTCATGGGTTGTCTCATGAACTTTTAACTTTGTTGAGGCATAAAGCTATAACCTTGTCATTCTATTAACACACAACCCAAACAAACTCTAGACGCATCACAACATACGACAAAACCTTGAGTACTTTGTGATAAGGTAAAAAATGGGGTTGTAGTCAACCTCTTCTTCAATTCCTCAAAGTTTTTCTAATAAGCTTCAAACCATTGAAACTTCACTATTTTCTTATTCAACTTGAACAAAAGTGATGAAATGGATGAGAACCACTCTACGAACGTTCTATATCCATCCAAAACGAAGAAATATCTAGTATTAGTCAAATATGTTCTTATAGGCCAATTATACATTGCCTCTATTTTTTGGGTATCAAATTTAACTCCATCACTGAAAACTATGTGGCTCAAGAATGCCACTGATTCAAGACAAAACAAACATTTCAAAAACATGGCATATAATTTCTTATCTTTTAAAGTCTGGAGAACTATTTTGAGATGCCTAGCTTTATCTTCTTGATTCCTTGAATAGATTAATATGTCATCAATGAAAATGATAAGAAACATATCTAAATTAGGGTTTGAATACTCTATTCATAAGATCTATTAATGGTCTAGGCATATTTGTCAAATCAAAGGATGTAACTAGGAACTCATAATGACCATAACGGGTCCTGAATGTTGTATGTTGATTGTCGCATTGCCTTACCCTCCACTGATGGTAGAATTATCTAAGATCTTTCTTAGAGAAATTTGTAGCACCCTGAAGCTGATCGAAAAGATTATAATTTCTCAGAAGAGGATAATTGTTCTTAATGATAACTTTGTTCAACTAGTGGTAATCTTTACACATACTAAGGAAACCATCCTTCTTTCTAAAAAATACAAATAGTTCTCCCCAAGGTGACACACTTGTCGAATAAAACCCTTATCAAGGAGATTGTTCAACTGTTTGTAAGCTCATTTGACTCTACTGGAATCATTCTATATGGCAGAATAGTGATAGGACGAGTATCTAGAAGAGTTTCTATGATGATATCTATTTCTCTCTCAGGAGGAACTCCGAGTAAATCATCTAGAAAGACTTCTGGAATCTCTTTTACTACTGAAACTAAGTGAATGAGAGGTATATCAACACTAAAGTCATTAACTAAGACTAAGTGATAGACACAACTCTTGGAAACTAACTTTTTTGCCTTAAGGTACGAAATAAAATGACCCTTACGCACTACTAAAATATTTGTTCACTCTAAGCTTGGATCTTTGGAAATTGAAACTTGCAAGTCAAGTTCTACAATTAAGTGAGACATAAAAACCATGAAGCAAGTCCATACCAAGAATAACATCAAAATCTACCATGTCTGATTCGACTTAATCAGCCATGGTGTCCTTGTTATTGATGGAAGTTACACAATCATGATATACTCGATCAGCTAAAATAGACTCCACAACTGGTGTAGAAATACAAAAAGTTTCAAAAAATATTTGTAGAAAAAGAAGTCACAAAAGATAAAATTGCTCTTAGGTCAAGGAAAGCATAAACATCAACAATAAAGGCTTTGATCATACCAGTGAAAACATCTTGAGAATTCTCTTGAAGTTGACTACTAACGATCGTATAAAACTGGTTTGTTCCTCTGCCAGTACTAAAAGTAGCTCATTTACTTGGACGCTGCAGCCATGTCTGGTGGGGCAATTGATGAAGATTGGGCTCTATTTCCCTTATTTCCATTACCTTACCGCTTATTAGGGAACTCTTTCATGAAGTGACCCTCTTATCCACACTTGAAACAATCGTAGAGCTATCGCAATATTTACCTAGGTAAGTTATACCAAACTTAGTACATGAAGGATCCCAGTTACCTGATTGTACCACACTACCTTGAGATTGGGCATGTTTACTTGAAGTTCTATGAGTTCTTCTTATTGTAATAACCTTTGTTTCTGGGTACTGGTGCACTAGAAGATAAGGAGCAAGTTACTTTTGATTCTAGTTTGAGAAGAAGACCGGTTCACACTATTTGGTTGCTGCCCATATTTATTGCATTTCTTCGACCATTTGTTTCTACACTCCTTCATATCCCTCAACTTCTCTTCCTCAACCTTATCCACACTTGAAACAATCCGTAGAGCTATCGCAATATTTACCTAGGTAAGTTATACCAAACTTAGTACATGAAGGATTCCAGTTACCTGATTGTACCACACTACCTTGAGATTGGGCATGTTTACTTGAATTTCTATGAGTTCTTGTTATTGTAATAACCTTTGTTTCTGGGTACAGGTGCACTAGAAAATGAGGAGCAAGTTACTTTTGATTCTTGTTTGAGAAGAAGACCGGTTCACACTATTTGGTTGCTGCCCATATTTATTGCATTTCTTCGACCTTTTGTTTCTACACTCCTTCCTATCCCTCAACTTCTCTTTCTCAACCTTATGCGCATATACCAACAATCTTGCTATATCCATGTCCCCAAATAGCATTGCAGCCTTACCTTCCTTACTCGACATTCAAGACAACCTAGCAACATATAGACTCATTTTACTCCTCCTATCCGCAACCATCTCTGGAGCATAACATAATTGTTGGGTGAACTTCAACCAATACTTATGAACACTTAGCGAATCTTGCTTAAGAGAGAGAAACTCACTTACCTTTTGCTCCATTAGTTCTTAGGAAAAGAAAATCCCCAAGAACTCCTCATCAAAACAAGCCCAACTCACAGGTGGTTCTTCCTCAACTCTACCCTTCTTCCACTAGTCGAAATAATTCCTAGCAACATTCTTCAGTTGATATGCATCTAATTCGACTCTATAAGGATTGGCAACGTGTATGACCTCGATAACCTTTTCCTGTTCCTCAATAAAACTCTCTGGATCCTCGTAGTTCTTCAACCTGTGAACTTGGAGGGTCCATCCTCAAGAACTCTAGAATCCTCGAAGTATAAGTCAATTTGTGTCTAGCTCGTCTTTGATTCCCTTTTTGGTTAGTCACAACTTGACTCAACTTTTGAATTGCTTTCCTAAACTCAGCATTGGTATTTTCTCTTTGGGGTTGCACTTCAGATGCATTGGGTACCCTTTTATCCTCAACATTTTTGGTAGAAGGATGACCTTAAACAACTTTTTGTGGAGGCATGATTAACTTAAAAACACGCGCATGCACAAATTAGAAAGAAACTTTTTACAGATAGTCTCTAACTCACAAAATGAGTATGAAAGAATTGAGAATATTTTCCTAAGTGTTTTCAGCCTTCTAATAATAGATGTTGCGTTATTCACATCAATGACTAGGACTCTACAAACACGCCTTGATAAACACCCTAGGACTCTTGAACTCTGTGCTCTAAAGTCCAGTTTGTCACGTCCTGAGCATACACCATTGATATGGGCGACAGTTGAGAACCATTATTGGCCCAAAGAGAACTCTTGGTTTGAATTACTTACTCATCAAAACACTTAAATATTAGAAATATAACTTATGAAATAACTTAAGAGATAATAACTTAAAAAAAATGGCAACTCAAGTCTTAAACGTATACAGGTGATAACAAAAAGAATAAAGAACTATAACTACCCGTCTATGAAGCCTCTAAAACAAAAAGGGATGTCAAGACTAGACCCATGATCATCCTAAAAATTTAAATTAGTGTGATTCAATGGAAAAAGCAGCCCTCTGGAAAGCAAGGATGTTCGTCGACTTAGAGTGCTCAACTTGATTAATGAGGCGCTAGATACTACTCATGATTACCTTTGTATTCATCATAAGACGATGCAGACCAAATGACATCAGTACATTGCATGTACGAGTGTGTGGGGGTAATACTAAACATAGCATAATCTTTAAAGGAATAAATAAGAAATACTTGGCTAGGCTTTACTCAACTCATGAATAACGTAACTCAAATGTTGTGTAAACCAACAGGTATAGTGCAATTTATAAAAAGCATTTAAAACAGTAAATAACAACTCACTTTGTTAAAGAAATGAAATAATAAACTGAACTTTACTAATATGGTTTCTATGGAAGTTTCTCTAACCGACTACTGAGCCTAAGTAGTAATACATTGTTTTGCCCACGCTGCCACAACTGTCTTATAGTTTGAGGTCATATAGGATGCCTTAACTAAGTATATCCACTAGTCTATGCTAAAAAAACACTTAGGATTCATCGAAAAAGTATGATCATTTACTACCCATGATGGCTACATGGTATATGGAGACTTGAGTTATTATGAACTCGCGCCCCATATCGGTGCTCAGTCTACTCCAAAATGTACTTAGGTCATACAATTTTAGAACAAATATATTTTTTTTTGAAATAATTAATAAACACTTAGGTCAAAATCTCTCTTTGAAATCGGTGTTTCCTTTTCTTGTTCAAATCTGAAAACCTTTTAAACTCTTGGAATTCTTAGTTCCCTCATGACTTTTTAACAAATGAACTCAATTTTTAAATATTTACTTAACTCAAAACTTAAGTCTTGAAACAAAGTTAAAACATTAGTAAAAAGGTTGTTAAAAACTCTCTTGACGGGATTCTAAACTTCTAGATTGAGTCTCAACTTTCCTTGAATTTACGCTAGGGATTCATGGATTGTGATTTGTGAGAGGAAGGATATCATGATGTTTAGGAGTGTTTTTACATAGTTAAACATGAGAAAATATCAGGAAATCATTGTCTAGAACTAGTCTGCAACACAGAGATGTATTTAAATATTTGATCGTGAAATTAAAGTTTGAAACATAGGGGTCCGTGTCCTAACCGCGATGCTGAGGGGATTTTTGTACACTGGGGGAGCAAGTTTGTCACATGGAGTTGTGTGCCAAAACCTTCTAGACTTTTCCTCTTTCATTTTCTCACCAAAGTTTGCCTTAACCTGATTTTTTCTCATTCCTCTTTAGATTCAAATACACTATATATATATATATATAGAAGAATTTAACTCAAAACAATACTTAAATCGACCCAATTTCATCAAGAAGTTCACAATCTCATTAAATCTCAGGATCTAAAGCAAACTTCAACTTAATTCAAGAACATCATACTTTAAACATTCTAGAAATGAATTTCGCTAAAATAAACATGTTTGGCGCGTGGGTGAATAAAATCAACGCCATAAAAGTCTCACATACCTCGTAGGATCGAATCCTTGGTGAATTTTGCAAACAAAATCGCAAGAACTTTATGAATCTTGGTGTATTTCTTAATTGCGTACACTAAACTAAATAAGTTCAGACCCCACATAACTTACTAAAAATGAGATAATTTATTTTGGGTAAGGAAAAGATTAAAATCCCTTTCAAAATCTGGTTTAGAGTTTCCTCATATGAATAGCCCAAACTCAAATGGGCATATTTCACTCATACGGATTCGGAATCGCGCAAACTCGGCAGCATTGAAAATATTAATCTAAGATCTTTCCTAGTATATCTAGGAACACATTTAAAACATATTGATTTAGAAGTTATGGTAGTCATAAGTTTACCATAAACCCAAACTTAACATAACTTAACAAATTTCAAGATTTTTCATTCGTTCCAAAATGACTATTTCCAATTCCAACTCTTTCTAGTTCTTCCAATTTTGCGTGATGTTACATTATGAAATTAAATAAATCTTTTTTTTGTTTCATCTTTAATATTTATGATATTATGAGTTGTCTAAATTAGTAAATCAATGAAAACTTATTTAAACTAGTGAACAATGAAAGTAATGGATCAAAGAGAACACTCATGCACTCATTAAGTTTTGTCATGGTTCCAACTCTAGGGAGATTGGTCCATATACATGTTACACCTGAGCTATCTCTCTATAAGATGGTGGAATCTTTGTAATGAGAATTTAAAACATCCATTAACGGTTAGTATTATTTTATGTTGATCAGAGTGTGGAATAAGAATATGTGCATTTACAATGTTGATGTAACTATTTAAAGACAACAATGTTCTATCAAACTAAGTAATTAGTTAATGTATAACAATCTCTAAAATATGAATCATTGAATATTGGTTAGCTATACATTGTAAATGCACATATTCTTATAATTAATTTACCTCATAAGCAATCTATACATTACAATCTCCACATTAAAAATTATTGTTAGCTAATACGGAAAATTGTTAATTTGGATTAAATTTGTCTGGAAAAATATGTCACGCCCAAAGCCTACACCCAGGGCGGGATTGGCACCCAGATACCATCGTAGGCCTTGAATGTACCCTTGGCCTAACTTAATTAACTAAGAGGAAGAGAACAATCAATAAATATAATGATCAAAACTGAACTAAAGAAAAAAAAGCATTGCAACACCCCAAAAATTATATGACCAAGGGTAGAGCCTCAACTAATCAATAATTACTTAATATTTTGTTCCACACCTAAACTAATATAAGGAATTTTATTTGGAAGTAATTAATACTAAATGTCAAGGAACGATCATTACATCCGGAAACTAGTGAAATTGAACAAGTAGATGTCATTAGGTCTTGTAAAGGTCTCGAAGTGTCGTATCAAGGATAAAACTTGTAAAAATACTTTAAACAGGTTGATTAATGTTCATTGCATCAAACCGTCGGGTTGCAACAGACCAAGGACCACCTAGGATCCTTGAGGAGGACCAAAAAACTTGGCTAGTAAGCTGCCCAAGGCAGCACACATTTGCAGACTAGCTTCACCAAGGGCCGAAATATTGGTCCGCAACGCGGACGTTGTCGTGGAATGCTCTATTCCAAAATTAATTCCAGAAACTTGTGGGAACAACTCCATGATGAAATTTCCAAAAATTAAAGTCAAGTTTGACTTGTTTAAAAGGTCCAACTACGGAGGGTTATTTTGGGAATTCCAAGGGATGGGTATATATTGATTTTAAGTAAGTTTTGTTCCATACCCATCCAAATCAAATCCCCAATTTGAATTTTATTCCACTTTTACCCATCCAAATCAAATTCTCAATTTGAAAATCCAATTGTTGTCACCTCTCTCTAAATTTTCTCTCTACCTAAACCTCCATTGAAGAACATTGAAGTTTCATGAAGTAGATCAATTCTCCATGTTTTCAACTTAATTAAGTGGTTAAATCTTTATCAAGGTATGATTTCTTTCACTCTTGGGAAACCTTTCCCCAGGAGGTTCCTTCAAAGATGTCTTCAAACTTCCCCAAAATATAGGGGTCTTGTCTACACATTGGTCTTCTTTGAAAAATAAAATTTATGAATCAGTTATGATGAATGATCATTACTTAGGGTTGTTTAGGTGTATAATGAATGATAATTGTTGTTTTTCACTTGAGATTCCCTTGGACCTGTGTTCTTTCCCAATTTTATTAATCTTTGATTTGATATGGTGAATTGGTTGAAGATGATGAATATATCAATAATTTATATTGATGTTAGTTATGATATTACTTCAGGAATTACCTTGTATTGGTTATGCATTCTTGGGTGATTTATGTATGAAGTCCCATAAAGGTCAAGAAGGTACTCAAGTATGAAAGATGAAGTGCTTAGATAGTAATGATGTCATATCTAATATGTTATTCTGATGTCAATGACAAGGTGCCCTCATCCTTAACCCTATACACTTGAATTAACTATGAAGTATGTATGTATGTATGTTATAGTATGATTATTTTATGATTGAAAAGTGGTTCTCATGATTATAATGAATTGTTAAAGTGAAAGGTTTACTCACTTTCAATTATTTCAAAAGTGAAAGGATCGTTCTCACTTATGATCACTAATGAGCTATTATGATAATATGTTTACATAAGGGTCTAGTAAAGGCCAATGTGAACTTATTTCATGACTAAAGAGGATTACAAAAGGGAACATATATTTAGAATCGAAATAGCATGTAAATGAGATTGCGGTGTGTGTGTGTGTGTGTGTGTGTGTGTGTGTGTCTCAGGTTTAGTAATTCTGGCTCTCCACAAAGGTTCCCTCACGTTTAGCAAGTCCGGATTTCCCAAGATATGTGTTGTTACATGAGATGGAAACCCCTATGTTAGCAAGTTAGGTTTTCTAGTAACAATCTCCTTGAACCTTAACTATGTGCTCACATAGGACTCTAACTTAGTAGATCCACCTAGATAGCTATATATAAAATGTTACACCATGAAGAAACCTTACCCCATAACAAGAACCAGGTTCTTGTAAGTTGCTTTTAAGTAACACAAACACTTATTGAATTAAAAACCTTCCTCACTCAAGGAAGGAAAAACCTCGTTTATTAATTCAACTATAAGATTTTGTGATTACAACTCAATAATCAAAAGTCTTATCTCTACTACCTCTCTCGATTGACTGCAATCGATCTCTCCAAAAGTCCAAACCCACCTTTTGTTACAACTCTCACTAACACTCAACCCTACAAAGAGCCAAACCCACCCTTTGTACAATAAACTTTAAATTACAATCAAGAACAAAACAAGAAAATAGTTCTACACGTTAAAAACCTTCTCACTCAAGAACGTTTTAAACGTAGCAAACCTATCAATCTTGAAGACTTCAGTTTGATGAATAATTCTCACTTTTCTCTCTATGTGAAGTCGTGAGATTCTTCATCTACATCGTCCTCTTCTTATAGAGTTTCTTTTGCCTTGTACAACCCTTATCAGATAAGGTAAGGAAGTTATTGTTAAACAAGGATTCCCTGTTAAAGTGCAATCCTTATTATATACAACTTCCTTCCTTACTTAATAATATATTTAAGGTTTTCCTTATTTGTGTCAATTTATACCTTTAATATATTATTTTTGGCTTTGACAAATAACTCTATTTTCTTGATTACTTGGCTGACCCATTTTACTCGATTTTGGACTTCGAGCTTGGCTTCTTTTGCTGCGTACATTTGCTACTGATTCTTCGCGCTTCTTGTCTATCATCAAAACATGAATTATCGATTCTATCATATTCCCCCTTTTTGATGAAGACAAACAAATCTTTCTGTGTGATGCATGCGCAAATACTCTTCCCCCTTTTGACAAATCAAAAAGAATCCAACAGCGGCTAAACAAACCCTATCAACATCCATAGCAACAAAATAAGCTCAGCTAGTTTAAGCATAATAAAATGTTCTGGCAACAAAACAAAGAGTAACAACACAGAGTTTAAACAACTAAGAGAACCAGGTTCAAACAAGATGCTTATTCAATATGAAGGTTGACCAGGCTTAGTTGAAGCAGAAGCCAGCATATCCAGAACTCTATCAACTCTTGCACTGTTAGCAAGTTGCTGCTGCACCAACTAATCCTTCAACCTGTGTATTTCAGCATTTGAAGTTTCAAGTTCAGCACGTCACTTCTGGTTTTCTGACTCAAGAGTGGCATACTTTTCTTCAGCTACTTTAAGTTCCCTGAGTAACTGAGCAACATGGCCAGATGTACGTGGAGACGCAGTTGCAACCTCCTCTGACTCTATGGGAATGCCACAATCAGCAAGGATGGTTTGAGTTAACATATCTGCACGAGTTAAAATCCTGCCTTGTCCCAATGGTACTTCAAATGCATCAAACACTCTAGTTAACAGATTTCCAAAAGCTAACTGATGAGAACCTAGTTTAGGATCAACAATTCTAGCAAGATGTTTAATAATCAGTGTGGGCCAGTCAATGTGTTCCTTGCACTCAAGAGCATTCATAAGTCCCATGTCTCTTATGGAGGCAATGTGACGTTGGTGACCTCTAGGCAGTATCACCTTATGAACTATCTCGAAAAGAAGCTTATGCAAAGATCTCATAATTCCCTCTAAAACAGTTTGTGCCCTAGAATTGACTATACCTTGAGAGAATTTGGCTTGCAAGCTAGAATATTCTTCAAAACCCCAATTGTACTCATTAATTCCCACAGATGGTATATGCAAGATTTCCCCAAGTTTAGTTGCATCAAAAACAATGTCAACCCCCTTTACACTAGACGACACCACATCTCCTTTTAGGATTACCAAGTTTGTATAGAAATCTACCACTTCCTTTTCATAAATCAAATTGGGTTCAAGGAATAACTCCTCCCATCCCTGAAACCTTAGTAGTTCACAAACCTGCTTCACTATATCCATTGAGAGTATATCAGGGTGAAAAGTTCTACCCCTAAGCACTGTTTTGGTTTGGAAGTACTTTTTCTTTCCTACTTTGAGAAATTTATCTGCATTTCTATTTGCAGATTTTGATTATGATTGAGGAGTTGCAGAATGTTTACCCTCAGAGACATCAGTTTCAGAATCAAGATTCATAGGAGAAATGGATGAACAAACAGGAGACTTACTCAATTGTCGACGCTTCACACTAGAGGTTGCATCATCAGTTGGTTTGACCACATTGGCACTCCGTGTCACTGGCCTGTGTGTACGAACCTGTTTAACTGCAATGTGCTTTCTTAGCCGCCTTGGTTTTTTAAGGTGAAGAGTACTCAAAAGAGTATCATCATTGATTGGAGATGGTGGTGGATTTTGAGAAGTGGTTTTGTGAGATGAGGAAGAGGGGGGATTATTTGGGATAGTAGTTGTGGGAGTTTCTGGGTTTGGTGATAATGGGGTTTCATGGACTAGTGATAGTGGGGTTTCTTGGACTGGTGGTGGTGGAGATTCTAAGATGGGTGGTGGTGGAGATTCAGCAACTACAGGTGGAGATGCTTCTTTAACTGGTGAAGGTGGAGATGTAGCTTTTGGTGGTGGAGATGTAGTCGGATCTGATTTGGGTGTAGATGGTTTGGTTGGGAGTTGGCTTTCTTCCCCTCGATTAGGCACAACATTAACAACTAGGTTCTCTTCCCCCTGAGAAAATGCACTGTCAGACGAGTTTCGTCATCTGAGTAAGCAACAAGTGGATTAACAATGGTGATGGAGGAGATTTCTTTTTCTTTTTTCTGGAGAATGAAGATGAGAAAAAGTTGGTTGCTTGTTTAGAGAGAGTGCTTTATTGGGAACGGTTTTGATGTTGTATTTGAGGGGTTTGAGTAATTATGGGGGATTGACATCGAGGAGACGTGTGCTTTGACGGTTGCACCTGCTTTTCAGAGATGTGTTATAGGAGAAAGAAGATGGAATTGTTTCCCCCCTTTTTTTTTAAATTTTTGACAGCTAAGTATGAAGGAGTTGTAGAACCAACTTGACTGAACCTGGTTCATATCTCCTTAGAACTTGGTTGGACAGAATTCAATCAAAAAAGATGAGCCCTAACTCAAGTCTATTTTTCTGAAATGACTCTCTTCCTAGTGCCTTGAATACAGGTTCCACATACTTGGTTGTCCCTGAAACTTTTGGTTGGCAGTCCCCTAACCAAGTCTTTAGATATGAGCTTGTTTATAGTTGTCATGCTAATGTGTCCCATTCTTTTGTGCCATAGCATGGAGCAATCAGAGACTGCACTTAGACATTTAAGATTATCTTCCTTGGAGTCAACAATCTTGGCTTTGTACACATTCTTGTGTCTCTTTCCTAGTAGAATCAGGTTCCTAGTCACTGAGTTTGTTACTCAGCATTCCTTTTCTGTAAAGAGAACATTGTTTCCTTTATCACATATTTGAGATACGCTCAATAGATTATGTTGTAGTCCATTCACATAATATATGTTCTCAATTGCATGAGTATCCATTGATCCAACCTTTCCAATTCCCTAAATTTCACCACTTTTTCAATTACCAAAGGCAACGTTTCCTCCTTTGATGTTCTTGAGTGAGAGGAAGCTTCTTTTATCTCCAGTCATGTGTCTGGAACATGCACTATCCAAGTACCATTGTTGCTGCTTCCTCTTCACTGATCCCTCCAATTTAATTTTGGGGGTTAGATTTTGGTACCCAAATCCACTTTGATTTATGCTTAGGGAATGGGTGGATAAGATTTCTTCTGGCCCATCTAGGAAGAGATTTGACTGTAGGAATTTGTTTTTGCTCATTGGGTTTCTCATGATGAGGTTTTCTCAATGACTTCAAGTTTTTGTTATGAGCAGTTTGTTTTCTTTGACAATCATGACTTTTATGCCCTACCAGCCCACAGTGCATGCATAGACAATCTATGTTGGGATTTTTTACTTGAGAGCTAGTTCTATCAAAACCTATCCCGTGTTTCTCAAATGTGCGATTCTTGTGAATGTTGTCAAGCAGTATGAAGACCTGGTCCATCTCATTCCATTTTCTGCTTCAGTTTTAGGCAAAAGAAGCTTTTTGGAGAGTGTTTCATTCCTTTTAGTTACCAAGTCTAGGTTTTTACTTAGTTCAGTATTCTTGGATAAAAGATGAAGATTCTGTTTTTCAAGAATCTTGTTTTTTTCTCTTAGTGATGCATAGTCTTCAATTATCAATTCCCTTTTTGAGTCTATGTTTTATATGCATCAATGAGAGTGTAGAGTAGGGATTCTAGCTCCCTTTTTGAGTATGAGCTTAGATTGTCTTGTATGTGATGAAGACTAACCTTTTCATTCATATCTTCTTCTTCTTTATCTTCTTCAGAATCTGATCCAGCCATGAGTGCTAGTATGGTTTTTTGCGATCTGCAGGTTTCCTTTTCTTCCTTGGTTTCCACTGCTACAAGAGTAAGAAAGTCATAATCATCTTCTTGTTCTAGTGCTAGAAGGGACTGGTTTTCTGTCTCATCACCCTTAGACTCTTCATCAGATGAATTCCCCATTGCTGCAAAGGCCCTTTTCATTGAAATATTTGCCTCTTGAGTTGTCATTCTTCTGTTTGAGGGGACAAACTTATCTTTCTTGATGTCTTTGCGCTTCTCAAAGTTTGTCTTTTTCTGTTCTAAAGCCCAAAGTGGACAGAATTTGATGAAGTGATCTGGGCTCCCACACTTATGACAAACCTGGTCTTTTTCATATGGTTTTTGAGAAGTTTTCTTTTGAAAGGCATGTCCTCTCTTTAGCATTCTGGTGAACCTTTTGGTTATGAGGGCAATATTTTCATCTTCAAAATCATCTGATTTAGTAGCCTTTAGAACCAGGTTCCTTTCCTTCCTTTTTCCTCCAATTTTCTTTTCTTGGTTTTTCTTGAGTTCGTATGTGATGAGATTACCAATCAACTCATCCATGGCCAGTGAGTCTAAGTCGCGGGCTTCAGTGATAGCCTCGACTTTGCTTTCCCAAGTTTCAGGAAGGACACTCAAGAGTTTCCTTACTGCCTTTCCATTAGGAACTATCTCTCCCAAGGAGTACATCTCATTGATGATGGAGGTGAACCTGGTGTCCATGTCTTGAATAGTTTCCCCTTCTGCCATCCTGAACAGCTCATATTGACTGTTCAAGTTACCAATTTTGGACTTCTTGACTTGCGTTGTTCCTCCATGAGCGGTTTGTAGTGTTTCCCATATGGCTTTGGCATCTTGACAAGACGAGATTTGATTGTATTCGTCTGGTTCTATGCCACAGATCAAAATTTTCTTGGCTTTGGCATTGTTTTGGATTGCAAGCTTGTCTTCTGCATTCCATTCTTTTCTTTCCTTTGGGATTTTGGTGATTCCATCAGTTGAAGTTTTCATAGGTATGGTTGGTCCATCTAGAATTAATCCACATAGATCAGGGTTTTCGCCAATAAGATGGTCCATCATACGATTTTTCCACCATCCATAATATTTGTCATTGAACAGTGGTGGTCGTGTTTGTGAAGCTCCCTCTTGTGGGGTAGGTGGTGCTGCCATTGAGTCTTTTCAAGGTGTGAATCTTTTATCGAAAAGACCTGCTCTGATACCAATTGAAGAAACCTTACCCCAGAACAAGAACCAGGTTCTTGTAAGTTGCTTTTAAGTAAAGACACAAACACTTATTGAAATAAAAACCTTCCTCACTCAAGGAAGGAAAAAACTCGTTTTATTAATTCAACTATAAGATTTTGTGATTACAACTCAATAATCAAAAGTCTTATCTCTTCTACCTCTCTCGATTGACTCCAATCGATCTCTCCAAAAGGCCACCTTTTGTTATAACTCTCACTAACACTCAACCCTACAAAGAGCCAAACCCACCCTTTGTACAATAAACTGTAAATTACAATCAAGAACAAAACAAGAAAATATAACTACACGTTAAAAACCTTCTCACTCAAGAACGTTTTAAACGTAGCAAACCTATCGATCTTGAAGACTTCAGTTTGATGAATAATTCTCACTTTTCTCTCTATGTGAAGTCGTGATATTCTTCATCTGCATCCTCCTCTTCATATAGAGTTTCTTTTGCCTTGTACAAGCCTTATCAGATAAGGTAAGGAAGTTATTGTTAAACAAGAATTCCCTTTTAAAGTGCAATCCTTATTATATACAACTTCCTTCCATACTTAATAATATATTTAAGGTTTTCCTTATTATGTCAATTTATACCTTTAATATATTATTTTTGGCTTTGACAAATAACTCTATTTTCTTGATTACTTGGCTGACCCATTTTACTCGATTTTGGACTTCGAGCTTGGCTTCTCTTGCTGCGTACATTTGCTACTGATTCTTTGCGTTTCTTGTCTATCATCAAAACATGAGTTATCGATTCTATCATATTCTATCACACCATATGCAAGTCTAACCCTCTCTTTTCGGTGTGGGAGTAGAACACCACATTCCATGTACCTCTAAAGGTCTCATGTCAGTTATTGCAACCTTTCAGTTATTGCAACCTCTTTACCTAATGTACAAGTAAATGAATAAAGGAAATGTATAGACTCTCACTAGTGCTGTTGTTGAGGGGTTCTACATAGTTTAAGGGAGGGTATGAGACTTCTCTTACACATTGCACTTGTGGGATCCTAAGGGATGGATCCAGTCGTGTCCTTTTGTGATTATGTTGATTATGACTCATGTATTCTAATCTATGTATGATCTTTATGAATATAACAAGTTATGATGAAATATGATATTATGAATTTTTGTATGAAGTAGGTTGCTTAATGTGATACTTCGCGTTGGATAGGGTTATGTGATTCTATTCTTTGCATTGCATAAGTATTGCTTGAAATGTCTACATGTTGGGATGATATCATGTTGGGTTGGCTTATGATGCTTACTTTATGTGCATATTGAATGTAGTTGGTAAAAAGCATTTTTTAACAAAAATGTCCTTTTATACATGCATTGATGATTTATATACACAATAGCCATACTTAGTACGTGTGATGTACTAACCCATATTTTATTCCGTTTCCCTCAACATTTTAGGTTGGGGCCTTTGAGGAGACTTCAAGTCTATTTTTCAAGACACTTGGATTTGCTTCTGAAAGTTGGTGAGTCCTCAAGTTTGAGGACAAGGCTCTTATGTTCTAGCTTTTAGTTCTTTTGAAATTTTGAAAGACATTGTAGTACTTTCCTATTTCTAGACTCCTTATTGATGTAAGGTCTAAGTTCCAATCTCTACACTTCCACGTCTAGATTGTATGATGTGACGAAGTTAGATTCTATTTTCATATATGAAGTGAATTTTACCTTTGAAAGTAAAAGTTTTAAATTTTTCCGCATTTTTATTCTGATATACCGTGGTTTCATGGTATAATTAATGCTTTTTCCTTAAGTTTAGTGTGTCCAAAAGCCTTTTTGTGCTAATTTTGATATAAGTTTCTCTTTGTTTTGCAGGGAACCTGTCCAAAGCTGAATGCGGAGATTTTGAGCGAAAATTGCAGAAGAGACCACCTACGGAGCTTATGACGGTCCGTCGTGCTTGTGACGGTCCGTCGTGCTTGTGACGGTCCGTAGGTGGCAGCGTAGAGAAGCTGCTGAAGGAAGATGGGGAAGTCTGACCAAGTGTGGGATTACGAAGCTTGTGACGGTCCGTCATGGCCATGACGGTCCGTCCTGCAGGTCCGTCGTGAAGATCAGAGAAGTGATCCCAGTACCCAGATTCCAAGAGTTGAAGTATTTTGAAACGAAGACCCTCGACGGACTGTCGTGCCTATGACGGTCCGTCACACTTGCCGTCGAGGGGAATGAAGAAAGCAGCAGAAGAAATTGGATAAGTATGGGACGACGGAGTCCACGACGGTCCGTCATGACCACGACGGTCCGTCGCGTGGTCCGTCGACCCAGCCGCGTTTTGGCAGATTTCCAGAAATTAGAATCCTTGTTTAATTAGGTTTTTATTTTTTATAAATAGTTCGAAAAACCTCGTTTTTGAGGTTAGACTCTTTGATTATCAAATTGCATATAGTTAGACTTTGTGATTATTAGACTTGGTGTTTTTGAGTGTTTGATTGTTGGAGATTCTTACAAGTAACTTTTGGTGATTAATCAAGCATATTTTCAGACTTCATTCTTTCTCATTGAAGTAAGTACATGAATTCTAATTTAACATATTTGAATATTGTGTTTATGGCTATGAGTAACTAAACTAGGGGTGCTCTCGGGTCGTTACAAGAACACTAATTGAGAATGTTGTAAAGGTTTAAGACATTCAACTCGCCAAAAGAGGAAATCCAAGTCTTAATAAATAGAAAGAAATGCAAAGACTAAAGTACTAACATTTAACTCTCTATCTATGAAGCCTTCTAAAACTGAAATGGATGTTTGGACATACCCCATAAACACCTAATAAAGAAAATACTTACAAAAACAATAAAAGGAGTCCTTTGAAATGCAAGAAGGCTCTCCAACTGACTCTGGAGTGCTCAACTAGATCAATGGTGCGCCGAATTCTAATTCTCGTTACCTGTGTCTCCATCATGATATGATGAAGCAAACTGACATCAGTACATTAAATGTCCAATTATGTGAATTGGACTATTTAAAAAACTGAAGTTTGAAAAGAGTAAGAAGGAACATTACCTTGGCTTTGCTCAACTCATGAATAACATAAGTCAATATAACAAACTCATTCAATATAAGCAATTTAAAAGCACGTGCAATATAAAGAAAAGCTTTTTGAAAACATGTTGTAAAATCTGAATGTATACAAGGATACAATTAACTATGAGACATATGTAAAATTACAAATAAGTTGATGTGTATGTCTAAATACATTTAACTTCTGCGGGAGTTTCTCTAACCGACAACCATCAGTTAAGAGTTATAGTGATGATACAACAATCTACCTCACGCTGCCAGCAGATCCTTTACCCGGCCAAAGGTATAAGACCTAAACTACCCAATTGATCAACTAGTCTACTATGAAAAGGATTCATCTAAAAAGTATGAACCTTTTCTACCCATGGAGGATACATGGTTTTATGGAAATGTGAGTTATCTAAACCCATGCCTATATCCAATCCAAAGAAAATATTTATCGGATAATGATAGGGTAAATAAAAATATAATAAATAATGGGTCATAACATAATATGTCCACCTATTACCATTATTTAATTTGTTTGTTTATTTTTTAATTTTTTAATTAAGCAAAAAGTTTAATTCATGAATCAAGGTCAACTTGTCGTATAAAAGTTTATACCAAGAAATGGAAACTACAAACAAAAATACAAAGGGTTGTTTGATATGGGGTATAAGAATAATGATGAGTAGAGTGTATTAGTAATGCTTGCACTAAATTGTGCACCTCTATCTGAAATAATAGAGACAAAAACTCCATGTTGTATTACCGCCTCTTGGACATACAACATAGCATAATCTTCTGCCGAAATTATAGTCTTTACCAGCAAGAAGTGGGCTGATTTTTTCATTCTATCGAAAATCACACAAATAAAATCATGTTTTTTGGGAGAACTGGATAAACCTAGAATGGAATCCATATTAATCATCTTCCACTTCAACTCTGAAAGTTCCATATTATGAGCCAAACCTCCGGCCTTTGTTTCTACCTTATCTTTTTCGCAAACTTGGAAACAGATTCAGCAGTGCCCTTCTTCGTACCATTCCACTAATATAATTTTCTCAAATAGCAGTACATCTTTGTGGAACTTGGATGAATGGAATATCTGGAGCTATGAGTTTCCTCCTTGATCCTCTTTTGGAGTCTGTCCACTATAGGTACACACAATCAATCTTGATATCAGAATACACCATCTCCCCTTTGTTCAAAAGCTAATACTCTTTTCTTATGAACATTTGCCTTCATTTCAAGAAAAATGGGATCTTGGTATTGCTTTTCTTTCAGTTTAATACTCAAGACGATTCAGCTCCAATTATAACCATTAGTCCTCCTTTTGTGGAATCTATTAATCGCACTCCTAAGCGTTCAAGTCTCTGCACATCTCTTGTTAGTTCCTTCTTATTTTCCTCAAGATGGGTGGTAATACTTATAGACATCCTTCTTAAGGCATCAACAACAACATTAGCCTTACATGGGTGGTAAAGAATACTCATGTCATAATACTTGAGCAATTCTAATACCTCTTTTGTCTGAGATTAAGCCTCCTCTAAGTGAATACATATTGTAGGCTTTGTTATCACTGAAGACTTCAACATGAACACCATACAAATAGTGACACCATATTTTCAGGGAAAAAACCATAGCAGGAAACTCTAAGTCATTTGTTGGGTAATTCTTCTCATGAACCTTCAACTATCTAGCGACATATGTTATAAAATTGTCATTTTGCATTAGAACACAACCCGAATCAACTCTAGATCACAATACCCCACAAAACCTTGAGTACCTTCTTGGAAGGTCGAAATTAAGGCACTAGTCAGTCTCTTCTTCAACTCTTGAAAGCTTTTCTAAGAAGCTTCAGACCATTTAAATTTTACTATTTTCTGATTCAACTTCGTCGAAAGAGAAAAAACAGATCAGAACCCCTCTACAAACCTTGTATAATAGCCATCTAAACCCAAGAAACTCCTAATATCAGTAGAAGATGTGGGTATAGTCCAATATTGTACTACCTCAATCTTTTGGGTATTAACTCTAATACCATCACTGAAAATTATGTAACCTAAGAATGCAATAAAATCAAGACAAAACGCACATTTAGAGAACTTGGCATACAACATCTCTATCCTTTAAAGTCTATTGAACTATTTTGAGATGGCTAGCTTGGTCTTCTTCATTCCTTGAATCGATTATTATGTAATCAATGAAGAAAATAAAAAACATATCTATATAAGGTTTGAAGAATCTATTCTAATATCCATGAATGTTGCATGCGCATTAATCAACCCAAAGTACATGACAAAAAATTTATAATGCCAATATAAGGTTCTAAAAGCTCTCTTTGGAATATCACATTCCCTTACTCTTAACTGATGCTAGCAGATATGAGATCTATCTTAGAAAAACATGTGGCACCCTAAATTTGATTGAATAAATCATCAATTATTGGTAGGGGATACTTATTCTTGATGGTAACCTTGTTGATTAATCTATATTACATCCTTAGGGGAACCATCTTTCTTTCTCACAAACAAGACTAGAGCACCCCAAGGTGAGACACTTGGTCGAATGAATCCCTTATCTAACAGATCTTTCAACTCCTTCAAATTTGTTAGTGTTATTCTATATGGCGGGATAGAGATAGGGTGAGTATGTAGAAGAAGATCTATACCAAAGTCTATCTCTCTCTAAGGTGGGACTCCAGGAAGATCGTATTGAAAGACTTATGGATACTCTTCTTCTATTAGATCTGACTGAATAAGAGGTATCTAATAATAGAGTCATTAAATCGGACTAAGTGATAGACACACCCCTTAGGAACTAACTTCCTCACCTTAAGGTACGAACTGACACGACCGTAGACACTGTTGAACTACTTTTCACTATAAGACTGACTCATTTTTAAACTGAAACTTGACTACTTGAAATCTACATCAACTGAGGCATAACAGGCATGAATCCAACCCATATAATATGTCTAACTCAATTAAATCAGCGATGGTACTCTTAAGATTAAGAGAAATGAGACAATCACGATAAACTTTCTCGACTAGAATGGACCACCAACATGTGTAGAAACACTAAATGGTTCACTAAGCTACTCAGGAATAATATTCATGGCAACATATATAGTTACAAAAGATAAACTCACTCCTCAGTCTAGCAATGCATAAACAGTAAAGTCAAATACCTGAGTCATACCAATGATAATATCTGGCAAATTTTCATGCTCTTGGAAATTATTGTGAGCATAGAAGCGGTTTATTCCCCGTTTGTACCGGAAGTAGCTCCTCTAGGTGCATCCCTATCTAGTGGAGCAATTGATGAAGACTGGGCTCTATTGGTCCCCATTACCAATTCTCCGTTTATTCATTGGACACTCTTTCATGAAGTCCCCTAGTCTGAATGCAGTAGAACAACCAGCGGAGCATTCATGACAAACACCGGAGTGGTTTCTACCACACTTTGCGTAGACATGAGGCTTGCTACCCCCTTGCGCCACACAACATTGTGAATATGCAGATTTAATTCTGACCATAGTACTCACTCTTGTTCTTAGGTGTATGTTCACTAGCAGATGACAGAGCAGGACCATTCTATTTCTATCGGAAGAATGACTGGTTGGCATTACTCTTCTACTGCCTAGACTCATTCGATGTCTTTGATCTCTTGTTCTTGAACTCCTCTCTATCTCTTAGATTTTCCTCCTCTACCTATTGTAGATAGATCATCAACCTTGAAACGTCCATGTACCTAATAAGCATTGCTGCCCAGCCCTCTTTGCTTGAAGAACGACCCAATCCAGCAATAAAAAAACTCATCCTACTCCTCATGTCCTTAAACATTTTCAGAGCATAATGATATAGTTGGTTGAACTTCGACCCATACTTAGGCACAGTGAGAGAAGCCTACTTAAGTGTGAGGAACTCACATAACTTGGCTTATTTTAGGTGTCGAGGAAAGAAACACCTCAAGAAGACCTCCTCAAAACAAGCCTACTCGCATGTGGTGCATCTTCATCTCTACCGTCTTTCAACTTACCGAAACAAGTTCTAGCAATACCTTTGAGTTTGTAAGAATCTAGTTCAACTCTTTGTGTGTCAGCAACATGCATCACCTCGAAAACTTTTTCAGTTCCTGAATGAATTTCTCTGGATCCTAAGTAGTGCTCAAACCAGTAAAACTTGGGGAATTCATCCTCAAGAACTCCCGAATCCTTGAAGTGTTGGCCCCTTCTTGTCGAGCTCCTATTTGCTGAACAACCTGATTTTCCACATCCTGAATCAGCATCCTAATTGCCTTTTTGAATTTTCCGTTAGTGACTTCGCCTTGGGGTTGAACTTCAAGTAAATTGGGTACCCGTTGTTCCTCAATGTTCCTTCTAAGTGGATGACCTCTTACTGCTCTTCGTGGAGGCATGGTTATCTGAAAACACGCACAAGTACGAAGTAAATAAAAACATTTAGAGATAAACTCTAATGCATGAAGTGATCATGAAAAAAAACTGAGGAATATCCTAAATGTTTCAGCAACCTAATTGTAAATGTGGCACGATTCACACTAATAACTAGGATTCTACATATACGGATTCATAGACTCCCTGGGACTCTTGAACTCTATGCTCTGATACCGAGTGTTTCACAACCCGAGCCTTCACCTTTGGCAGGACTGGCACCCAAAGACCATTGCTGGCCTCGAGCGGACCCTTAGTCTGACTTACGTAACTTAGTGGAAGACAATAATCAATAACAAAAATTATCAAAACTCAAAAGAACAGATAGAGCATACTAATTTAGAAAATTGTAAAGGTTTAAAAGATTTAACTGCCAAAAGCGGAAACCCAAGTCTTAACAAGTAGAAAGAAATGGAAAGACTAAAGGACTAAAATCTGTCTGTCTGTCTATGAAGCCTTTTAAAACTGAGATGGATGTTGGTACAGACCCCACAACATCCTAACGAAAGAAAATACTGAAAAAAAACAATAAAATGAGTCCTATAAAATGCAAGGAGGCTCACCACCTGACATTGCAGTGCTCAACTAGATCAACGGTGCGCTGGATGGCGATCCTCATCACCTGCATCTGCATCATGATACCATGATGTACAATTGGCATAAGTAAATTTAATATACGAGTATGCGAGTTGGAATGCTAAAATAACATAAGTTTGAAAAGAGTAACAAGGAACTCTTACCTTGAGTCTGCTCAACTCATGAATAACATAACTCAATATAACTAACTCATTTCAGTTTAAAGCAATTTAAAAGCAAGTTCAATGTAAAGAAATGTTGTTTGAAAATGACGTAAACTCTAAATGTATACAAGGATACAATTAAATCTAAGATGCATGTAAAAAAAGAAATAAATTGATGTATGTACATAAATAGATTTAACTTTTGTGAGAGTTTCTCTAATCGACAACCATTACTTAAGAGTTATATTGATGATGCAGCGATCTATCTCATGATGTCAGCTTATCCTATACCCCGCCAAAGGCTTAAGACCTAACTGCCTAGTAGATCCAGTAGTCTACTGTGAAAAGGGTTCACCGAAAAAGAATGAACCTTTTATACCCATGGTGGCTACATGCTTTCATGGAAATATGAGTTATCTGAACTCATGCTCGTTTCCAATTCATTGCTCAATACTACTCTCAAAATATAATGGCTCTTATGGTATTAAAACATACTGCTTCTTTGATTTGAGGTTGGTGCTCAAACCCCTAGCTCAAAGGCTATCTTGGAAATATCACTTTCCCTTCTTGCTTTATTTAGAATGCAATTAATCTTTTCTTAAAACTAGATCGAACGCTCTTTGGAAATCTCAATTTCCATTCTATGTAAATGCGAAAACATTTTAAACTTCTTTTGGAATACTTAGTCCCCATATATGCTTTGAACAAATACTTCATTTTACTCTGAACTGGACTCAAACTTAAGACTTAAAACGACTTTTGAAACGTTTTTGAAAGATTTATGAAATATGAAATAAACTTCTTCTCTTTATCGTTAGTCTTTATCAACCTGATCTTTAAGTCTTAAAACAACTTTAAAACCATTCGTAAAAGACTTCTTGAAAGGGATCTTAAGAACTTTCTAAACATGGCTCTAAACTTTCCTTAAATTTGAAGTTACGGATTCAAGTTTGTAATTCATGTTTCTGGATGATTTCTATATGATTACATGTCATTTAGAGTAGCTAAAATCTTTAGAAAGTATTAAAACACTTTAAAAAGGCTTAATAGGACTGAATTACAAAAATTGGGCGAGAAACGCTGATTTAGGCGCGTCCTGGGCGCGCAGCGCCATGTCTCAAGTTCAGAGTCATCATTATGGCGCACTGCAGGCGCGCCGACCCAGGCCCTCTAGTGCATATGGAGTGCGTCGCTCCTGGCTTTCCTTAGTTTATGCCTCGCGAATTTCTCAACTCGTTTAGTGACTTTAAATCGTACTTTTTTTTAAATTTCCTTCCTCAAATTCACTTAAATTTTTAGTACCCACATCATATCTACAAGATCTAACCCAATGAATTCAAGAACAACACTAAGATCATCAAAGATCTCCCCTAAGCGTCAACTCATGTTCAAGAACGAAAGCAATTCAAGAAACCACATTCAAGAACATTCAAAATCCAATCCTTTTAGAATGAAATCCCGCTGAATCAAATATGTTTGACACGTGGTTGAACGAACCAAATATTGAGATAGACCCACATACCATTTTAGGAATTACCTGACGAAATCCACAAGTTAATTCAACAATCTAGGTGAATCTTCCCTTCTTATTTTTCTCTTCTCTTCTCCTTTCTCCTTCGCCCTAGCGTAAAAATTCTCAACTTCTAAATCTAACTAAATTCATGTCTGAGCATAATTTAACTCCTAAAAATGGATTAAATAATAGGGTAGTGAAAAGAGTGAAATACCCTTTAAAATTCCGGAATTGGAAATTTCCTTAATCCAAGAACCCAACTTCCAAAGGTCATAACGCACTCACACAAATTTGGAATCGCGCAAACTCAGTGGCGTTCGAAAGAATATCCCAAGGGCTATCCAACAATATCTGGAACTACGCATTACTCATCCTGAGCTAGGAATTATGGTTTTTCAAAGTTCACCAAAAAATCACTTTTAACTTATATTTTGCAGATTTTATACGTTCCAAAAACAACTACTTCAGATTTTTAACTCCTTTCTAGTTAGTTCTAGTTACCAGATGTTACACAAAATTGATTGAATCAACCAAATTGGTTAGTGTCCAATCCAACAAATAAAATTTATTGCATTGTGATGGGTTGGATAAAAATGTGATAAATAACGGGTTATAATACAACCTGCCCAACTATTACCATTATGTAATTTTTTTGTTTTGTTTTTATTTTTCTAATCAAGAAAAATGTTTCATTGATAAATAAAGGTCAACTTGTTGTATACTAGGTTATACAAAAAAAAAAAAGGAACCTACAAACTAAAATATAAAGGGTTCGTTTGATACGGAGTATAAGAATAATGATGAGTAGAGTGTATTAGTAATTCTTGCATTAGTTATTCATGCATTTTTTTTTCTATTGCACTCTAACATCTTTCTCGTTCTTTCTAACCAACCTTTATAATTGAATTAAGATAAACAACTAGTTACCTCCGAAAGCATTTCAAAACAAGGACTCGAGATTATATTATATAAGCTAACTCTTAGATTTCGGACATTCATTCTACATAACAAGATATTTGACCTTTTCAAGCTGGAATTGGTTATATAAGAGAGGGGTAAACCAAATGGAACCAAGAAACAAGGTTACCACGTTGGGCTCAACCATAAGATAGCAGATACATAATGGACTCCAACTTCCAAAACATTATGCCTTGCACCAATAAACTAATGTCACAAGTAACATGATCAATTGACGGTTATCTGCACCAATATTACTTGTGATTATTCTAGGGGCAAGGAAATATTTAATATTGTCATATTTCGGATATAACGGGAAAAGACTTCAACTAAAGAAGAAGTTCATTGCACAAAAAAGTCATTTATTAGTCAATCAAAAGCACAAATATAATATCCTATTATGTGAAATTACTACCAACCTCCAAATTTCTTTTTACAACAACTTGTCTTGGTTGACATCTTCTACAGGCAGATATGGAGATGCATGAAAATTCATACCTGAGTATCCCAGATTCATTGTGTTCTCCGCATATATGAATAGGAAGTATTCGATTAATAAACCATGGATTATCTAATGTCCACAATAAGTAAAAATTACTGAGACAATTTACTTAGAAAACAGAAGGGAACTTGGCATTCTAAACGAGCACAAAGAGAATAGCCGAAAATATAAACAACTTATTTCACAAGTTCCAACAACCTCGATATTGATCATGGTACAATTGACACATAACTACTGTAGAACTTCTATTTCCTTTTCTGATGGTTCTTGGTCACTATTGAGGTTAAATTAGTCATTACACATGGTTGTTAATGTAATTAATTAGTTGTTAATTCAATTAGTTAGTTTAGCTTTTCAGGAAGTTAGTTACAATTCCTGTTTTGGTTAGTTTCTGTTTTGGTGGTTATATAACCACTGCCTGCTCACATTTTCAGTTACACAATTGAATGAAAATTGTTCACACGTTTTCAATGCTTCTTCTTCTTCCTCTCTAATCAAGCCTCATCCATGGAGGTTTTGCAGCTCTCTCCAATTTGACATGGTATCAGAGCAGGAACGTTTCTGATTTTCTTACTTCTTTTCTTCTTCAATCTGCGCATCAGATCCTCTGTAAACTCGAATTCTTCCTTTGAAACATAAATGGCAAATTCTGCGTCTACGAGCACTGGATTAGACAGTGTTCCTTCATCTGGGATTGATGCAGGGAGTCACTTCTACATTCATCCCTCAGACAATCCTGGAGCAGTACTTGTACCAGTTCCTTTCAATGGCACTGGTTTTCATTCATGGCGTCGTAGTGTACTTCGTTCCTTGTCAGTGAAGAACAAGCTAGTGTTCATCAATGGTGAGTGTAAAAGACCAGAGGTGAACCATTCCAGTTATCATCAATGGGTGAGATGTGATGATATGGTCACTTCATGGATTCTCAACTCTCTAGATCGAGACATTGCTGATAGTGTTGAATATGTCAATGATGCTTTGGAATTATGGATAGAACTGGAGGATAGATATGATCAGACAAATGGAGCAAAATTGTATCAAACTCAGAAGGAGATAAATGACCTTAATCAAGGTATTCTCGATATCACAACATATTACACTCGTATGAAGAAACTTTGGGAGGAATTAAACAGTCTATGTGTTTCAAGTCAGTGTAGTTGTGTGTGTGTGTGTGGAGCTAAAGCGAATGTTCAGAAGGCAGAGCAAGACAGACGTTTGATTCAATTTCTGATGGGCTTGAATGTGGTATATACTACGATTAGGGGAAGTATCTTGATGATGAATCCCTTACCATCCTTGGCACAAGCTTTTGCCTTACTAGTGCAGGAGGAAAAACAACGAGAATTTAAACCAAATAATCAACTGTTTACTGAGAGTAGTTCTCTAGCTGCAGTTTCATCAAGTTCAGGAGGTAGAAGTTTTCAAACAAACTACTCTACCTCCAACACAACACCAAGAGGAAGACCTTTCTATGACTATTGTAGAAGACCAGGACATGTTAGAGCAAAGTGTTACAAATTGCATGGCTATCCATCTAATGACACAAATGGCTCTGCTCGTGATCAGCATAATCCAAGGAACACAGTCCAAAACACATATCCAAATCCAAGGCATAATAATAAAGGAAGAGGTGTATCAGCAAACTCTGTAAGACTATCCTGTGATGGAGATACTAGTGGGAAAACAAAGGAATCAAACTCAACATCTTGTAATGACCCTCAAGGAAGTGAGAATATCAGTATCACCAAGGAGCAATATGATCAAGTTTCTCACTTGCTGAATCAGTTTCAAAATGATGGAGTGTGTGGATCTGTGAACTTTGCAGGTGGTTTTGCTTGCTCTTTTTCTCTTGATTATATCAAACTTTCATGTGAATGTTTCAAAACAAGGACTGACCTATGGATTCTGGACTCAGGAGCCTCTCATCACATGACTTTTAACAAAAATAACCTTGTAAATCCAGTAAATTTACCTTATCCTATGTTAGTCAAATTACCAAATGGATATAGAGTCAAAATCACAATGGTTGGTAGTGTACATCTTACACCTAAAATCATCTTGTCAGGAGTATTGTATGCCCCCTCATTCAAATACAATTTAATCTCCATCAACTCTCTTGTAAACCATCTTCAATGCACTGTCTCCTTTTCTAACACTTCTTGTCTGTTGCAGGCCCCTTCACTGAAGAGGCCTCTGGAAATTGGTAAGGTGCATGATGGCCTTTACTTCCTTTGCTCAGACTGCTTACAAAAGAATTCACATGCTCAGCATTATTCCTCTTCTCTCTACCCTTTATCCACTAATAAAGTACAATGTACATCTCTTTCATGTAACTCTCATTCAGATGAAATAAACTCTTCTCTTGTTGGTAATAAAGACAATGTTGCTAACAACTCTTTTATTTCTAGTTCCTTTCCTAATGATAGTGTGGATCTGTTGTGGCATTATAGACTTGGACATGTACCCTTTGTGAAGATGAAAAATATATCCTCCATACCAGCAAAATTCTCATCAACACAACCTTTCTTCTGTCCTATATGTCCCATGGCAAGACAATCCAGATTACCCTTTCCACCAAAAACTCACACCACTACTGGCATTTTTGAACTATTACATGTTGATATTTGGGGTCCATATCAAACAACAACTCATGACAACTTCAAGTATTTCATTACCTTAGTAGATGACTTTAGTAAATCTACCTGGACACAGCTTCTAAGCTGTAAAAGCAATGCTTTCCATGTCCTTAAAGCCTTTATACTCATGATTGAGAACCAGTTCAGCACCACTGTTAAAACCATCAGATCAGATAATGATTTGGAATTCACTAGCAATGAAACCACTTTATTTTTTCAATCCAAAGGGATCATTCATCAGAAATCTTGCCCCTATACTCCTCAACAAAATGGTGTGGTTGAAAGAAAGCACAAATATATTCTTGAAACAGCAAGGGCTCTACTTTTCCAGTCTAAACTCCCAGTGAAATTTTGGGGTGAATGTATACTTGCTTCCACATATGTTATAAATAGACTACCTTCTTTTCCTCTCCACAATAAAACTCCATATGAAATTTTATATAAACACAAACCTATCTAATCTCACCTAAAAAGTTTTGGATGTTTATGCTATCCTACTACTCCAAAAGCTCACAGAACTAAGTTTGATCCCAAAACCATATCACATGTGTTTGTTGGATATCCTTATGCTACAAAGGGTTATAAAGTCTTGAACCTATCCACTCAGAAAATCCATGTCTCAAGGGATGTTATTTTCCATGAAACTATATTTCCTTTTGCCATGTCTAAAGACCCTACTCACTTTCCAAAATTTCCTTTCCATTGTGTGTCACTTCATGATTATCCAGTATCATATGATGATCAAGTTTACTCCAGTAAAGAAACAACCACTGAAAATTCCACATCACCCACTACTCATATCACACCTGAAAATTCCACATCCATACCACAGCTTAGAAGATCCCAAAGGCTACATAAGACTCCTACATACTTGTCTGACTATGTTCACAATGTACCATCCCCAACTGTTTCAAACTCACAACCACATTCTTTATCCTTGAATGCCCTTTTCACTCTTAAACATCATGTGTCTCCTGATGTCTTTAATTCTGATAGTCAGTCCTTTGTAATGAATATTTCTCATGACTGTGAACCTAATTCATATGAGGAAGCATCTATGAATCCTGCATGGCAAAAGGCAATGACACTAGAGTTCCTTGCCCTGCATGACAACAATACTTGGACTCTCACAAACCTGCCAAAGGATAAGAAGTCTGTTGGTTGTAGGTGGGTTTACAAGGTTAAACACAAGGCTGATGGAAGTGTAGAAAGGTATAAAGCAAGACTTGTAGTAAAGGGATATACTCAACATCATGGCATAGACTATACAGAAACCTTCTCACTTGTGGTCAAGATGACCACTGTGAGAACACTTATTGCTGTTGCTGCAAAGAAACAGTGGAACATACATCAGCTTGATGTGAACAATGCCTTCCTACATGGAGATTTACATGAAGAAGTGTATATGGACATCCCACCAGGTTTGGCCACTCCTCACGAGAATTTGGTTTGCAAATTAAACAAGTCATTATATGGTTTAAAGCAGGCTAGTAGGCAGTGGTATGAAAAGCTGACTGAGGCACTACACACAAGAGGATATGAACATTCTCCTCATGATTATTCATTGTTTTATAGGAAAAAAGGTGCATCTAATGTCTTTCTAGGTGTTTATGTGGATGACATTTTACTGACAGGAACAGACACTGATGAAATTGATGAGCTAAAAAGGTTCCTTGACAATCAGTTTAAGATCAAAGATCTTGGCAGACTACATTATTTTCTAGGCCTAGAAGTCTTGTACAAAGATGATGGAATTCTGGTTTCTCAGAGAAAGTTTGTGTTGGATCTTCTCAAAGAGTTCAATTGTGATCACATGGCTCCTTTGTCTTCTCCACTAGATCCAAGTATCAAACTAAGATCCCATGAAGGGAAAGTTCTGGATGACCCTACTTATTACAGAAAACTAATTGTCAAGTTGAATTTCCTCACACATACTAGGCTTGATCTTGCTTATGGTGTACAACTTCTCAGTCAGTACATGCAAGACCCTAGAGAGCCTCATCTACATGCTGCTTTTCACATGTTAAGATACCTCAAGAAAGATCCTACTCTAGGTGTTTTCATGTCATCTGCTGCAAACTTTGATGTACAAGCATATTGCGATTCTGATTGGGCTGCCTGTCCTGATTCAAGGAAATCTATTAGTGGTTACATTGTATTGTTAGGCGACAGTCCTATTAGCTGGAAGTCCAAGAAACAAGACACAATTTCACTCTCTTCAGCTGAAGCAGAGTACAGATCCTTGAGAAAAGTAGTAGGTGAATTAACTTGGTTGCAAAGGTTGTTTGAAGAGCTGAACATATATCAGACTGCACCATTTCCTGTGTTTTGTGATAGCCAAGCAGCCATACATATTGCTAAAAATCCTGTTTTTCATGAACGTACGAAACATATTGAAGTGGATTGCCATTTTGTGAGATCAAAACTCCAAGAAGGGCTTATTTCATTGGATCATGTTGATACTACTGATCAGTTGGCAGATGTTACAAAGGCACTTACTGGGGTTAAGCATTCTACAATTCTAGACAAATTGGTTTCGATCACCTCTGCTCCAATTTGAGGGGGGGTATTGAGGTTAAATTAGTCATTACACATGGTTGTTAATGTAATTAATTAGTTTAGCTTTTCAGGAAGTTAGTTACAATTTCTGTTTTGGTTAGTTTCTGTTTTGGTGGTTATCTAACCACTGCCTGCTCACATTTTCAGTTACACAATTGAATGAAAATTGTTCACACGTTTTCAATGCTTCTTCTTCTTCCTCTCTAATCAAGCCTCATCCATGGAGGTTTTGCAGCTCTCTCCAATTTGACAGTCACTTTCATCATAATCCTTGTTAAAATTACAAAGCATTGTACTTATCCTCCAAGGTCTTACATTTTCGCACTAAGCACTTCTCTGAAGTTGATAAAACATTTACAACATGATAAAATCAGATGCACACATTCAAAATCAGTGAAATAAATAATATGAACAAATAGCAGCTCCCTCGGTGGTGTAGCAGCTTGATCAGCTAGCGTATAAAGCGGAGATCCCATCTTAATCTGTTTGTACAAAATTGTGACACCTTCCCAACGTCCATCATTATGACAAATACAATCTGTTGTGCCAACCCCATCCAAACTTTCATTTAAATCTTTACAAAAAATAACTTCCGATTGATTTGAAAGATTGGTTTAAGTTTTCCACCAGTTAAATTGCTCATTTAGATGCTTTTGAGACCTCATTGCCTTCAAAATTAATAACACGTTTTTTGCGCTGAGATCATATCTCCACAACGATCACAATGTACTGTGACAAATATAAAATACTAAATAGTAGCCATGAAGTTTATTTAGTCAGAAACTTCTAATTTTACAGAATGCAAAGGCCAAAGCATTAATCTTTCCAGTATTACTTAATTAAGCAATGCAGGTATTATCTACTTTAATGCAAAACCACTCCACTAAAATAATTAACTCATGTATACCAATTTTTAAATTGTTAATGACCACATGAAACCAAAAGTATGGCCTTGTGGTCAATGAAGAGGTTGAAAACATGAGGTCTCAGGTCGGACACTACGGGAAAAAAACACTACCTAAGTTATTCTTCTCATTTGTTTTAGACTTGGTGGACAAAGTTACCAGGTACTTATGCTTATGGGAGATCGTAGATATCTCGTAAAATTAGTCGAGGTGCATATTAGTTAGCCCGAACACCACGGTCATCAAAAAAAAAATATTGGCAACCACATAACAACCCCTTCGTTTTATGGATTACAATCTATGCATAACTAATATCTCCATTTTTAGTGGTGCATATTTGTCACACTCATTTAATGTTTTAATATTATGTAAATATTTATGAGATTACCATGAATCCCAACTAATGGTATCTTTTATTTATTGCAGTTGCATAGAAATTCATTACAATAAATATGATATATAGCTACTGTTAGGACCGGATATAAGCAGGTGTAAACGCGAAAGTTAGCAATGAAAAACGCAAAAGACCACGAGTAAGAAGACAACGAGAAATATACCAAAAGACACAAAGATTTAACGTGGTTCGGTCAATCGACCTACGTACACAAAGGAGATGAGCAATCCACTATAAATATGAGAGTACAAAATACAGAGAGAAACAACCTCAACCAATTCACTCGGTATACATGGGAGGTTCACACAAGTGATAGCCTATCAAGCTTGTGACCCATAAATTCTCCCCCTAACCAAAACTCTCAAAGCCCTTAAGACTACATTGTGAATGCTGATTAAGTTAGAAGGAACATTCCTGTATTTATAGAGTCTTAAACTTTTTCCTACCAGAAAAAAGGATTAGTCAATCCAAAACCTTTTCCTAAAAGGAAAACCTATTTATGATAAGAAAGCAGGAATAAAACCCAACAAATCTCCCCCTTGGCCTGAATTTCTGACAAAATAAATTTGTCCACCTTCTTGATTTAATCTTCAACAACTTGCTTCTCCTCTCCATAATCTCATTTGCAAAATTTGTGTCTCAACACAGAGAACCACTCTGAAACAATTTCTCCGACAAAATCTTCTTTACTGTCAAAAAGGTTGTGGCTAGAAGTACACCCGCCAAGATGAACACCTCGTTCTAACCTTGTTCAATCATCCATTATCGAACCACTGAACCTGACTCCATCATTGAATCTCGCTTTGATACCACTTGTTAGGACCGAAAATAAGCAGGTGTAAATGCAGAAGCTAGCAATGCAAACCTCGAAAGATCACGAGTAAGAAGACAACGAGAAATATACCAAAAGACACAAAGATTTAATGTGGTTCGGTCAATCTACCTACGTCCACAAAGGAGATGAGCAATCCACTATAAAATATGAGAATACAAAATACAGAGAGAAACAACCTCAACCAATTCACCCGGAATACATGGGAGGTTCACACAAGTGATAACATATCAAGCTTGTGACCCATAAATTCTCCCCCTAACCAAAACTCTCAAAGCCCTTAAGACTACATTGTGAATGCTGATTAAGTTAGAAGGAACATGCCTCTATTTATAGAGTCTTAAACCTTTTCCTACAAGAAAAGGATTAGTAAATTCAAAACCTTTTCCTAAAAGGAAAACCTATTTATGGTAAGAAATCAGGACAAATAAAACCCAACAGCTACAACATTAAATTTGTCACTCATTGTTTGCTTTTAAAGATAAAATTTATTTTTTGTGCTTACATATATGAAACACATTCTTTTTGCGATGAAACATAAAAATTCATAGCAATTTTTTGTCCACTAAAGTTTATCACCAAAAAATTTGGCGTCATTTGTTAAATAGTGTTAGTCACGAATTCAAAATTATCTGGGACATATTATTTCGTCACTTATAATGTGTATAATTCATAAAAAATAATTTTTGTCTTAAATTTATTAATATTTGGACACCAAAAAATTTCATCTAAAAAAATGTGTTGTTACAATATCGACATATAAGAGTTTGTACTTAAATATTATAAATTTTATCTGTAAAAAATTATATTTAATTATGACATTTATCTTCGTCAATAATAATATAAATAATTTGTGACGAAGATTTTATTGTCTCTAATCAATCTGCGATTTAATGACACGAAAAAATTGTTAAAAAATATGTAAGGTGTTTAAAAGCGACGACTTAAAATTTGTAGGGAATAATTCTATTGTTTTCTACGAAATTTTTTTTACCAAATAATTTATTTTCTACAACTGTTCAAAACTACAAGTGACAACTTACAAAAAGAATAATACAAGTGCTTCATAAGATATAGACATTGGTTATTAGTTAATTGGCAAGGGAAAGTATCCAACGAATTCGCTCGATTGTTTAAAAACGAAAAAGTTCAATTCATCAATTTTCTTAATTTATGAAATTATTAAATTCATCATCTGAAAAATACAATCCAAGTACGGTTAAACTACTATATTACTAATATATGTTGGTTAGAGACATATGTTTTATTTGAGACGTACACTTTGTTCGATAAAGACGATAGAAAAAAATTCTCAAGTCTTGGTACTACTTTTTTAGCGTGTCGATTGATTTGTGATTGATAAACTGCATAGACTAAGTCGATATATTATCCTTCTCCTAAAAATATGTTCATATTAAATACAAAATTCACATACGGACGTAAAGTAACTATACCGAGATAACGTCGACGTACTTATAAATTTAGACTTTGCAAATGTGGGAAATATATTTTTAATTTCTATTAACTTTTTCATCAGTGTGAAAATTGAAATAAACTAAAAAAATAAAAGCACAAATGAAAGAAATTAACTAGCTAGGATTTTAAATATATTATGATAAATTACTATAGTCATGGGTATTGATGTTTTTTTTCAAAACAATTCATTTACTTAACGAATTGAACCGATAATTTTTTTAATAAAATTAAAAGTTTAATTTTATATAAAAGTTATAGTTGTACTAAATAGTTTATAAAATATATAAAATAACAAAATCGTACTGAATATATTTAAAGATATTTTTAAAAACTATATAGTTTAATTAAAATATAATCTACACTTGAATGAATTGTGGGTGGTAAATTTCATGCATTTGTTTATGTGTATAAATAATCATATAATATATTATTGTCTAACTTACATAAATCTCATAAGTAAGACCTGAATTACATTTTATTCCTATTTTTTCAATTTTACAAAAGACCTTGAAATTATAGTCATCCAGATACATTAATTGTGATTAGGGGTGTCAAATGTGTGGGTCGGGTTGAAAGTGGAGACATTGAAATGCATTCAAATCGAAATAGGGTTGCATCTTGACCCGCCCAAGCTTACTTTGGGCTCAAATGGGTTGAAAACGGGCTAGGTTTTGACCGCCCCAATTTGACCAGCTTAATCTCAATAGTTTCAACATTGTGATATTTCACTTTTATAATCCCACTTTGAATTTCAACTCAATTTTTTTTTAAAAAAAGTACAAAATTAATAGATAAATCTTAAAGATATTAAATAGATAATAATTCATAACTTCAATATAGGAATTTATCTTAATAAAGAGTTTTAAAATAGGTTGAAATTGAAGATTGAATTGTACTCAATTGACGATTCTCTTAAAATGAGTTAGACTTGAATGAGTTGTCTTGATCGGCCCAATTTGACCCGCTTAATCTCAATATTTTTAACATTGTGATATTTCACTTTTATAATCCCAATTTAAATTTCAACTCAAGAAATTTTTATTTAAAAAAAGTAAAAAAATGAATAGATAAATTCTAAAAGATATTAAATAGATAATAATTCATAACTTCAATATAGGAATATATCTTAATAAAGAGTTTTAAAACGGGTTGAAATTGGAGATTGAATTGGACTCAATTGAGGATTCTCTTAAAATGGGTTAGACTTGAATGGCATTGATTGAACTCAATGTAAATTATCTTGAGCCGACCCTCAAATTTCTAGGTGGGTTAACTATGTTTGGGTTCATTTTTGACACCCCTAGTTGTTATACATTATAAAACTTGTTTGTTAATAGATTTTTTCCCATAAATCATGCAGAACTAATTGATAAAATTCCATTCGAATCTGCAACAACTTCACAGAATTCAAAATTCCTCTGCCAAATCATCAAAGATTCTTTCAGTTTTAATTCAAAATAATTCAAAATTTAGAGATTCAAAAATTAAATCCCAGTTCTTCGAAGATCCTTTCAATCTTGATTCGAAATTGTTAAAAAATATGAGATCTAAATTTCTTTTCCCAGTTCAATCAAGTCATTTTTAAATTTTTTATTTAAAATTATCATTTTTTTGAGAATATACATCATGAAGATCTTCGCTAGTCTTGTTACTATCATCTTTTTGGGTTTGAAGAAGCATTTGTGTGATTCGACAAGAAAAGATACCCAAAAAGATTAAGGACAAAGTACTCACTTCATATGCATAGTAGACAATCAACCTAAACATGCGAAATCATGTTTGTGGAAATTTTGACTAAGCAAATAAAGGATATGCATATGAATACTCTTAGTGCCCCTTTAGCGTCCTCAAAATCAATTTTTGTTATGACTTTGATATGTTTTCAATTCTCTTGGAGTAATTAATTCATCAATGAGAATATAACAATCTCTAGTATTTATGTTATCATACTTTTGCTTGATGCCCAGAATGTTTAATAATCTATAGTATTCTGATGCTATTTCATGTTATTGTTGTCACCTCTAAGGACATGCCTTTATGTGGTAATTGTTGTGGATCAGATATATTTATTATAAGTTCAAATTTACATATCCTACCTAAAAAAATAATGCATGATATATTACTATTTATGTATCCTATTTTATTTCAGAGATACTGTATTTCATAAGAAGATACATTATACATGTTACAATGGTGATTAATTGATATGCATATAATACATGTAATAAAGTTTCAAAACAATTAAATTTGATATATATTATGTATCATAAACACACTGATTAATTTAATACACAATGCCTTAGCTATAGAACATTAAGGGTTTATGAATAGAGTGTATTTATTGGGTAATGTTTACAGACACATAGCCTTCAAGATGAATAATTTTGAGTGTATCTGGTGGTTAAATATTACTACTTGTATGTATAATATACCTATTGTTGAATCTGATATAGAACTATCCATTTTTAGAATATTATGATTTATGTTTCACGATTAAAGATACATTATATAATTATGACACAAGTTAACGATAAATTTGGTAGTGCCTATGAAACAAGTACATTTATATTGAACATTATAAACACTAATCATAGATTCGACAATTGAAGTTCTGAAGAAAGAAAAATAAGATGCAAAAGCTAAAAAAAAAAAGAGGAAGTAGAATTCATATGAATTAGAAAATTGTAGATGAAAAATCTATTATTTTTTAAAAAACGATAATTGAAGATCTCGAAAAAAAATTAATGAAGAAATAGTTCTATCTAAATACCTTTAGGAACTTAAAATCGATGAAATGGAGAGAATATATTTGAAAATCAAAAATAGAGTGATGAATGTAGTTGTTTGATGCTTTATCACAGCAATTCGTGATCAATGACACTAGCCTACAGTCTTAGCGTCTACAAATCGAAGCAAGTATAGTAATGTATTGACTATTTCAGAGAGATACAACAACTTGATAAAAAACCTAATTTAATACTTGCAACATTTAAACGAGATTAATGAAGGCATATTGATTTTAATATAGTTGAGGGATTAAGTACGTAACGAATAATTTAGGTAAAGATGCGCATCTTGCCCACAACATTTGTTTTAGGTCAAAATTGATATGGCTCAGAATTTTAAATAATGACGAAAAATCCTACTAAAATATGTTAAGACAATAACCAATAAGCTTTTCATGCATATATTATCCTCACACTTTGGACGAAATAACAATAATCTTATCAATTTCCGTGTAGCGAAATCGGTTTGTTCATGCCTCACACAACTTAAAGAACATATAGTGAATTTGTATATTACAAGACTTGGTTTACACATCCCAAAAAGATAAAAATATATATGTCATACTTATATTACAAACCATGGTGATATGATCAAATAGGCCCTTAAAATCTAATGGAAATATACAACACATATATCATGTACAAGTCCCAAGGTTTATAGAAAATATATATGCCTATATGCAAGTGTGATCTTCCTTAAGACTTTCAAAATCTCCATCTTCAGTGGCTAACTTCAAGCGTCATGTCGAGCATTCCTTACGATAGAAACAACTATAGCTAAGCATATAACTTAGTGGTGTAAAATCTATAGATCCTAAGCCCTCATATTCACCAAGTTATCATACTCAAGTTAAGGGCAGCAAAATTGAAACAGAATCAGTAAATCAAGTTAACATATACAAGGAGTATGAAGTTGGATTTATAAAGCTCCAAATATCAATAATGCTCATAGCACCATTTTCCAAGAGGTTCAATACCAAGAATCTCCCAATATATATACATCATGTCGTCACACCAAGCACGATCATGTATCAAGAAGCGTCGACGCCCTATATAAAGAAAGTTCAAATCCTAATAATCAAGAGAACAAAAAACCATATTAATAATGGTTTCTAGTTCGTACATAAAATGGACAACTCCCATATTTAAGAAAAACTAAAAATCCAGAGTCAAGATGAAAAATAATCCAAATCAAGAGGTATGTCAATAGTGACAAAGTCACAGCCACAGAAGTACAAGGTCCTAACAAGAGTGCCAAGTGATCAAACAATCCGTACAAGTGGGTGAGTTACAGAAAAGTCTTTAACGTCTTAAATAACACCACGACAATGCAAAGTGACAATAGGTAACCAAGGTAACAAGATAATCTTTTAGATAAACCAGCAGGTGAAAATAGTTCAAGCACAAGTTTATACAAAAACATCATATCTTTAGACAAGAAACAGTCCAACACCACTTCAAGAGTTCAAACCGTAGACCAACCAACGTATGAAGGTCCTCAACTCATTCACGAGTATATACAACCTTAAAAATACAATTAAATAACTTTTTTAATTCCTAGAAACTCAATAATATTGATGTAAAATAAGGTTATCATCACAAGTAAGCGTAGCCTGTACAAATATGACAACTCCAAAAACAGTAATTATGTCCAACAAAAGCACTTCATTTCGCAACTTAGATTTGAAACAGGAAACGGCAAAACTAGACTTTATATCCTACATAAAAGATGCCGGTACATCTTTTAATCTTGCAATAATAAGGAATCACCACAAAATGCGCTTTGTACAAAAAGATATAATCAAAACACTAACAGTTGAACAGACAAAATTTCTAATTCCAGAATCTGGACAGAACTTTTCATATGTTGCGTCCCATATTTTGAATCCATAAAAGAAATATTAGAGTTTAATATAAACATAGGAGCTGTAGGTATATGAATTAGATTTCCAAACTATATTTATTAACTGTAGATGAAGTTCTATAGAATGACATATCCTTGCAAATACCAAACACTACACTTCATAGAAACATATTTCGTCACTTACCAAGAGAATATGTGTGTGTGTGTGCCATATTCAAGACAAAAAGAGCTACTTTTTCTCTTGATTTTTGAAGAACAACTCTTTAGCTAATGTTATAAGGTTCCTATACGTCATGTGAGACGAAATTCAATAATGTGGTTGCAAAATATAGTCTAAAAAGTAAGGGTAGTCACATGTACAACTGTCACTAAAAGGTGCTGCCCAAATAATTGTGTGCTACCCAAAATGCTTACATAGACACCTATATCTATATATATAATTGATCCAATAATTTCAATTTTGTTGTAATTCTAATTAGTTAATTTATATAAATACCCACATACAATACCTTAAATTATAATAACACTTATGTTAAGCGAGGTTGTAAGTATCACAAAATTTAAACTCCCCTAATGAGAATAAAACATGTTATAGTAATTAAGCAGTGGTGAATGAACATGTAAATCATGGTCTAGTATTTTAGGGGAGCTAAAACTCTCTTCCCATTAAAGAAATTTCTTCTCGAAATATACCTTAGACTAGTCCCGAAACAAGTGTGGATATTGGGTCCTCATGTCTTCTTCTCTCTCCCAAGTAGCTTCTTTTCAAGAATGGTTCCTCCAAAGTACCTTTTCTAAGGGGATTCTCTTGTTCCTAAGCTTCTTTACTTCTCGAGCATGAATTAGGATAGGTTCTTCATTATACGTCATGTCAAGATTAACCTCAATAGATTCAACTAGAAGAGGATGGATGGATCAGAACGGTATCTTCTGAGCATAGAAACATGAAAGACATTGTGTATCTTGTCTAACTTAGGTTGTAAAGCCAATTTATATGCAACTAGTCCAACCCTTTGAATTATCTCATAAGGTTACAATAAACCGAGGACTAAATTTTCCTTTTTGGCCAAACCTTATAATCTTTTTCCATGGAGACACCTTTAAGAATACTTCATCTCCAACTTGATATTCAATGTCACACTTTTTTAGATCAGTGTACAACTTTTGTCCATCCAAAGAAATCTTTACACGATCCTAGCTAATTTTGACATTTTCCTCTCTTTGCTGCACCATTTCAAGACCAATAAGCTTTCTTTCACAAATTTCACTCCAACAAAGAGGGATCCGACATTTTCTTCCATATAAGGCTTCATATGGAGGCATTCCAGTACTTCATTGGTATCTATTATTGTAAGCAAATTCTGTCAAAGCCAAGTATTTGTCCCAACTACCCTCAAACTCCATAATGCAAGCTCGAAGCATATCATCCAAAATTTGTATCTCCCTTTCCGACTGTCCGTCTATCTGAGGATGGAACAAAGTGCTAAATTTCAATTTAGTACCCAAATCTTCCTGCAAGCTGCCCCAAGATCTAGATGTAAACCTTGGGTCTCAGCCAGATATAATAGACACATATATCTCATGTAGTCTTACAATCTCCTTAATGTACAACTCGGCTAAACGCTCAAGTGAGAAATCCATTCTGATTGCTAAGAAGTGAGAACTCTTGGTTAGCCTGTCAACAATCACCAATATTTCATCATGATTTCTCTAAGTGCGAGGAAGTCCGTAAATAAAATCCGTAGGTAAACCGACTGGAACATGATGCTTTGCCTTACTTGTTGACAAAACAAACATTTGGGAATGAACTTCTCAATGTCTCTCTTCATACCATTCCACCAATAATTTTCTTTGATGGTCTAGTACATTTTTTTACGTCCAGGATGCATTGCATATGGTGAAGTATGTGCTTCTTTCAATATTTGTCTCCTCAATTTGTCATCATTAGGGATGCATAACCTTTTTTGATAAAGTAGGACTCCATCCTTTGTTAATGTAAAATCAAGGCTTTCCCCATTTTGGACTTCTCTAGTCAAATTTACAAATTTCTCATGTAACTTTTGTACTTCCTTCACTTGTTCAAGTAATATTTGCTTTACTTGCAAATTAGCAATAACTGAACCATTTGAATCAAGTGTAATAAAACATTCATGGCTCTTAACTCAACGAGCAATGTCAAAGGACTCAAATAAATGCCTGCTAAGGATTTTCGACTTAAGGCATTGGCAACCAAATTAGCTTTACCTGGATGATAATCAATTGTGCAGTCATAGTTCTTAATGAGTTCAAACATCTCCGTTGTCATATGTTCATATCTTTTTGTGTACTCAAGTTCTTTAAGATCTTGTGATCAGTGAATATATGACATTTCTCTCCATAAAAATAATGTTGCCATATCATAAAGAAAACACTATAGCAGCAAGTTCTAGATCATGAGTCTGATAATTCAATTCATGTGGTTTTAATTTCCGAGAGGAATAAGATATTACATTCCCTTCTTGCATCAAGACACATCCTAGACCATTATAAGAAGCATCACTGTACACTACATATTATTTCCCTTCAATAGGTAGAGTAAGTATAGGTGCTTGAGTCAACAATGATTTGACAGTTTCAAAGCTTTCTTGACATTTT
>JAKWJD010001755.1:33398787-33671287 GCA_027705065.1 Solanum peruvianum | reverse complement strand
CTACTTTTTCTCTTAATTTTTGAATAAAAACTCTTTAGAAAATTTTCTAACATTTCTATACTTCAGGTGAGACGAAATATACTACAAGAGGTGGCAAAATATAGCCTCAAAAGTGAGGCTAGTCACGTGTACAACTGTCACTAAAAGGTGCTTCCCAAATAACTGTGTGCTGCCCAAAATGCATACATATACACCTATATGTATATACTTGAGGCCAATACTTTCAACTTTTTGTAATTCTAATTAGTCAATTTATATAAATACCTCCATACAATGCCTTAAATTATGATAACATATATCTTAAGCAAGGTTGTAAGTATCACAAAATTTTAAGTCCCTAATTGAGAATAAAACATATTATAGTAATTAATCAATGGTGTATCAACATACAGGTTGTATGCTCTTTAGGCTCTCCAAGATCAGGAAGGTTCTCGTGATGTCTTCACTGGTACATTAAGTGTCTTTGACCTTGATATTCATGCAGTGTTAGTTCCAGGGTCTAATCTTTCTTTTGTAACTCCTTACAAAGTAATCAAATTCAATGTTAGTCCGGAAACTCTCTCAGAACCTTTCTCAGTCTCTACTCCAGTAGGTGACCCAGTTATATCTAGATAGGTATACAGAAATTACCCTGTCACAGTTTCTCAGAAAGTAACCTCAGCAGATTTAGTAGAGTTAGAAATGGTAGTCTTCAATGTCATTCTAGACATGATTGGTTATATTCATGTTATGCCTCAGTCGATTGTAAAACTAGGATTGTTTGTTTTCAGTTTCCAGACGAACCAATCTTAGAATGGAAGGGTAGTAGCTTAGCGCCTATGGGTCGATTTATTTCTTAACTTAAGTCCAAAAAGATGATATCTAAGGGTTATCTCTATCATCTAGTTGGGGTTAAGGATTCTAGCCTTGAAACCCCAACTCTTGACATAGTTCCAGTAGTCTGTGAATTTCTAGAAGTGTTTCCAGAAGATCTTCTCAGAGTCCCTGCCGAAAGAGAAATTGACTTTGGAATTGATCTCCTTCCAAATACCAAGCCTATTTCTATTCCTCCTTACATAATAGCTCCAGCAGATCTTAAGGAATTGAATGAGAAATTGAAAGACCTTCTACAAAAGGGATTTATCAGACCTAGTATTTCACCATAGGGTGCACTAGTTTTGTTCGTAAGCAAGAATGATGGTTCTCTAAGAATGTTCATTGACTATATACAGTTGAACAAGGTCAAAATCAAGAATAAATATCCCATCCCTTGGATTGATGATTTGTTTGACCAACTTCAGGGTGCTAGCCATTTCTCAAAGATATATCTCAGATTGGGTTATCATCAGGTCAGAGTCAGAGATAGTAACATGCCGAAAACAACCTTCAAACCTCGGTATGGTCATTATGAATTTGTAGTTATGTCGTTTGTACTAACTAATGCTCCTGCAACTTTTATTGATTTGATGAACAGAGTTTTTAAACAGTACTTGGAATTGTTCGTTATCGATTTTACCGATGATATCCTCATTTACTCTAGGAGTGAGAAAGAACATGCAAGTCATTTAAAAGTTGTTCTGCAGACTCTCAAGGATAACCAGTTATTCGCTAAGTTTAGTAAATATGAGTTCTGGTTGCAATCCATTGCTTGTCTTGGTCACACGATGTTTAGAGAAAGGATCTGAGTGGATTCACAGAAGCTAGAAGTAGTGAACCAATGGCCCAGACCTACCTCTACTACAAATATCAGAAGTTTCTTAGGTCTAGCAGGTTATTATAAAAGGTTTGTTGAAGAATTTTTATCCATAGCCTCACCATAGACTAGGTTGACTCTGAAGATGGTCAAGTTCCAATGGTCAGATGATTGTGAGAAAAGCTTCGCAGAATTAAAAACTAGATTTACTACAGCTCTTGTCTTTAATATACCAGAGGGTTCAGATTGTTATGTGATCTATTGTGATGCATCCAGAGTTGGCCTAGGTTGTGTGTTGATACAGTGAGGTAAAGTGATTGCTTATGCCTCTAGGAAACTTAAGGTTTATGAGAAAAACTATCCAACTCATGACCTCGAGCTTGCAATAGTGGTGTTTGCACTCAAGATATGGAGACAGTACTTGTATGGTGTCCATGTAGATGTGTTCACTGATCATAGGTATCTTTAGTAAGTGCTCACCGCAAAAGTTGAATCTTTGCTAGCGGAGATGGCTTAAGTTCCTTAAGGATTATGATATGAGTGTGCATTATCATCCTTGTAAGGTGAATGTAGTAGCCGATGCTCTTAGTATATTATCTATGGGTAGTATAGCCGATGTTGAGGAACAAAGGAAGGAGCTAGTGAAGGATGTTCACAGGCTTGCTCGCTTAGGAGTTCGCCTTATGAGCATATCAGACAGCGGTCTAACAGTTCAGAATGGGGAAGAATCGTCTTTAGTATTAGAGGTTAAGTAAAAGAAAGACAGTGACCCAATCTTGCTTGAACTTAAAAGTGCAGTCCATAATCAGAGAGTGGAGGTTTTCTCCCAAAGGGGGAGATGGCGTACTTCGCTACCAGGGTAGATTGTGTGTTCCTGATGTGGGCAAGTTGAGATAACATATTCTTTCAGAAGACCATAACTCTAGGTATTCTATCAATCCAAGTTCCACTAAGATGTACCGTGATCTGCGAGAAGTCTATTGGTGGAATGGCATGAAGACGGATATAGCAGATTTTATGAGTAAGTGCCCCAATTGCCAGCAAGTCAAGGTAGAACATCAGAAACCCGGAGGTATGACTCAAGAGATCGATATTCCTACCTGAAAGTGGGATGTGATCAATATGGACTTTATCACAGGATTACTGCGTACTCCCAGACATCATGACTCCATTTAGGTGATAGTTGATAGGATGACTATGTCTTCTCACTTCTTGGCGGTCAAGACTACATATTCGGCAGCAGACTATGCAAGGCTTTACATTAATGAGATTGTGAGATTTCATGGGGTTCCTTTTTCTATCATCTTAGATAAGGGTCCTCAGTCTTGGTACTCAAGTTAATCTTAGTACAGCAGATCATCCACATAAGGATGGGCAGGCAGAGCGTAACATTCAGACCTTAGAGGATATGTTGAGAGCTTGTGTGATCGATTTCAAGGGTAGTTGGGATGATCACCTTCCTCTTATTAAGTTTTCCTACCATAATAGCTACCATTAAAGCATTAAGATGGCCCATTATTAGGCTTTATATGGGCGTAGGTGTATATCTCCTATTGGTTGGTATAAGTAGGTGAAGCAGCTTTGATAGGGCCAAATTCAGTCCTTTATGCTATGGAAAAAGGAAACTCATTAGAGATAGACTTAAGACAGCCCCAAGTCGTCAGAAATCTTATGCAGATGTAAGGAGAAGGGAGATAGAGTTCCAAGTTAATGATTGGGTTTTTATGAAAATCTCACATATAAAAGGGGTGATGAGATTTGGAAAGAAAGGGAAGCTCAATCCTAGATATGTAGGCCCTTAAAAGATCATGAAAAGGGTTGGAAAACTGGCATATAAGTTATAGGTTCTAGCAGAATTAGCAGCAGCACATCCGGTCTTCCACATCTCACTCTTGAAGAAGTGTGTGGGCAATCCAGCCTCTATAGTGCCATTACAGAGTGTGGTCTTGAAATATAGTCTTTCTTATGAGGATGTACCAGTTGAGATTATTGATCGTCGGGTCAGAAGTTTGAGAAACAAAGAAGTCGTTTCACTCAAGATTTTATGGAGGAGTCAGTCCATGGAGGGAACTACTTGGGAAGCAGAAGCAGCCATGAAAGCCAAGTATCCTCACCTCTTTCCTTCCGATTCCACTCCAGCTGGAGGTAATAGTTCCTCTTCAGTTTTTCAGTCATTCATGCGTGAATTCAGTCTTAGAATTACGTCGCCTAAGTTTGTACTTTAATTTTCAGTGTATTTGCATGTTATCTCAACTCAATTCAGTCAGAAACTCAGTTTTCAGTGTTTAGTCATGGGATTTGCAGCTCTCTCCCTCTATTTTAGCTAGTTTAGTCTTCATTCGAGGACAAATGTTCCCAAGGGGGATATAATGTAACACCCCATAGACAAAACAGACCAAAAACCATCTTTATAGAAAAAAATTTTTGCAGGTGCAACCAAAGGTGGCATCGACGGACCATAGCCCGACTCGCGGTCCGTCCTACACAACCGTTGATGGGATCTGAAACTCCCACAAATTTCAGCCCAGAAAAATTGGTTAAGTCTTGGACAACGGACGGACTTACGATCCATAGGTTAGACAACAGTTCGTAGTTCGTGACCGTCAATCAAGACTCTTTAGAAAAATTGGTTAAGTCTTGGACAACTGACGGACTTACGGTCCGTAGGTAAGACGACAGCCCATAGTTCATGACCGTTGCTCAAGACTCCCTTCACCCACTCTTTTACAAGAGCTACGGATGACCAGCACGGTCCGTAGGTGGAAAATTTGCAGACAGTTTGAGGGGAAATGCAGTTGGGTCAACTTCAAATGGTCATAACTCTTAGCACAAACTGAATTAGGTATCCCATGACCAATCCACAGATAGATAACTAAATTATCTTTCCATATCCACAAATCATGCTAAATGAGACCTCCGAGTAAAAATTTATGCCCATTTTAGTAAAGGCTTATCGAATAAGCCCAGTCGATGGACTTAATAACGGGGCGTCGGTCAGATGACAGACCGTCAGTCCTGGCCGTCGTTTGGTCCGACAGCAACTTACCCAGGGGTCTTTTCGCACTTCGTTTGAACCTTAAGTTACGTCGTTTTGATCCTAAATAACTAGATTTTAGTCTGTTTAAGCCTAGAAACATAATTAAAACATATCTATGTCAAATTATTAAATCAAAAGTTAGAAAAATTAGAAGCAATAAAGGATAAAAAGGTGAAGAACCCTAGTTCAAGAAGGCAACAAGCTCCAGCAGTTCTATCCTGGAAACTTAGGTATTTTTATGCGGATTTCATCACTAGGTATGTGGGACTTCACTAGTAGGTTTCTTTCACCCATTGGGTCTCTAGTTTTCAGTCAGATTCTTGATTCTCATATCATGATTAAACCTAGGGTTTCTAGAACTTTGATAGAACTTCATGAATTTATAAAATATATGTTCCAAATAAGATTATCATATTATTACTCAGATTATCGCATGAATTTCAGAACCCTAGATTTGTATTTCTTTAGTTATTGAATTACATTTGCTAGGTCAGATATTTCAGACATTCAGATATACATGTCTCAGTTATAATTGTATAATTACCAGATTAATCATTGTATTCTCACCTTGCATGTTCAGTTTCGAGCTATCAAATATTTACAGTTTCTCAGACATAATCAGTTAATTTAGAGAATTCATTGGGAGTAGCATAATACCGAGTTGGAAAAGGATTTAGTGTACCCAATAGTCCCAGAACTACTAGCCAAGTTGGTTGTAAGTCCCATCTGTGGGCAATCAGTTTAGTGATCACGCCAACATGCCTTTATACCTTTGGTAGGGTATATTGGATCCTCTCGATGGGGCGTATACATCAAACTCCACATTTAGCTCATGTGGTTTTATTATCGGTTATTAGTAGCTCCCACAGATAAGTCAGAATCTCTGCATTAACCATTTATCGGTTTATTCAATATTCAATTTCAGCGTATTATAAATTGGTCATTGCATCCATTTAACTCAGAATTCAGTTTACCATGTCAAATTATTATACTTATTTTTATGCTTATTCGGTTATTGATACGCTCAAACTTACTTGTCAAATAAAAAGTAAAGCTGTCGTGTCAAGTAAATAACCCAACTAGTGAGGTTGGGATCGTTCCCACGAGGAAAATAGTCTAGACTTAACTTCAACCTGTTATTACTATTGTTTGGTCAATGACTTCCTTGAAATGTAAAAGAAACAATAAAAGGGTGGTTTCTAATTCTAAATGAAAATAAAATAACTAACACAATTGAAAGAAACACTTAACAGCTTTGAATGTTGGATTTTAATCAATTAATCAAAGTAACTAGGGTTTATGTGTTCCCCATAGGTTCATAACTTGATAATTCTAACTATAACAATTCTTTACTAGTATCTTGCATGCAAAGTGATAAGTTATGTATTTCTAAATCCTTGGTCCGACATCTAGAAAATCTCACTCCGCACCTTGGTCCGGCTACGTGTTTTGCTTTCCTAACCCTTATCTTTACCTCATATTAAGCATCATATTCGATATTTGACTAAGTTATAACCTCGTACCAATCACTACTAGCCTATTAGATAGTATACACTAAATCTATGTTAATAATTCTTTTCCTATTATCTACCTCCTTGGTCCGGCAAGTAGCATTAAGGCGAGTTCTAACGTTGGCCATCCGTTAAAGAGACTTCTATGCGAAAGAATCATTAATACATGCAAGACACTATTCTAGAATTGTTATTTTAGTTATGTTTTATCTCATTATTTGCCTATGGTTCCCACAACCCTAGTTGTGGAGTTTAGTTATCCATAGTCATAATCACAATATTCAAATATATTAAATAAGAATTAATGTACTTACTTCAATGAGAACGAGTAAAATCCAATAGTTTGCTTGATTAATCACCAAAAATCACTTGCAAGAATCTCAAAGTAATCGATAATCTCGGAAAATCAAAGTAATCAATGATCAATAATCCAGAGTTTAATAATCTAACTAATAATACCGAGTCTAACCTCACAGAGTCTAACAATGATCTAGAGTTTAACAGTCAAAGAGTCTAACTATATGGAGTCTAACAATCCAGAGTCTAACCCCAAAAACGAGGTTTTTCAAACTATTTATAAAAAATAAAAACCTAATTAAACAAGGACTCTATTTGCTGGAAATCTGCCAAAACGCGGCTGGGTTGACGGACCTCGCGACGGATCGTCATGGTCACGACGGACCGTCATGGACTCCATCGTCCCATACTTATGCAATTTCTTCTGCTCCTCTTCTTCATTACCCTCGCCTGCAAGTATGACGAACCGTCATAGACACAACGGTCTGTCGAGGGTCTTCGTTCCAAAACACTTCTACTCTTGGAATATGGGTACTGGATTATTTCTCTAAACTTCATGACGAATGCAGGACGGACCGTCATAGACACGACGGACCGTCACAAGCTTCGTAACCCCACACTTGTTCAGACTTCCCCATCTTCCTTTAGCAGCTGCACTACGCTGCCACCTACGGACCGTCACAAGCACGACGGACCGTCATAAGCTCCGTAGGTTGTCTCTTCTGCATTTTTTTGCTCAAAATCTCCGCATTCAACTTTGGACAGATTTCCTGCAAAATAAAAAAAAACTTATATAAAAATTAGCACAAAAAGGCTTTTGGACACACTAACTTAAGGAAAAAGTATTAATAATACCGTGAAACCACGGTGTATCAACACCCTCAACTTAAATTCGTTGTTTGTCCTCAAGCGACGCACTATGACTCAATACAACATCTTTGTACAATAGTATTCCTGTTTCATCCTTTGCAATCAATTGGCTATCAATCCCGATTAATCTCATCAAATCTATGCATGCTATCACTATTAGGCTTGAACTATGTGGGATCTGAACATGACACAGACTCACCATGCACTAATACTATCCTCTTCAATTTCTCACTTAGGTGCTAACAATTCCTGTATTGCAACTAGTGTCCTCACTTCAAAACAAAATCCTCATTTTTCACACAGTGATTTCAATTTGAGTATAAGGATTACGTTTCAACACTCGCTCTCAGAACAAAGTCACACTAATTCATACCTATTGCCATAAGCTTGCCCTTATTTTCACTGCCTTAAGTTCGCTATACAACCCTTAGGATCGCGATAGGACTTTCTTGGCTTGTAACATAGTCTCAGGTTCAGGTAGGATATATTTTGGTATACTTTAGTGACTTTTTGCCCTCCTTGACATATCGGCTAAACTTTCCACTTTCTATCATTTTATCTTGCCCAGTTTCTCATATTCTTTCGCCTTGCTATTTTCTCTTCTTTCTTCATTTGTGTAAGTAACTCTCTTCTTTTATTGCTTGTATTTCTTGTATATTTTTCTTTTTCTTTACTTTTCTCTCAACTGATTCTTGAGTCACTTTACTTTTGTTCTTTCTCTCTCTTTGTTCTTTCAACCCCACTTTCCTGAGCATTCCTCATAATAGCCACCCCCAACTCATGGTTTTGCCATGAGTCAAGGTACACAATACCCAAAGTTGGGTCAGGGCAATAACGAAGGTTGTTTACTGCATTAGCCACCCTCAACTTATGCTTTTGGCATAAGCTGAGGTGCACATGTCCAAGGAGGGACCAGGGCCAACACATTGTTCCCAGAAAAGATCGGTTGGGGTGAAAAAGAAAGGTCTATTTTAAGCTGAGATCATTTGGATCAAAGAAGGATAAATTTCATTTGGTTTTCTTCTTTTTTAGGCTAGAAATGGGCTTTATTGAATAAGGGCCTATAATCCTTTCCTAATTGTCTATTACAGCTTACTTTTAGCAGGACTAACCAGGAAAGTTCTAGCTCAGTACCAATAGTGGACTATTCAAATCTTCCTCACACTCACTTGACATCTCATCACTATACCAGATTATCAAATACCTAGTTCCAATTTAAGACTTAGGGTAATGCAATGGTGTAACTCTATGTCATGCTTAGAGCCACACAATTATCAGTTACTATGCCTAGTCATGCATCATTTTCTAGTTTATCAGGATATCATTTTAGCCATCATGCTCCAGAATTAAACTATGTACAAAAGATATAGACATGCCGGTTCAACAGAAAAAATAATTAGTCTTTTGGGGAAAAAGAACACAGGCAAGAAAACCCCTAAAGAGGATAGTGAATTGGGCTACTCAGACTTCACCCTAACACTCACTTTCCATATACCCCACCCCAACATAAAAGCATGCAATTGTCCCCAATGCATGAAAATTTAAATACTAGAGTGGTAGGTGAAGCAAACCTGTGGCGCAAAGCGCCGTCGATCAGCAAGATGGTGGGTCTGGTTCCCCGGAACCCACGTCCTCTGCAATCTGGACACCCTCAGTAGTGTCCTCAGCAACAACCACACTATCAGTAGTACCATCTGCTATCTACACAGTTCGGGAGCTAGACGCCTCAGCCGCTAACTCTGATGCTCTCATCTGGTGCGCCTCCTCCTCAGCAAGTGAGGCTCTCCTCGCAGCCTCCATCTCTCAGCGCTCCCTCTTCCGTGCTCGCGCCTCGTCCTCTGCTCGACCCCTACGCCTCCTGGCATTCTCTCGAGGGAGAGGTGGTGGAATCGCTGAAGTGGCAAATAGGTCCACCAACACTGTGTCTTCAGTAGGCTCGACAGAAGGGGCCTCAGACTCCGGCATCGTAGCCTCTAAGATCGTGTCGATATCTGCACAAAGATTGTCAACTACAGCCTGAAGAGTCAAACATCCAACAGAGGGACTGGTCGGGCTAACACCCTCAACTCAAGGCGTCCAAGCTCTGGTGAACCTCAGCGATATTCCGCTCTGTATATTGGACCATTTTCCGCTCTAGGCGCTCTTCTGACTCAGTAATAGACTTCTGTATCCATGGCTCGATATGATGCAGAAGTGTAGCCATTTGTGCCTCTAATTTTTGTACCCTAGCAATAGGGACCAGTGCGGGTAGAGGGGCTGTGCGAGAGGAGCTTGGTGCAGTGCTACTACCCGGGATAGACTCGACCGGGGTAGTGTCAGTGGACGCCGCCTGTGTAGCCGTGCGGTCCTGGGCTACCGTATCAGCAAGATCATCAGTAAGTGGAGGCAGCTCCGGACGGGGCCCTCTACGTGGAGCCAACTCATTGGCCTCATCTTTGATGAGGCTGACGTCAACAGTGCCCTGCGGGGTCTTGAGCTGATCTACGTGCCATATAGGCACACCTACGGACCTTCAGAGAGCAAAGATCATGCACGGGAAAGGGTAAGTAGTAGTGACCTTGAATGCCCTGTCGTGCATGACTGCCTGTAGAAGCCACGCGAAGTCCACCTCGAACCCGGCTATCATTGCCGCCATCAACACTGTTCGATCCCATGTAACGATATTATCAGCCGCTATGGGGGAAAGGCAGTGACGGACAAGCAGCCACAAGAATTTCGCCGTGAAAGTGAGGTTGGCCTTCTTGATGGTCCCCTTTGGCTCAGTCACCCAGTCGGCACCCTCTCCGTCAACTGACAGGTGCAGGGCCATCCACCTCTTGCTGGTCTCTCTCAGTGATGGATCGCGCAGGAACTGGACATCTTTAACTATCTACCAGCAGTAGTCAAACTCGGCAGTGAGAGGGGTCCGAGTAGCATCAACACCCTCGCCATATAGAAACTGGCGAATGGCAGGAAGGGAAATGTCAACCTGTACGCCCCGTACTCGGACCTGCTCCAGTGGGGCCTGTTTAGCGGGGGCAGCCCGCCTATCTATCTGTGATCGGAGAGTCGCTACGTAGGATGCGTAGAACTCTCGGACCATTTCTTCACTGTAACGTCTTAATGGACGTGCTGTCCACTCCAAGCGATGCTTGGTGAAGAGGTTGTGGATCTCAAGCATCATCGGGAGACTCCCTATGAGGACCCGCCGCTCCAAGTTGAGTATTCGAGTCATCACTCCTTTATTAGTCAGGAACTTGGCGTCGGAGTAGACTCGAAATTTCCCGTCGACACACCACTAGTTGGGCTGGTCAGTGGCTAGGGTGGGGGCCGGAGCTGGTGAACCTGATGTGGAATGTGAACTGTCAGCCTCATCAGACGAGGCCGACGCTGCAGCGGTGGTGGGTGCGGGAACCTCAGCAGAGCTGGAGGCTTCCTCGGACCATGATACTCCTAAGGATCCAGACGCTCCTTCTTCATTTGTGACTGACCCAGATGGTGTGCCGGTCAGTGTGTGCCCCTCATCAGACTGGGAGGCAGTGACTACGCCGGACGCCACCTTTTTGGGTGTGGCTGTGGGAGCACGTGCAGCATGGGAAGGGGTGGAAGTGCCTGGGGGCATATACTCGGGGTCATGCTCATCATCAGAGCCGATGACCATGCGGGCAGACGGGGCGACAGACTTCGATCGCCCGCATGCGTAGATGCGGTCTTGCTTGGGTGCCATAGTAGATAGTACCTATAAAGGATCAATATTAGTATGAGAAGTGGCAAACAAGACAAGCAAAACCACAAAAACAATTAAAATAGTATGTCATTACTATGGTAACAGTGACACACGATGGGCTTGGTGACGGCACGTCGTTACTATGACGGACCGTCATGGGGTCCGTCGTGTTTTACTTGGACTATGTATAAATGGATAACTCTGAAGGAGAGTCTCTGACTAGTATGACGGTATGTGCAGGACGGACCGTCACAGGTACGAAGGTTCGTCGTAGGTGTCCGTCGTAGGACACTTGAAAGAAATATGGAGACCCTTAGGAGATGGGTCTCTGACCTTCATGATGGTCATACAGGACGGACCGTCGTGGGTATGACGGTCCGTCACATGTGTCCGTTGAAGGACACTTAGAAAAAGTGAGAGACCCTTAGAAACAGGGTCTCTGACAAGCAGAACGGTTGTGCTGGACGGACCGTCATGAAGACGACGGTCCGTCACATGTGTCCGTTGGAACAGGGTGCTAGGGCTTTGGCACGGACCCTATGACGGTCCGTCGTGGGCACGACGGTCCGTCATCAGGGTCTCGTTCTGTAGATCAGTGACAGAACTGGGGGTACCCCATGCATCCCTGATGAACCCAAATCAAACTTGCAGTGTTTTGGACCTACATTTGTCTAACCCAACTACCTAGGAAACTAGTAATGCAAAATCACCTATGTCTAGGGTTTTAAACATGGAAATTATGAACATTTTTAGCCTAGGTTAGATAGAATCTTATAAAAGAAACAACATATGACTAAGAACTAAGCTAATACTAACTATTAAACAAAAATGCAAGATAAATGAGTAGAAATTAGAGACACATACCTTAGAATTGGAGAAAAACAAATGGACAAGTACTCGGTGGTCAGGCAGACATCTACAGCAGTAGCTCCGACTAGTAGATTAACACTTTTAGGGCTTTGTAGAATTGTGGGGGGAGCAATGATCGAGGGAGAGAATGTGGAAGTTGAAAAGAGAGGGAAATGGGGGGGAATAATGAAGGAATGGGGGTGAAATGAGGGGTTGGGGAGTTTAAATGGTGAAAATTTATAATAAACTCCAACCGGGTCGGGTCGGGTATGCCTCATTAATCACGCAACAATTCCCCGACGACAGTCCGTCGCAGTTGTGACGACCCGTCGTTGGTTCCGTCGTGTGTGCCCTAGTTTGAAAATAGCAGAAGGACGTACCTGGTACGACGGAGGTATACGACGGTCCGTCACCGGCGCAACGGTCCGTCGATGCATCTGTCAGTGGCTGCTGCAGAGTAATTTTCTGCAGACTTTCCTCGTGATGTGCCTGCAAATTTAAAAACCCATTAGTAGAAAAATGCTACCATTACTAAAAAGACTATAAATATTGGGTTGCCTCCCAACAAGTGCCTGATTTAATGTCGCGGCACGACTGGGGACACTTTATTACTCAGCATTCATCAAGATGGTTTGCCTCTATTACTTTATACCCCGATGCTTTATGCCCAAAATAGAGTTCTATTCATTCTCTATTAACCTCAAACCGCACTTCCTCCTTGGCTTTTCACTCAACTGCTCCATGACAGAATACTTGGGTAATCAAGTAAGGGCCAGTCCATTTGGACTTGAGCTTGCCCGGAAGACAAGGCGACCCAGAACTGTCTACAAGCACCAAATCCCCAACCATAAACTCTTGTTTTGCAATTTTTTGTTCATTCTCCTTCTTTATCTTTTCTTTGTAGGATATGGCAGATACCGATTGGAGCTCACCACTCTGCCTCATGGTCCTACAAATGTTGAAGGTCGCTTCTTCATTATTCAACCCAAATGTCATCTGTCCCTTCTCCATAGCAACTAAGGCTCTACTTGTAGCAAGGAATGGCCTCCCAAGAATAATAAGCACTTCAAAATCAACCTCACAATCAAGAATAACAAAATCAGCCGGAAAGATGAATGACTCCACTTTTACTAACACATCATGAAGTATCCCTATAGGCCGTTTCACTGTTCGATCAGCCATCAGTAGCCGCATCGCAGTGGGTTTTGGATCCCCCAAACCTAACTTCTTGTAAATCGAGAGGGGCATGGATTTATGCTTGCCCCCAGATTACATAATGCTTTCGCAAAATGTAATGACCCAACTGTACAAGGAATAGTGAACGCACCAGGATCTTCTTTCTTTTGTACGAGGGATCTTGTAGCAATAGCACTACAATGCTGCAGTCTATCATCATCCTCGAAAGTGACCGATCTTTTCTTGGTGACAGGATCTTTCATAAATTTGGCATAACCAGACATTTGTTCTAGAGCTTCTACCAAAGGGACATTGATAGAAAGCTACTTCAACATTATTATGAAACGCCGATATTTACCATCCTTGGTCTTTTTCACTAATCTCTGAGGGAAGGGTGGTGGTGTCCTAGGCATGGGAATTACCTTTATAGGTACTTCTGCATATTTTCCATTACTTTCCTCTGCTTTACCACTAACCTTTACCACATTATCATTATCCTTTCTCACATTTTCGTCAGTAGACGGCATAGGTGGGTCAATGGTTTGCTTACCACCCCGAGTAGTGATTGTCATACAGTGCGCATCATTCTTTGGATTTTGGACAGTGTTGCTAGGAAGAGTGCCCAGTTGCCGTGTGTTCTCTGTCGCAGATAATTGGGTCATTTGCAACTCGATGTGCTTAATCGAAATTGCATGTGTATCAACTTTTTGCCCAATACTAGCTAAATCACACCTCAACTCTTTAATGTGCTCATCATTAGCATCGAACCTCCTCATCATTTAGTGCAACATATCCTCAACTCGCGCCATACTATCGAGTAACTTCACAATTTTGAGGAGGGACATAGGGCCCATTCCTGTCGTTTCTATTAGCATAGTTACCCGTGTTAAAGTTGTAGTCGCGGTTGTAGATTCCATCTCGAGAATAATGACCCTCACGGTTGTAGTTACCATAGTTCCGACCTTAGTTCCCTTGACCTTGGCGCCAGTTTTCCTGATTTGAGCCTTGGGCGCTTGGTCGGAAACCCCTCGTCTGCTCATTTACTGCATAAGTGTCCTCCGCATAATAGCATTCATCATTAGGAGGTGGTGGTTTATCCAAGTAGTTGACTGCATTTATCTTTTCTGCACCCCTAGTGACATGTTTTAGTAATAACCCAAGCTCGGTTCTCATCTGAGCCATTTTTTCATGAATCTCATCTGTGGCTGGGTTGTGAGTGGACTGCACTACGAAGGTGTTTCTCCGTGTATCAGACTTCCTAGTACTTTAAGCTTTGTTATTCCGGGAGATTTTCTCTAATTTTTCGGCAATCTCAGCATAAGGACATTCCCCATAAGATCCACCTGCTATAGTGTCCAACACCGCTTTGTTATTATCATCCTGTCCCCGATAGAAGTATTCCTTCAGTTACTCATCATCTATACGATGATTTGAAACACTTCTCAAGAATGAGGTGAATCTATCCCAAGAACTACTAACTGACTCTCCTGGTAGTGCCACAAAGTTATTCACTCTGTCTTTGTGATTTAGTTTCTTGGAGACCGGATAGTAGCGTGCTAGGAAGACATCCCTTAGTTGGTTCCAAGTGAAGATTGAGTTGTATGGGAGCTTAGTGAACCACATAGCAGCCTCTCCAATCAATGAGAGAGGAAACACTCTGAGACCTATTACATCTAAATCCAAATTAGGCCTCCCTACACAACTTTTAAACATTGCCCTTACCTTAGCTATATGGGCATGTGGATCCTCAGAAGGTAGCCCTGAAAAACAAACCTCTGCAGTGAGCATTTGCATCAGGCTACTAGTTACCACAAAGGTTTTGCCTGTGGGTAGAGGAGGCAAGGCAAGTGGCCCATCCGAGTCTGCTATATTGTCATAACCTCTGTAGTATGCTTGGGGCCGTGGAACGGGATTTTGTCCCCTCTGTTGGTGTTCACCTGGAGCATCAGGTAACATCTGACCATGAACATCAAGCGGAGCTAGAATGTTCTGGTGTGGATCATCATCATTTATTCCCAAGTTTCGATTCATATTGCGCAGCGTACGCTCTAACTCGTGATCGTAGGGAAACAAGGGTTCTCTTCCTCTCCGTGTATTTGGCATACAAGGAGGATAGTTCTGGAAAAAAAAATCAAAAACAATAAAACAAAGTAAAATCAAGAAAATATCAACTAAACTATAGTAATAAGTTCAAATTAATCTAAAAGCTATAATCCCCGGCAGCGCGCCGAAATTTGATATGATCAAACTTACTTCTCAAATAAGAAGTAAAACAGTCGTTTCAAGTAAATAACCAAACTAGTGAGGTTGGGATCGTTCCCACGAGGAAAATAGTCTAGACTTAACTTCAACCTGTTATTACTATTGTTTGGTCAATGACTTCCTTGGAAAGTAAAAAAAGCCAATAAAATGGGGGTTTCTAATTCTAAATGAATGAAAATAACTAACGCAATTGAAAGAGACACTTAACAGCTTTGATTGTTGGATTTTAATCAATTAATCAAAGTACTAGGGTTTATGTGTTCCCCACAGGTTCATAACTTGATAATTCTAACTATAACAATTCTTTCCTAGTATCTTGCATGCAAAGTTATAAGGTTATGTATTTCTAAATCCTTGGTCCGGCATCTAGAAAATCTCACTCCGCACCTAGGTCCGGCTATGTGTGTTTCTTTCCTAACCCTTATCTTTACCTCATATTAAGCATCGTATTCGATATTTGACTAAGTTATTCCCTCGTACCAATCAATACTAGCCTATTAGATAGCATACACTAAATCTATGTTAATAATTCTTTTCCTATTATCTACCTCCTTGGTCCGGCAAGTAGCATTTAGGCGAGTTCTAACGTTGGCCATCCGTTAAAAAGACTTCTAAGCGAAAGAATTATTAATACATGCAAGACACTAGTCTAGAATTGTTATTTTAGTTAGGTTTTATCTCATTATTTGCCTATGGTTCCCACAACCCTAGTTGTTTAGTTTAGTTACCCATAGTCATAATCACAATATTCAAATATATTAAATAAGAATTCATGTACTTACTTCAATGAGAAAGCGTAAAATCCAATAGTTTGCTTGATTAATCACCAAAAATCACTTGCAAGAATCTCAAAGTAATCGATAATCTCACAAAATCAAAGTAATCAATGATCAATAATCCAGAGTTTAATCTAACTAATAATACCGAGTCTAACCTCACAGAGTCTAACAATGCTCCAGAGTTTAACAGTCTAAGAGTCTAACTATATGGAGTCTAACAATCCAGAGTCTAACCCCAAAAATGATGTTTTTTGAACTATTTATAAAAAATAAAAACCTAACTAAACAAGGACTCTATTTGCTGGAAATCTGCCAAAACGCGGCTGGGTCGACGGACCTCGCGACGGATCGTCATGGTCATGACGGACCGTCATGGACTCCGTCGTCCCATACTTATGCAATTTCTTTTGCTGCTCTTCTTCATTACCCTCGACGGCAAGTATGACGGACCGTCATTGACACAACGGTCCGTCGAGGGTGTTCGTTCCAAAACACTTCAACTCTTGGAATATGGGTAGTGGGATTACTTCTCTGAACTTCATGACGAACCTGCAGGACAGACCGTCATAGACACGATAGACCGTCACAAGCTTCGTAACCCTACACTTGGTCATACTTCCCCATCTTCCTTCAGCAGCTGCACTACGCTGCCACCTACGGACCTTTACAAGCACGACGGACCGTCATAAGCTCCGTAGGTGGTCTCTTCTGCATTTTTTCGCTCAAAATCTCCGCATTCAGCTTTGGACAGATTTCCTGCAAAATAAAAAGAAACTTATATAAAAATAAGCACAAGAAAGCTTTTGGACACACTAAACTTAAGGAAAAAGTATTAATAGTACCGTGAAACCACGGTATATCAGATATGTTTTATTTCAGCTTTACACTATCCTACATGCTCAGTACCTTTCAAGTAATGACGCATACATACGCTACATCTTTTGGTGATGTAGGTTTAGGTTCTCAGCATCCAGATTATGCATAGATCGATTTCCAATCTCCAGTTCAGCAGATTCAGTAGTGAGTCCTCATTCTCCCAGGATAACAGTCATGAGTGTCATTTCAGTTTTTAGTCATTTAGTTTCAGTTTTTGCTAAATTTAGTTGGGGGCTTGTCCCAGTATTTCTAGTCTAGTTTAGAGGCTTATTTCAGATATAGTTAGATTCAGTTTACTATTGAATTAATATTTCATTTGTGTTAAACTCATTGTTTTCAAATATCATATTAATAGAATATGGGTATTCCCCATATTTTCAGATGTAATTATAATTTAGCTTCCATGTCAGTTTATTATCTTTAGTATGCTCATGATCATGCCAGCGGGGTTATCTTGGGATCACTTGTGGTCCTAGGTTTCGTGTCCGCGTCACGGAGGTAGCTCGGGGCGTGACAAAACTTTGTATCTGAGTACTAGGTTTAAGTGTCTTAGGATGTCTGAAAAAGCCACACTAAGTAGAGTCCTTTTCATGGGTGTGAAGTTCACCACATCTAATGAGAGGGAGGCTATGAAGTGTTTTAGGAAAAACTTCACCTTCTTCGTATTCTTTTCGTGCGTGAGGTATGATTTTATTCCATTCTAACTTGATGTTCTACGTTTCAGATCATGCCTCCTCATAGAGCTAATTCAAGGAATGCGAATGCCAGGAATGGAAACGCAGCTCCTCCAGTCCCAGATCTGAAAGTCTCCAATGGTGAGTTCAGAAATGCCAAACAGATGTTGGCTCAAAGTATGACTAACCAGAACAATCGGGTTCATGCTCATGTGAATGAAAATGGTGGATCAATAACAAGAAGGGTTCGTGAGTTTGTTAGGACGAATCCCCCTGAGTTTTAGGATCGCAGACTAATGAGGATCCTCAGAATTTCTTGGAAGAGATCAAGAAGATCTTTGAGGTAATGCAAGTAACTGGGAATGATCGGGTTGAGTTAGCATTATACCAGTTGAAGGATGTTGCTCATATCTTGTACAGTCAGTGGAAGAAGAATAAGGGTGCAAATGCGGCTCTTATCACTTGGGATTGCTTTAGTGAGACTTTTCTCGACTGGTTTTTCCCAATAGAGTTGAGAGAAGCAAGAGCCCAAGAATTCATGAACTTGAGGCAGGGTAACATGATAATCCAAGAGTATGGACTCAAGTTTAACCAACTCTCCAGGTATGCTCCTCACATGGTTGCTGACTACAGGGCTCAAATGAATAAGTTTTTGTATGGAGTGTAAGATTTGGTGAAAACTGAGCGCAGAAATGCTATGTTACTTAGAGATATGAACATATGTAGACTTATGATTCATGCACAGCAGGTTGAGGGTGATAGTTTAGAGACAGGCTAACAAAAATATAAGGCTAGGACTGGGAACTATGACTATTCTCAGCAGAAATCAGGTGGTGGAAATCGCTCGCAGGGTCAGTAGAAGTTTTTGGCTCCAGCCCCTTCATCAGCCAATGTTCCATCCTCTAAGAACAGGTATTACCACAAGGGTAGAGCGCCAGTCTCTAAATCTCATGGAAGTTTTTCAGGCACCAAGACTTACCCCACTTTCCCTAAGTGTGGTAAGAATCATCCGAGCAAGTGTCTTGTAGGAAAAGAGGAATGTTTTGGGTACGGTCAGTCTTTGTCATAGGTTGAGGGATTGTCCTTCTAGACAAGGTCGAGGAGGTGGTAATGGTAGATCTCAGTCAACAACTTCAACAGCACCAGCAAGTCGCCCTACTCAGCAGGGTAACTGATACGCTCAAATTTACTTCTCGAAAAGAAGTAAAATGGTCGCATCAAGTAAAGAACCCAACAGTGAGGTTTGGATCGTTCCCACGAGGAAAATGGTTTAGACTTAACTTTATTATGTTATTACTTATATTTAGTCAATTATTTACCGAAAACAAATAACTAAAGGGGTTTTGATTAATAAATCAATTAGCTATATTAAAGTAAACAAGTGACAGGTTCAAGTATTGGAGTTTAATCAAGTAATGAGACTAACTAGGACATAAGTGTTCCCCACAAGCTCGTAACTCAGTAATTCTAGCTATAACAATCCTTTCATAGTATCTTGCATGCAAAGTGATAAGTAAAGTATCTATAAATCCTTGGTCCGACATCTAGAGAATTTCACTCCGCACCTTTGTCCGGCTATGTGTGTTGCTTCTCTAAACCTTATCTTTACCTCATATTAAGCATTATATTCGATATTTCACTAAGTTGTCACTTTGTAACAACTGACACTAGCCTATTAGATAGTATACACTAAAACTATGTTGATAATTCTTTCCCTATTATCTACCTCCTTGGTCCGGCAAGTAGCAATAATGTGAGTTCTAACGTGGTCATTCATTAAAAAGACTTCTAAGCGAAAGAATTAGCAATATATGCAAGACACTATTCTAGAAGTGTTATTTTAGCTAGATTTTACCTTGTTATGTACCCATGGTTCCCACAACCCTAATTTTGGAGTTTAGTTACCCATGCTAATAATCACACAATTCATGTTGATAATATAAAAATTCATGCACTTACTTTTATGAGAACGAAGAAAATCCAGAAATTCACTTGAATAATTCACAAAAACACCAACAATTGATTTCAGAAAAGTATAATCAAAAACCAAAACCAAGAGTTCAATACTTAAACAAGAGAAGTAAAAAATATCTAAAATTCTAATTCCAAAAATGAGGTTTTTCAAACTATTTATAAAAAATAAAACCTAACAAAAGAAGGACTCTATTAAAGGAACATCTGTCTAAAACGCGTCTGAATCGACGATCCCTACGACGGACCGTCATGGAAACGACGGACTGTCATGGGCTCTGTCATTCCATCCTAGGCATAATTTTCTGCTGCTTTCTTCATCAACTTTCTGTTACCCTCAACAGACAGATATGACGTACTGTTGCAAGCATGACGGTCCATCGAGGGGTTCCATTCTACAACACTTTGAAACTTCTTGAAATTGCATACTGGAACTACTCTCTGACAACCAAGACGAATATACAGGAAGGATCGTCATGGCTATGATGGTCCCTCATGAGCTTCCGTAGTCCCACACATGATCATACTTCCCCAACTTCCATTAGCATCCATTTTCTTCTAACTAAGGTGCCACCTATAGAGCGTCACAGTCACGACGGACCATCGTGGGCTTTGTAGGTGGTCACTTCTTCAATTTCTGCTAATATCCTATGCGTTCTCCTTCGGATAGATTTCCTACAAATAAAGAGAAACCTACATCAAAGAATCAATACAAAAATGTTTTAGACACACACTAAACATAAGGAAAAGACATAGAAAATACCGTGAAACCATGGTACATCAGTAACTCATCCGGTACAGGTGGCGGTCAGCGCCAGAACAGGTTGTATGCTCTTCAGGCTTGCCAGGATCAGAAAGGTTCTCGTGATATCGTCACTGGCACGTTACGTGTCTTTGACCTTGATGTGTATACATTGTTAGATCCAGGGGCTACTCTATATTTTGTGACTCCTCACATAGCAGTCCAATTCAATGTTAGTCTAGAAACTCTCTCAGAACCTTTCTCAGTCTCTACTCCAATTGGTGACCCAATTATACGTAGACTGGTATATAGAAATTGCCTTGTCACAGTCTCTCAGAAAGTCACCTCAGCAAATCTAGTAGAGATAGAAATGGCAGACTTCGATGTCATTCTAGGCATGGATTGGTTACACTCATGTTATGCCTCGGTCGATTGTAAAACTAGGATTGTTCGTTTTCAGTTTCCAGACGAACCAATCTTAGAATGGAAGGGTAGTAGGCTAGCGCCTATGGGTCGATTTAGTTCTTACCTTAAGGCCAAAAAGATGATATCTAAGGGTTATCTCTATCATCTAGTTCAGGTTAAGGATTCTATCCTTGAAACCCCAACTCTTGACATAGCTCCAGTGTTTTGTGAATTTTTAGAAGTGTTTCCAGAAAATCTTCCTGGAGTCCCTCTCAAAAGGGAAATCGACTTTGGAATTGATCTCCTTCCATATACCCATCCTATTTCTATTCATCCTTATAGAATGGCTCAAGAAAAGCTTATGAAATTGAAAGACCAGTTGAAATACCTTCTCGATAAGGGCTTTATCAGACCTAGTATTTCACCATGGGATGCACCAGTGTTGTTCGTAAGTAAGAATGATGGTTCTCTTAGAATGTGCATTAACTATAGACAGTTGAACAAGGTAACAATCAAGAATAAGTATCCCATCGCCAGGATTGATGACTTATTTGACAAACTTTAGGGTGATAGCCATTTCTCAAAGATAGACCTCAGATTGGGTTATCATCAGCTCAGTGTCAGAGATAGTGACATTCTGAAAACAGCCTTCAAAACTCGGTATGGTCATTATGAATTTGTAGTTATGTCGTTTGGACTAACTAATGCTCCTACAACTTTCATGGATTTGATGAACCAAGTTTACAAACAGTACTTGGACTTGTTCGTTATTGTCTTTATCGATGATATCCTCATTTACTCTAGGAGTGAGAAAGAACATGTAAGTCATTTAAGAGTTGTTCTGCAGACTCTCAAGGATGACCGGTGATTCGCTAAGTTTAGCAAATGTGAGTTCTGGTTGCAATCCGTTGCTTTTATTGGTCACATATTATGTAGAGAAGGGATCCGAGTGGATTCACAAAAGATAGAAGAAAGGAAACAATGGCCCAGACCTACCTCTGCTACAGATATCAAAAGTTTCTTTAGGCCTAGCAGGTTATTACAGAAGGTTTGTGGAAGGATTTTCATACATAGCCTCACCATGGACTAGGTTGACTCAGAAGATGGTCAAGTTTTAATGGTCAGATGATTGTGAGAAAAGTTTCGCGAATTTGAAAACTAGATTGACTACAGCTCCTGACTTGACTTTACAAAAGGGTTCAAATGGTTATGTGATCTATTATGATGCATCCAAATTTGGCCTAGGTTGTGTGTTGATGCAGCGAGGTAAGGTGATACCTTATGTCTCTAGGCAACATAAGGTTCATGAGAAGAACTATCCAACTCATGACCTCAAGCTTGCAGCAGTGGTGTTTGCACTAAAAATATGGAGACACTACGTGTATCGTGTCCTGTAGATGTGTTCATCGATCATAAGAGCCTTCAGTATGTGTTTACCCAGAAAGAGTTGAATCTTCGCCAGAGGAGATGTCTTGAGTTCCTTAAGGATTATGATATGAGTGTGCATTATCATCCTGATAAGGAGAATAAAGTAGCCGATGCTCTTGGTAGATTATATATGGATAGTGTAGCCCATGTTGAGGAAGAAAGGAAGGAGTTAGTGAAGGATGTTCACAGGCTTGCTCGCTTGGGAGTTCGCCTTATGAGTATATCAGACAGCGGTCTAACAGTTCAGAATAGGGAAGAATTGTATTTGGTAGTGGAGGTTAAGGAAAAGCAAGACAGTGACCCAATCTTGCTTGAACTTATGGGTGCAGTCCATAATCAGAGAGTGGAGGTTTTCTCCCAAGTTGGAGATGGTGTACTTCGCTACCAGGGTAGATCGTGTGTTCCTTATGTGGGCTAGTTTAGACAACATATTCTTTCAGAAGACCATAACTCTAGGTATTCTATCAATCCAAGTTCCACTAAGATGTACCGCGATCTACGAAAAGCCTATTGGCGGAATGGTATGAAGAGGGATATAGCAGATTTTGTGAGCAAGTTCCCCAATTGCCAGCAAGTAAAGGTAGAACATCAGAAACCCAGAAGTATGACTCAAGAGATCGATATTCCTACTTGAAAGTGGGATGTGATCAATATGGACTTCATCACAGGATTACCGCGTACTCACAGACATAATGACTCCATTTAGGTGATAGTTGATAGGATGACTATGTCTTCTCACTTCTTGGCGGTCAAGACTACATATTCGGAAGCAGACTATGCATGTCTTTACATCAATGAAATTATAAGGTTGCATGGGGGTTCCTTTTTCTATCATCTCAGATAGAGGTCCTTAGTTTACCTCTCATTTCTGGAAGTCATTTCAGAAAGGTCTTGGTACTCAAGTTAACCTTAGTACCGCATTTCATCCAAAGACGGATGGGCCGGTAGAGCGTACCATTCAGACCTTAGAGGATTTGTTGAGAGCTTGTGTGATCGATTTCAAGGGTAGTTGGGATGATCACCTTCTTCTTGTTGAGCTTGCCTACTGAAATAGCTACCAATCCACCATTAAGATGGCCCCTTATGAAGCTTTATATGGGCGTAGATGTATATCTCTTGTTGGTTGGTTTGGAGTAGGTGAAGCAGCTTTGATAGGGCCAGATTCAGTCCTTTATGCTATGGAGAAAGTGCAACTCATTAGAGATAGACTTAAGACAACCCATAGTCATCAGAATCTTATGCATATGTAAGGAGAAGGGAACTAGAGTTCCAAGTTGATGATTGGGTTTATCTGAAAATCTCACCTATGAAAGGGGTGATGAGATTTGGAAAGAAAGGGAAGCTCAGTCCTAGATATGCAGGCCCCTACAAGATCACGAAAAGGGTTGGCAAGGTGGCATATGAGTTAGAGTTGTTAGCAGAATTAGCAGCGGTGCATCCGGTCTTCCACATCTCACTCTTGAAGAAGTGTGTGGGCTGTCCAGACTCTATAATTCCATTATAGAGTGTGGCGGTGAAATATAATCTTTCTTATGAGGATGTATCATTTGAGATTCTTGACCGTCAGGTCAAAAGGTTGAGAAACAAAGAGGTCGCTTCAGTCAAGGTTTTGTGGAGGAGTCAGTCCGTAGAGGGAGCTACTTGGGAAGTAGAAGCAGCGATGAAAGCCAAGTATCCTCACCTCTCTCCTTCCGATTCCACCCCATCTTGAGGTAATAGTTCCTTTTCAGTTTTCCAGTAATTCATGCGTGAATTCAGTCTTATAATTATGTTCCCTCATTTTGTACTTGCATTTTCAGTGTATTTGCATGTTATCGGAACTCAATTAAGTCAGAAACTCAGTTTTTAGTGTTTAGTCATGTGGTTTGCATCTCTCTCCCTTTATTTTATCTAGTGTAGTCTCCATTTGAGGACGAATGTTCCCAAAAGGGAGATAATGTAACACCCCGTAGCCAAGGGGGAGAAACTCCCAAAATTTCAGCTCAGAAAAATTGGTTAAGTGTTGGACGATGGACGGACTTACGGTCCATAGTCCGTGACCATTTATCAAGACTCCCTAGAAAAATTGTTTAATTGTTGGATGACGGAAAGACTTACAGTCCGTAGGTCAAAGTACGGTCCGTAGTTCGTGACCGTCAATCAAGACTCCTTTCACCCACTCTCTGACAAGAGCTACGGAAGACCAGCACGGTCTGTTGGTCATACCTCTTGTCACAAAATTAATTAGTTGTCTCATGACCTACCGACATATAGATAATTAACTTATCTTTACATAGCCACCGACCTTGCTAAAATCAAGCCTCCGAGTAAAAAGTTATCTCGTTTTAGTAAAGGCATGTCGAACAGGCCCAGTCGATTGACCTAATGATAGGGCATCAATCAGACGATGGACCGTCAGTCCTGGCCGTTGTTTTGTCTGACAACAATTTACCCAGGGGTCTAGAAACATAATTAAAACATAATTATGATTAAACCTAAGGTTTCTAGAACATAATTAAACCTAGGGTCTCTAGAAACATAATTAAAACATAATTATGATTAAACTGTCATTTAAACCTAGTTACGTCGTTTTGACCCTAAATAATCAGATTTTAGTCTGTTTAAGCCTAGAAACATAATTAAAACATATCTAAGTCAAATCATTAAATCAAAAGTTAGAAAAATTAGAAGGAAGAAAGGAGAAAAAGCTCAAGATAGTTCAAGAATGCAACAAGCTCCACCAGTTCCAGCCCCGAAACTTAAGTATTTTTTCGTGGATTTCATCACTAGCTATGTGGGATTTCACTAGTGGGTTCCTTTCACCGATTGGGTCCCTGGTTTCAGTCAGATTCTCGATTCCCATATCATGATTAAACCTAGGGTATCTAGAACTTTGATAGAACTTCATGAATTTATTAAATATATGTTCCAAATCATATTATCTTGTTATTACTCAGATTATCGAATGAATTTCAGAGTCCTAGCTTTGTATTTCTTTAGTTCTTGAATAACACATGCAAGGTTAGATATTTCAGACATTCAAATATACATGTCCCAGTTATAATTGTATAATTACCAGATTAATTATTGTATTCTCACTTTGCATGTTCAGTTTCGAGCTATGCAGTATTTACAGAAACTCAGACATAATCAGTTAATTTACAGAATTTATTGGGAGTAGCATAATACCGAGTTGGACTAGGGTTTAGCATACCCAACAATCCCAGAACTACTAGCCAAGTAGGTTGTAAGTCCCCTCTGTGGGCAATCAGTTTAGTGATCACGACAGCATCTCTTTATACATCTGGCAGGGTATATTGGGTCCTCTCGATGGGGCGTATACATCGGACTCCACATTTAGCTCATGTGGTTTTATTATGGGTTATTAGTAGCTCCCAGAGATCAGTTAGACTCTCTGCATTGACCATTTATCAGTATATTCAGTATTTAGTTTCAGCATGTTATAAATTGGTCATTGCATCCAGTTAGCTCAGAATTCAGTTTATCATGTCAGATTATTATACTTGCTTTTATACTTGTTCAATTATGTTTTATTTCAGCTTTACTCTATCCTACATGCTCAGTACCGTTCAACTACTGACGCATATGTGCGCTACATCTTCTTGTGATGTAGGTTCAGGTTCTTAGCATCCAGATTACGCATAGATCGATTTCCAATCTCCAGTTCAACATATTTACTGGTGAGTCCTCATTCTCTTGAGGACAACAGTCATAAGTGTCATTTTAGTTTTTAGTCATTTAGTTTCAGTGTTTGCTAGATTTAGCTGGGGGCTTGTCACAGTATTTATAGTCTAGTTTAAAAGCTTATTTCAAATATAGTTAGATTCAGCTTAGTATTGAATTAATATTCCCTTTGTATTAAACTCATTCTTTTCAAATATCTATGTTATAGAATATGTGTATTCCTCATCTTTTCAGATTTAATTATGATTTAGCTTCCACATCAGTTTACTATCTTTAGTATACTCATGATCATGCCAGCAGGGTTAGCTTGGGATCACTTGTGGTACTATGTTCCGTGTCCGCGTCTCGGGGATAGCTCTGGTCATGACAATTTTAGGGGTGTTACAAGTAACCCAACCAAGGGTTGAGGTAGTGTCTCAAAGGAGTGGTAGTGAAAATAGTAGCTAACTAGAATTTCATTCTATATAGTAATAGCTTAATAAATTCTCGAATAAAACAATGTAAGTGAAAGGCTTGATACCAAAGTGTCAAATCTCGAAGGGGTTTTTTCACAAGAAGGAAAAACGAGAAAAATAAAGGAAAAATAAGTATGGGGGAATGTTCTTTAGTTGTGACTGCAATATATGTTGATATAAACTAATGGGTACATGCTTGTGATTGGAAAATTAGCAGAACAATGGTAACTAGAATAAATTTCCTCTAGGGCAACTTACCCCATATCAAATGGGTTCCTCACAAACACCCATTCATCTAATCTATCCATCCTACGTCTTATCCACACCCTCTCTTTCGATGAAAGGTGCTTGGATATGAATCTAGCGGCTCACCATCTCGGGATGAGCCTCTTACAACCTCACTCCTTAGGATATCAATCTAGATGTCTTGGTTTAGAGACCTCTCTCCCGAGAAACACAGTCACAACCACTAGGTGAAACCACCATTAAAATGCATCTAATCCTATCAGCAAGCAAGACCTGAGAATAATATCAACACATATTTGTAAAATCACACCACAAGAATAGGGTTTTTATTCACACATCAAGAAATAACCAAATACACCTAAAATAATAAAAAAAATTAAATGGCTATAAGAAATTAGACCTTTATATGAGCAAAGGAAGAAGAATGCAGAAGAACCACTTCCAATTTGAGGAAGAAGAACCTCTTTCTTCAAGTCTCCCACAAAACCCTCTCCAAACTTGAGAGAGAAAAAAAAACTAAAGTTCTAAAAGTCAAAAATAGTAATAATGTTCTGACCCCCTAATAAATAACAAATATTTTTGTATTATAGACTTCAAATTAAGTGCTAGAGAATTCGTTTCTGCGAATTTAATAATGAGCACCAAGTGATTTAGCGATTCGCTTTCTAGTTCGCCGCCGTTTGTGCTTTACCTTCATCATCCATGCATGTTGTAACATTTGGTGGAATAACTCTGCTTCGTGGAACTATTTGGCGAAGCGTCGACTTCTCTTTTTCATCGCCTTTTGAATCCACTTCATTCAGGCTTCACTTGATGGAACAAAGGGTGAAAAATCTATATTCACCGAATCGCCATTTGGCAGTTCAAGTCTTATACCTTTGTCCGGGTGTAAGATGCGCTGGAAGGATGAGGTAGATCTTTGTTATCATCACTATAGCTCTTATGTGTTGGTTTTCTTTTAGAGAAACTCTCACAGAAGTTATTGTATTTTTATATACATCAGATTATTGTATTTTTATATACATTTCAAAGTGATGTTGTGTCCTTGTATAAAACACAGAGTTGATATCATATTTTCAAACAACTTTTCATTATATTGCACTTGTTTTAAACTGCTTTATATTGAAATAGGTTCAGATAATTATTTATGAGTTTAAAAGAGCCAATTAAAGTATTACTTTTATAATCTCTTTCAAGCAATTTTTGTTTAGCATTCGAACTAGCTACAATGAATTGGTATATATATGTAATTTCCTAATTGAATTCTTTGAAATATATCAATCCTTGTACGATTCCTAATTTAAAACATTATTACATGATGTTAATGTTACTACTTGTAAATCAAATACACAAATAAAATTATCTTTATAATATTTATTAAGTATTTTTTCATGTAAAAGTATAAATATATAATTGAAATATTAAATTAATTGTTTTGAACTTGCACTCTTTTAATTTTAAATTTTAATATTATATTATACTAGGTAATTTGTCTGCATTTTGCGAGGTCATAAATAATAATTGCATTGAGCATGAAAATTATATTCTTATAATATCCATACATTCAAAATAATAGAAAAATAGGTTCATAAAAAATTATTAGCAATATTCCAACATAAATTTCAATGTTTGTCATTATCACATAACTCGAGAACCTTGAATGAATGAATTTCTCACGAAATAAAAAATCATTGGTTCTTTAATTAACATTAAAAGAAAAATCAAGAAGAATATATATACAAAGACACGTAATAGAAAGAAACATTTAGTTGCATAGATTATACAATTGTGATGTCTTAGGAAAAAAATCATTTTTAAAAAAAAATATTCAAAAAAAATTATGCTTGAACATGAAAGCAAGTATAACTTTTGAACTTGCATATTTCTTCAATTGATAAGTGAGAAATTTCATATCTATGTAAAAATAGATAATATATAAGCTTACATATAGTACTTTTAAGTTATAGAATTTAACATAGAATATCAAAATATGACTTCTTGGAACTGAGTCCAATAATTTTTTTTCTGCACAATGAATATGCATACTATATGTGTATATGTTCAATATAACTGAAGATAATAACTTTGCAGAAACATAAACAACAGAGTTTAAAACATGTACTCAAAAACAAAAATTTATATCATAAGCATAAATTAATGAGTGTAAATAAACATACTAGGATATGTAAAAAATATAATGAAATAGAATGGAAAAATCGAGCCACTTAATGCACAATGTCACTTTAAGAAAACTATTCCGCTCCAATACAAGAGGGTTTAAAAAATTATATCCTCTCATGATGAAACTATTTTATTCACCAACTTATATTGATAAAAAAAAATTGGTGTTAGTAAGTCACTCAACAGAATCAAAGTACGCAAATATTTAATTTTGCGAAACTAGAAGAAGAGATCATAATTTTTGTTATTTTAAATGACAGAAAATCCCACTATTTATAGGCAACAAAGGGTAGTGTGAACAAATCTTTATTGTGTCTTATCAACAAGGTTACAAAAATTTGGAAAAGTTACAACCCTTTATGAAGTTCACAACCTTTCATAAAAGTCACAACTTTTCATAAAGTCGAAACTCTTCATTAAAGTTGTAAACGTTCGTAAAAGTCACAACTTTTGATAAAAGTCGCAACTCTTCAGTAAAGTGACATCTTTTCATAAAAGTTACAACTTTTGATAAAAGTCACTACTCTTCATTAAACTCGCAATTTTTCATACAAGTCACATCTTTTCATAAAAAAAAAAAAAAGAAGGCTAGTTTTGGAAATAAATAAATTTAAAAGGAAATTTTTGTTTGTGGTGACACTACGTAGGCGGACATATGGTTCTCTTTTGTATACATATATGATTTTTTAATAAATTTTTATTGGCCCACGGACCGGCGCTACCAATATTTCTCAAGCCCCTCAAATTAATATACTTATTCATGATGGGCTAAATTTTTTTTTCTTAAATAGGCTTCAAAAATCTTAGTCCAACCCCTATCGGGTTAGGCCAGGTCGGGCAAACGGGCGTAGCACATATTGACGGCTCTAATAATTAGCAAGAACTCCAGTGTTAAATCTCGTTTTATAGATTTTGTAAAACTATATTTTATTAACTTGGTATATATTGACTGTTCTTTTTAAATAACTCGTACAGATTTGGATAAAACAAACTGAGAGCAATCGTTCTATTGTTGACAGAGATTGTGTGATGTTATATGGATCTAGTATATATCTAGAAAATCAAATTAGCTACAGTTTCATGGAAACCTAAAATGATGTATTCCGTAAAAGGGGACCCAACCCTAGTTCTTTAATCGTAATAGTTTTACAATTAATTCAACTAGCAATTTGATTTGTTAATTAACACACAATTTCTCTATCGTTAGGGGATAGAATTAGACTTTTAGTCAAGTAATAATCCGATCGGTAGTTTTTCTTGATTTTTCTCTATTGAATTTCGTCCCAATCTTATTGAATTATTGTATTTTCATTCAAACGTATATTACATCATCTCTTAGTTATAATATTAAGCATATCATGGGGTTATACTATTGATAATAAGGAGGGAATGCACATTTGCTTGAAATAATTTCCAAAATAATTGTCTTGTGCCTTTGAACCCACAAAATAAATTCATTCATTTCATGTTACATAGACTTGAGCAATCACCATATAACTCTCCAACAATCAAATTCAACTAAACTTTTGATTTAAATTTTTATATATTTTATTCAAAAGTCCATATGAACGTTTAAAGTAATAGCAAGTAAGAGAATTCATCGATGTAAATCAACACAATTCTCTTTGCAACAAAAAGAGCAAAAACAATTTTCACCAATGCAACTTCCTCCAAGAAGTGGCCCTTTGATAGCACCTGGTGGCTTTTGTCCAAATTGTTGCTTGCATTGGGTATCGCACTTATTTGAGTCACAAGGTTGGGGGACATCAAAGGGAAATAGACATACTTTAGCTCCTTTTGTTGTAGTAACTACATTTGTTTTGGACACAAAAAAAGAGAGAATAAGATTTAAAAACAATTAATTGTTTAATGAATATGATGTTAGTACATCAAGTTGAGGCATGCAATAGAAGACATTTGGAAGAGAAAAACAAAGATAAAACACTTGTAAAGTCAAAAAAAAATTATAGGTATAATTAATTTAATTTTTTCTATTATTTTTTTTTCAAAATTAAGACATTTTAAGATAAATGAAAACAACATGATTCACCTTAAGATAAAGTAAGGTTGATTCTTATAAGTTCAAATTGGTGGAAGTGTTTCATTTCAAGAAGTAAAATAAATTGTAAAAAAATAACACATGTTCAAAAGAATATCTTGAAGTACTATTTCTTAAGCATCCTATCTCTTTGAATTCAGGTGTTCAACTTTTGTATTGATATGTTGTTTTGTTTATACAAGTAGTCTTACAAAAAAAATACTATTTAACTTTATATTTTATACATAAGATGATTCATGGATTTCATGTCTTTATCATTTGCCTAAATTTCAATAATCAATAGCAAATATTCAAGTCCTCACTAAACAAAAGATTCTAAATCAAATTATAATCATATATACATACTACTACGTTGGAAATATTATATGCAATAGATTCACTAATTTTCCTGAACGCTTTATTAATTAAATAAAATATAACTTACCAAGAATAATGAAGAGGAAAAAAGCAATGACAACTACATTGGAGAAGTTCTTCATGATTCCTAATCAGTATCTCAAGAAGTTTACTTATCAAATTGTATCAAAATGATCACCAAAAATTGATGAAGGTGTTGTGGACTTTATAGGAACGAATGAGCACTAGAAGAAAATGGTCAAGAATTAGTTTTCAATTTTTCGTAACGTTTTTTAAAAGGGATTACAATACTAGTCAAAATTATCCATATCATTAATAATTAAGTAAAAAATTGTTATCATCATTTCCCAGAAAGAATGACATTGATTGTCAAAATTATCCTTTATCATAGTTTGGTTTAAAATTATAATTATCATTTTTCAAAAAGAATGACAGTATTCTTAATCAAAATTATAGTTATTATTAATAGTTTGGTATACAATTATTATTATCCTTTACGTAAAAGAATGACATTCAAACAAGGTTATCCTTATTATATATGAATGGCTTAATAATAAGGCAAATTTTTCAAAATGTCATTATTTTGATATTTAATAGGATCCATTAGCAACACTTTCAATATTTAGTAAAAATATCAAAAAAAATAGTTTATTATATATCTTATTAATATTTTTATAATTTATTTTAGAGTAAAGAATACAACATTTATATATTAAATTGGAGAAATTCAAGGGAGAAAAATATTTTTAAAAAAAATAAACGCTTAGAAGTCTCATCAGTTACAAATAACAAAAAGATTAAGGAAAATTGCTCATCATCGTTGTTGAAGTCTCACTTAAAAAACTTCAATTGAAAATCAAGTTTGGAAAAAGAAAGTCAATAAAATTGGCGGAATATACATTAAATCAGGTATTGATTAATTGCTTCGTCCTAATCTGTTTGTAATTGATTATAATTTGATATATTTTTTTAAGATAATTTTAATCGTATATATTTTTGTTTTAAATTATATATATTATGAACAAGGTATTGAATCATTACTTTTGCTCGATTAGTTGAGTTTATTTGCTAGTCGAATACGAAAATAATGAGTGGTTGTAAAACAACACTCTTTTTATTGGTTTTTTGATGTAATTTTTGTGAGAAAAATGTATTCCTAACGGAATACAAATTATAGGATGTACAATTTTCGACCACAAATTGTACGGTATATATGAGAAAAATGTAGTTTAGTTCTTGAAAAATACAATTTAGTAGGACACATAATATGATGGGAATAAATCCGTAACAGAAATAATATTTGCGGTAATAAAGGCAACAAATGCGGAACACAAGAATGCGGTTAATCAACGAGAATAAAAGAATAATGACACCAAGATTTTACGTGGAAACCCTTCTAAATAAAGGAAAAACCACGACCCGAGAGGAGCAACGAATATCACTATAGTAAGGATTTTACACTTGTATGTCTGAGTAAAACTCCAAAGACCACTAACATTCAAAAGAAATAACACTCTTTTGATTTTCCACCTCACTACAATATCGCTCACACTCTCTATTTTTCCTCACATTATTTTCCTCTGTGATGCCTCACTCTTCTTTCTCTCCTTTGTAATTCTTTTTTGGTGTACTTAGAATGAAGAATTGTCCTCCCTTTTATAGAGAACAAATACACTACCCTCCAAATATGCTATAGAAGAAAAAATAACTTTTCCTTCTTCATAGCTCACCTACTCTACCAAACTTTGAAATTGGCATAAAACTTGTTTTTCTTCTTTGTAGCTTACCAACTCCACCAACTTTGAAATTGGCACAAAACAAGTTTTTCTTCTTTATAGATTACCAACTCTACCAAACTTGAAATTGGCACAAAGTTATTCAAAGTTTGGTACATGGGGATGGACCTCACAATCTCCCTTCCAGACCCATGCACCTGAAGGAGGTAGCTCCAGGTTTCTAGCTTGAGTACATGCCGACAAGTTCTTTGCATAGCTCAAACTTGTCTTTTGATACCACCTTGGTCAGCATATCTGAAGGGTTTTCAGGGGTAGAGATCTTCATGACCTGCATAGATCCGTCCTCTATCTTTTCACGAATCCAGTGATATCTCACGTCGATATGCTTCGTCCTTGCATGATACATGGTGTTCTTGCTCAAGTCTATTGCACTCTGACTGTCACAATAGACGACATACTCCTTCTGATGCAATCCAAGTTCTTGAAGAAATCGTTTCAGCCATACCATCTCTTTGCCAGCTTCAGTAGCAGCAATATATTCTGCCTCAGTTGTAGAGAGTGCGACACACTTCTGCAATTTTGATTGCCATGATATAGCTCCCCCTGAAAATGTAAAAAAAATATCCAGTAGTGGATTTTCTATTATCGAGGTCACCTGCCATATCAGCATCAGTATAGCCCTTCAAGATTGGATCAGATCCTTTAAAACAAACACAGCAATCTTTTGTGGTACCTCTTAGGTACCTGAGTATCCACTTAACTGCCTCCCAGTGTTCTTTTCCAGGATTTTCAAGGAATCTGCTAACAACACCAACTGCATGAGCAATATCAGGTCTTGTACACACCATAGCATACATCAAACTCCCCACTGCTGAAGAATAAGGAACTTTAGCCATTCCCCCTTTCTCCTCTTTTGTTGTAGGACACATCTGTTTGCTCAACTTCAGATGACTCGCAAGAGGCGTGCTAACAGGTTTAGCACTCTTCATGTTGAAGCGTTCTAGTACACGTTCAATGTACTTCTCTTGAGATAGCCACAACTTTCTTTTTGTTCGTTCTCGAACAATCTTCATCCCTAGAATTTGTTGTGCTGGGCCCAAGTCTTTCATGTCAAATGACTTGGACAAATCTTTCTTCAACTTTGCAATCAGCTCTTTGTCTTGTCCTACAATTAACATGTCATCCACATATAACAACAAAATAATAAAATTGTTGTCAGAAAATCTTTTGAAGTATACACATGGATCAGAATAGGTCTTTGTGTACGTTTGACTTTTCATGAAAGAGTCAAACTTTTTGTACCATTGCCTTGGGGCTGTTTCAACCCATAAAGACTCTTATTCAATTTGCACACCATGTGTTTCTTTCCAGATACTTCAAATCCCTCTGGTTGCTCCATATAAATCTCTTCTTCCAAATCTCCGTGAAGGAATGCAGTTTTCACGTCCAATTGCTCCACTTCAAGATCTAGACTAGCTGCTATGCTCAAAATAGTTCGAATAGAAGTCATTTTGACAACAGGTGAAAAAATTTCATCAAAATCAATACCTTTCTTTTGTTCGAAGCCTTTTACAACCAATCGAGCTTTGTACCTCACCAACTTGCCATTTCCATCTTTCTTGAGTTTAAAGACCCACTTGCACTTAAGTGGTCTTTTTCCTTTTGGAAGTTCAACTAGCTGGTATGTGCCATTTTTCTGTAGAGATCCCATCTCTTCGGTGCATGGCTTTCATCCATTGGCTCTTTTCTGGATGAGACAACACCTCCTTAAGATTTTCTGGCTCACCTTCATCATTGATAAGGACATACTCTGAGGAAGGGTATTTGGTTGATTCTACCCTTTGTCTTTCTGATCTCCTCAGAGGTTGAGATTGTTCTTCTTCTTCTGGGTACTCCATTTGCTCGGTATTATCACCAAGTGCTCCCCCTGCTCAACAATCTCATCGGGTTGCTCTTCATGCTCAGCAACTTCATCAATCGTACTTTCTGCACTTATGGGATGGTTAGAAGGAGAAGGAATGGTAACAAGATTAGGGACTATACCATTCTTTTTCTTGGCCTTCTCGGATAGATTATCAGCAGTTCCAACTTCACTTTCTCGAAAGATTACATCTCTACTTCTGATGACCTTCTTCTTCACAAGATCCCATAGTCTGTACCCGAACTCTTCATCTCCATATCCGATGAATATGCAAGGAACTGATTTATCATCTAGCTTGGTTCTTTGCTCCTTCGGTACATGTGCAAAAGCTTTGCAACCGAACACCTTTAGGTGCGAGTAAGACATCTCTTGTTGGTCCAAACTCTCTCCGGAATGTCAAACTCCAACGGAACTGATGGACTACGATTGATAAGATAACACGCTGTCCGAACTGCTTCACCCCAGAATGTCTTGGGTAATTTAGCCATTCTGAGCATGCTTCTCACCTTCTCAACGATGGTGCGATTCATTCTCTCAGCTACACCATTGTGTTGTGGGGTTCCAGGAACTGTCTTTTCATGTCTGATTCCATGGTTTGAACAGTACTCTTCAAATTCTCTTGAAGTGTAACTCACCTCCTTGTCGGTTCGGAGACGTTTTAGCTTTCGACCTCTCTCTCTTTCTATCAGAGCATGAAACTTTTGAAATACTTGAAACACCTGATCTTTGGTTCTCAAGATATAAACCCACAATTTTCGAGAAGCGTCATCAATAAGGTAACAAAGTAGTTATTACCTCCTATCGATTCTATCTCCATTGGACCACAAACATCAGAATATACCAAATCAAGTATATTCGACTTTCTTTCAGATGATGTCTTAAATGAGACTCTATGTTGTTTACCAAATAAGCAGTAGTTACAGGGTTTTATCGTTGTACCTTTGGGAAAAGAGATGAGTGACTTTTGGAAAGAATTTGCAATCCTTTCTCGCTCATATGACCCATTCTTTTATGCCATAAATCTGCAGAATTTTCTTCGTGAGCGCGCATTTAATTCACCTTGGCATATTTCTGCATTTGTCCTGTATAACGTACCACGAGCAACTCCTTTTGCAATCACCAATGCCCCTTTGGTGAGTCTCCATTTTTATCTGCAAAGTAGTTCTCATATCCATCTTGGTCCAAAGCAATTCCCGAGATCAAGTTCATCCGCAAATCAGGTACGTGGCGCACATCTTTCAACACTAATGTGCATCCAACATTTGTTTTTAAGCAAATGTCTCCGATCCCCGCAATCTTTGAGTAACTTGTGTTACCCATTTTCACATTGCCATAATCACCGGCTACATATCTGCAAAAAAGATCTCTTACCGGTGTGGCATGATAAGAGGCTGCTGTGTCAACCACCCATTCCGACTCTATACCTGCCAAGTGCATGCATTCTTCTTCCTCATTTATAAGGAGAACAACATCGTCATTATTTTGCACCATGGCAGCTGTGTTGTCATCATTCTTTTGGCCGCTGCTTTCCCCTTTGCCCTTTTTAGATTTGGACAATCTCTTTTGAAGTGTCCTGTTTGATCGCAATTGTAGCAATTTCTGGCCTTTGATTTTGATCGGACTTTGGACTTTCCACGAGCTCCGGATCTACCATAGTTACTTGAGCTCCTTTGGTAACTTCTTCCTCTACTTTCCGTGATGAGAGCTTGTCCGTGATTTTCAGGCCTTTTTCTCATCTCTCATTAAGCAAAAGGGCTGATGTGACATCCTTCAACTCAATAGAGTCCTTACCATGTAAAATGGTTGTTGATAAAGTATCGTAGGAAGATGGCAACGAGTTTAGGAGCACTATGGCTTTATCTTCATCCTCGATCTTTACTCCGAGGTTTGCCAGCTGCGTGATTAGTCCATTAAGTACATTTAAATGAGACAAAAAATTGTACCTTCATCCATATGTAGTGCATATAACTGTTTCTTTAGGTACAATTTATTTGTCAGCGTTTTTGGACATGTATAGATTTTCTAACTTTGTCCAATGCCACATGCACTCTCTTCATCGACGATGTTATTAACTACATCATCTGTTAAGTGCAATCTGATTGCACTAGCAGCCTTTTCATCCAATTCTTCCCAATCCTCAAGTTTCATGGATTCGGGCTTTTTGGATTTGCCGCCTAGTGCCTTATGCAAACCCTGTTGGATGAGCAAGTCTTTCATCCTTCTCTGCCACATTGAGAAACCGCTATCACCGTTGAATTTTGCTACCTCGTACTTTACTCCAGACATTTTTTTTTATTGAGTATAGTACAACGAGCTGCAAAAAATATTTCTGTAAATGAGCAGAACCTGTGCTCTGATACCAATTGTTGGGTGGTCTTGGGCCTTCTCAACCCAAAAGCTAGCTCAAAGGTTGAGGCTTTCCCTCACACTTATAAATTGACCACCAGCCCCTTCCACATCCGATGTGGGATAACCCAACAATCTGGATATATAATATTATTATGCTATAATATTGATATTGTTCGTGCATATATTTGAAAATGAAAAATACGGTTAAGTTTAAAATATGGTACAAGTACTATGCTTTCTGAAAATGAAGAACGGTCAGTATGTATTACGGTATGTCGTTGCTTCCTTGAAAGTGTTGTTATTTGTATCAATTAATCTATGTTCCTGTAAAATTGGTATGATTTAACTTGATTTTGTCTTTGTTTAACAGATAGTGGCAGCAAGTAATTATTTGTATAGTGTTCATCATGAAGGGACAACATTTATTGTTTGCTTTGAAAGGAAAATTTACACATGCAGGAGATTTCAAATGGAGAAATATCATCTTCGTACGCCTTGGCTGTTTTAAAGAAGAGACTTCTTGATCTTAAATCGTATTATTTTGACCTTTATAAATTAAATACATTATTTGTTTCTTATAACAATTCAATAAATTCATAACCTAATCAAATTGATTAAATGTACCTACATAGAGAATGAGTAGTGAGTCCACCAAAGTTGAAAAAACTAGCTGTTTGAATTTGATAATGAATACATCATCCCACTTAAAATTTGAATATGTAATGAAACATAATGCTGAACTTATGTACTTAATACAATGCTGAAACTATACATTAAACTTTAGAATACAATAACTAAACATTAACTAAACAACCACTGACGCATGTTTACATAATACAGCACGCATAACAAATTCAAATACAATAAATGAGAAATAACACACTTGAGAATATAGAATACATCAAACCACTAAATCTCATTAGTAAATTCAAAAGTGCAAATACACTAAAAGATTAAGAATACAATACCAAACAACCACTCAGATTATAAACAAAATATGAAATACAATTGTCACACCCCGTAACTAAAACAGATCAAAAATCAGTTTTTCAGAAAAAAATATGCAGGTGAAACTGACGTGATCATCGACGGACCGTAGTCTGACCCATGGTCCGTCCTGCACAACCGTCGATGGGATCGGAAACTCCCCAAAAATCTCAGTCGGAAAAAATTGGCTAAGTCTTGATCGACGGACGGACCTACGGTCCGTAGTCCGTAACCGTCGATCAAGACCACCACTCACCCACTCTCTGACAAGAGCTACAGATGACTAGCACGGTTCGTAGGTGGACGACCGTAGGTCTGACTGTAGGTGGGAATTAGTAGACAGTTAAGGGGAAAATGCAGTGGGTCAACTTCAAATGGTCATAACTCTTGGCAAAAAATGAATTAGGTGTCCCAAAGCCTACCCACAGATAGATAATTGAATTAGCTTTTCATAGCCATCAACCTTCCTAAAATTAGACCTCCGAGTTAAAAGTTATGCCTATTTTGGTAAAGGTCTGTCGAACAGGCCCAACCGACGGGGCGTCGGTCAATCGACGGAACGTCAGTCCTGGCCGTCGATTGGTCCGATAGCAACTTATCCAGGGGTTTTTGATCTTTTCCCACTTTGTTTAAACCTTAATATACTTCATTTTGACCCTAAAACATCATATTTTAGTTAGTTTAAGCCTAGAAACATAACTAAAACATATCTAAGTCAAATAATTAAATCAAAACTGAGAAAACTAGAAGCAAGAAAGGAGAAAGAACTCAAGAACCCTACTTCAAGAATGAAGCAAGTTTCCAGCAGTTCCATCCACAAAATCTAAGTGTTTCTCCATGAATTTCATCACCAGGTATGTGGAATTTCACTAGTGGGTTCCTTTCACCCATTGGGTCCCTAGTTTTCAGTAAGATTCTTGATTCCCATATCATGATTAGACCTAGGGTTTCTAGAACCTCAACAGAACTTCATGAACTTATTAGTTATATGTTCCAAATCAGGTTATCAAGTTATTATTCAGTTTATTGCATGAATTTCAGAACCCTAGCTATGTATTTCTTTAGTTCTTCAATTACACATGCTAGGTCAGATATTTCAGTTACTTTAGATATACATGCCTCAGTTATAAATGCATAATTACAAGATTAATTGTTGTATTCTCAGTTTGAAAGTTCAGTTTTGAGCCATCCAGTATTTACAGAAACTCAGATATAATTAGTTAACTATATAGATTCATTGGGAGTAGCATAATACCGAGTTGGATTAGGGCTTAGCATACCCAATAGTCCTAAAACTACTAACCAAGTAGGTTGTAAGTCCCCTCTGTTATAAATCAATTTAGTGATTACGCCAGCATATTTTTATACCTTTGGCAGGGTATATCGATCCTCTCGATGGGGAGTATACATCGGACTCCATATTTAGCTCATCTGGTTTTATTATCGGTTATTAGTAGCTCCCACAGTTCAGTCAGACTCTCTACATTGACCATTTATCAGTATATTCAATATTTAGTTTCAGCATGTTATCAATTGGTCACTGCATCCAATTAGCTCAGAAATCAGCATATCATGTTCAGATTATTATACTTGCTTTTGTGCTTGTTCCAGTTATGCTTTATTTCAGCTTTACTCTATCCTACATGTTCAGTACCTTTAAAGTACTGACGCATACATGCACTACATCTTCTCGTGATGTAGGTTCAGGTTCTCAGCATCCAGATCACGCATAGATCAATTTCCGATCTTCAGTTCTGCAGATTCAGTGGGAGTCCTCATTTTCCGAGGACGATAGTCATGAGTTTCTTTTAAATATTTAGTCTTCTTAGTTTCAGATTTTGCTAGATTTAGCTGGAGCTTGTCCCAGTATTTCTAGTCCAGTTTTGAGGCTTATTTCAGTCATAGTTTGATTCAGCTTGGTATTGAGTTAATTTTTCCTTCGTGTTAAATTCATTGTTTTAAAATATCTCAGTTACAGAGTGTGGGTATTCCCCATCTTTTCAGATTTAATTATGATTTAGCTTCCGCACCAGTTTATTATCTTTAGTATGCTTATGATCATGCCAGCAGAGTTAGCTTGTAATCACTTGTGGTTCTAGTTCCGTATCCGTGTCTGGGGGATAACTCGGGACGTGACAACAAAATAATATACTAATGTAGTATACAAAAAGAACAAGACAACTAAGAAAAAGAGTAACAAATACGTAATTAAAAAATTATAAAATATACGGAAAAGGGCCTAAAATACCCTCGAAGTATTGAAAATGGTACACAATTACCCTCCATCCACCTATTGGCCCCCAAATACCCTTCACATCCACCTTTGGGTCCAAATTTACCCCTTCATTAACGGACCAAAATTAAAAATACGGAAAAGGGCCTAAAATACCCTCGAAGTATTGAAAATGGTACACAATTACCCTCCATCCACCTATTGGCCCCCAAATACCCTTCAAATCACCTTTGGGTCCAAATTTACCTCTTCATAAACGGACCAAAATTAAAAATAATTGAATAATATTTTTTAATTACGTGACACTCAATCATTGGTTGTAATTTAATATTTAAAATAATTTTAAACCCACCCATTTTAACTAAACCCGGCCCACTTGACCCAATTTAAAATAATAACCCATCTAATTAAAATATCCTAAAACCTTATTCCTCCCATTTTCACAAGTTCCATGAAGAAGAAGAAGAAGAAGAAGAAGACAACGGAGTCACCCACACCTCCACCTACTACCCAACCACCCCTCATCACCCCTTCGACCGTCACCCACAATACACCCGCAACCACCATCCACACCCACAACCAACCCGAACCACCCCATACCCACAACATCTCCAGCCCGATCCATTTTGAGTCCTTCCCGGCCACCCCCGAATCACCACCGCCCGTGCCACCCTCTAATACTCATCCTATGTTAACCCGTGGCAAAGCCGGTATCTTTAAACCCAAAACCTTTCAGGCTACCATACTATAAAATACACCCCTTCCCGATAGTGTACCAACAACCTACTCTGTTGCCTCAAAAAATGCTTATTGGCATCATGTTATGGATGACGAGTTTAAGGCTTTGACTGATCAGAAAACTTGGGTTCTTGTACCTAAGCCCCATGGGCGGCACCCAGTGGGTTGTAAATGGGTGTACAAAATTAAACACAATGCGGATGGCAGTATTTCCAGGTACAAGGCTCGTTTGGTTGCTAAAGGCTACAATCAAGAGTATGGGCTTGATTACTCCGAAACATTCAGTCCTGTTATTCGGCAGGAAACCATTCGCCTGGTACTGTCACTCCCCGTGCGCAACAATTGGCTCATCAATCAGTTGGATATTTCCAATGCTTTTCTTCATGGTATGCTTGATGAAACTATCTACATGACGCAATTACCGGGCTATGTTGATCCCCGCTTCCCTCAACATGTTTGCAAACTCCAGAAGTCTCTGTATGGGCTCAAGTAATCCCCCCGTGCTTGGTACACACGTCTGAAAACGTTCCTCCAGGGACTCGGCTTCACGTGTTGCGTACACGACACGAGTCTGTTTACTCGACATTCCGCACACGGTACAGTCATTCTTCTTGTCTATGTAGATGATATCATTATTACAGGCTCTACTGCAGCTCTCATTCAGGATGTCACTCGAGCTATGCATACTACCTTCAAAATGAAGGACCTTGGCCCGTTACATTATTTTCTGGGAATGGATGTTTCTCGGACAGGCAGCGGCTTGTTTCTTCATCAGTCAAAATATGCTCGAGATCTATTGCAGAATGCTGGACTGGAAAAATGCACCAGTCAACCAACACCGATGACAGTCTCTTCGTCTACGAATGGAGCCGACACCCCCTTTGCCGATATCACCCACTTCCGCAGCCTCATTTGGGCTCTACAGTATCTGGACATTACCCGTCCTGACATCCAGTTTGTTGTCAACCGAGTTGCTCAGCGCATGCATCAACCAAGTGAACATGATTACCATTGTCTAAAACGCATTCTCAGGTACATTTTTGGCACTCTTGGTCGTGGTTTACTCATTCGACCCGGGGACTTGGAGCTTTGGGGTTTCTCAGATTCAGATTGGGCGAATGATAAAAATGACAGAAAATCTACATCGGGGTTTCTCATTTTTTTTGGGGCCGAACCTGATCTCCTGGTGTACAAAAAAACAACCCAAGGTCTCTCGGTCCTCGACTGAAGCTGAATACCGCGCCCTTGCTCTTCTTGCTGCTTACACCATGTGGGTCACATATATTCTTCGCGAACTCCGCGCCACTCACACTGTTCCTGCTCTCTATTGTGACAACAAATCAACCATCTGTGTGACCAGGAATTCCGTCCTATACATCAGAATGAAGCATGTTGATACCGATTGTCTCTTTGTTCGCGATGAAGTTCAGGCCGGCACCATGACTGTGTAGTATGTACCCACTGAAGAACGACCGGCTGATATTCTCACCAAGCCTCTCCCGAGCCGACAACACGATTACCTCAGTTCAAGCTTCCGTTCACTTCCGCTCAGCTCAGCTTGAGGGGGAATAATAACAGATAGTATTAAATAATAGTATTAAATAATATTAGTATTTACTGTGTACTAATCCTAGTCCTATTAGGATTAGTACTCCTTAATCCTAGTCCTATTAGGATTAGTACTCCTTCCTATATCTCCTATATATATCTCCCATGTATTTCCTTATTAAGTTAACACTTCAATACAATCAATATTCCTTCAGATATATCAAAAAGTTTGACAAAATGTAGTAACTTTCGTGTTCAGTTAAACTACATCTTATAGTTTAACAAGATGAGAAGATACAAAATTATTAAAATCTCAATAATACAAGACATAAGCATCATACTGAACATTAGCATTTCCAGTTTTGAAATCCCATGAATGAGTACTAGCTTCAACATATCCTTTAGCAAATCGGAAAGCCCACTCCCTCCGATCACCTCCATCTCTCCCACCTTCTCGAACATCGAATTCCAATCAAATATAGTAAAAATACTTCCATTATATTTCCCTTCAATAAAAACAAAATTCAATCATCATTAATCCAACATCATTATGTGAAGCAGCATCACTAAACTCTTGTGGGCTTCCAACAATCTTGGAACTTAGTTTTGGTCCTAAGGTTAAGGCATTATCTATCATATTCATTTTTCCAAAACCTTGTTGTTAAAGTAAAAGTTTCATATTGGTGGTTTATGAAATAGATGAACTCCTTATAAAGCTTGGACAATCCTCCTTCCTAAGAGTTAGCTTTTGGGGGTATGAGTTGGATCTAAGACCTTACTTAAGATGGTATTGAAGCAAGACCCATCTCACCCAATATTAGGGCTCAAAAGATAAAAAATTATCCTAAAACGCACATGCACTAGATGCTAAGCACTGAGCGTGAGGTGAATTATAAATTGTCCATTGTCCACGCACCAAATGCTACACGCTGGACGTGAGGTGGTGTATTAAAGCAAAGAGTCTCACATTTATGGTTAATGAGATGAGTAGACTCCTTATAAAACTTGCGCAATCCTCCTTCCTTAGAGTTAGTTTTTGGGATGTGAGTTAGGCGTAATACCTAATTTAACAATTGTTGTGTATTTAGGTGATGGAATAATCATCATTGATGTTCGTTTTGGACCAGTTACAATATCATGCCAATAAAATAAAAAATGATCGATTTTTCATTTTTTTTAACCTTGTGGTTTTTTTTTTATGGATTTTCCAAAATATAACTATGGCCGGGCAGGTCACCAGAGAAAGTAAGATCGAAATAATGAAGATTTGGAGTATTAGTTTGGCCATGGAATGGAGATAATTTCTTTGAGTCACTTTGGTGGAGAATGGAATGTTATGGTGTGTGGATACTTATTTTTATACGTAAGTTAGAGGCCAAAATTTTTCATATTTTAACTACCCACTTGTAAAATTATAAAATTTTGGAAAATGACACTTTATTATTTTACACCGTTAAAGTTAGCACTATGGAAGAAATATATTCTTCAATTTTATGATTTACATTACACCACATATTTTATTTATAAAGTAGTGTATATTCTACTATTCTGCTATAGTAGAAGAATGAGACTTAAAAGTGATCAACGTGTATGCTTTAAGGGAAATATATTCCAATTCAAGGATAATCCAGACTTTTCAAGCTAGATAAAATTTCAACGTGCCATTTGTTGTAAAATTAAGGAGCTACCGCATCAATGTACGTATATGTGGCCTCTATTCAGGAACTCTCTGTCATTATTTCTGTTTTTCTACTTTGACTTCCTTTCATATCTATAATTGATCTCTTGTTCTCAATTAGGTTATAGATTTTGCTTTTATTTTGTTTGATTTTTGTTTCATCCCCTTTAATTTTTCTATTTCTGCCTCTTCTTCCATGACCATAGCCATGCCGTTTCTTTTTTCTTAATGTATCTTCTTATGTGTGCTTTATAGTTCCTTATTCTCCGCTCTATAAATATATACTTTCTTCGTTTAAAAAAAAGGGTCTGATATATTTTTCAACTTTGTCATTTAGAATTGATATACATCTTGTTATGAAAGCGGCTCATAACTTATAAACAAATGGCTCGCATATACCTCTTTTTCTCTAACGAAAAATGAAAAAAAAAATAATTTTAATATAATTTTTTATTATTTTGTTCTAAAAAATAAAATTCCATATGAGTAAATTTAATCCTCGTCAAACATATTTCTTTTTGACTTATTTTATTCCAATAACTAATTTAGAATTATTATTTTGATAGTCAAATTTATTTATGTTTCACTAATATTTTTGTAAAACTTATTGTAGATGACCAAATATTTTTTTTCGCATACAAACATCAAATTATAATATAGACAAAAGAATATTTTATTTTTTTTCTTTAAACTAAGGAACGAAAGAAAAAAATAAAATAAGAATACGAAACTCAAATAATATAATTATACTAAAAAAGTCAAAATATTATTTATATATGAAAAAAATTAAAATATACCTTAAACTTTGGTGGAGGAATCATATATACCTCTAAATACTTTTGTTAAAAAGTAAAAATAAAAAATATAAATTTAAAACTAATTTTTTAACTTTCGTAAAATGAAGGGTATATGTGAGCTCATTTTTTAACGGCAGAGGTATATGTGAGTCGTTTGTATAACAATAAGGGCATATATGAGCCACTATCATAACGAAGGGTATATCAGCTACAAATGACAAAGTTGAGGGGTATATCAGATAATTTTCCCTTAAAAAAATGACCATATTTTCTTTTTAGTTTGTTTGAAAAAGAATGACCCCTTTCCTTTTTTGGCAACACTCTAACTTTTCTTATTCCACGTGACATGTAATTCCACAAGATTAAAGGACATTTGATATATTTGACATAATTTTAATTTAGAACTACTATATTCAAAAAAATTCTTTCTTTTCTTAAACTTTAATCTAAAAGTCAAACTAGGTCATCCATTTTGAAACGGAGGGTATATCAAAGTTCTCACTAGCTTTAGCACCAACTATTCTAACGTGGACTGTCAATTAGAATATGAATTTGTGGATCGATTAACTTACTTAAAAAGATCACTTAGAAAGTCACTCAACTTAAGCTTGTTTACTTAGAAAGTCACAAAATTTTACAACTCAAAAATCACTTAGCTATTGATATTTCATTCAGAAAGTCACTCAACTATTAATATTTCATTTATTTAGTCACTCAACCAACTTTAAAAACGAATTCATTAAATTTCATTAAAATAAAATATCTATCTTAATTATCATATCGACCAACTTTAACTATTTAATTATATTTTTCCTCCGGAAACCGTACCGTTGTGACTGAAAAAAAAATTCGTTTCTATAACAGCAATTGTCTAACTGCAACTAATGCTGAAAGAATGATTTTTATATTTATTTTTTTAAAAAAAGGGTTGGAATCAAGAAGTTAAGAACCCAAAAAAAAATGTAGCAATCTTATTAATTTTTAATAAAAATAGTTCAAAAACATATATATTTAAAATAATTTAATAAAATAATTAAGAGCATCTTATTAATTTTTAAAATAAGTTTAAAACAAAATTGTATTTTAACAAAATTTAATTAAAAAAATATTCAAATTAGTCAAGTGACTTTCTACGTAAAATATCATAGTTGAGTTACTTTCTTAATAAAATACTTATAATTAAGTGACTTTTGAGTTATAAAATAAAGTTAAGTGACTTTTCAAGTAAACTACTCTAAATTTTGAGTGACTTTCTAAGAGAACTATAATGAAAATTGAGTGACCAATATAGATATTAACTTACTTAAAAAGATTTTTTCTTATATCACCCTTTTGTTTTACGAAAGAGATCTTCATAGACATTTTGATTTTTAAAAGAAACAATGTAATAGATGAGTGAGTTTATTCCAATTAAGAAGAAGTGTGGGTCAACTTGAATGACCATTTAGGTAATTAATTCTGCAATAACTGGTATTCTAATTAAAAATAGAAGTATAAACTATTATTGTGATCAAAATGTTAGTGATTCTATTCTTATTTCGTCTGCTATTTGAGCCATTTGTTGTTTGTTGTGAATTATTTTTTAAATTCATTCTTTCTAAAAAATCAAGTCGATTAAATACGAGTCGACCAAATAGAGAAAAAAAGATAAGAACACAGTAAAATGTATCGTCAAATAAGTCATTTGTTCTTTAAAACTTTTGGTGATGTATGCCTACTTGTAAATATGAAAGTTATTTTCTCATTGCACTTGTTGATTTTACTAGAAGTTGGTCCAGTAATATTTATTAACCATTTACCTGACTAAAGGCTGTAAACTTTTGATTGCAGACTGATAAAAGCTAAATGATGAAGAAACGTATGGATGAAGAAAATGGTTTATCGGATCAAAACTCTGTTTTGAGTGTTTGATTTCATTTAGAATATATTTTATACCACTTAAAGAGTGTAGCGTTTACTGAGATTCTTTAATTAATTGAATTCTTATTCAATATTATTTTAGAAAATTTACATTCGAGCTTGATTATAACATTTAAAAATTCGTAAATTTATAATTTCATTGTTATCTATTCATTATCAATAAGTTGAAAATATTTCCTTGCATGTATCTTTTTAATTTGAATCAAAATATGTAAAAAATACTCTTGGGTCTAATTACTTTACTTTACTACTTATATAGAAAAGGCTAGTTTCAACATGTGTGCTTGATGTCTTTTAATTCAAATTTGAGGGTATTTTAGTCTTTTTAATGCTTCATTATAGGTTACGTGTCTTCCAAAGAGATATCTTCAATTGACACCTCATTTACCTGTTCTTTCAACTTTCTCACTTCATCATTCTCTACTTTGATAGCTGCAAATCGTGAGTTCACCGACGTGCAGTTCACCGACGTCTCTTGTGCTTACTGCTTCTTTGCTATCAATCGTGAGTTTTCTACTATTCTTTCTTTGTTAATATTCACTTTGTTGGGTCTCTGTTAGTTTTTCTGCATTCCTGAGTTGATACACTTATTGAGTGTTCAATCTAAAAGAGAATCAGAAATGGGAGGAGAGCAAATTGAAGAGATTAGTCGAGAGTACTTCAAGTTCTGAATTGGTGCTGTAATTTGGTGATGAAACAATCATGGGTCTTTCAAGTGATGTAGTCTCCTCCTTCAAACTTTTGTCAAGAAAATAGCGAAGCTATGAAGTACTGAACAATTGTCAATGGCTCGTGCTCAAAATCTCAAATAAAGAAGCAAGACAATAAGCACCTGCCATAAATGGAAATTTTGAAGTTTTAGGCTAGAAGAATGAAGTGACATAAGAATCTATGATTAACTTGTCGGGTAATTTTCAAATGAACTAAGAGCCTGTTTGAATTAGCTTTTATTTTTATCGTTTTAGCTTACAAACACTCTTTTAAATATCCAAACACTCCAAAAGTGCTGAAAATATATTGACTTAAAAACACTTTAAATAAGTCAATTCAAACAAATTCTAAGTCTAAGTACTCTCACATGGCAGGTTCAATTTAGTAAAAATACAGTAATTTAGGGACACAACATAACAGAGCATACAACTTGTGCTATTATAATATTTATCAGTGCTTTAACTCTTAGCTTAAAGACTTGAAATAAATCAATATAGAGAACACATATAAAAGATATAATTATGATACTTTGTGTAGCAAGCTTATTAGACTCTTATTGTAGGGTAATCAAATAAAAAAAAATAAAAATAAAGATGCAACAAAAATACAAAAGTAAAATAGAAACCTCACATTATTAGTCACTTGATGTAATTTACTGTTCCTGAATCATCTTTTTATTTATCGGTGATTATTTCTCATACATATTAGTTGAAGCTAACATGATTAATGGTTGCTTCTTTGTCAAATGCTTCCAAGATGTCCTCGAACACTTTAATTCTGAATTTTGTAGTTATTCTACAATCTGTTATTGCAAGAGATGGAATTGACTCTTGAGGCTGGGAAGTGCCCGACATGTTTGAACAGGTTGTTGGCAGCTTCCTTATTGTGCTTTATCTGCACGCACATCTAAATTGATTGGGTCTTTATATTTCAAATATCGAATGGTTATGACGAAGAAAAAGGATCGATCAACTTCTTGATTGGGATGAAAAATCTATTAGGAAGTGTTTCTTTCTTAATATGTTTTATGTGGTTGCAGAGATATTTTCTTCTTGCGTTTTAACTATAACTTGGGGATGCACATTGAAGGAGCGTTAGGAGTTTTGAAGGATATCACTAACATTGAATATTACTTTGACGCTGTTGAATTGAGGTGAACAAATAGTCATGAAAGGTGCCTGAAGGCTGAAATGAAGACGGATTATATATGAAAAAAATAATCTACGACATAATAATTTCTATGTTAGAGATCAAGATACTAAGACTTAGCATCTGACCCTACTAAGTAAAAGTTATCACTTGAAATATTTTATGATTCGTAAGAATAAGACACCAATTTAGTAGTACGCAAAAAAATTTTGAGTCTGGTAATTGAGAAGTTTTAGCCAAATTGTCCTCTCTTTTATGTAAGACATCATTGTTCTTCCTGATTTTACAGTAACAAACTTACAAAAGAAAAGACATCTGATGTTATTTTTCAGTTTTTGGTTTCCATGCATAAGGACTTTGCCATCATAGTTCAATTTTGACTATGTCTATATAAACTTCTGCTGAAGTTGCTATGTTTTATTTCCAAATTGAAATTTGAAGATACATAATTCCAACAAAATCATGTGCAGGTACTTGGCAACGATTACTATGGCTGTGGTTGCATGGCCACTGTGACCAATTTGAAGAACATTTGTGTCTTACATTTCTCTGGAGAAACATTTTAAGTGCAAAAAGAGATTTGTGTAATACACAAAAGCAGATGCTTTTGTTTTCCCACGTATATGCAATATTATCATCTTCTCCATTGCAATGACATTGTACCACTTATAACTTACTATTGTAAAAATTATATCTTTTATATATTACACCATTTTTTCTGAAATGATGATCCTTTGATGTTGGGCCCGTGCTTTGCACGGGTCATGCTCTATCTAGTATTTGAAACACGGGTTAAAAATATGGTATCAACCTGGCAGCTTACTGTCATTAAATATATACTCAGGGTTAATTTTGACTTTTCATTATATTAGCAACGTGTCATCTAACCCAAAATCCACCACATAGTTGTTCCATGAACTTTGTCTTTATCTATATTTCATCCTTTGGCTTTTGGTATGTCAAAAACTTCTCTAAAATAGATTTAATGGGAAATTGGTAGCACCAGTTCTGCAGAACCATGGACAGTGTTTCTCGGAAAAGGTATTTTTTGTGTGAGTTTTTCTGGGTTTCAGTTGTTGATTATTCTAATTTTCAGTTTTTGCGTGTCTTCTTAGTAATTTAATTTTATAATTTCTTTTAATATGTGCGTTTAAATTGTTCTCTTGTGTTACTATTAGCTTAACAAAGTAGTATGAACGTAGAAATTCATCCATATACATACTAATGTGATTTTCTTTATTCAAGAAAATAATAGTGTTCTTAATCATAGATGGCAACACACTATCACATTTTGATTCAACTTCCTCATTCCAATAGTTCAATTGAAGTTGAGAAATCTTCTAGCGAGTCCCACAATTACACTTGTGTGCTTTACAAAAGTAAATACATGTATTTCCGCAAGAAAACAAGCTATGATCACACTGTTGTTTCCCAATCAAATTATTGCATTTATTTGTCTCAAACTATTCATGAGCTGCTATATATAAAAAGTTGTTAATGGAAAGACATAAATCATCATATAAGAGTGTTGCATGACATTTTTTTCCTTATGTTCTTTTATCATGGTTATAATTGTCATAGGAGCAACAAAGAGTGCCACTTCAACGGAAACCTATTGGATGACATTTTTTCCCTCTGTTATTTTTTCTTAAATCATGGTTATAGCTGCTATAACAAATTAACAAAAATAACTTTTAGCAATATTAAATATTGTTATTATTAATAAAGATTGTTAAAGTCTTTATCGGCATTAGGTAAGTGTCGTTAAAATCAGGTCGTCAAAGACTTTAGGGACATATACAAAGAGCGTTAATTGTTGTTAAAAATACATATTTAGCGGCAATTAATTCAATAGACACAATTGATCTATATCAATAAGTATAATTGTAAAAAAAATCTTATATTCAATCTGCTTGTGTAAACCAACTATATTAAATATTTTAATGAATATATATCAATAAATACAATTTCCATTATTGTAATTCTTAAAAGACACTGAAAATGGTCTAGAATGAAAAATTAACAATTAGCTCATGCTTTTTCAGGATAATAAGGATCTAATCATCTTTTAAGTGCGAATTATAAAGAGAAGTCTTCCACAAAGATGATCTACTAAACTTATTCGTTACTCAATTTTATTTTATTTTTCAACCAAAACCAATTTTGATGTAGTGAAAGAGTGTCACTTCAATTTCAAACTCTTTGAATGCATGAATTTGACGGAGGATGATGGGGAAAGAACTTGAAGGCCTAATTCTAAGTACAAGTTTGTATTACTATCATTTTTCTATCTTTGCTATTTCTACTACTCAAATCTCTCAAATCACACGTAAATATCCTTCCAACATTGTAAGCACGAGACACAAAACTAACTTCGGCCTTTGACATTTTATATGAATGATGTTATCGATGTTTATACAAACAAAGAACCAATGTCGATCTTACCTCTGGTGTGTGTTTTTCAATACCATAATGAAGTAGCCTCCCTTTGTTCATTGGCCAATAGAATTTGTTCCTAAGAGTAGAGGCTCTTTACATATATTTTTTTGGATAACTTTCTCCATTCATGTATTTTTTACTTCAAGATTAAATAGATGTAAGTAGGTAATTAATTTCCTAATGGATTTTTAATGTATCATATATATGATCTAAAGCTGAATAATAAATCAGTCTCTAGACGAGTATTTGGTCAAGCACGACACCACCTGGCTATAACAATCGGTAGCAAAATCATCATTGTGTGTGTACGAACAGTTGCTTCACTTAGGCATATAATGTATGTGTATGTATACCAGCTTAACCTCATGCACGCACGGGCAGCCGCCATCTAGTATTATAATAAATCTACGTCCTTTTAGTCTAATAAACAGTAAACATATGTCTTTATTGTTTAATAAATAGTATATTTTCTCTCTTCGTTGACAAACTAAATTGAACATCTTAAATCTAATTTATAGACTCTAATATTGCCACATGGCTTAAAAAATTATTAACCCCATCTAATTTTTTACCCATCCCAACAAGATCCAACTAAAAAAATTCAATCCATTGCGTATTTATTTCCGATTTTGAACCCATTTTGTCACGGAGTATAAGAGAAAATGTTTTTTTTTTTCATTTGGATCAGGTTTAGAGGTGTAAAAAATGGGTGAAATAATTTTATGAAGTCATCTAACATTTTTAAGTTAAAAATTCAACATTATAATTTTTTTTTCAATTAAGTAAAAATTAACATATTAAATCATTTGTTAGACGGTATATATATCCAGTGGTGAACTTCTCAAAATTTGAAGACTTTGGGTGCACCAAATATTACCTTAGCTCAAATTTGATCTCTTAGATAAATTTAAAATAAAAACAGTAAAATAACACTTTTCATGCATGCACTATTAATTATAACCTAATATCTCTAAGATAAATTTAAAATAAAAACAGTAAAATAACACTTTTCATGCATGCACTATTAATTATAACCTAATATCTATCAGTTTCTCCAAATAAATATATATGTGTTCGCAACAAATTTTCTTAGGCGCTGAAAATCGACGGCAAGCAAAATAAATAAAATAAAAGAATTTGATTTTATTAATGAATCGTTGTGAGAACAATTCCTTGGTTCTCTTGTTTCTCTCTCCTAAGTTTCTTCTTGATTCGAGGGCGTTCGATAGTGTGTTTCTCGAATTGTTGGATGATGTAGACCTCCTTGAGATGTTGTCGATTTCCGGGACGTCAAAAAGCGCTTATTCATTTCAAGTCGATCTTCGGAAAGAACTCCATGACAACTCCTTCGAAGAGCTATGAGGTTGATGTTGCAACTTTCTCCAATTTGCTGAATGCTTATTGAAGAGTTCTCGTGATGTCTCTAGAATGTCATGTACATCCCCTGTTTATAGTTGTAGGGGGTGGACAAGGATGCATATGATTGGCCAAAGGATGTCATTTTGACTCCTTGCATGTTGTTTGGTTCTTGCACTTGATTGGACTAACACTTCGTTTGGACACATAGCGTTACCTTGTTGGTCTTGGATGCCTAGTCACTGTGACATGTGGCATGAATTTGGGCTTTAAGGTGCAATGGACCTTGGATTTGAATATAATAAGATGGACTTATTTATTTGTACAGCCCAAATTATTTATTCAGCCCAAATAAACATGAATTTAATTCACATTTTATGAACTATTTTCGATCTGTGTTATCAAAACCAGAAATTACTGATTCTATTAAATTGTTCAGAAACACGAAGTAACTGAAATTTATTAACCAGTAAGAGAGATGAACATAAATTTAATTTATAAAAAAAACTAAAATCTGTAAGATTGTACCAAAATTTGAAAAAATATTTTAAATCGGAAAAAGATCAAGTTCACTTAACTCACAGTGTCCCCTTAACGAAATTATTCCCCTCTAGTATCCGAGTTTTGATTTGGAATATAACCTCCCAAGGTAAAATGATCTTAATCAGCAGAGTCTAGATACCAAAAATTCTAGTGTGAGCGAATCAATCCACAACAGAAAAGTACACGAAGAAAAATGTGTGCAGAAGAAGAAGAAGAAGATCAAAAAATTCGTTAGAAAATATTCTGAACAATGAGTGGTATTTATAGGCAAGAAGAATATGTTCTGAAAGATTGCAACCCTTTCAGAATTCACACGACCATTAATGAAAGTTTGCAACCTTTCAAATGGTACTGACTGTTCGTGAAAGTTGCAACCTTTCAGAAAAGTCATCGCGGAAAATTTAAATAAAATGGGAAAGTTCAAATAAAATGGGTCGCGCGCGGATCCAAGTCGGGTCAGGTTAGTCAACTAAAAAGTTAAAATATTTCGCTTAATTTTCAACTTCTGTTATCAACTAATTAATTGAAAATATTTTTTTTTCCATTTAATTAATTAATTAATTAAAACAAACTTTGTTCAAAAAATAATCTCTCGATCGATCGTTAGCCAAAGCCAAAATCGAAGCCGAAGCTGTGGTCGTTTAGGTCTTTCACTTGTTGACTCACTTTCAGTTTTATACGGATAAATATTTTCAAAAAAACTCTGCATTATCTGATTCAATTATTGTATTAGCATGAATCTTAGGATTATCAGATTTGTAAATCAAAAATCGCCAGGCTTTACTGTTCACAGCATACCCAATAAAGACACAATCTACTATTTTGGGTCCAATTTTGATCCTCTTTGGTAAAGGAACCTCTATCTTTGCTAAACACCCCCACACTTTGAAATATTTCAAGTTGGGTTTTCTTCCTTTCTACAACTCATATGGAATTGATTGTGTTTTTCTATGGGGTACTCTATTGAGTATTTTATTAGCTGTAAGGATGACTTCCCCCCAAAGATTTTGCGGTGAATCAGAATTGATCATTAAGGCATTCATCATTTCCTTTAATCTTATGTTTTTCCGTTCTGCCAAACCATTTGACTGTGGTGTATAAGGCGCAGTAGTTTGATGAATAATACTATATTCCAAACATATCTCTGCAAAAGGAGATTCATACTCTCCACCCCTATCACTCCGAATCATTTTTATCTTTAGATTCAATTGGTTCTCCACTTCATTTTTGTATAGCTTAAATGCATCAATTACTCATCCTTACTAGTAAGCAAATATAGATAACAAAATCGAGTGCAGTCATCAATAAAAGTTATAAAATACTTTTTCCCACCACGAGATGGTGTTGACTTCATATCGCATATATTTGTGTGAATTAAGTCTAAAGTTATAGAATTTCTTTCAATAGACTTGTAAGGATGTTTAACAAACTTACTTTCCACACAAATTTCGCATTTCGACTTATCGCATTTAAATCAGGCAATATTTCTAGATTAACCAATTTTTGCAAGGCTTTGTAATTTACATGTCCCAAACGGGCATGCCATAAATCACTTAACTCCAATAAGTAAATAAAAGCAAAATTTTTATTAATACCGTCAACAACCATTACATTTAGTTTGAAAAGACCCCCATTGAGGTAGCCCTTTCCTATGGACATTTCATTCTTATTTATTACAACTTTACCACTAACTAGGACACACTTAAACCCGTTCTTAACGAGTAGTGCAGCAGAAATTAAATTCTTCCTAATAGTAGGGACATGCAGAACATTGTTCAAAGTCAACACCTTGCCGGATGTCATTTTCAACATTACTTTTCCAGTTTCTGCAATCCTTGTTATTGCTGTGCTTCCCATTAATAAATCTTCATTGTACTCAGCAGGAGTGTACGTTGCAAAGATTTCTTTCGCAGAACAAATATGTCTAGTGAAACTTGAGTCGAGAAACCACTCCTTGAGATTTCCAACTAAGTTACACTCCGAGATCATTCCACTCAAGTCATCTGCATCTTCCATCTTATCCACGATGTTTGCTTGACTTTTGCCTTTGCCTTTGTTTTTGTCCTTTCTTGGAGCATGACAATCATAAGACCTATGACAGACCTTGCCACAATTGTAACAGTTGCCTTTAAATTTCTTCTTGGCCTGTTTTGACTTCTACCCATTGGACTTTTTTCTCTTTTTGTCTTTGGTAGGAGCTTTTTCAACAATATTAACTCCAACGATTGTTGAACTCTTACGCGACTTCTTTTCGGCGTTTTTGTTATCTTCCTCAATATTGAGCCGAATCACAAGAGTTTCAAGCTTCATTTTTATAAGCTTGTGCTTTAGCTAATTCTTAAAATCGTTCCACGAAGGAGGCAACTTGTCGATCATTGCAACCACTTGAAAAGCTTCATTTACTACCATATCTTCAGCAATTAGATCATGGAGAATAAGTTGAAATTCCTGCACTTGTGATCCAACAGTTTTACTATCTACCATTTTATAGTCTAAAAACTTTGCAACCACAAACTTTTTCAAACATGCTTCTTCTGTCTTATATTTCTTCTCAGGTGTATTTTACAACTCTTTTTAAGTTGTTATTGCACTATAGATATTATATAAGTCATCCTCTAAATCACTCAAAATGTAGCCTTTACATAGGAAGTCTGCCTGTTTCTATGCTTCAATAATCATGAATTTTTCTGTCTGGCATATTATCAGTAGGAACTAGAGTATCTTCACTTGTAAATTTTTGCAGACCAAGAGTGGTAAGCCAGAAAAATACTCGTTGCTGCCATCCTTTGAAATTCACACCTGTGAATTTACCCGGTTTCTCTGCTTGTGGTACAAGAGTTCGGGTTGCTGCATCAACAGCCACTGTAGCACCATTGTTTGCTATTTCTGATAAACAAAAATTGATACAATCTAAGTAAGCAATAAACTATAATTGCAGACTTAAAGGAGTATAAAATCATGAAGATTTTTGTCTCCACCAGAACACAGATTTAAAAAACTAATTTCCTTAAGATTGTTTTCGATCTGTGTTATCAAAATCAGAAATTACTGATTCTAATAAATTGTTCAGAAACACGAAGTAACTGAAATTTATAAAATCAGTACGAGAGATGAACAAAAATTTAATTTACAAAAAAAAATTAAAATTTGTAAGAACGTAGCAGAATTTGAAAAAAAAATTAAAACGGAAAAATATGAAGTCCACTGAACTCATAGTGTCCCCTTAATGAAATTATTCCCCTCTAGTATCCGAGGTTTGATTTGGAATATAACCTCCCAGGGTAAAATGATCTTAATAAGCAGAGTGTAGATACAAAAAATTCTACTGTCAAAGAATCAATCCACAACAAGAAAGTACACGAAGATGTGTGCAGAAGAAGAAGAAGAAGATCAGAAAATTCGTTATGAAATATTCTGAAGAATGAATGGTACTTATAGGCAAGAAGAATATGTTCTGAAAGGTTGCAACCCTTTCAGAATTCACACAGCCATTAATGAAAGTTTGCAACCTTTCAAATGGTACTTACTGTTCCTGAAAGTTGCAAGCTTTCAGAACAGTCATAGCGGGAAATTTGAATAAGACGGAAAAGTTCAAATAAAACGGGTCGCGCGTGGATCCGAGTCTGATCGGGTTAGTCAACTAAAAAATTGAAACATTTCGGTTAATTTTAAACTTCTGTTATCAACTAATTAATTGAAAATATTTTTTTGGCCCTTTAATTAATTAATTAAATATATAATTAAAACAAACTTTGTGCAAAAAATAATCTCTCGATCGATCATTTGCCAAAGAAAAAGCCGAAGCCGAACGAGCGACGACGGCGACGGCGCGAGGGGGTTCCCTCTTTCCAATCCTTTTAACAATTAATAGGAGTGTTTCTGTATTTAAACTCTCTTATTTTTCTTTCCATCACCAATCAGGGACAAATGCCTTTTCATTAAAGCATAAGAGGACTTTTTATGTTCCCGACCTTCAAGTTCTCAACTTTTTAAATTCCTCTCCTTCCCTCTATTTCCCATTAATTCTTGCTACCTACCCAACATGAATATGATCCAATACAATTTATGTGTCTATAAATTTCCCTTACTTCGAGACTTGTCGACGTGTAGGATTGCCGAAGTTTGGCGACAAGGCTTGAAGTAGTCATGAATGTGTTTTCAATTTTTTGAAACTTTTCAACGTGTAAGCTTGCCGAATTTGTCGAAGAGAGTTGAAGTCTTCTTGAGGCCAACAATATCACTCTTAAGACAGTTCATTGACTTCATTTCATGCGATGAAACAAGTTCCATCGTAGGGTCATGTGCAACTACATTTCGATGTGCTCCTAAGGATTTTTGTTACTTCAATCCACTCGAGGGAAGATACGGAGGACTCTCTCTCTCGAGGGATAATCAAATTAATATGACAAACTTGTATGAATCTTAAATTCAAAAAACTTTCACCATAGGCTTGCATACAAATTCGGACACCAAACACTTAGGGTGTCATACAAGTCTTCAACTTAATTTTATTTATAAAAAAAAAAGGAAATAACTTGATTTGCTTCTTATTTTTTTTCCAAACCTGCAACTTGGAAACAATTGGTAATTTAATAATCAAAATAAATTTTCTTTCCTTTGCTTAGATTTTGTAAGAAGCATTCTTAAAATCTCAAGACTCGTTGCATTTTTTGGAGTGCTAACAACTTCCATTTAGATGGCTAAGAATTGATATAATTTGCTTCTTCCAGTTTTCATTCGGATTTTATTTGCTTCTTGTAAAAATTTTTCAATATAAGTAACTCCCAAGTACAAAGGATTGATGAGAGAATCATTGAAAAAAAATTCTCCTAACCAAATTAATGTGGAACTCCAAATTTGGTGTCTTCTTTTTCAATTTTGTGCAGTCCCACCAAAATCTCATTTTCTTAGTGTAGAAATATTCAAATAATGAGACGCTTGATTTGGAAGAAACACAATTTGTAGTACTGTAACCTATCCAAAAATCAACGTCAAGTACCTTCCAGATTGACGGAAATCAATTTCTGTTGGATCCCAAATCTGTCAGTTCTTCTCACAGCTATGCACGATCTCGTCAAAACATCACTTTCTTGGTGTATGAACATTCAAACGATTAGAGGCTTGATTATAGTGAAAATAAACTTCTAGTACTACAACATATCTAAAAATTATAGTTAGAAACCTTTTGGATCGACAAGAATCGATTTCTGGAGTTGGAACCCAAATCTGGCAGATCTTCTCCCAAATATGCGCAATGGTGTAGGAACATTCAAACGATGAGAGGATTGATTCTGGAGAAAATAGACTTTCACTAATACGACATAAACAAAAATCAACATTAGAAACCTTCCAGAGCGACGAGAATCAAATTTTGAAGTTAAACACAGAATCTGTAAGTTCTTCTCACTGTTATGCGCAATCTCGACAAAACATCATTTATTTGGTGTAGGATCATTTAAACGATGAGAGGGTTGATTCTGGAGAAACTAGACTTCGAGTAATATTACATGTCCAAATATCAAAGTTAGAAACCTTCCGGATTGTCGGTAATAAAATTTTGATGTTGAACCTAAAATCTAGTAGTTCTTCTCACGACTATGGATTCCAGTCAAAACATCATTTTCTTTGTGTAGAATCTTCTAAATAATGAGCGGGTTGAATCATAAGAAAATATACTCATATTACTGTGGCATATCAAAAAATTCATCTCAAACTCTTCTTGAATTGAATGATTATTATTTTTTGAAGTTGGTCTTCAAAATTTGTCGTTTTTCTCATGGATTTATGTCTTTTAGATTTTTCTTGTTTCTTTTTGTTGAAGGTAATGATTGTGGTTGCATCTTTATTTGCATTGGAATGTTTCTTATACGGGGGAGCTTGATGTTCAAGATCCAATTTGACTGTAATTCAAAACTTCGTGATATTGGCACTGCTATGTCGAACCAGATTGTTGTGTTGGTGCTCATGTTTGTCATGTCATATTGAAGGGTCATGCACTTACTACATATGTTATTAGAAGTAGATTAACCAAGAAAAATTGAGAACTTCATGCAGTTGGCAACAAAATAACTTCAATCTTATTTATTTTTGTTTCAGGTTTCCGAAAGAGCCTAAATTGCTTACAAGTTGCACAAGTTGTTCATATGATTGTCATAGAACCACTCATCTCATCCTAGCAATGTTGACAAAAAACTCACTTGATGCATCCACCTTCGTTGCAACCTTTGTAATGAAACTTGCCTCCTCCATTTTCATCCTTTTATTTGTGGTTCCACTAGAGGAACATTTGAAGTGCGTACTTTCATTCATTTCCGACGAGAAAAGACCTGACGTGAGGATAGAGAGAGAAACACTTGGTGCATGCCTCCAAACATCAACGAACTAGACTGCGAATAATCTCATTCTTTAGTTGTAGTGTGGATTGAAATCTTCCACTCAATTTGGACAAGATCTTTGACCAATCTTCTGACTTCTTAGGAGGCACATGGAGCTCGAATTTCTTATATTTTGTGATTTCAACTTTGCACACCTATGAAACATATTTATTTTCAAATGTTAAAAGCCATGAAATTGCAATACACTGGATCCGAGAGTGATAGAACTCAATTTCTTACAATATGTCAAAGTTTCATACCAAAATTTCTTCCACATTGTTCAAAATTAAATCCTGAAGTTGCTTTTGAACTTTGATATCTCTTTTACAACTTTGCACGATTATGGTAGAAAATTCTTAACTTGGAGTAGGAGTATTGAAATTATGATTTTCTTCTTCCTTTGGAAAGACTAATCAAATAACTACACAATGTATAAAAATCCTGACCAAAGACTTTGTGGATTGGTACATATATCGCTTCAAAGTCAGCTCATGGTTCTGCCTCTCTCAACTCTTCATTATTCACGACTTTGGGAGAATATCAATAACTCGGCGCAGGAGCCTCCAAAATAATGTGATTTTTTTGTTTGGAAGCATAACTCATAGACTTATATTACATGTAATAATCACGGCCAAAATCCTTCCATAGTAGTACAAATATAATTTCAAAGTTATCTTCAATTTTATCTCGCTCAACTCTTCCTCTTTGAGTAACTTTGGGAGAATTTTAATAACACGGCGTAGGAGCTTCGAAATGATGTGGTTCTTGTTCTGTTGGAAGAATAACTCATATATGTACAACATATGTAAAAGTCACACCCAAAGATTTCTAGATTAGTGCATATATCATTTCAAAGTCAACTCAATTTCCGCTTCACTAAACTCTGCAGGTTTGGGCATCTTCTTGAGAAAATTAATAACTCGGTATAGAAGTATCGAAATGATACGATTCTCATTCTATTGGAAGCATAACTCCTAGATGTAAAAAAATATACAAAAATCACAACTAAAATATTTCCGTATTAGTGCATATATCTTTTCAAAGTCAGCTCAAATTTCTCTTCGCTAAACTCTTCAGCTTTTGGCAATTTTGGGAGAAAATTGATAACTCTGACGTAGGAGTCTCGGAATGATGTGATTCTTGTTTCATTGGAAGCATAACTCACATATCCTTGCAATCTAAGATAATCCTTTGCCAAAGATTGGTGTAGTCCATTAGGAATTAATCCTTACCTTGTTTTGTATTAGTCAATATATTCCATCATACTCATTGTACGACGGGTACTGTAGAAACGATTGAGAAATTGATTTTTTAATTGTTCCCAACTATTGATTGATTCAGGATCCAAGTACATACACAAACCAAAGGTTTTTTATTTTAAAGAATGGACAAACTTCTTGATAAGAAGATCATCATATGTACCAACACTGCTACAAGTCTCGACGAAATGGGCAATATGTTGTCTTGAATTTCCCCTTCCATCAAATTGTTGCAATTTTGGTTGTTGATATCTAATTAGAATTAGTAGACCTTTGATTATCCTAGAATACAACTTCGAATATCCTAAGTAACTTTGTGACGGACCACCATATTGAGGTTTAATTGTGTTTATGATCATATCTTGTAGTTGTTGAACTGTTAGAGTGACAACTGAAGCAAATTGTTTTACGCTTTGAGGGTCAAGTGACTTGGTGGGAGAATCAATATCAACTTTTCCTTGAGTTGTTAGATTGTGATGTGACTCTCTATAGTTGTAGAGATCTAACTTGCTCATAAGTTGCACGATTTGAAGATTTTTGTCATCAATATACTTCTTCAAGGCTTCAATGGTTTGATCCATCATTGCAAACTTCTCGTCCATGTTAGTTGCGTCAACCATAAATGAGTTACCCCTTGTTCAAATTGAAGAATCTGTTGAACTTTTAGATTCGCCAAAGTTGAATCCAGAGGGAGAAAGTTCATCAAACAACTTTGATGCAATGTTGACCCCATGGATTGCAGTTTTGAGAGTCATTCGAGACTTGCTCTTTCTTGGCATCTCCAAGGAGGTGAAATATTCAGATCCATTCAAGACACTTTTCTTGAACTCACGTCGAGTTATTGGATCAACATCACTGAAATCAACAATGTGGCAACAACAGAGTCCTTGCATGAAACATCATTGATCTTCTTGAAGGCCATTGCAAAGTTGAACTTGTCATTTTTTTATTCGTAGGAGGAAGAGATGAAGAGCAAAATTGGTTCCACTGGGCGTGCCAAATTTGTTCGCAACGAATTTTCTTAGGCGCTGAAATCAACTGCAACCAAAATAAATAAAAGAAAAAAACGTGATTTTATTAATGAATCATTGTGAGTACAATTCTGTTGTTCTCTTTATTCTCTCTCCCAAGTTTTTTCGTGATTCGAAGGTCTTCAATAGCGTGTTTCTCGAATTGTTAGATGATGTAGATCTCCTTGAGATGTTATCGATCTCCGTGACGTCATAAAATGCTTTGTCGTTTCAAGTCTATCTCCGGGAAGAACTTCGTTGACCACGCATTCGAAGAGCTATGGGGTTGATGTTGTAGCTTCTCCAATTTGTTGAATGCTTGTTGAAGAGTTTTCTTAATGCTCTGGAATGTCATGTTCATTCCCTATTTATAGTTGTAGGGGGTGGACAAGGTTGCATAGGATTGGCCAAAGGATGTCCTTTGACTCTTCGAATGTTGTCATAGGTTCTTGCACTTGATTGGACTAACACTCCATTTAGACACGTGACGTCACCTTGTTGGTCTTGGATGCCTAGTCACCGTGACACGTGGCATGAATTTGGGCTTCAAGGCGGAATGAACCTTGGATTTGAATTTAATAAGATGAACTTATTTATTTGTAAAACCCAAATTAATTATTCAGTCCAAATAAACATGAATTTAATTTAATTTTTTTATAAATTTGATTCAATACAATTTATATGTCTACAATATGTTTATGATTTATTTCAAAGTTATTGAATACATGTGATATCACACCTTTTTATACGTGGAACTGGTAAACGACCCAAACTCTCATTTCTTGGATTTAACTCAAAAGTCTTACTCCTATTTAAATTTATATTATAAAATTAATATTTATCATAATATTTGTACGATTATATAGCTCATAAAATTTATACTCTTTAAGTTTGATATTATTTGTGTGACAAATTAAGAATATTTCAACAACACAATGCTAATTTTTTAAAATTAGTGGACTATATTTTCTTGGAGAGACTTCTGCGTATGCTTTTTATTAAATAAAAATAAAAATTATTTAAAGTATAATAATAAAATATAAATTAAGTAAATCAATATAACTTTCATCAATGAGTTAGTTTTAGCTATATTTTGTGTTCAATTCTTTTTTGGATAAGTAATATAATTTTAATATAATATTTTATTTGTTTTAATTTGTATGACTTAGTTTGACTTGATACGATTTTTTTGAAAGTTTTTTTTAAAAAAGTTATAATTTAAAAATAAATTATAGATATTTGTGTGACTATGTATCATTTTATTAATGATAAAATGACTATTTTAAAATTAAAATGTTATAAATATTTTTTAAACTGATTAAAATAAAGTTAATTATATAAAGGACAACTTTCACATATAGCAAATAAAAAATTCATATTTATATGCTATAGAAAAGTTTGCATAATTGTGCTCCATAGCAAACATAGGAACTGTATAATTCGCTATACATATACCGTTAAATCAAATTATATAAAACGAAGTGTATCAAACAAGAAAGAGAAAGACACTTGGGCAGAGAACTGTATAAAAACAAAGTGTATAAAACGAATTGTATTATTATAAGAGTATAGAATGATTATATACATTTTGAATTTGTATAAAATGAGAAAGAGAGAAAGACAAAAGAGACTTGACAAGGAATATACAATTGAATCGAATTGTATAAAACGAGAAAGAGAGAAATTAGATACAATTTGAAAATTGTATAAAACGAGAAAGAGAGAAAGGCAAAAGAAACTGGGCATGATAGTATTTTTATTTTATAATTATAAGTGTATAGGATGAAAATATATGTACTTGCATGTGTATATACAATTTTCTCACGCTTTATACAAACAGAAACACAATTTATACATTTCGCTTCTGTTTGTATAACTGAGAAAGGCGAGGGTGGCGAGCGAGATTTGGGAGAGTGACGAGCGAGATCTGAAAGATGGGAGAGAGGGGAACAAAATATATGTATTTATACAATTTTCTTTGCTTTATACAATTAGAAACAATTTTTATACACTTGTGTTTCTATAAAAAGTGAGGAAGCGAGCGAGAGATTGGAGGAGAGTGGGGAGCGAGATATTTGGGAGAAAGGCGCTTGTCAATTTTTTGCAAAAGTTTGCTATGGAGCACAAGTAAATCAAACCCTAACTACTCCATTTATTTTAGGTTATTAGTTTGCTATTTTATATAATTTTCCCTTATATAAATTGAGTAAATTGCAACCCTTGCAAGTATATTATTTGGGGTACATATTACTTCATCTATCTAATTACTTGTTTATTTTCTTTTTTTAGTTATTTCTAATTACTTATTCAATATGTACAATTTTTAAAAAAATTAAGTTTTCAATTCATCCGTCATTTCAAGAATACCAATACTCTATGATTTATGGTGGACCCATTTTACAAAATGTATATGGAGTTTGTTTGGATATTCTTTTATAACCTATGATTAATTATAAGCATAGATTATAAGTTATGATTCTTATGTTATTACTTTTAATTTATTTTTTTATTTTAATTTAAAAATGATTTATTATTATACATTTTTTAGTTCTTTCAAACACGACAAAAGTGTTTTAAAATTGTTTTGACTTAAAAATATCAAAAATAAGTTGATATAAACACTTAAATAAAATAAGTAAGCCCTGCTTTTGTGTTCTCTTTGAACTAGATATGTGATACCCGTGCAAGGCACTGGGCCAAAATTTTTTAGATGGACTACTTATTATCAGTACCATTTCATACTTGTAAATTAAAAAACTCAATTTTATTTCATGTGTCCAAGTTATAGATACAACTTGAAATTGATCGAAGATAAGTGAAGTCGAGAGTCTAGACAAATAGAACTATCACAGAAATAGCTTTCTTTTTTTCTACGTACCGATACACGAAATACTCAAACAAGCAAGCATGCCCAAAGATACTTGAACAGTAAAATATTCTTGGTTGCAGGCAGAGCATCAATATTCTTGGTTGCAACCAGAAATAAGTTGTGTGTCTGGACAACACATTACGTCTGAAGACAAGATTAGAACCTACAACAATACAAACACAAGTTAATAAACTACATATACTTCAATAGGAAGATGAAATTCAATTGTAAAAGCAAGTTAAATTAAGAACCTGACATTATAAATCCAAGCAGTTTACCCTTTAAGACTATTCCTAACTTTCTTATTGAGGCACGACATGACATGGTAACAAGTAACACCTTCAATTATTCTTAATTCTTTTATTGAGACTAAATCAGGAGATGGTAACCATTAGTTGTCACAAATGCTAGGACCATAAAAAGAAATGCAGTGAAATAGTATTTCAATTAGGTATACATATGCAGTTATATGTTCAATTTCTACTATAAATTTGTTGGGGAAGACTATCGAATATAAACTTGGAGGGGATAGCAAATCAACCCTTACTAAGAAGGAAGACAAAGTAAAAGGTCGGAATCTTGAGATTTGAAAGTTAAAGATAATAATTGAAAACAGCTTAGACAAAGGCTAAGATCATCAAGCAGCATATATATATATGTGTGTGTGTGTGTTTGTCTTCGGGTGTAGTGTAAGTGACGTATGTTATAATGTGCATACTACTCGAAGAAAAGCGATTAGAACTATGAGAAAGCACTCAAAACTTGAGAGTGGGGACAAAGATAAATATCTACAAAAGCAAATTATGGAGAGTTCAACGAATACAGGAGCTCAATGAGCACTCTGAATCTTCATAATTGAAATAAAAATATATCACTGAGAAGACATTGAGGATCCTATCTTAAAGGAGGGAGGTCTAGCTTTAGGAAATATAAGAGAACTTTTAACAGTTTCCTATCTTCGGTTAAAATATGTCCCTTCTAACACCTAAATGACTTCTCTCCTTAAAATTGTTTCTCAAACATAGCTTGCGTTGTCCATTTCTAATAGAGTAATGGAATTTAATCAAATTTTTTATCTCCTATCAAAGACAACATGTACGTACAAAGGAAAGAAACTCGGGGAAAAGCCCCTATTGTAAGAGGCTAGTGGAAAGTGCGAGATTCAAATCATCAATTTCTGCCTCCGGTCAAAGACAACATGTACCACTACCAAAACGTGGATGTATCACTTACCTCATTGGAATAGTTCTATTCCTCAACTGGAGGAAGGACAGACTGGGTAGCTAGGTCCCTTCTGTTCCATTCTTTGTTCGCAGTGTATTGGACATATTATTTGTAGTTTTGATGATTTGACAAACTCAAGGACCTGGTTCTTGGCTCAATAGCTTTTTGGCTGCCAGCTGGAGAAAGTACAAGAAGTTGGTGCACAGTCTCCAACAGTAGCAGAAGTGGCAGACGCGCCAGAAACCTCAGCCAATGGGATTGTTTTACGTCTTGTGACCTTTCTACATAAACAAAACATCCCTATATTCACATTTAGTTTTTGCAACTTGAAAAAGATCTCAACAACTCTTGCAAATGCTTACAAAAGGAGTAAAGAAGCATCCTTAATATCAACTCAAATCTGAAAGAGTTGGAAGCTTAGTTGTCTTAGGATTATTTCTTCTACACATAAATTGTAAATACGTTCCTCCATTTATAAAGGGGTCTAATAGTTATTTGGTGTGAAAATCCTAAATTAGTTGAGTCCAACTGATTTAGTAGGCAACCTTGAGTGTTGTTTAGTAAAAATCCTTAGTCATCCAGAGCGTGGTGATTTAGTGGGCAACCTGCGTGTTGCTTAGTTGAATCCTAAGTTGTCTAGTGGTTATAGCTTAGTGGGAAGAGTGAAATCTGCTTAGGCTCTTCAAGCAATAGAGTTATTGAGTGGTTGAAAGATTAATAACTTTTTCTCACGTTTTTGTAACCAGTTTTACTTTTGCTTGTGAAGACTACTGAAAATGGTTTAAAATCCTATGAAACAGGTCGTGGTTTTACTCTCTTGATCAAGGAGGTTTACACGTAAACTGCTGGTGTTGATATTCTGCCTTTATTTATAGTTGTTCATATTTTGAATGTGTCAAAGGACCTGGTCCATTGACTGATAGTGGACGCACAGATTCTAACAAGTAGTATCAAAGCAGGTACTCTCTAGCTGGTTAACACCAAGAGAGTGGTTCCTGCATTAGAATGGTTGCTCCACTTAACCTTGAAAAAGGGAAATCCTCAACTCGACCATCACATTTCAATGGTCTGTTTTTTAGCTGGTGGAAAACAAGAACGCATGACTATCTTATGGATGAGGATAGTGAGTTATGGGACATTGTATTGGATGAGCTTTTTATTCCAACTTCTGAAGTAAAGAACTGTGAAAAACTAGAGTTGTTCCAAATACTCGTCAACAATACAACAAAGCGGAAAGAAAGAAGATTGACAAAGGCTACAAGGCTAAGAAGTTGTTGGTTGGTGGTATAGGTGCTGAAGAATATAATCGTATTTCTGCCTGTGAATCAGCAAAGGAGATCTGGGATTGTCTTTGGATTTCCCATGAAGGTATTGAGCAGGTATAGGAATCAAAGGTGGATATGCTCACTTCTCAATATGAAAATTTCAGAATGAAGGAAGGGGAAACTATTCATGACATGTATACTAAACTTTCCTCCATAACCAATAATCTACGAACTCTTGGAGAGCCAATCAGTACTAGAAAGCCAGTTAGGAAAGTTCTTTGAATTCTTTCTAAGTCATGGGAAAGCAAAGTAGATGCTACCACTTAAGCGAAGGATCTGAAAGTTCTGACGATGGATGCTTTTATTAGAAATCTCAAGACATATAAAATGAATAGAAGTCAAGACCTCTCAGAGAAGGAGGCCAAGAAAGAAAAGTCTCTAGTACTCAAATTTACTCCTGGAGAAGAGTCTTGTGAAGAATATGATATGGACTATCTTACCAAGAGATTTCAGAAGATCATAAGAAAAAACAGAGGGTTTAGAAAAGGAGGGAACCCTCGTCGAGCTGCAACTTCTAGTGACTTGTGTTACAAATGTGGAAAGGTTGGCACTTTATAAGGGACTATCATATGCTTAACGCTGAAAACAAGGAGTTTTAAAGGCAAAGAGGTGAAAAGGACAAACGAAGGGACCTGGTGCCTGACAAATGTGCCAGAAAAGCTGCAGTGTACTATGCAGCTCTTGCTGCATGGGGAGACTCTTCAAGCGAGTCAGGAGATTTAGATTATCCCAAAGATGCATCAATGTTGGTGATTCAAGACGAGGCTAACGTATTCAATAGGATGTTTGCTCTCATGGCTAAGTCAGATGAGGACGATGATGAAGATAAGGTAACTCTTCTTGACTTTAAGAAATACTTGAATATGACTCTATTAAAAGGTTGAGAAGGTTAGCAAATGTGTTGATTGACTCTGTTACAGAGTTAACTACTGAAAGGGGCTTTATGAACAGTAGTCTTGATGGTTCAAATGAAGAAAAGAAAGATGAACAAATGATGGTTCTTGAATCTGAAAAACTGGAACTTAAGGAGCAACTGGATTTGATGATTGAGAAATCTGGTAAAAGGAATGGGGAAGCTACTAATATGCAAGCAGATATAGAAAGCAATTTAAACACGACTGAAACCAGACTTGACTTAGCCCTGGAAAGAAATCATCAGATGGAGAGGGACCTGGTCTGTCTTAAGGAGGAACTTCAAGTATTTTCAAAATGGACCAGCTCCACCAAACTGCTATCTAATGTTATAAGTCAAAGTAACTATAAAAAAGTGGGTTGGGAAGTTTGAACATTACTCCTCCTTACAACCCCCATAACAAATATGTATTGTCTCAGACAATTTATTGTGTCTTCATTGTGGTCTAAACGGCCATCTGAAAGGAGATTGTCCTGCCTGGAAAGCTTCACAAGAAAATTTCTCTGTCTATTCTAAGCAGAAAAGGACTCAGCTAAAGGGACCAGGTCCTACTAGCAAAAATCCTAGACAAGAAACTGCTAGAATAAGAGGACATGCTCCAGTTCGTAAGGTCTCAAACTTGAAGAAGAAAAAGTTGTCACACTGGCAAAAAACACTCAGCTTATTGGGAATTGAGCTTGAAGCGGATTCCCAAATCTAACAACTAATGTTTTTGCAGGTAAGTGAAATAAGTAGCAACACGTGGTTGTACATGGACAGTGGATGCTCAAAGCGCATGACTGAAAATACCAAAAACATTCTTCCACTCAAGGCACTTCATGGAGAAGGTGGGAATAAAAATAAAAGGTATATTCTTGGCGTAGGAAAATTTGGCGAATCTCTTGAAGATTCCACTGAAATGTATACTATTTTCTCCACAAAAAGGGTGATTTTGACTGCAAAAAAAAACATGCATGCGGCAGAACTAGAAATAACTCATGAAAATGATTTGACATGCCTAATTGCTCAAAGTGAAAGTGTTGACTTCTGGCACATGATACTAGGTCATGTGAGCTCTTCTCTACTAAACAATTTGGTTTCTAGGGATCTGGTCCATGGTCTAAAAAAAATGAAACTCAGTGACAGTAAAGTGTGTGATGCATATGTCAAAGGGAAACAAACCAGATCTTTATTTAAATCAAAAAAGCATGTCAGTTCTTCAAGGGTTCTTGAGTTAATACATATGGACTTGTGTGAACTGGTGAAGATCCGGAGTCGAAGCAAGAAAAGTTACATTTCATTTGTTGTGGATGACTACTTAAGATTCATGTGGACTATGTTTCTCAAGTCAAAGTCTAAGACTGCTGATATGAATGATGATGATGATTTGCTGGAGCTATTCAAATTCTAGAACCATGAAGCGAGTATGAACGAAGTTGTGGTGAATCTAGACTCTGATGTTGCTGATCTTAGTCCATTTGAGGAGGTGAAAGAGGACGACCAACCTACTATGGGACTTGGTCCTTCTAATGATGCAAGCTAAGAGGACACTCATCCTCCTTCCACAAATGATGATTCTGAAGATGAAGAAGAACATATGGATCAACGACAATCTCTGGGCTCTAGATCTGGATGGAAGCATAGTTCATCTCACCCCCTTGAAAATCTCATCTCTCCTTTGAATTCTGGAATACAAACCAGGTCAAAAACAAGGAATTTGGTTGCATTCTCACCATTCATCTCTACTATTGAGCAAAAAAATATGAAAGAAGCCCTGATGGATGTTGATTGGGTACTCTCTATGCAAGATGAATTGCATCAATTTGAGCGAAGCAATGTGTGGTACCTGGTCCCAAGACCTGCTGACAGAACCATTGTTGGGACCAGGTGGGTGTTTAGAAACAAGATGAATGAGAATGGAGGCTATCATAATCCTCATAGCATTTGCAACTTTTATCGGGTTCAAACTATTCTAGATATATGTTAAAAGTGCCTTTTTGAATGGTGATCTGAAACAGTATATGTTAAACAACCACCTGGAGTTGAGGATGCAAATTTCCAAATCATGTGTTCAAACTCAACAAAGATGTGTATGTGGATCATATTATTATTGGAGCAACCTCTGAACATCTGTGTGAAAAAATTGATACCCCATGGGTATAAACTAAAAAATGGGAGCAGATGAGGCTAATCTTTTAGTAAATTAAACAATGTACATATGTATTATTGGATCTCTATTGTATTTGATAGAAAGATGGCCGAACATGGTATTCAGCGTGGGAGTGTGTGCACGGTTCCAAGAATGCCCCAGTGAATCTTATCTAAAGGCATCTAAGAGAATCCTGAGGTATCTGAAGAAAATAGGGGACCTAGTCCTGTTTTATCCTGCAGGTAATTCTTTTAAACTAGTGGGCTACATAGATGTTGATTTTACAGGATATTAAGTGGACTGAAAGCGCAATTCAGGAATGGCTCATTTCCTTGAATCCTCACTAATTAGTGACTCTCTGAACAATTGAGGCTGAGTGTTTAGCTGCTGCTTCAAATTATGCCCAACTTCTTTGGATAAAGCAACAAATTGAGGATTTCCCTCTCATGTGTGATAATACCAGTGCAGTCAATATGGGAAACAATCCAGTCCAGCACAAAAGAATCAAGCACATTGATGTCTGGCATTACCTTTCGAGATATAATATTGAGAAAGGAAACATCATCAGGAAATTGCAGGACTGAAGATTAGATTGCAGACATCCTTATCAAATCTCTCAGCAAGGATTAATTTGAGAGCAACAAGTTGAAGTTAGAGATGATGAACATGCACTAACCTAATTTCTCCAATAAGCCTCTAATTCCTATTTTGTCTAAGATTTGTAATGCAATGTTTAAGTAAGATTGTCTTTGTACCTGAATGCAGGTATACACCAATTGATAGCACAAGAGCAGAGGATGGATACAACCATTCAGGAATTGTATTTCATCTGCAGTTGAGGACCTGGTCCATCCCAAGGTTAGCACACTTAACATTTGTTTTAAACTGTCAAATGAGAACCATCCAGATCGCCACGTGTCAGTCATCGGTCCTTCTAACCGTTGTCCCATAACCTTTAATCCAAGTGATGCGTATATATAGGGATCTAACACACAATTTCAAGTTCTTTTTATAGTGTCTTTGCTACACTCAATCTTATTACATTCCAACTTTTAACTCTAAGTCTAAAATCAAACTTCTTAATCTTTCTATTTCTCTCTAGCATTTAAGTATTTTCTTTCAAACAATCATGTTTCAATCCTCTTCTTCTTCAAAGAAAATGCTGGATTCTCTAAATGAGATAGATCTAGTGGCTTCTTACACCTTTTCTGAAGCAGCTTCTATTGATAAAGGGAACAAGTTGTTTAAGAAAGGAAGTAAGGGTACACGTAAAAGAAAAATAAGATTTCTGCGGGAAAGAAGGTTGTTATAAAAAAAGGGATTGTGGTTTCTGCAATTGATCTATTCATCATGTGAGTGTATTGAAAGGAAGGAAAATCCAGTAAGTAAAGTTTCTCAGTTGATCAAGGGGTAGGACCAATTGAAACATGAATTGGATGCAATGACTGCGCTAGTGAGCAACAAGGAGGATGAAATTGCTCTGTTAAAAGAAGATCTGCACAAAGACCAAACAAAGGGACCTGGCACTGGGTTGTCCAGAAGCTATAAAAGCAGAATGATGAGCTATTTGCAAAAGTTGTTTCTCTTCAAGTGAAGATGATCAAGGATAATGATGCAGCAAAACTCTAGACTCACCCTTATTATCAACTCCCTCTCTTATTTACCTCCCTCCTCATAGTCTTTCTTGTGTCTTTTCTTTATGTGGACAGTGTCCAGGGTTCTCAGTTTTCAGTTTAACTTAAATGTATTGAATGCTAATTTATTATGCTCATGAAATGGAATCCTTTTTTGTTGTGGCTAAAGTCTGTTGGTTTTGGCTTATTAACTATGTTTGTGTTGTCCTTGAATAAGATCTTACTTATCAATGTTACTTCTTGTGTTGGTTTAGTGCACTACTTTTTTTATGATGCCAAAAGGGGGAATAAACAAAAAGCGACAGGGGGAAGCAAAACATGCAGGTACCAATGTAACTCAAGGAAAACATGCATTTACCAGTGTAACTCAAGGACCTTGTAAAGGTACCTGGTCCATGGTGTAGGAAACTAAGGAGTGTGTCTACTCGACAGGGGGAAGAAATGCAGGCATTGGTGTATCGTTTGTCATCATCAAAAAGGGGGAAAATGTTATTTGGAGTTTTGATGATTTGACAAACTCAGAGACCTTATGAAGAGACCTGATTCATTGTGCAAATGTACATGCTATTTGCAGGTCTTTATCGAAAGGGGGAAGGAAACATGGAAGAACATGTAGATATTGGTGTACTGATTGTCATCATCAAAAAGAGGGAAATGTTATTTGTAGTTTTGATGATTTGACAAACTCAGGGACCTTATGAAGGAACATGGTTTTTGGCTCAATATGATTTTTGGCTGCCAGCTGGAGAAAGTACAAAAATTTGGTACACAGTCTCCAACAGTAGCAGAAGTGGCAGACGCGCGAAAAACCTAAGCCAATGGGATTTCTTTACGTTTTGTGACCTTTCAACATTAACAAAAAATCCCTATATTCACAAGTAGTTTTTGCAGCTTGAAAAAAATCTCAAGAACTCTTGCAAAGGCTTGCAAAAGAAGTGAAAAAGCATCCTCAAGTTCAACTCAAATCTGAAAGAGTTGGAAGCTTAGTTTTCTTAGGATTATTTCTTTTGCACGTAAATTGTAAATTTGTTCCTCCATTTATAAGGGAATCAGATAGTTGTTTGGTGTGAAAATCCTAAATCAGTTGAGTCATACTGATTTTGTGGGCAGCCTTGAGTGTTGTTTAGTAAAAATCCTAAGTCATCCGGAGTATGGTGATTTAGTCGGCAACCTGTGTGTTGCCTAGTTGAATCCTAAGTTGTCTAGTGGTGATAGCTTAGTGGGATTCAACTAGGCAACAGTTTCTATGTCTAATGTATCAAGTGATTCATGACATGTTTCTACGATAAAACTCCAACAGTTTCTACTTCCAAAAAAATTAGGAAGTAGTGATGGTAATTTTATTTAGATAACAAACGTGAAGAGATGCATAATAATTGATATAAGTAATTAAGTAAGTATAAACTAAACTTGACATTGTATCATATAAAGTATATGGATAATAATTAGGAAATCAAGGTGATAATCCCATTGGAACACACAGAAGTTTGTAACAAAGAAAAAGCAAATATCATATATTCTCACCCAATAATCAGACAACCAAAATTCAGCAGTTGAGAGCATATATTTAGCATCGTCAGGTTCCTCAGAATTTTGGAAAACACTCAATGACATACCATGAAAAATATTAAAGACGCAAGAAATAGATTGAAAAGTTATAAAACATGACATTAACTAACAAAAAAAACTTTAATGGACTATCCAATTCTCACAAATCCTTCAAAATTGTACAACTCTATGTAGAAGAATTAAGTGAACAAAGGAATACTATTAATTCTGACAAGGACTTTAAAACAGCCTATTAATGAGCGACGGAGTATCCGACTTACAAATGGTAGAATATACACCTTATCAAGAAAATGAAGAGGAAGAGACGCAGAGAGAAAATCGAGAAAAGGAAATTAGTAATAAATCAAAAACCATCTTCCTCTCAGAAGAAGATAACAAAAGATTATATGCACCTTGAAATACGCCCTCATCATTAAACTCATTGGAAAGTGAATTACTAATCAATATCTGAAGACAAAAATCATACAACTTTTGAAGCCATTTGAAACTTTCCCCAAATTGACCTGGTAGAAGACCATTATTTGTGAAGTTTCACAAAGAGGAAAATATGGCCCAGGCACTTTATAATGGACCGTGGTTTATTAGTAACCACTTCCTTAATATACAAAGATGGAAGCCAAATTTTGTCCCAGAAAAGGAATTCTGACATACTTAGCGATTTGGATAGGTTACCTCAATTACCTACAGATTTTTATGATGAAAAATATTTAAAAAAGTGGATAATTTCATTGGAAAACTATTAAAGATCGATGTATGCACTAGATCCATCTTAAGAGGTAGATATGCAAGATTATGTGTCCATATTCCTTTTGAAAAAACAGTTTTGAGCTCTATCAAAATCGGAAAGCGCATACAGCCTATCATGTAAGAAGGATAAGGATTTTTCTGTACAACTTGCGGAAGATTGGGGCATACTGCGAATAAATGCTCTCATATCAAGATCCAAACAGATCCTTGCACTAGCACCACTCCAAAGGAACAAAAAAACAATCTCAAAAAAGAATTCCATATGGTAAACTTCCAGAAAAAGAATCAAGACTGGAAACTAAGAAGAAAACATCAAAATCTGGAGGAGGAGAATAATCAGTTATCATCTCAAGCAACAAAATCAGGTTTAGATGTTAATATTTATGCAGCAGTTTCAGGTAAACCCAAACTCTCTCAATGACCAATTTTTTCTTCTAAAGTAAAGGAGTCAGGCCCCCACACCTTAGAAAACTTTAACATTAAAAATAATCAGAGTAATACTAATAAACATGATAAGTTCCCCATTTCTCCTACTACCCAAAAAAGACCCTTTGAAAACATTAATAATAAGTACAATATCCTAACAATATTAGAAGACTCCAACAATAGTTATATTATGAATACTAGAAACGCCTTTACTACTCCTGACAAGGAACTAATACCTTCTGATATCAGTACTAAATCTCAAGAGAAAGCTACTTTTCCTATCCTCCAACTGTAGACTGCCCCATCGAAAATGAAAAAATTGCCCCGCAGGTGACTATTGGAAATATAATAAAAAACAAAATCTAAACCCCTATTTCTCAATTTCCTCCAACAAAACAACTTCCAATAATAATAAAGAGGATATGTACACTTGACACCATTCAATCCTCTGACACCTTGGAACACTTGGAAGATTTCTCTCACCAAATTGATAATAATCTTTGCAACTCTAGCACTCAAATATTTACTTCAACTCCCCCATACAAGACGCAACCAATAACTTCCTCAGAATATCTCCTTATAAAGATATTCAATCATTACATCACTCCAATCAAGCAAATACTAGCGTTATAAACAAGAACAACCTTTAACTCACAATGTACAAAACATCCAGTCCCTTTCACCAGAAAATCAAACTATTCTCTGTGGTTCGACCTCAGAGAGTGTTCAATCCAATGATGAACAACGTACACCCACATTGCTCAGCACCACTGTTGTTTGAAACTGAACCCATTCATCCCCTTCACCTGTCCCAATCTTGGTTAGAAACTTGTCTACAGAACCATGCAGCCAACTTCTCGATGGACATCATTTGGACCGAAACTCTGATAATACTCCAAAATCAGAGCTTCCTAGCACAACTTATCACAGAAGGGATGAAAGTGGCAATAAATAATCTTGTCAACCATATGTGGAATGTAAATATGCAGAACCCGATACCCCCCAACCTTGCTCCGGGTTTTATGCAAAAAATTCAAACAGTGTGGAATCTTTCACACCATCTAGCTCCTTTCCCCAATATGAACAATCTAGTATAGACCCCTTTTTTCACTCCCCCAGAGATGATAAATCCCAATCCGCTACTCTTCCTATGGCAACCAATGCAGTCCAACAAGGACATCCTATAACAATTCCTATGCACCTCAAGGAGAAGTACCAAAAAATATCCCTCCCCATACTACGTGTCCCCAAGAATCAAGTGAAATCCTAAGGAGATGGGTCTCGTTCACCGAAATATTAAATCTTGTAAACTCAACCCTTATGTTTTTTTTAGAAAACGAGGACAAAAAATATATTTACAATTGTCCACTGTCCGTGAAGAATTGTTCATTCAATCTAAGGCCACCATTAAACAAGGACTTTACGAAACATGTAGTAATTATGACCCTAACTATGAGGACATCCACAATCCCAACACTGGAGGACGGGGAAATCCAGAACCCACGGATTACTCAAAACCCGATGAATCTGCAAACTAGCTTCATGGTTTGGCACACTAGGGGAGTAAATAATGAAAACTTTAAAAGAAATTTTAGGGATATCATCCGTAATCATAATCCTTGTTTTGTGTCTCTTCTTGAGAATAAAATGGATGACCATAGTAACCTTAAAACTGAATTTAACTTTGATGATTACCTTGAGGTCCCTGCTCAAGGTAGAGGTGGAGGCATTGTGCTAATGTGGATTAATGATATTGTTAGTGTGACACTAAAGAAGAAAGATGAAAAGGCATTGCATGCCATGATCCATGTACTCCCCAATAAGTTTTCTTGGTGTTTTACAATAATTTATGCAAGTACGATAGCTATAAAATATATATCTTTTGGAATAATCTAGAAAACATGAGTTCCTCCCTCAATGTTCCTTGGCTTGTTGCGGGTGATTTTAATGAAATACTACGTCAAGAGGATAAATGGGGTGGATGGAAAATAAATTTGAGGAAGAGCTCTAACTTCTGGAACTACCTAAATAAATGTCATCTCATTGACCTAGAATTTAAGAATTGTAAGTACACTTGGTCTAACCATAGAAAGGGAAAATGATCTTATTTTTGAAAGAATTGATCTTGATTTTGATAATAAAGAATGGATTGTTAAATACCCTAATGCCCAAATCACTCATATCCCTAAAACTCATTCTAACCATAATCCTTTGCTTATAACATTCGTTAAACCCTCCTCGAAAAATCAATAAAAACCTTTAGACTGGAAAATTTTTTGTTAGAACATCCAGATTTCAAAAATTTAGTGGAAATGTGTTGGAGTAATAAGGATTTTATAACTGCTACAACACTTTTTGAGAAAGATACTAAACATTGGAGTCAAAATACCTTTGGTAATATATTTTGGCAGAAAAGATCTATTCTGACCAGATTATGAGGTATTCAAAATTCTCCTATCAGACTAGTTACTATCTTCAGAATCTGGAAATGACTCTCCTAAAGGATTACAACAACATACTAAAATTGGAAGAAGATTACTGGAAACTTTGTTCTCGAATAAATTGGTTAAGAGATGGGGATGCAAACACTAATTTTTATCACCTTTCTGTGCTAAATAGGAGAAGAAGAAATAATTTCTCTTTCTTTAAGGATGACAATGATAACTGGATTACTAGTGTGAAAAAAATCGTAGAGTATACTTCTCCTATTATAAATCATGTTTCACCACAAAACATTCAAAGACTTATTGGGGAGACATGACACATTAAGAAAGCTACTCCCAGCTTCCATAATTAGATCTATCTCCACTAGATAAACTCTTAACTGATCTAGAAGTAATCCAGACCCTCTTCTCTTTTAAACCCTTTAAAGCACCAGGTCCGGATGGCCTTCACCCAAAATTTTCCAACAATATTGGTGTACTATGAAAAATTCTTCCCTCCAATGTTGCCATGATATTTTCAGAATCCAAATAATACCTTCTCAACTTAACCAAACATTTCTTTGTCTTGTTTTCAAATTTAAGAATGTGAATCACCTTAGAAATTTCAGACCCATAGGGTTATGCAATACTATGTATAAAGTTGTTACTAAAATTATTGCTAATAGAATCAAACTTTTTCTAAATGAATTGATCAACCCTCATCAATCCAGTTTCCTAAAAGGCCGTAAAGCCTGCGATAGCTCAATCATAGTTCAAGAACTTATAAATCATATTAATAAAACCAAGACTCATAAGAGTTGTCTAATCATTAAATTGGATTGAGAAAAGTCTTTTTATAGGCTTGAACAGTCTTTTGTTAAAAGAACCCTTCACCACTTCAAGTTTCCGCCACAAATCTCTAAGCTCATCATGAACCACATCTCCAGTAGTAACATTGTTGTCTTGGTTAATGGTACCCGTGCCGAGTTTTTCTCTCCCTCTAGAGGCATAAGACCAGGAAGCCCTATGTCTCCTTATATATTTATTCTTTGTATGGAACTCCTCTCTTCGTACATTAGTTACCAAGTGGATATCTTGCTTTGGAAACCTATGACTCTAAGTAAAAATGGTCCCTTCTTATAGCATCTCTTCTTCGCAGATAATCTCACGCTTATCTCTCGTGCAGATGATATCTGAATCCAAACCATGCACAAATGTATGTATACTTTTTCCCATCTATCAGGACAAAATTAACCCGAAGAAATCAAAAGTCATATTCTCAAAATATTGCAGTGATAGCACTAAACTCTTGATCGAACATTGTTTCAATATTTCTCCTTCAATGAACTTTGGTAGGTACTAGGTTTCCCTATTCTAAATAATAAACCCAAGCACGTTGATTTTCAGTATATTATCGATAATATGAAGAAGAAGCTTTCTGTGCGAAAGATTAATTGTCTTACGCCTGCTGGTCGTTTAATACACGCCCATGCTACTCTCAATGATATAGCAGCCTATTCGATGCAATATTTTCGTCTACCAACAAAAACCAATAACATGATAGATAAAATTCAAAGAGATTTTGTATGGGGTTCCACCAATCACAAAAGGAAAATTCACTACGTAGCTTGGAAAATTATTGTCTCTCCAAAGAACATGGTGGTCTTGGTCTCCAATCAGCCCACCTTAAAAATAAAATCATGCTTATTATCCTTGCTTGGAGGCTCTTCACGAATTCCTTGAGTCTTTGGGAAATAACCTTAAATATGAAATATTACAAGCAAATAGCTACTAAGAAATTCTTTATTTCGCAAAACATTACCATGGGAAATTTAATTTGTAATGACAACACTGCTTGTCCACAAATAATGGTTATTCCATTAGCTATTGGTTCCACAGATGGGATCCCAAATACTCCACCCTTAAGACAACTAGTTCAAGGTCCCTTACGAGGAAAGATGAAGTTGCTAGCCATAACTGGAATTGGAATATAATAAACATCGATATTCCTCCAGATATTAAGGAAAAAACTAACTCTATGACATTAAACCTTGATCCCTCAAATAGTGATAAACCTTATTGGATGGGAAACCCAAATGACCTATTCTCCACCAAATCTGTCCATCAAATTATTATGCAACCTCTTACTTCTTCGTTTCAGTTTAGCTGGATCTAGAACCTAAAAATTCCGAATAAGATCAAATTTTTCCTTTGGCTATGTTTTCATAATAGACTTCCAACTAACTCTTTCTTTCAGCATATTAGAATTGTTCATGAGGCTACTTGCACTGTCTGTAAACAAAAGGAGGAATCTATAACCCATATTTTCTTACACATTGGAAAAATTTTCTGGTTGGAACTAGGAATTCCTCAAAATCATATCCCTGCTCAAACACACTGGCTCATTTCTATAAAGACATGAAATCACCGAATAATGTCAATATCCATAATTGGCCACCCTTTCGAGTCTATGGAAAAATAGAAACCATTATACATTTAACTCTAAGAGCTCCACGTTATCATCAGTCAAAGTAATAAATAATGTGTTGGAATACCATCAACACACGCAACAGAATCAAAACATACAACCCTTTGACCTCATGAGTATAAGATGGTCCCCTCCCAAAGCAAGAACTTTTAAACTTAACACTGACGGGTGATTTTGAAACAAGGTAACAAGGGTGGTACCAGAGGTGTAATCAGGGATCAAAATGGTAAGAGGGTAATAGGTTTCTATCGCAGCACAAATGCTCAAATCCATACTATGGCTGAAATAGAAGCTCTTCTAGATGGATTAAAAGTTATGGCAAATTGCTCCATTTGGCCCATCAAAATAGAGATGGACTCTATTGAAACAATTGAAGCATTGCAAGCCTCTCAACCTATTTATTCTACTTATATTAATCTTTGCAGGTTGCTTATGAAGAGGTTGGGGAATCCAGTGGTCTGGCATAACTTTCGACAAGCAAACAAGGTTGTAGAATTTTTGTCAAGACTAGGTTCCAAGCTGACACCGTCCGCCCAAACTACTATACTATCTACCCCTCCAGAGCATACTACGGAGCTAGTAAAAGATGACCAGCAGGGAGTAATATTTACTAGACTAGTTTTAAGGACAACTTGTAATAAGTTAGCATGTATTTGTAATCTAGTTGTAATAGCTAACTATGAAAAATATGTGGAATCCGATAGGGTTCAAAACTATGTAGAGACCAATAGGTCTCAAAGCCTTGTAATTAGCTATAATATATATAATCTTATCATCCAAAAAAAAAACAAATGTGGAATATGAAGAGGCAATGCATGGACGTGGAAACACGTGGCAAAGAAAGAGCCAACTCAAAAGAGGAAATAACTGATATATCCTTTGGTTGTTTGACGAGACACCACTTAGTAAGAATGACTAGATATCAGGTTCCCGTGCTAGCATAGACCAAATGTATGTTAGTTTTTTTTTTCCAATTTATGTGACAAAAATAAAATTTGAAAAAATGAACTAAATTTTTTATATATATTTTTTAAAAATATTTTAAATTATTAATTTATGTACCTTTTCTGTCATTTTCGAATAATATATGTTACTATATCTGTTTAATTTTATGAGATACAAGTGATTTTAGGAAAGTCACGAAATTTCTGATATGATTCTCACATATTTTTACTTGTCATTTTACTGTGATTCATAGTACTTTTTAGTTCTTACGTTATTTTCAAACAATATATGCAACTTTTTTTGTTTCGATAAAAATAAGGGAGTCAACCAAATTTCATTATGTTTTAAACTATTTTCTTCTTAAAATATCTTAAACTATTACACAATGTTTACAATCTTTTTTTTAATGTAATTTTCATATATGTAAAAGTTAGAAATTAAAACAAATAATTAAAGTTTCAAATTATTATATTTATATATTAAAATGTTCAAATCTTTTAAATTCCACATATATGCACAAATTAATAGAAGGAAACTAAATGATTTGTTTTAAAAAAAATATATTTGTAAGCTCATTTTAATAATAACACATGCATACTTCATTTTTAATATATGAATCCCTCCTTTTCAATTAATATGAACTTATTTTATTTTTTTTTTATTTCAAAAAGAAAATAAATTCTGATTTTTAATTTTTTCATATAACATATTTAAGATTACAAAATTAAAAAATATTTCAATACACAAAATTTAATATACATATAAATTTAAATTTTAATTTTGATTGATTCGATCTAATATTGTACTTGATATATAATTATTAAGAGATAAGCGTAATCATTATTTATTTACTTTCATATAATAAATAGATATCACAATAAAAAAAATGAAACAATGACAAAAATGAGGTAATACAAATAATAATAACTAAATATGTTTCTAGAATTATTTTATCTTCTTGTTATCATTAGTGGTAGATTTTTAATTGCATTAAATTACATTTTTACCTTTGATCATCATTTACTTCATATATAAAAAATATTTCTAGAATTATTTATTCTTGATAGATTTTGTTAGAACGGAATTACACTTTTATTCTTAGTTGTCTGTAATACAAATATATCATCATATTCACATTTATTCGTAAAGTTACTTTTCAACATTTTTTTTCTTTAATTTCAATCTAATATATATTATTAATTTTATCACATTTATTTATTTTCAAGTATATTAATTAGAGACAAAATAAAGATGAAATTAAAAGTAGACATTTTTTATAAGCATAATGAATAGAAAAAAAATATTAAGAATTAAATTAAATTAAATTAAATTAGTAGTAAAATAGAGTAATAATAAAATAGATATCACAATAACTCATAAAAGAAAACAAAATGAAGTAATAACAAAACAAGTTAACGGTAATAACAATAACTTAAGATGTTTCTACAACTATTTAGTTTTTTTGTTATCATTATTGATAGATTTTTGTTAGCCTAAAATTACATTTTTGCCCTTTATCATTATTCACTTCATGTATAGAAAGATGTTTCTAAAATTATTAATTATATTTTTTAATAGATTTTTGTTAGCGTAAAATTAAATTTTTGTCCTTGATTGTCCTCCCACTTCACTCTTCTATAAAATAGAATATAGATATATAAAAGAATCACGATTATTTTTTTTCAACAAAGAATAAGATCAAATATTAATAAAATTAAAAAGGGACGAAAAAAGTACATATTTAATTAGAAAAAAGTCAACAAATGTATACCCTTTTTATGAATAATTTTGGAACGCAATAATACAAAATATATTTTTAACTTCTTAAATTCGTGTATACTACGTCGCATAAATTGACGCGATGAAAATATATAAAATTAGTAAACCTCAATAATGCAAGACATAAGCATCATACTGAACAGTAGCATCTCCAGTTTTGAAATCCCATGAATGAGTACTAGCTTGAACATATCCTCTAGCAAATCGGAAAAGCCCACTCCCTCCTATCACCGCCATCTCTCTCACCTTCTCGAACACCGGATTCCGACCAAGTATAGTAAAAGTACTTCCATTATATTTCCCTTCAATAAAAGCAAAATTCATAACCATCATTAATCCAACATCATTAAGTGAAGCAGCACCATAAAACCCTTGTGCCCTACCAACAATCTTGGAACTTAGTTTTGGTCCTAAGGTTAAGGCATTATCTATCATATTCATTTGTCCAAAACCTGTTGTTGTGTTTTTAGGTGGTGGAATAATCATCATTGATGTTGGTTTTGAACCACTTAAAATATCATGCCAATAAAATCGAAAATGACTGAATTTTTCCTTTCTTAACCTTGTGGGTTTTTTGTTTATGGATTTTCCAAAAATATAATTATCTTCTTCTCCGGTGGCGCGAAAGGCCACCAGAGAAAGGAAGAGGGAAATGGTGAAGATTTGGAGTATTAGTTTGGCCATGGAATGGAAGTAAATTCTTTGAGTCAGTTGGTGAAGAATGGAACGATATGCATTATGGATACTTGTTTTTATAAGTAAGTTAAAGGCCAAAATTTTTCATGTTTTAACTACCCACACTTGGAAAATTATAAATTTTGGACAAAGACACTTCTTTATTCCACACTATCAAAAATTGCATTATGGGATAAATTTTTGGACAGTGACACTTTATATCTTTGTCGTTTAACAAATAGTATATTTACTATTTTCGTTGATAAATTAAATTGAATATTTTAAATTGAATTTTTAAATTCTAATAATATCAGGTGGCTTAAAAAGTATCACCCCGTCTATTTTGTTACCCATCACAACCGATCCAATTAAAAAAATTCAGTTATTTCTGTATTCATATTCGATCTCCAAACCCATTTTATCAGTGAGTATGAGAGGAATTGATTTTTTTTTTTCATTTGGGTCAGGTTTAGAGGTGTAAAAGGGGTGAATTTTTTTATAAAGTTATCTGACATTTTTCAATTTAAAATTTTAATGTTATAATTTTTTTAATTTTATATATATATATATATAATATATATATATATAATATATATATATATATATATATATATATATATATATATATATATTATATATATATTATATATATATATATAAGAACTAACTTTTTAGAATAATTTAAATTATAATTTTGGATCATTATGTAATAGTGATAATTTTTAATTGCCGCTAAATATATATATATTTTAAGCGGCAATTGTCATTCTTTGTATATGTTTCTAAAGTCTTTAGCGATTTTAGTTATAACAACACTTAATTAATACCGATAAAAACTTTAGCACTCTTTATAAGTGTCAATATTTAATGCCGCTAAAAATTGTTTTTGTTATATAGTGATTGTCACATGATTATTCCAAAGTCTACTTGACTTGTGAGTCTATCAACTATAATTATTTATTTTCTTCTTTGACCATGTTGCAAGAAAATGTCTTGATTAAGAAAATATAACAAGATTATGATTTTTGATAATTTGTTCTATTACTATCAAAATTGGTGGCGCTAGAAGAAATTACCATTTTTATGATAGATTTGAGCACAATTTTAAGGAGTCGTTTGACGTGATATATTTTGCTGAAATTAGTTGTTATGAAATAAATTATCTTGACATTAATTTTTAATGAGTGTTTGATTTGTTGCATTCAAAATCATATGTAGTGCATAAATTTTTAAGAATAAATTATTTGTTTATGAATGTAAAAAGTGACGACAAAAAATATTTAAAATAATATGTTTGTCATTTACCTATTTTATCTCGAAATTACTATATTGCTCAAGTAAAAAAATAATTTATCCCAATATTATTATTAATTCCAAAATAAGCTATCAATGACTCACCAATTTAACAATAAATTAAGTGACAATATAATTTACTCCCAAAAATATTTGGTGTTATGTTAACACTAAACAACCCCTAAGAATAGGATATATATATATATATATATATATATATATATTATATATATATATATATATATATATATATCCGTTCATATTTATTTGTCTAATTCGATTTGGCATATCAATTTATTAAAACTAAAATAATAATTTTACTGCTAGAAGTCATTTAGTATAAATTCAACAGCTTGAAAAATGAATTGAAAATGATTCATATTCATACTTAATAATAAGAATAATTAAATACAAAAAATTAAATTAAAAAATAAAAATTTATTTTAATTTACTAAACTAAGTAAAAGTTAATGAAAATAGACAAGGAAAATTCAACCTAAAATGAAAAGAAATAGTCAAGCGTGTCGGTCCCAACTTCATAACTCAATTAAATGGTTGAAATTCAAAATTTTCTTATTTCTAGAATCTCTGTGTTTACACTTATATGTCAACAATCAATATCTTCCAACTTTTTGTGAACATGTTACTTTCTTCGTTTCATATATACAGTAATACATTTTTAAAGTAAACTTTTTTCATTCAATAATAAATATCCACTATTTAATTTTAAAATATCTAATAATACTTGTCTATTATACAAAACTAGTGAATTTAGCCGCGCTTTGCGCGATAAAAAGTTACTCGTTAAATTTGCTAAATAATTATTTTTTTGAATAGTTGATTACTAAATATATTTCTAAAGATTCTTTATAGTCTTTAATCTAAATATATCAAATTTTAAGTCTTAATTAAGTTTATTATTAGTACTTAAATTTTATATCTTTTGTAATTTGAAATCTCTTAAGAATTTTCGAAATTATTTAAAAAAATCTAAATTTATTCTCTTTACTTTTATAAGAAAAGTAAATTTAATGTAATAAGTTGAACTCTTTATGAAATTTAAATTTAATTTAATAATATAATAAGCTTAATGTAAATATAGTTTTTTTCTAATATCTATTTTTTTCCTTCAAAAGTATTATACTTTCCTTTAGTAATGAATTTTTTTTCCATCTTTCACTAATCTTAGATTATGAAATGTTTGTAAATCATTTTCTATCTTGACTAATTTTACTACGATTATAATATACTGCCTATTATTTATATAAAAATGAATAGATTGAAAGATAAATAGTCTCAATTACGTAATTAATATAAAGTATTCAAATAATTAAACCCAAATTATATATATGTATTAACTAAAATACAACTTTAAACTTACCTATATTTTAGTTACAATTTCTAAATTATTCTAAAAGGTAAACATAAATAAAAATTGTGAAATTTCCTAATCCTCAAAATTGATTTTCATTATTCAAAATAAAATATATACAATGTTGAAACCACTAAAAAAACCTTAAAAGATAATAAACAAAACGATTCAAGTCTTCAAAGTTAAAATTAATATACCTGAAATTTCAATAATATTATTTAGTGTAGGTATAAATTATAATTAGATAAATTAATCAAAGAATCCTTGTTGGAGTACCAAAGAAAATTAAAATAAATTAAAATTAAACAAATAAACAAAATAATCTTTGAAGGAATACCAAAGAAAATTATCCTAGCCTCTAATTATTCAATTTGTACACACTCTCAATGTTCACTACACCATTTGAAGATTAATGGACATAAACATTAATGTAGGGTTTCTTTTCCTTGTGAGTTTATGAAAGTTAAACTTAAATATTGTCATATGTTCATCTTGTCTTCCATTATAATAACTAATAAAGATTATTTAAAAAAAAATGCGCAAAATAATAAGTACACTAAAATCATCAATAATGAGGAAAAAAGCAATAAAACAAAAAAAAAATTGTAAATAAAAGACATCAAACAAACTGAAATAAAAAGAGTAACATGAGTGAAATATTGTACTCATCAAAATTGAATTTGAATTTCCAAAATTGTCATATACTCGTCTACTCGTCCACACTGTTAAGTGTTAACAATAGAAGTTAGTCACAAAGAATCTATATATATATTATATATATATATAATATATATATATATATATATATATATATATATATATATATATATATATATATATATATATATATATATAAAATTAGACATAATCAAAGTGATGTACCTTGGTAACTCAAATTAGATATTGTTCTCATTGAATTTGAATTTCCAAAATTGTCAAATGCTCATCTTATCTTCCACATTGTAAAAGTTAGTAACAAATAAACTATATATTATAAAATTAGAAATAATCAAAGTGATGTACTTTAGTATAAATATGATGAAGAAAGGAATAATAAAATAAAAAATTCTTGCATTGGTGAAGATGACATGGTTTTAGTATTTATAGCAATCCATAAATTCTTAACTATTGAATAAATAAATTAAAAGAGTAATGGAGTAATCAATACCTACAATTGTAACTTATATTGGTCATTAGTGTCTTAATTATAATTTAGTAATACTTTTAAGAAGGAATAGGGAAAGGTTTAAATATTTAAAAGGATAAATTGTAACTTATATATACCTAAAATAATAAAGGTATTAATGGAGGAATTTAAAGAGAATTAATGAATAAAGGATATTTATTTAATTTAACTAATATATCAAGATAAAATTAAGAGAAAAAAAAGCTTTAAAAAAAGATAAAATATATAAATTCTAATGTTGGCCTATGAGGTGTGCCACATCAGCACTTTCATATCCAGATTTATTTAAAAAAAAATGCGCAAAATAATAAGTACACTAAAATCATCAATAATGAGGAAAAAAGCAATAAAAACAAAACAAAAAAAATTGTAAATAAAAGACATCAAACAAACTGAAATAAAAAGAGTAACATGAGTGAAATATTGTACTCATCAAAATTGAATTTGAATTCCAAAATTGTCATATACTCGTCTACTCGTCCACACTGTTAAGTGTTAACAATAGAAGTTAGTCACAAAGAATCTATATCTATATCTATATCTATATATATATATATATATATATATACATATATATATATAAAAAATTAGACATAATCAAAGTGATGTACCTTGGTAACTCAAATTAGATATTGTTCTCATTGAATTTGAATTTCCAAAATTGTCAAATGCTCATCTTATCTTCCACATTGTAAAAGTTAGTAACAATAAACTATATATTATAAAATTAGAAATAATCAAAGTGATGTACTTTAGTATAAATATGATGAAGAAAGGAAAAATAAAATAAAAAATTCTTGCATTGGTGAAGATGACATGGTTTTAATATTTATAGCAATCCATAAATTCTTAACTATTGAATAAATAAATTAAAAGAGTAATGGAGTAATCAATACCTACAATTGTAACTTATATTGGTCATTAGTGTATTAATTATAATTTAGTAATACTTTTAAGAAGGAATAGGGAAAGGTTTAAATATTTAAAAGGATAAATTGTAACTTATATATACCTAAAATAATAAAGGTATTAATGGAGGAATTTAAAGAGAATTGATGAATAAAGGATATTTATTTAATTTTAACTAATATATCAAGATAAAATTAAGAGAAAAAAAAGCTTTAAAAAAAGATAAAATATATAAATTCTAATGTTGGCCTATGAGGTGTGCCACATCAGCACTTTCATATCCAGATTTATATATATATATATATAGATTAGTAGACAATCTTTTACTTAGTTTCTAATTTATTCGAATCATTAGTTGTTATTTCTCTATTAAATTTTTTAACAATATCTTTCAACTTTTTTCTGAACATGTTACTTTGTTTTGGTATATGTTATGTTTTTAATTTACGCTTATCATTAAATATAGTTATTTCTTATTATATTTTTTATGATATTATATTTATTATATTATATTTATTATATTCAAAGGATTAGATAATACATTTACCTTTTCATTTAAATTTTTTAATAAATATGTAAAGTTAATAGTAAACAAATATTATTAAACAAAGGAAATATTTTTGTCATTTCACCAAAAAAATGGCATTATTTTTCACATTTTACCGTTGGGAGTTATTAATCTTAAAATATAAATTTAACCAATAGCAAAACTAAGTAACTTATTCTTATTATTTAAATTAGTTAATCAAAGTAAATTAATTCATATTTGTTTATTAGAAACTTGACTTTAATAGAACACTAAAAAATAATATAATGATAAACCTACCTAATTTTTCAGGAAATATAAAATTTAAAATAATGACATAAAAATAGAAACACGTTTAATGATATTTTTTAATCCTCCGCTCAATATTTTATATTTAAAATTTAATTAAATTTGTACTTATGTAGAAGAAATTCACATTAAAGTCTTGACGAGGTGTATAAAATACAAAGAAGATTAATATATTATAACAAATTCCACCGACTCTTTAACATGCTTAATTTTTAAATCAAGGACAGGCTAAAATGATTAGGTTAAGATGCAATAAAGAATGGATGACTAAATATATATACCTTTTTGTACGTGGAATTGGTAAACCAACCAAACTTTCATTGACATGGGCATGCTTTTTTTGAATTTGAATAACAAGTTTGAATCATTAATTGTGAGTATGAAGCAAGTATGGAAGTCATTGATTTCTCAAGTCTCCTTTTTCTTTTATGTTTTTCGCTCCATATTTGATATTTACAATAAAATTTTATTAAATTTTGAATTAGTGTTAGAGAAATTTTACTTTACAAATAAAATGCTTTTTTAAAAATCAACTCCATATCTAGGGAGAATCCAACCCGCAGCCTCTTGGAAAGAATAAAAAAGTTAATTTTATATTCTACCACAATTCTTGTTGGTGAGTTAAAAGTTTTACTTCTTCTATTTATCAAAATTATGTTACAAAATTTGATTAGCATTTAACAAAAAAAAAATTAGATTTAAAAATATGCTCTAATATTTATATGATTATAAGACATGTATTTACATGAATATAATTTTTTAAAATAATATTCAAAAGCAAATTAAATAAATTCTCAATACGGAATAGTAAGACTAACAATAAAATTGTTATCAGATCGGGAGTCTGTGTATGTTTACTTGTCCACTATACTTTCTTCGTTGATCCTATTACACCTTTTTAAGCAAATTTTAACGATAAGGGAATATTTTTAAAGCCACGTGGCATTATTAGAATTTTAAAATTAGAATTAAGAGACTTAATTTAATTTGTCAATAAAAAGAGTAAATATACCATTTGTTAAGCGACTAGTGGCGGGCCATAAATTTTACGAAGGCTGTCCAAGTGCTAAAATAAATCTGCTCTTCAGTATGACTTGGAGTATTGATATTTTACTAGTTTTATATTTTTTCACCGTGTCAATTTTATAAGATATAGTTTAATCGGAATACAAAATTTATGTCATATTTTGTTCATCCTTTATACATATATCAAGCATTGTGTTTTTCGGATACAATTTCAATCAAAGCAATTGAATGACTTTGTAATGTTTCTAACACTATTAGCATAAAAGAATACACACTTCTTGGATGAGATACTACAACAGCTTACGCTTTTAGCCACCCTAATAAGGTGTAGTGTGACCTTTGATAAAGAGCTACACTTTTAGACATTAAGCAATACTTTTTAGGGGTTGACCTAAAGAAGCGTAACCTTTGACATTAGACCATACTTTTTACTTGTCGCCATAGCAGCAACACTTAAAAAGCATAGCCAAAAAGGTATAAAGGGCACATTTTGTAGTAATTTATTAGCAACACTTATTGTTTGATTATACTACATTTAAAAGCGTGACCTTTTTAAAGTTATTAGTCGCACTTAAAAAGTGTCGCCTTTTATATCTCCTCATCTACAACAACAGTTATAAAGTGTAACTTTTCTTATATACAACATAAAATTTGTAATCAATAAGCCACATATTAGACGTCCCTTTAACAACACTTTTGAAGTGTGACAATGTTGTGTAGCTACAATTTTTTATTTTTAATAATAATAACAATAATTTTTATTTGCATATATTCAATAGTTAAATAATTAAATATATAAGTGAACGAAAGCACAAAATTAGCTAATAAATAAATCGAAAGAATATATGTCAAATATATTTCGAGAAACATGTCTGGTACAACCAATACTTAAAAATCAATTGCTTAAAGATCTCTACTACCAATAAATTCCATAAAACCAAATTCATTCAAACATACATGACAGTAGTACAAAAACTCTTCATCGTTCACTATAATAGATCGAATTTACTTTTGTCCACTATTCAAATTCAATTATCGGCATTTCCTACACATTAAAAATAAAAATAATTTAGTGAAATAATCATGTATTTAATATGCTCAATAGAGTCCAAAACCTAAATAAGCCACAAAAATATAAAAGTGACAAAAAATAAGCCACTAATTTAGTAAACAACTAAAATAGGCTTTGTGGGAGAAAAAACTCCACTTTATCTAATATTTTAAATGTTTTCCGTTGGTGTCATAACGTGTATATTTTTTGGTATATAATGGAACTATTTCTTACACTTTATAAAGTGAAACTTTTTCTTACACTTTATAAAGTGGAAGAAAATTTTACACTTTATAAAAAATTACTTTACCTTTTCACCTTCTCCTTCTCCCTTTTATTTTCATGGCTTCCAAAGGTTTTTTCACTTTGAAGATTAACATTTGATGGTCCCAATCCGACAACTGAAGCGGCCCCACACTAAAAAAAACATAATTTCATAGTAGCACTACCCGAAAACATAACAATTCAACCCTACAAATTATATAACTTAATTTTTTTTGTTCCATCTCATATTTTCGTTACTTTGAGTGTGTTCCATTTTTCTCATCTTGTGTTTGGTATAGTATCATTTTTCCTAGTGGTTCGGATGGATAGTTGAGTCTTTGTGTAAGTACTGTGTTTTGTGTCTTCTCCAAGTGTTAAGAGAACATGTCCATCCGTTTTCTGAAATGTTATGAAGTTCTATTTTGATTACATTCAATTACTCAAAAGGAATTACAGTATACATTTCCCTTTTCTCATTCAATTTTACTCTTTTCCAGTATATATATAATCAACCTGATAGAAAAAGAGTAGAAAAAAAAGTCTTTAATTCGATTACTATTGTAACGATCGAATTTCGTAGTTATAGAAATGTTAACGGGAAAAAATCAAAACTGAAAAACTTTTTCATAGTACTAGGATATCAACCCTATCAAGATTTGAAGGAATTTAGAGTATGTAAGGTATAGAAAAATCTGGAAGCAATTGGGGGAGTAAATGCGAATTTGATTACATAATTGGTTACATAACTCGTTAAAAGATCTGTGCGACTTTACATAATTGAATTTGGATATGTAGATCATCGGAAAATGATTTTGACGTTAAGGGCATTGTTTAAGCGTAGTGAGTTAAGAGTGTGTTGTTAAAAGGGAGAAGTGAAATTCCCTTAATGATATCACTGCTCGCTTCATGCTGTTGTAGTGCCTCCGCTACAGCGGGAGGGGTGTCGCTGTAGCGGGCGGGCGGAGATAGAATTAAATGATATTCAGATTTTTCAAAGGAAGCTCATTGTTTGCTTTGTGGACTGCAGCGGGATTAGTGCCACCGCAGCGACGCCGCTACAGCGGGATGGGTGGCGCTGTTGCGAGATGACGAGTTTAAAATTCGTAAATAAAACTCTTAGAGGACCTTATTTTGTATTTTTTGACTTTTTGAGTTAAGAGACGACTCCTGGGCTATTACAACTTGTTTTCCAGCATTCTTAAAGTTAAAGGTAAGCCTTTCACTATCGAACTCATTTTTCTATCTGTAGAACGTTTTAGAATGGATCAATATTGATGGGAAAGGATTTCTTGAAGAATCCTATGGTAATCGTAATTGACTAGTTGAGGTCATGGGTTTTGAACTAGGGTTCATATTTTGTTAGTTTTTTGGAAATTTAGTGTTTCTCTATTGATTTCTGTTATAAATTGTCAATTGTATACTACGAACAAGCTAAATGAATCTGAAAAGGGAGAATCAAATTGTCTAGGGTTTCAAGCTTGTTTCGAGGTCGGTGATGGTTGTGATTTTATGATTGTGTGATATACACTTGATTTGTTGTAATACTTTTATATATCTGCATGTTTCACTATTCATCATAGATGTTGAAATGGGATATATGAATACTTATTCCATGAACTCATTACTTGAATGTATGATCTTGATGTGTATTGGGATCGGCTGCCACATTTTGGCACTCTAATTTGGATCGGATTGCCACGTTCCGGCATGCTAACTTGGATCGATTTCCACGTTTCGACGTAAAAATAGGATCGGATTTCCATGTTTCAACATGCCAAAAGTTTGAGTTTGGGTTCTGTGAGAGGAACAACTATGTGGTGAAGCATGCAAATTATGATATCATTTTTATGATAATATTGAATATGTTGATGTTTATGCATGTGTTATAATGTTGTAATTGCTTTTTTGTATTACACTAGTGGGTTAGTCGCATGATCCTACCAGTACACAGTGGTGGTATACTAATTTTGCATTTGCTCTTATTTTTGTTGAGTACAGGACATCTTCACGCGACTATTGACAGACCTCGCTTAGGAGATCGCAGATTGGTTTGTGTTTAAGGATGAGCCACATTGTTCGGGCTGCCACGGTATTCATTTTAGTCTATGCCCACCACTTTCGGACATAGACCTTGCTTTCGTTAGTTGATAGCTAGTTAGTAATCTCTTTTTAGATATGGATATCGTTATAGTTTTGGTACATTGACTTTCAGATTCTAGGTTTATCTTCCACATTGTTAGCTAGTAACTAGATCTTCAGTTAGTAATGGAACATTGCCTTTACTTTTTTACTTGATTTCGTAACATAAATACCTTAGTTTTAGATTTCTTTCTTTAGTTGGTTGTTACTAGTGGTTCTCCTATCGAGTTGTAGTATGGGTGCCAATCACGATGATCTGGGTCGTGACAAAGTTGGTATCAGAGCCTACGTTCATTGATCTCGATGTACCAAAATGAGTCTAATAGAGTCTCGTGAAATAGTACGTGGACTCCTTTACTTTTCTTCGAGAGCCTATAGGACTTCAGGAAATCTCCATTTTCTCTTGTCTCCTTCGTGCTATGAATTGATTCCAATTGGTATCTGGTGATTCAAATTGGTATCTAACTTCTTTCACTCTTCTATCCGCAAATAGCTAATACTAAGTATAACGACGTCAGGCTCGTAGCTCCTACTAATGCTCCAACCGAGAAACCCGCAGCAAGAGGTTTCGATCGAGGCAAAGGTAGAGGAAGAGCTAGGGGTAGAGCCCCTGGAAGAGTGACACCTATTATAAATGAGGTACCAAACGACCATATTCCGGGAAATGGGAACCCTCTGGCACATGAGGAGGTGATACTAGAGGATAAGGCCGTTGAGAATGTTGAAGAGGTTAAACAAGAGGAAGGAGGGCAAGATTAAGCCATAGGAATCACAATAGATCGTGTCATTTTTGAAAGGGTTGGCTGGTTCGGGGATGATTCCACCTACTCATGCCCCCGCGAATCCCCCTGCTACTAAAAGTATGCCCAAGTCGATTGGGGAGGGAGGTAATGATGCTTTCTTCCTTCCTTTGTTGGGTTATGTGATGACCGGTAATGCACATGATGTGTTGACCATGTTTTTGAAGCTTAATCCCCCGATATTTCTTTGTTCGGAGACAGAGGATGCTTATGAGTTCATATTGTGCTTATGAGTTCATATTGAATTTTTATGAGAGGTTGCATAAGTTGGGTAAAGTTCACCAACATGGGGTTGAGTTCGTATCTTTTTTACTTCAAGGTGAGGCCAAGCAATGATGGAGAGTTTACATGAAATGCAGAGCCTCTACGTTACCTCCACTTACTTGGACCCAATTTCATGCCTTATCTTTGAGAGATCGCAATAAGAATGGGTTCATAGCACTAGAATATGGTTGTATGTATTTGGGTGCTTATGAAGCCAAGTTCCTCGCTTTATCTAGATATGCTACACAATTGGTTAAAACAGAAGAGGAGATAATCTTGTTGTTCATTAGAGGTTTGGACTCTGAGGTACAAGTTTTATCTGTTCACATGACTTATGTAGGAAGGAGTTTTAATGAAGTGACCGAAAATGTTAAGAAAGTGGAGAGGGTGAAGCTAGACGGTCAAGCTAGGGCATTGGCTTAGAGGGCCAAGAGTTCTGGAAATTTTCAAGGCTCCAATGCAAGAGGATCTGATCAACCTACACTTGCGTCCAAGACAATTCAGTCTGCCATGCCTGCCTCTATCGGTAACTATTCGGGAACTCCTTCTGATAATTTTTTAGCGTATCAGAATGTCGAGCATGTGGCGGGAAGCAGACCACTTGGCGTCCGCACTTGCTTTATGTGTGGGGAAGTTTGTCACATGATGAGAAATTGCACACAATCGCGTTCACTTGAGTCCGGACAATAGCTTTGTCGAGCAATTGTACTAGCAGTAAATGGTAATAATGGTAGGGGGCGTCCACAAGTAGGATGAGGAGGAAATCAGATAGGTCTTGAATTTAGAGGAAATAGTAATGAAGGTCGAGGTAACACACAACCATGTAGGGAGGTATCTCTTGTTGATGATAGAGCTCAATGTTACGCCTTTCTAGGCAAGAATGAGGCAGAGGCGTCTCATGTAGTTATCACAGGCACTATTCTTGTCGTCGACCTAATGGCTAATGCATTATTTGATCCTGGTAGCACCTATTCTTAAGTGTATGTGAGATTTGTCTCTGATTTTGAGATGTTGTGTGATATTCTTAACGATCCTATGTGTGTTTTTACCTCTTTTGGTGAGTCAGTCATAGTCACCCATGTGTATCGTGCTTGCCCTATTTTGTTTATGGGATTTCAGACTTGGGCTGATTTACTGATATTGGATATGGCTGACTTCGATATAGGCATGACTTGGTTGTCTTCCCATTATGCTTTTCTTAATTGTAATACTAAGTCTTTGAATCTACAAAATTCTGAGAAGAGAAAAACTAGAGTGAGATCTACATACACTGCCTCATTGTTGTACGATCAACGAGCCTTTATGGATGACATGTGTGCCTATGCTTTGCCTAGAGATTGTTGAGGTGCACGCGCGATTCCTAGTTGGGGAACCAACCACCACGTGCATGATCAGCTTAGGAGGCTTGGATCGGAGGTTCTTGAAATATTGGATAAATATTTTTGTGATTTGGTAATCGACATCAGAGTTCGGCGGTTGAGGTAGATGATGGTACAAGCGGGGCAGGGTATAGATTATGGTACATGCGGTATGGAAGGTTGCTTATACGTAAGCCTGCATTAGTGGTTGATGTATCATTAGACTTTGTTCGTTCTCCTAGTACTAGCATTGCAATGTCCAGAGGACTATTTAAGTTGCATAGTATTGCATTACAGTGGCAGAGATACACAACCTCAGCTTCACATGGTGGAGAGGTATCTCAGATTGTTAGGGATACATTTCTTGAGGGCGGAATACAATTTAGAGAGCCATTTTTTTAGGGAGATCCTTTATTTGAACATGTACATGCTAGAGGACCCAAACGTGGACGTGTAAATGGACGAGGACATGGACGTGGGGGGAATAAAGGTAGAGCACGAAAGTGGGGTTGTTTTATTTTTCTATTTTTCTTAATTGATTTTTTAAAGTTTTTATCTTGTTCAAGTTCTTGATCCAAATTGATTCCCTTCAATTAGGGGGGGTTCTATTATGTATTATTTTCCATTTGATGTTACAAGAAGCTTTTTCCATTTTCCGTTTATTTTAAAATATTTATATTAGTTATTAAAGCTTTGATTTTATATTAAATTAAGTTTTATTTATTTTTTAGATTTATACTACAGGGCCTTCAGCCACCGTGGAGGAGAGCCCCACGATGATCATAAAGGATGTCGTTCCGACAGTTAATGAGGATCCCGGTGTGACACAGGTTTATGTTATTTATTTTTTTGAAATATTTATATTAGTTATTAAAGCTTTGATTTTATATTAAGTTGACTTTTAATTATTTTCAAATTCAACTATGGGCCTTCATCTACCGTGGAGGAGATCCCCACGACGATCATGGAGGATGTCGTTTTGACAGTTAATGAGGATCTCAATGTGGCACAAGTTTATGTTATTTATTTTTTTCGAAATATTTATATTATTTAGGGATAATGCACAAGTACCTCCTCAACCTATGTCCGAAATCTCAGAGGCACACTTATACTATACTAAGGTCCTATTACCCCCCCTGAACTTATTTTATTAATAATTTTCTACCCTTTTCAGCTTACGCGGCACTATCTTGTGGGCCCAACGTTGGTTGACTTTTTGTTACAATCTAGTACGACATAGGCCGAAAAGGGGTAGAAAATTACTTATAAAATAAGTTCAAGGGGTTAATAGGACTTTAGTATAGTATAAGTGTGTCTTTGAGATTTCGGGCATAGGTTGAGGGGGTACTTGTGCATTTTCCCTATTATTTATTAAACCTATGACTTTATATCAAGTTAACTTTTAATTATTAGATTCATATTACGGGGCCTTCATCCATCGTAGAGTCTAGCCCCACGACGATCATAAAGGACCTCGTCGCGACAGTTAATGAGGATCCCGATGTGACATATGTTTATGTCATTTTTTTTTTGAAATATTTATATTAAATTAAAGCCTTGATTTTATATTAAATTAATTTATAAAATAACTTCTTATAAGAATTAAGAAATTTAGTAGTAAAGACATATATAGACATTGGTCTCGTATTCTTTGGAAATGGAACTTAGAGACTTTTATTTTGCAGCACATTGAATATTCCTATCATTTAGACTTTCATTTTCAAATTTTTACTATCTAGATTTCTATTTGCATACCATTTTATCACCACTCTCATCTCCAAATGTTACTTTAATTATGCCAGAGGTGATATGCTGCGAAAACCTGGAAGAAAAAAATTTGTTTAAAGAATTGTAAAGAATGTGAAAATAAAGGATCTTTCGGCCAAAAAGAGAAAGAGGGACAATGAAGATGAGAATAGATATATGAGACTTAAATCGCGAGATGTTTTACGAATTTTAAAAAAGGATTATGGAAAATAATATTATTATATTTGTGTATACATCTTTTTTAAGGGTGTATATTATTATTATTAAATTATATATAGTTATTATTTGGTGTATGTATTTTTTTTGAGGGTGTATAGTATTATTGTTTCAATTATATACAATTATTATTTTGTGTATGTATTTTTTACAAAAAGAAGTGAATGAAAAATTTGAAAATATAAACACGACTCGAGGATGAACAAAAGTTCGAATAAAAAGTTGCATAAATTTAATACAAGAAAAAATTAACACTGCTAAACATCTTTCTTTAGCTACTACCACCATATGAGGCGTTTTGAGCTTGTGAAGGACAGTTGCGCCTATCATGGCCTATTTGTTTGCACGTTGAGAACTTGCGAGTGAGTGTACTTGCGGAAACGTCCATTTTATTTTGTATACGGGTGGTTTTATTTGCGCCCACTTTTCATATATATTTTTTATTTTCTATGATAAGAAAGGGACTATCAGGCCAATAGTTTTCACTACCCAGTGAATTGAATTATCCAAAGTAGACTTTTTATAGCTACACACGCTGAATTCTGGTGCCATACGCTCCCATGCTTGATACCCTATTGGGTCAAATTCCTTTATTGCACGAGAACATGAAATGTGGTATGATTGCCATTTAGCACATTAACATTGTTCTTGTGATGCATTTACAATGTGCTTATTACCACCACGACCATGATGCATATGTGTCTGCACCTCAAATATGTTTTTCCTTTGTTGGTGATAGTTGATAAGTGTGTGACGCTGTGACTTTTTTGGATTATCCTAGAAAATCTTGAATGGTTTAGACCATTATTCCTTTTGTTGTACTAGCTGATTGACAAATTTTGATCTTGTAACAAATTGATTCAACAATATGATTGTAAGTTAGTCTTACCAGTGCAGTAACATGCAGGTCCCTTGCTGACTTACGAAGACCATTGAATGACTCGAAACTATTTATTTTTAGCATGTCCATCTCTTATCTCCATCCCTGTGCAATGTTCATTTGTCAAGATCGTTCTTCATTAACCACACATACGCTTCCGCATTAATCTCCTTGATCATCCCCATTTTTTCCAAAAACTTTTTCTCCTGACATTGATTTGCAACTGCCCATAAAAGGTTGTTCAAGTGACATTTTTGATTCTTTTTGGAAATTGCCTTTAAATGTCTTAAACAAGAAATATGTCACCCAAATGGGGCCTGCAAATTCGAAAACTAATACATGGATGAGAGTATTTCATGATGCCTATCCGATATCAATGCGACCTATCTACGATCCTTGATAAAGTAATAGTGCAAATTATCCAAAAATAAAGTCCATATCTCCATGATCTCATTTCCAACTGTTGCCAATGCCAAAGGTAATATTGAGCCGTTACCATCCATTGCAGTAGCAATCAACAACTTATATCATAGTTCCCATAGACATGTGTTCCATCGATCGATATAACAGGACGACAAAACACAAACCCATCAATGCATGGTCTAAAATCCCATAATACATACTTGAATACATCTTCAATAACCTTGAAACACTGCTCTGTTTTCCATTCAACTATTGTTCCAGTATTGAAGTGTTTCAAAGCTTTCATAAACCTCGACAACATAGAAAAGAACCCTCCCAAGAACCATAGACTTTTTCGAAAGTCCACTTGCAATCAAGATAGACTTTTCTTTTGCTTATCGAAATGCCATATGTTTTAAGAATGACTGTTTGATTGTCTTTGATGGGAAACCTGAAAAGTAAAAATAATATTAATTATCAAATAGAAAAATGAATATTTTGATATTTAAGAAAAATAATTTAAGGATAAAATAGTGCTTGGCATTTTTTATATCAACAGGGAGGACGTTGGCAATCATCTCAACATCCAAATTGAGTTTTTTTTTGCGGCACATACCTATATCACATGCATCTTCTTTAGTGTATCTTCCAATATTACACATGTTAGTATATTTATCATTAAAAGAAGTGAGCCTAAATCGACATCCTTGCTCTACACGCCTGTAAACAAGTCGTCATGATTTCTTTGTCGATTTAATAACAAAGTACTCATCGCTATCTTCAAATGTAAAAGTTTAACTGTTCTTTGCAACTGCTTCATTGAATTGAATAACATGCCTTTTTCAATATAAATAGCACCATTCATGAAATCTTCTGGTTAATGCCATGTACATTGTGATGTATACTCATCATGTGTATCACCAGTGATATCTGGACCATCCCGGAGATGATCAAGATAAGAAATTTCATGATTGAAACTGACTCATGGACATTGGTCTTGGTGATCGATTGTGCATCAAAAATCATCATCCCTAGATGATACCTCAAATGGAGCATTATCTCATGATTCCTCATCATTAGGCAAATCATCATTATCACTATCTGAAGGTGAGCCGTAATTAGGAAGGTCATGATCATCGATATTTACAGGATCAATGGCTCATCTTGTGTAATATTTTTCCTATAAATGTAAAAAAGTATAATATTTTTCTCATGCAATTAACTTACTTACATAAAATAAATCAAGTATTGGACATACCGATAATCTTCTGTATCAAAAGTATGCAAGACACTAAAATTTGAGGATGTCTCAATTTTTTCCGTCATTTCAAAGTGTGAAGACTGACCAAAACAATTATCTAGTCCATAACTTAGAGCAATATTTTTATCTTGATGAGGTAAACCGCTACAAAATATATAGTAATAAGAATAACACATCATATAGATTAATAAATAATTGACAAAATCAATATATAATAATCGAAATATAATTATTGAGCATTACCGGTCACTCACATTGATAGTTTCGTTCAAATCAAAATCATATCGGCTGGTAAGAAAATTTTGATAATGAGTCATGTTAGAAAAATCCGTAGATTGAATTATCGAAAATTCATTAACTCTATTATGATTTTCTATTAGTGGATGAACATCGACCGATAAAGGAAAACGTTGTTGACTAGTCCTAGGATCCTTTCTAACATAGATTTTAAGTATTGTTAACTTGATTTGATCTATGCAGTCATTTGGAACCCTCAAAAAGTCGTTTAACGATTCATAGTTATTGATAATCCACTCTCCAAAATTTACTTGTCCTTGTGATAAAAATGATGTAAGGTATTTTTCGACTATAATTAAATTATAATCAGAACTGTTATACTCATTCTTTTATAAATTGATGAAACAAATTTATGATATCGGACATTAATTGAATATTTAGCATTGTATTTGGGAGGACAATTATAATAAACATTATTTTCGTCATGTATAATTTTGCCATCCCAATAAATCAAAACTCTAACTTTTGCTGTAGAAGACATTTATTTTGAGATTTAAATGAACGAATATAGAAGACTTAATGTTGTAGGTGCTATCAACTATGTTTAGACGTCCTCACATAGAGATTGGAGGAATTTTCAGAATAAGAAAATAAAAATACATAATGTAATAATTATTTCTATTTTATGACATGTCAAATCAATATAATTGTATGACAAACACTGAAAAAACTTTTTCAAAATGTGAAAAATATTCCTATTGTAAAACACAATTTTTTCTTCAATATTATAAAGTATGAGATTTTCTTCCACTTTATAGAGTGTAAGAAATAGTTCACTTATATATTAAAATATACACGTTATGAGTTAACGAAAAATGTTTAAAATATTGGATAAAGTGAAACTTTCTTCCACTAAGCTTATTTTAGTTACTTGCTAAAATATTGGCTTATTTTGATCACTTTTATATTTTTATGGCTTATTTAGGTGCCAGACTCTGCTCAATACTAGTCATTTTAACCATTACCTTCTCAATGTAGTGTTACTGTTATGAAAGACAGTAAGTAACAAAATGGACGCGGCTAAGTAACTGCAGATCTATAATCATGTTTGATTAAGTATATTTACAATCTAGGATGCAACATTTACACCCTAATCCATGGAAATGGTCTTGCAAAAACCGTTAATCCCCTATTTCCCTATAACTCCAACTTAAAAAAAATCATTTTCACATCTAAATGAACAATCAATTACATAAAGCCACCTAAAAGTGTCAACAAACAAGCATATAAATTTCTAATGCAAAATATTCTGAAAATTATATGCTAACCAAACATAGATTAATTAGGAAGTATTCCACTTCCCCGCAGTAACTTTGCTATACAAATGTTCAATTCAAAGTCATCATTAACAAAAAGTTGACTTCACAAGAAGATAATACTAGCCTTTACAAGTTACAAAAACAAAGAGGGAAGGCTCACAACACAGTAGTCTCCAAAATAAGAAATACCTAATCCATACATATAAAAGAATTCTGAACATTTGAATTTTATGGTGATTAAAGATTAAATAAATCAAACTTAAGGCAAGAAAAATGATTTAGATGCTTTTAATTTCATACAAAATTATCGTAATCAATGACACTAGCCTACATTCTGACTGTCTACGAATCAAAGCTAGTTTAGTAACCCAACCAAGGGTTGGAATCGAGTCCAAGGGAGTGGTAGTGAAAGTAGTTACTACTTAAAATTTCATTCTAAATAGTGATAGGTTAAGACATTTTTGAATATGAAAACAAAACAAATTTAATTTGTGTCACTAAAGTGTCAAATATCAAAAAGGAATTTTATCACAAGTAGTACAAAGCAATAAAATAAATGAGAAACAAGTATGGGAGAGAGTTCTTGGGTTGTGATCGTTATATGTGAAGATAAAAGTGGTACCTACATGCTTTCGGTAGCTAATTTCACAAAACAATGCTGACTAGGCTAAGCTTTAGGTGAAAGCAAGTTCCCTCTTGGGCAACTATCCCCATACCAAATGGATTCCTCTCGGACACCCACTCGTCTAAACTAACCACCGTACACCTTATCCACACTTGCTATTTGATGGAGTGCTTGGATATAGGACTAGGGCTTACCCTCTCTGGCTTAACCTCATGTTGATCCACTCCTTAGGAGATCATTCTAGTGGTCTTAGCTTCGCAACATCTCTCTCTCTTGCAATCCGGAAGCACATGGGTGATTTTGTATTTACAACTACAAAATCATTTGATTAAAATACAACCACTAGGTGAAATCACCATTAAAATACTATCTATGTTGCAAGCAAGCAAAACATAACAAATTAATCAACCCATAATTGCTAAATTACACCCCAAGAATGGGGGTTTTAGCCACTCATCAAAAAATAATCAAATATACTTAAAATGATAAAGGAATCAAGTGGGTATAAGAGATTAAACCTTAAAAGTAGCAAAGGAAGGTAAATGGGTGAATACCAACTACCAAAATTGGAAGAAGAGCTTCTTTTTTGAAGGTTACATAAAAAATCCTCTCCAAACTTGAGAGAAAACTTAAGAACAAAATATCAAGTGTAATTGTTTCGCTCTCTAATTTTCTATCTCTCTCTCTAAATAATAATAAAAGAGTTCAGTATTTATAGATTTCAGAATTGTGTTGGCAAATACTTTTGGCGCAGTTATTCGTGATTCGCCGAGCGATTCGGAGAATCCCCTTTGTTCATTTTATCATTGCATGCATGTTGCCTTCCTTGTCTATGTGTTTTTATTTATGGTCGGAAATCTTATGCTTTGAGGAATTGATCGGCAAAGTGTCGACTACTCGTTTTTGTCGCCTTTTGATCCACCTCCTTCAGGGCTCACTTGCTGTAACAAAAGGTGAAACTTCACTATACCGCGAATTGCCAAGTGTGCTTGGCGATGCGCACCTTTGCATACATTAGCTCTTTTTATCCGTTTTGCTTCCGTTTTATGCCTAAGTATCCATGCTCCTACCAAATCCTCAAATATATGAAATTTAGGAGTTTTTATCAAATATCAAGATAAAATAAATAATCAAGGACACTATTTGCATTAAAATAAGGCCCTAGATAAGTCAAATTTGACGACTCATCAACACCCCCAACTTAAACTTTTGCTCTTCCTCAAGTAAAACTCAAGTTCAGCTGTTCAAGTAAAATGTCTCAAATAGTTCTACACAATATTCAATCATGAAAATGCAGTACAAGACTCAAATTACTCATGCATAGCTCAATTGTATACTCAAAAATTAAAGTTGTTGACACACCATTACCAAAGATTCTCGATCTCACAATACTCGCTACTAATATAAGTTCTAGCTCAACAAAAGTATCTACATGCCCTCACACAAAGAATGATTCCATTTCCACACACGTAGATTTATCAACTCAGGATCAGGAATCTGATGCAAGCTCAAACTCACAAAGAGGAACACAATTCATGTTTTCACCCATAGGTTTGCCCTTATTTTCTAATTGACTTTCAGCTTCGGTTCACTCAAGATAAAAAAAAGGTCTCTCTAATGCTTGTAATGGGAATGAGTGCAAATGCATAGTCATTTATGCTCAGTGGATTTTTCCTCAATGACAAGTGACTTTCTTAAAACATCTCCTTTTTACGTTATCAACCTTAGTCAAGTGCCTTGAAGTCAACTTTCTATTTTCTTTTATAAATTGCTTGGAAACCCAATTTCTTTTCATTTCGTGCTTTTATTCGAGGACTTTCTTTTTCTTTTATTTTTTATCTTTTTTCTTATATATATAGAGGGTTTCCATTTCGCTGCAATACTGTGAGTTTACAAGACTTTTCTTGCACTTCTTGACTTCTCCTTTCCCTTCTTACCACAACCCCCAATTTAGCCTTTTGGCCTAAGTTAGCTATTCAATTATGCATATCTCAAGAGGATTATAGGTGAAGGATCATGTATGGTTTAGGTTTCAACAAGGTTTTTCCAAGGAACAAGTAAGGTTCAAAGGGTGTTCAAGAGAGTATCACATGCTCACGGGTAGGACACAAAAGAGGTATACGTTAAAGTTGGCTCACACTTTAAATGTTGTCTAAGATCATCTCAAGAGGATACCATTCTGAATCAATCAGACTAACGGGAAAATTCTAGGTTTATTTTAAGGTTCAAAGTAAGCTCATCACACAAGGCAGTGATACTTAAGTCAAATAAGACAACACACTTTCGGTAGTGTGCAATGGTCATTGCAAAATAAGTAATCCGATAATTGGCTAATCATAATGAGATGCAAAAAGTTCACATATTGTCTATGTAACTTCATTCGTCCTCGTTGTAGCCATACATTAATATTTGTTCAATTGAGAGCAATTTTTAAGTCATCGATATTGATACCAACCACGACTTAAATTTGTACAAGAGCAACCACTTTCAACACAAGAGGTGGCAAAATTTTCAAAAGTGAAATGTTTTTGGAAGGGTTAAAATTATGATGATATTAGGACCCAAAAGAGATCCATAATCTCAAACAATCCATAAAAAACTGATTCAAAAACACAACTTCTATAACAGAAAACCCAGATAAATCTCAAAACACAATTGCAAAAAGCATTCAAGTTATGCAAAACAAACACTCACCCCACCACAACTAAAAATCATTTGTCCTCAAGTGCAAATTATAGTATTAAATTTGAAGTATTAGTAAGACAATGAAGGAGGTAAAGAGAAATCTTATCTATGTAGTCTCTCTTTCTGCCACGACATCTAAATTTTGAGATATAGCTTGTAATTGAGCAGTATCATCAAGTCTTATAGGAGCTGCTTTGGGTGGCTCGGCATGTGATATCTGAATCGTCGAATGTACCACTTTCCCTCCTAGGCTTCCGAAGATGTGCTACTCTTCTTTTGCGGATATCAGTTCCTCTCATGCTGTCTCCATTTGCTCTTCAGTCTAAGCATCTTATCATCCTCATCTTCCTCTTCCGATGCGTTCCGGTCCTCTGCGGGTCTCAGCAGGGCATGGAAGTCTATGGTCTACAAATAGTTTATGTAATTTTGTAGTCTCGCAATATTGGCTTGTAAAGACAGAATCTCAGCTAACATCTCCTGTCTGCGCTCACATATTGTAACTCTTTCATTCATTGCATCCACAAAAGTCTGGATGGAAGCAAGTGCAGCAGCGATGGCTCTATCAATCATTCCAGGGACCGACTTCTCCAGTTTGGATGTCTGTGCTTCAGCGGATGAGTCAAGTCGTCCCATCTTCAGGATCATCCCCCGAGTGATTTGGATTTTTGTGTGGAAGCACCTAGATGCTGTGAGGAGCAGGAAGGAATAGAGGTACATGTGGCCCTAGAGGCCTGATGGGTTCAACTACATCTATAAATAACATGTCAATATCAATCTCAGAAGTAGTGTTAGTTGGGGATGCTCCTCTCCTATAAGCTTCCTCTCTAATTCACTCTTCCTCAAATCGCTGAATATGAGTGACGACAATAGGAGTGATCTCACGATCTAGATCTCGACGCACTCCAGCTCTTTTGCATAGCTCATTTATCAGGACAAGAAACGACAGGGAGATACATGTCTATTTAGACATCTTGGTGATTTCTTAAGACATTAGAAGGCCTAGGTCGATGCTCCTCATGTACATGATACTTCCAAGGTAGGATGCTTTGGTGAGAAGCAAAATAGACTCGTTCTGGGACGGCATGATAGTGCTTCTAATGAAGTTGGACCAAAATTTGGCATCCACATTCAGATCTTTCTTCTCTATAGATTCTCCAACTACGAGCCATCTGTCAGTATTCATGATATCATAGACGCTAGCCATTCCTTCATGTCCTCCAGAGTTGATGCGATAGGCAATCTATCATAGGCTTCTCTAGTATGCATCACCCTTCCCAATACAACATTAATGTGCTTGCTATGACATTCCACTTATGGTCCTCCCAGTGTAACAGACCGTACTGGTCTGAATTACCTTGCTTGCTTTTTGTTTTTTGGCACTAACTCTCCATACGCTTCATAGAACTCCCTTACCGAATTAGGAACATATGGTCATCGGAATTCGGTGAATATCTAGAAATGATGGGAATGGAGGGTGGATAGAATCTCAGGGTGCCTATCCTACCCAGCTATTACAAAGCGCTTTTCTTCTATTATGGTCCTTACTAGCTCCATCTCCCCGTAACCTGTTAAGCATGTGATGTTGTGGCACTATAGGAGGTACATAACTCTGGAGGTGTTGGTGCTGGTGTCGGCTCAGGAAGAGTTATGGTTGAAGCCACTCTGATTGGGGTGGCATCATCTGGTAAAACCCTGCTAGTTGAAGTCTAAAGCCTGGAGCCTACTTAGCCTTTTCTGCCTTCAAATTAGAGGTTGATCATCTTCTGACTCATTCTGCTCAGCTCTAGTTTGCAACTGTCCCTTTTTAGATGATGTTTTTCTTGACCTTTCTCTTGACCTTGCCTCTTTGGAGCTCCTCGCCTCCTATTTCGGAGTATATGAGCCTCTTTCATCAATTTGTATGCCTGGTCACTACAACAAAAATGATCATTAGCGGCAATTAATTCTCAATTGCCACTAAATATGTATTTTTAGGGGCAATTGTCACTCTTTGTATATGTCCCTATAGGCTTTAGCGACATTGCTTTTAATGACACTTAACTAATGCCGGTGAAGGCTTTAACACTCTTTATTAATGTCAATATTTAATGCCGCTAAAACTCGATTTTGTTGTAGTGGGTATTTCTTTCTTTGAGAGTTGTGTGTTCTCGCTGGTACATACCATTTCTGCAATGATTCACTGTTAGTTGAAATAAGAATTGAATGTAAATGTAAGAAAGAATTTGCAACTGTGTTCGCCTTTCAATTCAGCGAATCACCAATATGCTTTGGCGCACTAGGTCGGATCTCCAAAGGATATTAAGATCCCGTCTGGTCAGTTTTGTAATGGAGAATTTCATTTGGCGAATCACAGACTATTTTTGACAAAGTCAAAACTGTTCGCTGAGCTATACAGTAAGGGCTGGAAAAGAGGCATGTTCAAGGCAATCTATTACCATTAGGCGAACCGCCGAGACATTCGACGTAGTTTGTCGAATAACAAATTGTGCCTGAGTCTTGTTTTTCCGAAAGATCACTTTTTTAATCATTACAAATTAAATCTAAACATGCAAATATGAAATTTACGCAAAACCGGTATTTCCTATTACTCCGGAGTACTAAGACTTCTTCTAGTCTTGCCAGATTGTAGTTATTTACCTACTATTACCCTCAAGAAGGTTGACATCCATTCTTTCCTAGGATAAATATCGTATTTAGCATGCTTATTGGTTATTAAGACTTTACCCACTCAACTAAAGAACGAACATGTACAACTCAACTCAAAATACTCACGATCAAGATAAGCATACACAATCATTCTATCATTGTAGGCATATTAGGCATTTAACAAGTTAAAATTAGCATCTACGTATCTTATTTCTATAAGAGGGACCAACCAACATCATTCTAATACGACACTTGTAACAAAAGAACAAAATTCTTAAATTAAATCTGGGGTTTTAATGACTAACCTTTGATCCCAACAAAAGTATTTTTGGAGTGCTAGGCAGCAATATAATCCAACCCCAAGCACTATTATCTGGCTAGAAATACTAATTTCTATCGAAAATAGAAATTAAGAAAATTTGACCTTTTGCCCTTATATATCCGTTTAGTTCTCATCCATTCGGCGGAATATAGAGTGGTAATTTTTCTCGCCCTTTTCTTTAAGCTCTTCAATTTTCTAGGGATGAGATTGCCAGTCTGCCTCAGGTTTGCCGAACTAATAGGCGAAGCTTACATGATCGATAATACCATTTCATTGATCCAAGCAGCGGATCTCAAAAGGGCTCGCCAACCTAGTTAGCGTCGCGCGATATAGGTCCTTTGTTCGCCAACTTAGGAGTTCCCAAATTTTCCTCATTCTAACCTGCAACACAAGTACACCATTATTTAATAGAGTAAAATCCTAAATTACGACCTTGGGTTGCCTCCCAAGAAGTGCCTTATTTAGCTCCGTGACTTGACATCGGTCCCGCCTCACTCTGTGATAAGGGGGTTAGGCCTAGTGTCACTAGGTAACCCCAATATGTCATTTGGGTGGAGTTGAGGCATGTCGAACATCAGGAGTGATTTCATGTGTTAAATTGATCTAGAGTATGATCCAATCAGATGATTCAACGCTTCAATACTATCTCTCATTTCGTCTAACACTCGCTCTTGATCGGTGATCTTCGGAGAATCATTTGAAGCGTGTCCTCAACACGATAGTTCTCATGTTCTCTAGAGCTCTTCCTCGCATGGGGAGGTATATACCTCCCTTTGCGGTTGCATTGATTTTCCACCTCAGATATTTTAGTGGATAAGTCATTTAGTTGAGATACCAATGCAGCTAGAGCCATTCTCGACTTCTTGATCTACCTCAACTCACTTGCCACCCACTCCCTCTGTCATTGTTAGAGGAAATGCATGCACAATATAAAACATAAAAGATAAACAAAACCAAAAGTGAAATTAGTAGAAACTACGCTACAAAGAAGTAAAAACTACCAGTAACTACATTTTTATATGACACCACTCCCCGGTAGTGGCGTCATTTTGATCTAGATGCTTTAATTTCTTTCTGAATTATCGTGATCAACAACACTAGCCTACAATATGAGTGTCTACGAATCAAATCTAGTTTAATAACCCAACTAAGGGTTGGGGTCACGTCCCAAGCGAGTGGTAGTGAAAGTAGTAGCTACTTAAAATTCCGTTCAATATAGTGATAGTTCATGACATTTTCGAATATGAAAACAAAAAAAAATTTGTGACACCAAAGTGTCAAATATCCAAAAGGGGTTTTGTAACAAGTAGTAGAATGCAATAAAATAAATGAAAAACAAGTATGGGATAGAGTTCTTGGGGTGTGATAGCTATCTGTAAAGATAAAAGTGGTGGGTTAATGCTTTCGGTAGCTAATTTCACATAATGATGGTGATTAGACTAAGTTTTAGGTGAAAGCAAGATCCCTTTCGGGCACCTTACCCAATATCAAATGGGTTCCTTTCAGATACCCACTCATCCAAGCTAACCATCCTATGCCTTATCCACACTCGCTCTTTCGACGAGAATGCTTAAATATGGGACTAGGGCTCACACTCTCGGCTGAACCTCATGTCGACCCACTCCTTAGGAGATCATTCTAGTGGTCTTAGTTACGCGACCTCTCTATTGAGAAAGCCGAATACACACGGGTTGTTTTGTATTTTCAACTACAAACCCATTAGATTAAACCACAACTACAAGGTGAAATCACCATTAAAATACAATCTAAGCTACATGCAAGCAACACCCCAAAAATTAATCAACCAATAATTACTAAATCACACCCCAAGAATGGTGGGGGGGGGGGGGTTAGGCACTCATCAAGAAATAATCAAATATACTTAAAATGATAAAGTAATCAAGTGGTATAAGAGATTAAAACTTAAAAAATAATAAAGGAAGGTAAATGGAGAAGACCAACTTCCAAAGTTAGAAGAAGAGCTTCATTTTTCAAGCTTCCATAAAAAACCCTCTCTAAATATGAGAGAAAACTTAAGAATAAAATATCAAGTGTAATTGTTTAACTCTCTAATTTTTTTTTCTCTCTCTCTCTAAATAATAAAAGATTCAATATTTATAGACTTTAGATTTGTGCTGGCGAATTCTTTCGACGTAGTTAGTCGTGATTCGTCGAGTGATTCGGCCGTTTAGTTCATCGTCGCGCGTATGTTGCCTTTCTTGTCTATGTGTTCTGGATAGATGGGCGAAAATCTTCATCTTTGCAAAACTGATCGGTAAAGCACCGACTGCTCCTTTTTGTCTCCTTTTGATCCACTTTCTTTGGGGGCGCATTTGCTGTAACAGAAGCGGAACTTCGCTATACGCTTGGCGATACACACCTTTGCATCTTAAGCTCTTTTTCTCTATTTTGCTTCCATTTTGTGCGTAATTGTCCATGCTCCTATCAAATCCTCAAATACGTAAAACTTAGGAGCTTTTATCAGATATCGAGATAAAATAAATAATCGAGGACACTATTTGCATCAAAATAATGCCCTCAATGAGTCTAATTTGAGGACTGATCAAACAACAACGAACTGAAGACGACTAAGAACAACTAGCTGAATAGAACTCAACAAGACTAAGAAGCTTAATTTTACTTTCTGCTGATCCTAGACTACCCACATTTAATAGACTGGATGTATGATTTTCAATTACCTTTTAAAGCAAAACTCAAGAAGACTAACAAGCCTTGGTTCCTGCTTTTAATTTTTTTCAAGAATGTAAGTTTTTGTACTTCTTTGATGGTATATGGTAAGATGTATGCGTCCACTATCAGTCGACGTACCAGGTCCTTGATTTAGCAAGAACAATAATAAAGAGTAAGCGATGAACAGAAGACAACACAAACAGTTAACGTGAACGCCTTCTTGCTCAAGGGAGTAAAATTAAAACTTGTTGCACAAGGTTTTCAATTGTTTTACTAATCTTCCTTAAGCAAAAGTGAACCCAATCACAACCAATGTGAGAAGAAGTTATTAATCTCACGACCAAGTAATAACTCTATTACTTGAAGAGCCTAAGCAGATACAACACTGTCCACTAAGCTATCCTAGATAACTTAGACTTTTCTAAGCGGATGCCACACCGCCCACTAAGTCACCAACCTCTAAATGATTTAGAATTTGGCTAAGCAAATACAACAATGCCCACTAAACGATCTCACCTAGATGACATAATATTTGAATAAGCAACAAAACAATGTTGCCCACTAAATCAGTTAATCCTAACTGATTTAGACTTTTACAAACCAGAAGCAAATTATCTGAATCCTTTATAGATTAGGAAAAGATTTACAATATAGGCACATAAGTATAACTCCTAAGACACACTTTGACGCTTGCAACTCGATCAGGTCCTTGTTGTGCTTGTTGGAGAATACTTCACCAAGATATTCTTTGCTTGTATACTTGAGAAATTTCAAGATGCAAAAACCTATAAAATGATAGACAGAAAACTCAAACTCAACAAAGATACTTCAATAGTGTATATGATCCTTTTGTTGAGTATGTGTATTGTTCTTCTTTGAAAATGAATTTTTCTTTTAAGCTTGTGAGTTTTTGTTTGCCAAAATCATTTATTTGTGTTTTGGTGAAGAGGCTATATCACCATGGACACAAACCCTTGAGGACGAAGATATTGACTGAGAGTCTGCTGTCATGAAAAGTTGTGCACCAACCACATCAAAGTTGACAACTGTATTTTCTTCCTTTTCTCGTATGCAGGCTTTTCGGGACCAGGTCCCTTGTTGCGTTCTTTGATGCTTGAGCTCTTTGACAAAGATTTGTTGACTCTTTTCGTCTTTTTGAATGAATAAACTTAATATGTTGTTTGTCATGTTGAATGTATCACCTCTAAAGAGTTATTATCCATTAGAGAAATAACCTATTCCATTTTGATTGGTTCAGTACGCTGGTGCATCACCTACCACTGACAGGATAGCTTTACAGTTGTACCCCATTATGCATCAGATGGAGAGAACTCTTCCAGGGACCAAGTCCTTGCATTTGTGAGCCACTAACACAGACAATCCCGTCCACTTGTCTTATTGGTGCAATACGCTGCACTTTTCACCTACCATCTGACATGACAAGTTTACAGTTGTTCCCTAGGATGAATTTGGACAAGAGCACTCTGCCAGGGACCGGGCCCTTGTATTTATGAAATCATCAAAACACCTAGAATATAAAATTATATGAGCATATTCCTGAGTTTTGACATCGAACATACTCACTTTGTTGCTCTTTCTTTTCTTTGGCTGCACACTACAAATTATTTCAAAAGAAATTTTTAAAAAAATATGTGGAAACCTCCTCGATGAGGTTGGCTGTGTGCATATGTGGCAACTTCAACTCTCCGTTAGAAAAAGGAGGCCAACCAGTAAACGGAAGTGAGAGTAGAGATTTCCAGCAAGTAATTGATATTCTAATCCTAACAGATATGAAAGTGATTGGAAGAGTATTTACTTGGGCTAATGGGCATATTTGGAGCAAAATAGACAGGACATTATGTAAGGAGGCACGGATTTCACAATATAGCCACATTACAACTCAATTCAAGGAAAAAAACTTCTGAGATAACTCCCCAACCCATATTGAAATCACCACAACTATGGCCTTGAGAAGAAAGCCTTTCAGGTTTCTTAACAGTTTAACCGAGGATGAGAAATTCATGGAAATGTAGAACATAGCTGGCAACAACCAGTTAGGGGGACACACATGTCTAGACTTTGGACTAGGTTGAAATTATGCAAAGAACCACTAAAGCTACGATCAGGAATAGGCAGCTTGAATAACAGAATTCCAATAGGGAAAGGCTACATGAGATTCCCAACTTAAACTTGAATTTGTCGAAAGGGAGACAATACCAGATATCTAAGTGATGAAGACATGGAACTGGAAGTCCTTACTTTTAACAAGAAAAAAAGCCAAAAACAAAATTCCCAACTTGACAAAATATTTAGAGTGTAGGGAAGGAGGAAACAGAAACTTTACACGCTGAATTTTTTTTTCTGTTTGCTCTTCATTTTCATTTCCTTGTTCTCTTTTTCCCGTATTCCTTCATTCTCCTTTCAATTTTGTTTGTATTGGACTGTCAAATAAAAGAACGTATCAATATTAATTAAAGAAATATGTCACACAAATTAAAATGAAAAATTCTATATCCGTTCATTTTAAGTGTCATACTTTCCCTTTTTAGAGTCAACCTATAAATTTTTTAACTAACATTTTATGATGTTATTTTGTTTTCATCATAAATATGCGAAAAATTACATTTATAGTATTTTTCATATAAATTTTGAATATATAATTTTTTTATTTAAAATATTAAACTAATATAATTTAATTTAAAAATAAAAATTAATCAAATTAACATTCAACTCAAAATCTTATATTTATGTGATTGGAGAACTCTTTCTGCGTATGTGTTGCTCACAAAGTAATCAGAGTTGTAAATTCAATAGTGGTGGTACCAACAATATCACTTGCATGAATATTTTGTAACTTGTATTGATATTTCTAAAAAATACTAATTAATATATAAATGATATAAAAATACTATACTAATAAAAATTATTTAGAAAATATTAATAAAACATAACTCAAGTAATTAATATAACTTCCATTATTAAGTTAGGTTTTTCTTTATTGTGGTGTTCAATTCCTCTTTTGGACAAGTAATTTTGATTTCTATTGTTATATTCCTCTTTTCTCAATTTATATGACTTAGTTTGATTTGGTACAAAGCTTAATAAGAAATATTATTGAAATTGAGTCATACATATTTGTGTGGTTAGAAATGATTTCATTAATAGTAAAATGAACATTTTAAAAGTTAAATTATTACTAAATATTGAAATATGTCATTATTTTTAGAACTAATTAAAACAATGAATCATGTAAATTGATAAAAAGAAAATACCTAAATTAAATCATAGTTAGAATGATTTATGTTAACTATAGATGTATGTTCAAACTCCCTAACAACATTAATTTTTAGTGTATGACAAGAGATAACCCAAAAACTCTAAAAATCACACAACATATTGCGTATGATAAGACTCAAATTTAACTGGAGTTCAAGATTTGGAACTCCTCAAAAGCCTTGATTTTAGAGAAAAACACCCGTACACCTATTTACGAGTTAATATTCTAACCTTAAAAGTCTACTTTTTTAATAAAAAAATTACTATTAATAAAATTTTAACCAGAGGTATTAACAGACTAGGATCCCTCCGTTCAACAATAGTTTTTTATATACTATCTTAGGACGTCCAAAAATATTTGTCAACTTTATGAAAATAATGAATAATCTTACACTTAGTTCCTAATTAATACATTAATTAATTATAGTTATTTCTCTATCACATTTTTGAAGACATTGGATTTATTATATTCAAAGGGTAATGTAGTAAAATTACTATATTATTTATACTTTCTTAAGAAGTGTGTAAAGTTAACCCTGGACAACTATTACTGGATAGAGAGTGTATTAATTTATAAATAATTAATTATAGCTTATGCAATACTACATTATTATAATTAATAAGCGAGAGAAACAATCTTTAATTAATGATGGAGAATCAAGTGCGTAGTTGGTAATTATCAATAACAATAGACGTAATGATCTGATAGACCATTCTATCTCACAAAGTTTCAACTAAATACTAACATATAAAAATCATAGGCCCCTTTGACCATTGACCAGCCTTATGTAACTTTAATATGGCTTAAATGGAAAAATGTGAAGTACATACGCGAAATAAGAGCGTAAATTAATATAAAAAGATATTAACATTAAATAAAAGGAAAAAATCAACCTAAATAAAAGACAAAACCCTTTCTGGAGAATAACAGATCTCCCACCTGCTATAGCATTATCCTCTCCATAATTGATTATTTTTTCATGTAATCTCACTTTTCCTTATTTTTCAAATGAAAGCTGCACATTCATCAAAATCCCAACAACAAAAATAATTTGAAATGAAAGAAAAATAACTTCTCAAAATTTATAGCACTATCCTCTCCATTATTGATTATTTTTTCTATGTAATCTCACTTTTCCTTATTTTTCAAATGAAAACTGTGCATTCATAAAAAATCCAACAACAAAAAAATTTTGAAACGAAATGTTATGCGGAATTTGAGATAATACGAGAAAATATAAACACGAAAAACAAGACAACAGATTTACGTGGTTCACAAATAAATTGGCTACGTCCACGGGGAAGAGGGGGAGCAGTTTTATATGGAGAGGCAAGAACAAATACTGAATAGAGTTTGCCATATAGCGTCTATATATAGTGTTAAGCTACGCCCTAACAGGATTGGGCCCGATTCAAGGCATTCAACAATCTCCACCTTGACTTGAATTCTCCAAACAGATTCTTCAGACGCACTATGATAGTGCCAGGCCTCCCCCTCTTCCTCAGAATTGCCCCGCAGGGCAATTAAACAGCTTCTGATGTTGAGCAAAATCCAAACAGTGTTGAAACTTGCTCTGTGGAACCGGCTTTGTGAACATATCTGCAGGATTATCAGCAGTTCCTACTTTCTTCACCTTGATTCTCTTCTCACTTCTCAGAAAATGATACCTCACGTCAATATGTTTGGTTCCTCTCATGATGGACTTGATCCTTGGCTAGACAAATTGCGCTCAAATTGTCACAATACACACCGTAGCCTGATCATGATGCAGACCAAGATCACTAACCAGCCCTTTCAGCCAAATCCCTTCTTTTGCAGCCTCTGTCAAGGCCATGTACTCCGCTTCCGTAGTAGACAAAGTCACTGTAGGTTGCAAAGTTTCCTTCCAACTGACGACAGATCCTCCAAGGGTTAACACATAGCCAGTCATCAATATTCTTGTGTCAAAATCTCCAGCATAGTAAGAATCAGAATAGCCAGTAACCAAGCACTGAGTATCACCTCCATAAATGAGACCAACGTCAGATGTACCTCTAAGGTACCGGAAAATTCTCTTCACAGCCTGCCAATGTTCTCTCCCTGGTTGTCCCATGAATCTGCTCACTACACTGACTGCATGTGCTAAATCTGGCCTTGTACATACCATAGCATAACATCAAACTTCCTACGGCACTGGCAAGGGTCGTGACATATACTCCTTCTCTTCTTCTGACTGTGGAGCGAACATGACAGTGAGATGGATATTGGCAGCACTGGGGGTATCAGTAGGCTTAGATGAAGACATGCCAAACATCGCCAAGACCTTCTGAATGTAGCTTCTCTGTGACAAGAAAATTTTCCTTCTCTCTCTGTCTCTAATGATCTCCATCCCTAGAATCTTCCGAGCGGCTCCCAGATCCTTCATCTCAAACTCAGCACTAAGTAAACCCTTCAGCTTCTGAATGTCATACTTCTTCTTTGCAGCTACCAGCATATCATCTACATAAAGCACCAGATAGATGAATGAATCATCCTTGAGCCTATTGTAGTAGACACAACAATTATATGAGCTCCGAGTATAGCCCAACTTCACCATATAGCTGTCAAACATTTTGTACCACTGCCTTGGAGACTGCTTAAGTCCACATAAGGACTTCTTCAAGATGCAGACGTGATTTTCCTTCCCTGGAACTTGGAAACCATCCGGCTAAGTCATGTATATCTCTTCCTCCAACTCTCCATGTAGAAACGCTGTCTTCACATCAAGTTGTTCAAGCTCCAGATTCTGATGTGTAACTATCGCTAGTAACACTCGGATGGAAGTATGTCTGACCACAGGTGAGAAGATCTCATTGTACTCCACTCCCTCTCTTTGGTTGAAACCTCTGGCAACAACCCTGGCTTTATACTTGACTCCTTCTGCTGGTTATATCCCTTCCTTCTTCTTGAAAACCCATTTGCAAGTAATAATCTTTCTCCCCGTAAGCTATATGACAAGATCCCATGTCTGATTCTTGTGTAGGGACTCCATCTCATCTCCCATAGCAGCAAACCATTTTTCAGAATCAGGACTTAAAATGGCTTCTTTGTAAGTAGACGACTCAGATGTATCTACCTCTTCAGCAACCTGCAGTGCATAACCCACCATGTCCTCAAAACCATACCTCGTAGGTGGCCGAACTTTAACCCTCTTTGGCCGATCTTGAGCTATACTCCGATGGATATCTGATGGCATAGATTCTGGAATATCAGTTTCTATCTGTGGCTCTTGATCCTCCTCTTCAGGTTCTTTCAAATCACTCTCGTTCTGAATGACTTGAAACTCCACCTGTTTATCAAGACTCCCAGTTTCTAACGTAGTTGTAGGCTTCACAATGGTTCTAAGCAGAGAACTTTCATCAAAGACAACGTTCCTGCTCATAATAAACCTCTTTTCTGCTGGAGACCAGATTCTGAAACCTTTCACTCCATCTCCGTAGCCCATAAATACTCCCTTTTCAGCTCTTGGTTCTAACTTACCTTCACTGACGTGATAGTAAGCCGTACAATCAAAAGCTTTCAGGTTTGAATAATCAGCAGCTTTTTCTGACCACATCTCCGTAGGTGTCTTGAACTGTATGCCTGTATGTGGTCCGCGGTTAATCAAGTAGCAAGCTGTACTAACCGCTTCTGCCCAGAATCTTCTATCTAGCCCAGCATTAGAAAGCATGCACCTTGCTCTCTCCAGAAGTGTTTGATTCATCCGCTCAGCTACACCGTTCTGCTGTGGTGTATTTCTGACTGTACGATGTCGAGCAATCCCTCATCTTTACAGAATTGATCAAATTCACACCAGCAGAATTCCAGCCCATTATCAGTTCGCAACCTCTTGATCTTCTTCCCTGTTTGATTTTCCATCAAAATTTTCCACTCCTTGAACTTCTGGAAAGCTTCACTTTTATGCTTCATCATGTACACAAGTCATCCTTGAGTAGTCATCAATAATGGACACAAAAAATCTGAAGCCTCCCAAAGAATCAACACGGCATGGACCCCAGCAATCAGAATGGATGTAATCAAGTGTGCCTTTTGTTCTGTGAATGGCCTTTGGAAACTTGTTGCGGCGTAGTTTTCCAAAGACACAATGTTCACAAAACTCTAGGCTCTTAACCTTATGACCAGTAAGAAGATCCTCCTTTGACAGAATTTGCATCCCTCTTTCACACATATGACCAAGTCTCATGTGCCATAACTTAGTCATATCCTCCTGGTGAACTTCTGACGATGCAACATGGGCTGAACCTGTAACCGTGGAACCTTGTAGAAAATACAAAGTACCACACATGACACCTTTCAGAATCAGATTTGAACCCTTCCAGACTCGCAAGACTCCATCTTTTCCCGACCAGTTGAATCCCTTGCTGTCCAAAAAACTGAGAGATATCAGATTTTCCGTCATTAATGGAACGTGCCTGACCTCGTTCAATGTGCAGAAGCTACCGTCATGTGTCCTTATCTTGATCGAGCCTGTCCCAACCACCTTGCAGACAGAAACTGTGTGGCCATCGAGTGCTGCCTCCGTCCTACTTGCTCATAAGTCGTGAACCACTCCTCTCTCTAGGACAGATGTGATAGGATGCCCCAGATCGAGAACCCACACATCTGAATGATGAGTGTGCTCACCGCAACTAGGGCAATGTCTTCTTCAGAATTGGTGTCTTCTTCTTCACGCAACAGCAGCAGAAACTGATTGTTTTCCGATTGCTTCTTCTCTTCGGACAATCAAATTTCCAATGTCCCTTCTCCTTGGAGTAATTACAAACATCATCCGGCTTTGCACCTTCGACATCGACTTTTTTTCTTTCCGCCTTTTTTCTTTCCTTTCCGCTACTGGTGAACAGACCGGAATGTTGTACGTCCGTACTTGTGCTGTTAGCCTTATGCCGTAATTCCCTGCTATGAAGGGCCGATCTGACTTCTTCCAGCGACACAGTACCTTTCCCAACAATGAACGATTGAACAAAATTCTCAAACGACATTGGGAGAGATACTAATAGAATCAGGGCAGCATCTTCATCCTCGATCTTCACATCGATATTACGCAATTCTAATAACAAAGTACCAATTTCTCTAAATGTTCCCTGAGTTGTGTACCTTCAGCCATTCGTAAACCGAATAGACGTTGTTTCAGAAGCAGATTGTTGGTTAGAGATTTTGTCATGTACAAACTCTCTTCAACCACAGACCAGCAGCAGTCTCTTCATCCGAGACCTCCGTGATGACGTCATCCGCGAGACACAGCATGATCGTCGAGTGCGCCTTTTCCTCTAGAATAGCCATCTCAGGGGTAACGACGACGTTCTTGTCTTTCGACAACGGCGCCCAGAAGCCTTGCTGTTTCAACAAAGCCCGCATCTTGATCTGCCATAAACTCAAACTGTTCCTCCGTGTGAATTTGTAGATTTTCACGTTCAAAGCAGACATCTCGAATTCTCCAAGAACACCGATTAACCGAGAGGCTCTGATACCAATTTGTTATGCGGAATTCGAGATAATATGAGAAAATATAAACACAAAAAATAAGACAACAGATTTACGTGGTTCACCAATAAATTGGCTACGTCCACGGGGAAGAGGGGGAACAGTTTTTTTATGGAGAGGCAAGAACAGAATACTGAATAGAGTTTGCCATAGCGTCTATATATAGTGCTAAGCTACGCCCTAACAGGCTTGGGCGCGATTCAAGGCATTCAACACGAAAGATAAAAACTTCTCAAAATTGAAAGATCAGATCAAAATGGGTTTGTATATGTGAAAAAGGATTATTGCTGCTACTCATTATTTCTTTTTATTTTTTGAAAAGCAAAACTTTGAAAAAACAAAGAACAAATTTTCATCTTCTTTTTTAAATTGTAGATACAACTTTGAATATTTTACTATTTCTTGATCTTAGATGCTTTCATGTCGAGGTTTTCTTTCAATTTTAAGGTTTCTAGTGTCAAGTTTTGGATTAGGAATAGTAGGGTTTGAGTGCTTTTTTCGACATTACTATCAGTTTTGATGAGTGGAAAACATAAGTTTAAATGGAGCGGTTAATAAACTTTCTTTTTAAGTTAGAATTCTTGAGAACAACGTGAAAAATATTTTTTAGAAGTACATATTTGTTTGATAAAAAAAATATCATTATGACCATTAAATTAATGAGATGATTATGTTGAGATTTTCTTTTTACATGGATATGATGTGTCATTCATGTCAGACTGAGTGAGAAATACCAACTGACAGAATGATTGAAAAATTAATTTCTTTGAATTCAAGTGTCTATTGAAAATATTATGGAATAAAAGAGTCCAATTTATGACTTAGGAAAAACAGAACGGTTCAGCAAATCATTTCAACATTGCAATAATCAAGTGATTTTCTCAATTATGATTATGAATTTCTTAAAACATGCCACCCCCACCCTACTCTCCCATATACCCATGTTTCACTTTCTCTTTCTCCATTATTTTTTGTCTTCATTCAAATAAAATTTATCGATACTCTGATTAACATTATCACGAATTATTACTTTTTAACAAAGAAACCTCTATATCATGTCAAAAAGTCAAAAAGTTTATCTTATACTTAGGAGGAGTCCATGTTTTTCTAGAAAATGAATCTAATGTTAAATTTGGTACGAATTTTGTATACTTATGTACTAATAACAGATAATATTAAATAATGTTAGTATTTACTGTGTACAATCCTAGTTCTATTAGGATTAGTACTCCTTAATCCTAGTCCTATTAGGATTAGTACTCCTTCCTATATTTCCTATATATATCTCCCATTTATTCCCTTATTAGGTTAATACTTCAATACAATCAATATTCCTCATGGTATCAGAGCAAGAAAACCTAGATCTTCTTTTCTCTAGGTTTTTTTTCCTCTCTAGATCCGATCATGTTGATTGCGGTCACTCTCTCCCACGGTTCAGAAACACGTCCGATCCTACACAACTGCTTCAGCCCTGTGGATGGCCCTCGCAACACGCTATGCATCAATTTCCACTCTCATATTTTTCAATTGCGTGATCGTCTCCACACAATTACCAAAGGCACGAAAACTATGGCGGAGTATTTAGACGAGGTCTCCACCATCATCACAGCCCTCGACACCGTGAACGAAATTATTCCCGAAAAAGATCTCGTCATGTGCATCGTTCGGGGGCTCCCATCAGCTTACTCCTCCATTAAACAGGTGGTTCGCATCAATCCAACGCCCGTTGACCTGGATACTCTCTCCTCGTGGCTAAAAAGTGAAGAAATCAACGTGGATCTGGAGAGCAAACTTCTTCTCCGAGAAGCCGCTGTTATGGAGCCGGCACCGCCCTCACCGCAAGCCAGAAACTACGCGGGGGGGGGCGTGGTGGTGGCCGGCAGTGGAGCCGCGGCGGCGGCGGCTACGGCAGAAAGAAACAGCGGAGGCCGCGGGCGCGGCGGTCGACAGGGCAGTCGTCCGCCGTACGACGGTCAGCAGCACGGCAGCAACAACAGCCTGCACTCGTAGGCAGCAGCGGACAGTCATCTTCCAGCGGCGGGTAGGGCACTTACGAGCGGGATTGTCCAACTTGTCAAATCTGTCAGAAAACAGGACACGCCGCTGCTCGTTGCTGGTTTCGGTATTAGGAGAACCGAAATAGTGATAACCGTGCCAATTATGCATCTCAAGCCGGCCCTTCCTCTGAATGGCTGTTGGATACTTGGGCCAACATGCACGTTACTTCTGATCTATCGAAGCTTAACTCTCCAAATCCATATCAGGGCTCCAATGGTATTACTGTTGGTAACGGTGAGTCCCTTAATATTTCTCACACTGGCACGGGTACCATTCAAACCCCCACCACTATCTTTCACCTAGGTAACCTTACCCACGTCCCTTCTAAAATCCAATCTCCTTCAGTTCACCAATTCACAAAAGACAATAATTGCTCACTCTTGTTCACCTCTAATGATTTTCAGATCCTAGACAATACTACCAAGAGGGTGATTTTTCAGGGCCCCTGTGAGCATGGTCTGTACGTTCTTCCTGGCACAAGTTCGTCTACCCACCCAGTTTTAGAAAGCGTTCCTGTGGCTCTTTCGGCTGATGGCCACAGTCTGTTGTGTCACAGTCGTCTGGGTCACCCGTCTACTCAAATAATAAATTTTTTAATGTCTCAATTAGGTTTTTCTTCCATTCATGTAAACAATTGTGACCCCTGTTCAATTGATAAATCTCATAAATTACCTTTTACTTTATCTGAGACGCGTACAACTGCACCTTTTCAACTTATTCATTCTGACCTATGGGGTCCTAATGCTGTTCCTTCATTGCTGGTTTTCGCTATTATATTTGTTTTGTGGATGATTTTACAAAATACACTGGGTTGTACCCACTAAAACACAAATCACAGGCATACACCACCTTTGTCACTTTTGAAAAAATGGTCAAAAACACAATTCAATTCTCATGTTAAACTTTTTCGAAGTGACAATGGAAAGGAATATGTCAATAACATCTTTGGCCAGTTTCTGCAATCCCTAGGAATATACATCAAACCTCCTGTCCATACACTCCCGAACAGAATGGGGGGTGGCTGAGCGTAAGCATCGCCATCTCATTGAAACGTGGTTACTCTTCTACATCAATCTCATCTCCCTGTCTCCTTTGGGGTAGAAGCTCTAGCCACCGCAAAAACCTCATTAACAGAATGCCCAGTCACACTCTCTCCAACAAATCACCCTATCAACTCCTTTACCAAGAATTCCCAATTATACCAACCTCCCCGTCTTTGGGTGTCTTGCCTACCCTTGGCTACGCCCTCATATTACTCACAAATTACAACCCCGATCCCATCCTTGTATTTTTTTGGGCTATCATCCTACCTCAAGGGTTATCGCTGTCTTGACCCACAAACTCATAAAGTCTACATATCTCGTCATGTCAAATTTGTCGAAAATGAGTTTCCCTACGAGTCTATTTCCTCCTCCACAAATACATCATTCATTGGCGTCCTTCCCCTTTTCCCAACATACTCACAGGGTCCCTCACCACCTTCCCCACACCTCCACCCACTACCCAACCACCCCTCATCACCCTTCGACCGTCAATCACAATACACCGCAACCACACCCACACCCACAACCAACCCGAACCACCCCATACCCGCAACATCTCCAGCCCGATCCGTTTTGGGTCCTTCCCGGCCCACCCCGAATCACCACCGCCCGTGCCACTCCCCAATACTCATCCCATGTTAACCCGTGACAAAGCCGGTATCTTTAAACCCAAAACCTTTCAGGCTACCATACTACCAAATACTCATTCGACCCGGGGACTTAGAGCTTCGGGGTTTCTCAGATTCAGATTGGCGAATGATAAAAATGGACAGAAAATCTACATCGGGGGTTTCTCGTTTTTTGGGGCCAAACCTGATCTCCTGGTGTACAAAAAAACAACTCAAGGTCTCTCGGTCCTCGACTGAAGCTGAATACCGCGCCCTTGCTCTTCATGCTGTTGAGACCATGTGGGTCACATATATTCTTCGCGAACTCCGCGCCATTCACACTGTTCCTGCTCTCTATTGTGACAACAAATCAACCATCTGTGTGGCCAAGAATTCCGTCCTACACACCAGAATGAAGCATGTTGATAACGATTGTCTCTTTGTTCGCGATGAAGTTCAGGCCGGCACCATGACTGTGCAATATGTACCCACTGAAGAACAACCGGCTAATATTCTCACCAAGCCTCTCCCGAGCCGACAACACGATTACCTCAGTTCCAAGCTTCCGTTCGCTTCCGCTCAGCTCAGCTTGAGGGGGGATAGTAACAGATAGTATTAAATAATATTAGTATTTACTGTGTACTAATCCTAGTCCTATTAGGATTAGTACTCCTTCCTATATCTCCTATATATATCTCCCATGTATTCCCTTATTAGGTTAATACTTCAATACAATCAATATTCCTTCATGTACTAATAGTGATTTTTGTGTTGGCATGATAATGGTATGATTTTGATATCTTTATAGAATGTTTATTGTTAATGTACACTAAGTTAGACTGATTTATTTTATTCTAATTTAAGTAGCAATGGAGATTCAAACACCCTAACAATATTAATTTTTAGTCTATGACAAGAGCTAATCGAAAAAGCCCAAAAATCACACAACATATTGTGTTTGTCGATGTTCAAATTTAACTATAAATTGAATGTTTGAAACTCCTCACAGGTCATGAGACCTACTCGTAAAAGCACAAAAATCACACATGTTGTGCTTCCTAAGGCTCAACTCGAATAGATCGCAACCCTTGTGAGACGCCAAGCCAATCAATCAGCCGATGAAATTCATTTATTCAAGAAATGTTATTGATATTTTTTGTAGTTATATATTGATGCAAACAAATTTATGATGCTGTGTCTGATGACCCATTTGGAACTTCCCGAGGATATCAATACTCGATAGTGTATACTTTAGCATGGGTCCATTTTACAAGATATATATAAAGTTTGTTGGGGTATTACTTTAAAATAAATGGTTACAATATTTTCTTATCTTATTTTTCAAACACTAAAAATGTTTTAAAATATCTAAAATAAGCTAATATGATACACTGAAATAAAATAAACAATTAAATACTTTGTGCTGGTGTAATATAGCATAAAATAAATTACCTTTGAAAATAACGTAGTAATACTCTTAACTTGTGTCTCCTTTAGGATATAATAATCTAATAATGTCGTATAATTAAAACAACTCTGTATTAGTTGAAGAATTCAAAACCTAAGAACAACTTACTTTAACATATAATTACTCTCTTTTGTATAGTGAATAGTGTCACACCCCTTTTTGGATAACAAATAGAGTTTTATCAATTGAAGTGACAATATTGATAATGGTTTTGTTTTACTTTTTTAGAGTCGTCCTTTGAAATTAAGTTATGGTGTTCCGAGTCATTTTTAAAAAATCCCTAATTAAAAGGAAATGACTCTTTCTTTTGATTCGTATACTAGAAATATGGGTAAGAAATTCTGTTGACAGAGGGAAATTTATTAGACATCCCTCGAGTCTCCTGGTTCTATGGTCACTTTTATTGACTTAAACTTATCTTAATTTTTTTTTGATATATTATTACCGATTTTTATTTTTTCACACTTTTAATTGTTGAAATTTTATTGGTCCCCACTTAGATACATAATTCCATTCTTGATTTTGACATTCAGAGGCATAAGTGCCGTCTTTACATTACATCTAATAATTCGATGTACAAGTCTTATTTAAATAAATGGAAGTTAATTATTTTCTTGGACAAGATGCATCAACACATTCTTAATTTTCTTTTAAGTGTCTCACAAAAGACGTAATCACATTTTAATCGAAAAATATTTTATCGTTTCTAAATTTTATCTAGTGTCAGAAATGTTTGTGTCTATTGCAAATTGAAGACACGTTATTCCTACTAATTTCACTCTTTTCTTTTCATTAAATATTGAAGACACGTTATTCCTAATAATTTCACGCTCTTGTTTTCTTTAAATATTTTTAAATGGGGTTTATAATAGACATGTATTACATTCTCACATATTTTAAATGAACTGACAGAAATAATATCCATCGCTCACTTCATATAATGAAATTAGCTCTCTTAAATTGGTTAAACAGTGAGAAGTTCTCCATTTAACTCTTCCAAATAAACTTAAAAAAGATGAAAATGTCTTAACCTAAACCAGTAAAATAGAAAATGTACCATAAAACTAAGACCAAGAAAATCAATGGAATTCTTCAGACATTAGCCATATAATTAGGGCATCAAAAAAATAAAACATGAACATCAAAACCACTTTAAAAATGAAATACAAATTACGAGTTAAATAAAGATTCACTCAGATCAGCCACATAATAAAATAGGGAAATACAAGAATTACAATGAAGATTGTAGAGTGGATCTTTTAAAGCATTTCCAATCAAAGATTCCAACGGACTGATTTCAGACCTCGATAGCAACCACAACGGACCTCGAAGCTTCCAGTTCTCTTTGTTCTAATTAGAACATGATCACTTGTTCGTTTTGTGGTGGTTTTGTGGGTGTTTTGTTTAGGAATTTTTTATAAGGGTGTAATTTCATTATTGGAGTTGTAATAAACATCAATAGGAGACATTAAATTTTCTAATAAATAAATAATCACTTGTGAAGGGATAAATAACTTTTAAAAGAGTGAAAAAGTGAACAAATATTTTAATTTTAACTTATAGAAAGTTCAATCGTACTGTTTACTTTACATGTATCATTTTAAAGTTCCTCATTTAAATGTATCATAATTAATTATTAAAATGAAAAATTAAAGGGATAATTTATCATATAGGGCAATAATTCAACTTATTATATATACTTGAATGAGAAAATATACATAAAACTATTAAGTTTATTTGAGTGTTTTTTAAAAATCAACATACCAGAGTGATGAAGTTCAATTTGAAAGTACGATTTCAGTGGAAAAACATGCATGAATACTCAATTAATATGTGTTATTTAATCTATATTAACAAATACTTGTAACAATAACTTTGCAGAAACATAAACAACAAAATATAAAACAAACATACTAGGATCTGTAACAATAGAATGAAACAAAAAGGAAACAATCGAGCTCTTTGAATGCATAATGTCCCCTTATCTAGTACCTGAGGTTTAAAGGAATAGATCCTCTCATGATAGAAAGATTCAATTCAGCAATTTATTGATACAAAAATAATACTTAATTGTGCAGAAAAAGAAGATGTTCAGTATTTTTATTGTTTTAAAATGAGATGAAATACCTCTATTTATAGAATACAAAGAATAGCGTGACCAAATATTTATTGTGCCTTATCCAAAAGGTCACAACTCTTTGAAAAAGTTACAATCCTTTAGAAAGGGCACAACCATTCATAAAATTACAACCCTTCGGAAAGGTAACAACCTTTCATAAAAGTCACAATATTTTATAAAAGTCGCAACTCTTCATAAAAATCATAATTTTTCATAAAAATAGCAACTCTTCATGAAAGTCACACCATTTCATGAACAGGAAAAACTAGTTTTGAAAATAAATAAATTTAAAAGGAAATTCCAACTTGTGATGGCGCAATATAGGCGAACCTAAAGTTCTTTTGTAAGTTTTGTTTAATAGATTGAAAACAAGACTTACCTTACACTGTGATATCATTTTTGTTGTTTCTAAATCTGTTAAAATAGGCTTAATACAATAAGATAAAATTAAAACTATCTAATTTAGATTTTTATAAAATATTTAAGCTATAAAAATGGTGTAAAACTTAAGTCCGGTAAAAATTACGTGTCTATAAATATAGTAAGAGACATTTTTCTTTGACTCAAACTCTCTGTTTCACTACACTACCCTTTATATAAAGTTCTCATTTTTCTTACATTATTTATCTTCGACTTTTTCAATTTAAAGGACACTAGTAATATAAGGTGATACATTCTTCCTTGCAATGCATAAGAAGATAACAAGTACTAATTTTGATAAGTGAATGACCTATATGTTACATAACTTACAAGAATAAAGATAGAATTATGGGTGAAATGAAGAGTAATACGTTACTAACAACTCTCTCTTTCAGTGCACTAACCTCAATATAAACTTCTCATCTTTCCTTACATTATTTCTTTTCCAAATTTTCAATACAAAAGAATGTCACTAATATAGGGTGATAATTTATTTCTTGCAATGGATATGAAGATAATAATTAGTAATTTGAATAAGTAAATGACCTATATGGTACATAAGTTACAAGAATAAAGATAAAATTATGGGGAAATGAAGAGTTTTTGATTATGTAACTTACTAACAACTCCCTTTCATTGCACTTTCTTGTTTTTTATTACATTATTTCTCATCCACTTTTTCAATCCAGAGGAAGACCACTAATATAGAGAGATAAATTCTTCCTTACAATAAATATGAAGATAATGAGTAGTATTTTGGATAAGTGAATGACCTATAAGTTACCTAAGTTATAAGAATAAATATAGAAATATGGGTGAAATGTAGAGTTGGTGATTACATAAGTTACTGACAACTAATGACCACTTTCTTTCACGATTGACAAGAGTAAAGAGTAACAAATGTAATGTCTGGCACTGGAAATAAAATTATATATTATGTTACATATGATATGTTTTTATTAATATTAAAATATCACTAACACTTTTTTTTCTCAAGCAAACCCTTGGCCTAACTGACTACTTAGCAGAAGACTTACTCAAGCAATAAAAAACATAGAAACAAAATGTTTCAATATTCAAGTTCAAAGTAAATACTCTACTCAAACTGACGGTAAAATACTTAATAACATAAGTATAATAGTTTGAAAAAACATTTCAAGAAAAAAGTAAATATTAAAAAACTCCTCCCCTTTATCTATCTATGAAGTCTCTAATGTTTAAAATAGGTGTCAGGTGAAGACCCGTGACACCTTAGAACATCTAACTAAAAGTAATTGTGAAGTCCTGTGGAATGCAATAAGGCTCACAAAAAATGTCAGGAATGTAGAGTAATCTCAACAGAGCTCCTGTTAATGATCCTTTAACAAATGTATCTGCATCATAAAAAAATATAGGTCGAATGAAATAAATACCTCCGAAAGTAAGAGTATGTAATATAGCTGAGGCAAAATAACAGATAAATGGGACAGTAATAGATAACAATGTACTCAAGCTGAATGTAAAGAAATAATACAATTAAATTGTTTAAATCCTTGTAAAATACATTAATCTCTTAATACAACATAACAAGTGATATATAGAAATAAACTTTAACGCTATGGAGATTCTCACCGACAACCATCACTATGAGTTACGTGATGATACAACATCTTGTTCACGCTGCTAGAAATGTCCTATATCATGCTAGGATATAAAACCTCTTAGTTAAGTTGATCCATTAAGCTCTGCCAAAGTCACCAATGGTTCATCTAAAATGTATGATCCTCTGCCCATGTCTACAAGACATGGTTTATGGGGGCTGTGAGTTGTCAGATCTCTCCCCTATATCGGTGCTCAATACTACTTCCAATAAAGATATACTCTTATTTTAATGTTTAAAACATACACTTTCTCTCGTTTGAGATAATTGTTCAAACTATCCTCTTAAAAGAGGTATCTACTATGAAATATCTATGAACTCATCGTTCATTTCTAAAACAAGGTTTTCTTTTCTCAAAGTAAAAATACTTTCTCTGAGTTGAGATAATTACTCAAAAAAACCTCTTTTGGAGGTAACCACTCTGTACATAATCTTTCTAAAAACTCTTTTACTTTTTTGAAATAATTCTCTCTTGAAATATTTGGAAAATACTTAGTTCCCTTTTACTCTATCTTAAACTCTTTACTTCCTCAAAACACAATTTAAACATTTATGTTCTGCTTAAAATATTCTCAAAAGAACTCAATGAACACTTTGGAATAGGTTCATTCTGAAAAATAGACATGAACAATGGACTCAATAATTGCAATACACAATGTATGACAATTCAATGATTAGAAATAGGAATTCAATAATCAACAACTCAAGATCTCAAAACTCAATATCAGCTTATCTCAAGAATACTAAAAACTAAGGATAAAAACTTAGATTACTCTTTTACTGATTTGAAAGTATATATAGTTAGGGAAAATGGACTAGTCCAATCCAATGATAACCTTACATACTTGGAAGAACGATGTTCTTGGAGAAATCGGTTAAACTCGAAGAACAATTTAAAACATTAGCTTTTTTCCTCTTGAAATCTTGCTCTAGTAACTTGAAGTGTTAAAACAGGCATAACTTGACTGTACAACCCTTTGTGAACCTTTATCTGTCTGACATGACCTTACTAAAATGGGCATGATCTTTTACACCAAACCTGAAATGAGGCAAATTTGTGGATTTATTCATACACCTTTAATTTGATAAGTCATGGGCTACCTAATCCTTATGATCTAAGATATATGGTAATTTAAAGATTAACTTACACTTAAAAGCTAATGGGTGAAATGTACGGAACCCTGAACGGACCGAATCATCCACGATGGACCATCTAGGGTCACGTCAAGGTGACTTACCACTTGGAATCCCTGGACGGTTAGAAACTTTCCATAAACGGGACGTTGACCCCTAAATGGACTTTTTTAGGATTCTGTGAGGGTACATGGTTCATATTGGGTTCATGGCTTTTCGATTACCCCTCTTTGAATTTTCTCATAGTTTGACGCTATCACACCTCAAGCCAGCCTATCCTGGGCGGGATTGGCCCTTGAAGACCATTGCTGGCCTCGAGAAGACCCTTGTCTTGACTTACTTAACTCTGTGGGAGATAATAATCAATAAGCTTAACTGAAGTGAAAGAATGTTATAACTGAAATATTCCAACTAGGCCAAATCTAGCTACACAAGTATTAACAATAACAGATAATATAGAAAAGATTCAAAAGAACTAACATTTTACTACATATATATGAAGCCTCTAAAACTGAGATGGATGTTTGGATATACCCCACAACATCCTAATAAAGAAAATACTGAAAGCAATAAAAGGAGTCCTCCAGAATGCAAAGAGGCTCACCAATTGACTCTGGAGTGATCAACTGGATCAATGGTGTACTGGATGGTGATCCTCGTTACCTACATCCGCATCATAATACGATGTAGGCTAACTGAAATAAGTACATTGAATGTATGAGTAAGCGAGTTGGAATGCTAAACAACATAGTCTATAAAGAGTGTGAACGAGATTGAAGAACTTACCTATCTCAACTCAACTCAACATAACTGACTCATTTCAATATAAAGCAATTTAAAACAAGAGCAATATAAGGAAAAACTGTTTACAAACATGCTGTAAATATGCATACATACAATTAACTATGAGAAGTATTTAAAAATACAAATAAATTGTGTATTCAAAATACAATAACTTTCATGGGAGTTTCTCTAACCGACAACCATCACATAAGAGTTATAGTGATGATACAACGACCTACCTCAGGCTGCTAACATATCATATACCCGGCCAATGGTATAAAACCTAAACTACCTAATGGATCCACTAGTGTGCTTTGAATAGGGTTCACCTAAAAAATATGAGCCTTTCTACCCATGGTTGATACATTGTTTTATGGAGATGTGAGTTATCTAAACTCATGCTCGTCCCTAATTCGCTGCTTAATACTACTCCCAAATATACTGGTTTTTATGCTTTTTAAAAATACTTTTTCTGTGATTAGAGATTAGTGCTCAAAACTTAGCTCAAAGTATATCTTGAAAATCTCAGTTTCCCTGCTTGCTTCATTTAGAAAGCTATTACTCTTTCATAAAACTAGCCCGAAGGCTCTTTGAAAATCTCAGTTTCTATTCTTATTTAAATGTGAGAACATTTACTTTAAAACTCTTTGGGAATACATAGTCCCAATATACTTTTATGAAGAAGAACTTCAAATTTACTCTTTTCTGAACACAACTCTTAAGTCTTAAAACAAAGTAAATCGTTTGTGAAAGACTTCTTGGAAATTTGAAATGAACTTCTTTTTATTTTCTTAAAACTTACTCAAATTGACTTTAAGTATTAAAACAAATTTAAAAGCATTTGCAAAAAGATTTCTTGAAAGGACTCTAAGAACTTTCTACACTTACTTCTTAACTTTTAGACTTGACTCGTAACTTTCCTTGAATAGAATTATGGATTCAACGATCATGATCTCATGTTTTTGGATGATTTTATTATGTTTATATGTATATTATAGGGATAAATCAACTAGGAAACATAGGTAAATCACTTAGGAACTAATATGGGGAAAACTCCCGTCAATGTCGCTTTGAGAGGCATGGGGCTCCATCCCTCTAATTATAAAGAGTTGGGTGGGGCGATCTATCTGGCGCGGTCCCCAAAGGCTCTACGCATAGAGATTGGTCTGTTGGGCTTTCAGAGGCGTGATGCCCCAACGCCTATACCCAGGTGTTCATGACTTTTCTCCTTTGTTTTTCACCTGTAAACCCTCTAAACTTCCATGGTTCTTTCCCCAAACACTTAGGATCTTTAGTAATATAACTATAAAATAGATTAAACCCAAAATTACACCGGAAACATGAATCAAATAATCAATAAACTTCAACAACACAACCATCAAGAACTAAACGAATTCTCAACAATGTTTTTCAAGAACTCACTTTCTTAACATTCAAACAACTTAAATTTACTGAATTGAAACAAGATTCACATGTGGGTGAACTAACTTAATAATATGTGATCTCACATACGTTTTTAGGGATTACCCCCAAAGAATTCCATAAGCAAAGCTTAAACGTTCTTGGCAATTCTTGATTTCTCTCATCTTTTCTCATATTTTCTCTCTTCTCCAAGACCTAACATTGATTCATTTTTTCCTAAACTGAACAAAGTCTTGTTTTACCCCAATTAATTCCTAAAAATGAATTAATTAAAATTAGGTTAAGAAAAGATAACTTTTCCCTTCCTAAAACTGGATTGGACTTTCCTTAATCCAACAACCCAACTTTCGAAAGGTATAATTATTCATACGATATCACAATCACGCAAACTTGGCAGTGTTGGAAAGATTATTCTAAGGGATTTACAACCATATCTGAAACTACTTCTACTCATAATGAGCTAAGAGTTATGGTCGTTTAAAAATTACAAAACTCACTTTCCTAATTTGACAAAGTTTTTCAAAATTTCTTATTCTTTTCATAAATAAGTATATTTAGATTATAAACTCTTTTCTAGTCATTTTTAGTTAACGAGATGTTACAATATCTCCCCCTTGGGAACATTCGTCCTTGAATGACACTTCTGTTAATATGCTAAGGGTGGTAACATCTAGTTCAAACACCCAACAAGCAATTGCAACAAATAACATGCTCATTAATTATTTAAAGAGTACCAGGAAAAGAATTAGTACCTTGATATATAATGTCACCATATTCAAAAATATGTGATACCTCTTCTTTATGTCCTCCTCATCTTTCCAAGTATATTCTTCAACGAATTGGTTCCTCCAAAGGACTTTAACATTTACTACCTCTTTTGTTCTCAACTCGAGAACTTGATAATCTAGGATTTGAACCGGAATCTCCTCACACGAAAAGTTATCTTTGATCTCAATATTCTCAGTTGGAATGATCAAAGATGGATCGCCCATACATTTCTTCAACACAGAGATGTGAAATAACAGATGAACTACAACTAACTTTTGTGGTTTCTCCAACTCATAAGCTACATTACCAATTCTCTTGACTATGCGATAAGGTCCAATATATTGGGGAATGAGTTTCCAATTCTTACCAGACCTCATAATACCATTCAGGAGTGAACTTTAAGATATACCCAATCATCTACTTAGAAATCTAACGGCCTTATCCTAACATCAGTGTAGGATTTTTGAAGACCCTGCACCATTTTCAACCTCTCTTGAATCACCTTCACTTTCTCCATAGCTTGGTGAACTAAATCTGTTTCTATAAACCCACCTTCACCCACTTCAAACCATCCACTAGGAGATCTGCATCTTGCCCCATAAAGAGTTTCATATGGAGCCATCTGGATGCCAAAATGGTAACTATTGTTGTTGGGAAACTCAATGAGAGATAGGTGATTATCCCAATTGACTTTGAAATCGATCACGTATGCCCTCAACATATCCGCTAGGGTATGAATTGTGCGCTCTGCTTGCTCCTCAGTCTGAGGATGAAAGGCAATACTTAAGTTCAACTTTGAACAAAAAGTATATGAAAAAAGATTTTCAGAATTGTGCAGTAAATTGTGTACCTCTACCTTAAATAATGGAGACAGAAACTCCATGAATTCTTACCACTTCTTGAATGTACAACTTATCATAATCCTCTGCTTAATCGGTAGTATTTATCGACAAAAATGAGTTGATTTTGTCATTATATAAACAATCACCCTAATAGAATTATGTTGCATGTGAGGTCTTCGTAAACATGTGATAAAATCCATATCAATCATCTCCCACTTACACTATTGAAATCTATATCTAAGCCAAAACTCCAGTCCTTTGGTGCTCTAGTTTAACTTGTTGACAATTCGGGTACTTGCCAACAAATTCAGCAATGCCCTTCTTCATACCATTCCACCAATATAGCCCTCTCAAATTGCGCTACATCTTTGTGGAACCTGGATGAATGAAATATATGGAGCTATGAGTTTCCTCCATATCCTCTCTTGGAGTTAATCCACCATAGGTACCACAATCTACCTTAATATCTCAATACACCAGCGCCCTGTCACGACCCAAAACCGAGCCGCGACTGGCACCCACACTTACCCTCCTATGTGAGCGAACCAACCAATCTAAACCTTAACATATTGAACAAAATACAATGCGGAAGACATAAACTCATTAATAAAAATCAATTCAATAACTTATAAAAACTCAACATCTATTATTCCCCAAAATCTGGAAGTCATCACCACAAGAACATCTATGATCAAATTTCTAAACTAAGAGTATTCTAAGAAGCTAAAACAAGTAAAAGCTAGTCCATGCCGGAACTTCAAGGCATCAAGACATGAGGAAGAAGATCCAGTCCAAGCTAGAAGCATTAGCTCACCCTGAAGATTCGGTGTGACAAAGACTGGCTAGAATTGCGATTGAGTTGAAGACGACGGTCCGTTTGCTGCACTCCACAAATAACAAGGAAGAAAACATAAAAGTAGGGGGTCAGTACAAACACAAGTACTGAGTAGGTATCATCGGCCAACTCAAAATAGAAAACAGTATATATCAAGTAATATTGTAAAATCAACTACAATACTCAACATGCAGCAACAACAAGTTCTATAATCATTAATAAGTACCGCCAAGTTCACACATGAGGACTCAAGCCTCAATATCATACTCATTTGGGAATTAGGTTCATTAGATTGAGTATATTAACATCTTTCAAGATTCATTGTTTTATTTCTCTTGTGTCGGTACGTGACACTCTCCGCTCCATATACTATCCTGGTGTCGAACGTGACACTCCGATCCATATTCTATCCTGGTGCCGGAACGTGGCACTGCGATCCTCATTCATCCTGGTACCGGAACGTGGCACCCTATCCATATACTATCCTGGTGTCGGAACGTGACACTCCGATCCATATTCTATCCTGGTGCCGGAACGTGGCACTCCGATCCTCATTCTATCCTGGTACCGGAATGTGGCACCCGATCCATATACTATCCTGGTGTCGGAACGTGACACTCCGATCCTCATTCTATCCTGGTACCAGAACGTGGAACCCGATTCTCTATTTCTATCCTGGTACCGGAACGTGGCACCCGATCCTCTATTTGTATCCTGGTACCGGAACGTGGCACCCGATCCCCTAATCTCACTACTTTCGTTCATCAAGCCTTCTTTTATACCAAGGTATCATCATTAACAAAGTAGATTAGGGTTTCTTTTCAAGATTTAGGATTCAGTAGTTTCATCATGCTTATTTTATCACAATTATAAAATCACATTCATGCAAGCATACAATTAAGCATATAGGAGAGTTTACAATATTACCAATACATATCATTAACTATTAAGAGTTTGCTACGAATAGCATAAAAACCATAACCTACCTCCACCGAAGATTCGTGATCAAGCAAGCAATTTCCCAAAGCTTTGTGTTTTCCTCTTCGTTATCCTCTCTCGATCGTTTCTTTTCCCCTCTTTGTGTTCTTTCTATTTTTCTTATTCAAACCCTCTTTCTTTTATTCTAATTAGCATATAATTAAGTATAAAAGATGACAATAATGACCCACTAATTAACTCAAGGTTACCTCTTTTAACCCCCAAGTAATTAGACTTATTAACATTAACCCACTAACTTTATAATTAAAGCAGGAATAGTAAAAAACGTCCCTTAAAACATTTAAAAGAAATCCGACCCAGCCTGGGATTTCGCAGCCTGTGACGGCCTGTTGTGCCTGCGACGGTCCGTCCTGCTGGCTCCGTCACAGAGTTCAGAGACTCAATTCCATTAAAGGGCCTGTGACGGTCCGTCGTGCCCACGACGGTCCGTCCTGCCATTCCGTTACGAAGTTCAGAGAGTCGATTTCAGTACCCAAATTTCAGAATTTCTAAGTGTTTTGAAACGAGACCCCCTCGACGGTCCGTTGTGGGGTCCGTCACCTCAGCTAATTTTTCCAGAAATAAAATCTGCTACTCAAAACGACTAAACAGGTCGTTACAATAGATACCAATTTACCCATCGTTCGTCGTCGAACGATCACAAGAAGAAAAACATGGGCGAGAAGGAGTACCTGAATCTATAAACAGGTGTGGGTATCTTTCTCGCATATCAGCCTCCTTCTCCCAAGTGGCTTCTTCAACTGGTCGATTCCTCCATTGAACTTTGATGGATGCAATCTCCCTCGACCTCAACTTGCGGACTTTTCTATCTAAAATAGCAACAGGTTCCTCCTCATAAGACAAATTCTCATCAAGCAAAACTGAATCCCAACGTATAATGTAGTTTCCATCCCATGGTATCTTTTCAACATAGACACACGAAATACCGGATGCACTCCGGACAGCCCTGGAGGCAAGGCTAACTCATAAGACACATCCCCTACTCGCTTAAGTACTTCGAATGGTCCAATATACCTTGGGCTAAGCTTACCTCGCTTACCAAACCGCATCACCCCTTTCATGGGCGAAACCTTCAACAAGACTTGTTCACCCTCCATGAACTCCAAGTCTCTAACCTTTCGATCTGCATACTCCTTTTGCCTACTTTGCGTCGCTAAAAGCTTTTCTTGAATAGATTTCACTTTCTCCAATGAATCCCTCAAAAGGTCAGTACCCCAAGGTCTAACCTCAAATGCATCAAACCAACCAATGGGAGACCTACATCTCCTCCCATACAATGCTTCAAATGGAGCCATGTCAATACTGGAGTGGTAGCTATTATTGTATGAAAACTCCGCTAAGGGTAAGAAGTTATCCCAATGACCACCAAATTCTATCACACATGCACGAAGCATATCCTACAACACTTGAATTGTTCGCTCAGACTGACCATCAGTCTGAGGGTGAAATGCAGTACTAAGGTCCAACCTAGTACCCAATTCCACATGCAATGTTCTCCAAAACTTAGACGTAAACTGCGTACCTCTATCTGATATGATGGAAAGTGGAACTCCATGCAATCGAACGATTTCTGAGATGTAGATTTTGGCTAACTTCTCTGCATTGTAGGTCACCTTGACCGGAATGAAATGCGCAGACTTAGTTAATCTGTACACAATTACCCAAATAGAATCAAACTTACCCAATGTCTTTGGAAGACCAACCACGAAATCCATTGCAATTCTCTCCCACTTCCATTCAGGAATGGGCATTCTCTGAAGTGTTCCTCCGGGCCTCTGGTGTTCATACTTTTCTTGTTGACAATTTGAACATTTGACAACAAAATCAACAATGTCGCGCTTCATTCTACTCCACCAAAAGTGTTGCTTTAGGTCACGGTACATCTTGGTTGCACCAGGATGTATAGAATATCCGGAACTATGGGCCTCTGTGAGAATAGTGTGGATCAAATCATCCACACGGGGCACACATACCCTTCCCTTAATTCTCAAAACACCTTCCTCATCCATTATTGCCTCTTTAGCCTCTCCTCGCAACACCATATCCCGAATTCGACTTAGTTTCTCATCATCAAACTGTTTTCCCTTGATCTTGTCAAGAAAAGAAGATCTCGCCTCCACACAAGCTAAAAATCCTCCCTTCTCATTTACTTCTAGCCTCATAAAGTCATTAGCCAAGTTTTGGATTTCTCTCGCCAACGGGCGTCTAGAGACTTGTAAGTGGGCTAAACTACCCATGCTTCATGCCTTTCTACTTAAAGCATCTGCCACGACATTAGCTTTTCCCGGATGATACAAGATTGTGATATCGTAGTCCTTCAGTAGTTCCATCCATCTCCTCTGTCTCAAGTTCAAATCCTTCTGAGTAAAAACATACTGTAGGCTACGATGATTCGTATAGACCTCACACTTGACCCCATATAGATAGTGTCTCCATTGCTTTAATGCAAACACTACCGCAGCCAACTCCAAATCATGGGTCGGGTAGTTACATTCATGCACCTTTAATTGCCTCAAAGCATAAGAAATTACATTCTTCTCTTGCATTAGCACCGCACCCAAACCAGAATAGGATGCATCACAATAAACGATGAAGTTCTTACCTTCTACTGGCAAGGTAAGAATTGGTGCAGTAGTCAACAAGGTCTTGAGTTTCTGAAAGCTTTCCTCACATTCATCCGACCATACAAATGGAACATTCTGTTTAGTCAAGTTCGTCAATTGGGAAGCAATGGAAGAGCATCCCTTGACAAATCGACGGTAATAGCTAGCTAAACCAACAAAGCTCCTTATTTCTGACACGTTAGTAGGTCTTACCCAATTCTTCACTGTCTCAATCTTAGATGGATCCACCATCACTCCATCCTTAGAAACCACGTGCCCCAAGAAGGACACTGAATCTAGCCAAAACTCACACTTGGAGAATTTGGCATAAAGCTTTTTCTTCCTCAATAACTCTAATACCATTCTCAAATGCTCCTCATGTTCCTTCTTACTCCTCGAGTATATCAGTATATCGTCAATAAATACGATCACAAAGAGATCCAGATATGGCTTAAAAATCCCATTCATCAAGCTCATGAAAGCGGCAGGGCATTCGTAAGCCCAAAAGACATTACTAAAAACTCATAATTCCCATATCTGGTCCGAAAAGCAGTCTTTGGCACATCCGTTGCCCGTATTTTCAATTGATGATAACCGGATCTCAAGTCAATCTTAGAGAAGACACAAGCACCTTGTAACTGATCGAACAAATCATCAATGCGAGAAGAGGATACTTGTCTTAATAGTTACCTTATTCAGTTGTCTATAGTCTATGCACATCCGTAAACTCCCATCCTTCTTCTTTACAAATAACACCGGAGCGCCCCAAGGAGATGCACTTGGTCTAATGAAGCCTTTGCTCAACAACTCTTGAAGTTGGGCCTTTAACTCTCTTAACTCAACGGGAGCCATTCTATAAGGGGGTATAGAAATGGGGCGAGTACCCGGTTCCAAATCAATGCCGAAGTCAATATCTCTATCCGGTGGCATACCAGGAAGATCTGCAGGGAACACATCCAGAAACTCACGGACTACCAAAACCGACTCAATTGGAGGTACTTGGGTAGTGTCATCCCTGAGATGTGCCAAGAAATCTAAACAACCCTTACTAACCATTCTCTTAGCACGAAGAAAGGAGATGATACACACCGGAGTGGAAGTGTAGTCACCCTCCCACACTAACGGGTCTGTCCCAGGCTTGGCTAACGTCACCGTTTTAGCATTACAATCCAAGATTGTAAAATTTGGAGAAAGCCAAGTCATACCCAGAATTACATCGAAGTCAACCATTTCTAGGATAACCAAATCTACATAAGTGTTGCTTCCCACAAAAGTCACCAAACAAGACCTATATACTTTTTCAACTATCACAGACTCACCCACCGGAGTAGAAACACGAATAGGCATCTCAAGCAATTCACAAGGTAAATTAAGACCAATAGCAAATGAAGAAGATACATAAGAAAATGTGGATCCAGGATCAAACAATACAGAAGCCATAGAATCACAAACCGAAAGATTACCTGTGATGACAGCATCAGATGTCTCCGCTTCAGATCTCCCAGGGAAAGCATATCAATGGGCCCCATTACTTGTCTGTCCGTTGCCCCTACCATGTTGTGATGTAGTGGCTCAAGTTTGCCCATCACCCCGGCCGTTTTGGTGACCACCATTACCTCGACCACCACGTCCTCCAGGATGACGGCCCCTTCCATGACCACCTCTACCTCTGACTGTGGGAGGTCTGTAACTCTGTCTTGGACAATACCTCTTAATGTGTCTAGTCTCCCCACATCCATAACATTCTCTAGATTCAAGCATCGGTCTCTCAGAGAAGTGTTGACCGGTCTGAGGTTGACCCCCAACTACAGTCTGTAGTGAAGACTGAATTGGTCGGACTGAGTATCCTCCTGAACCCTGTCCTCTAGAGTAAGAACCATTAAACTCACCTCCCTTTCGAAACCTTTTTGATGTCGACACCATGGTGAAGTCATCTGGCTTTACTCCTTCCACCTCTATCACGATGTCTACTACTTCATGAAAGGATTTTGCTGTAGCCGCTACCTGTAAGGCTGAAATCCGCAACTCTGACTTCAACCCCTTCACAAAATGGCGAATCTGCTCTTGTGGACTGAAACAAAGCTGGGTGGCATATCTGGAAAGTGCACGAAACCTAGCCTCATATGCAGTAACCGACATCCTACCTTGCTCTAGGCTCAAGAACTCATCTCTTTTCCTATCCCTCAAAGTCCCGGGGATGTACTTCTCCATAAACAAGCTAGAGAATGATGCCCAAGTCATAGGTGGTGCCTCTGTTGGTTGACACTCAACATGTGACCGCCACCATATTTTGGCATTTCCCTGAAACTGATAGGTTACAAACTCAACGCCAAATCGTTCCACTATGCCCATTTTATGTAGTAACTCATGGAAATCAACCAGAAAATCGTAAGCATCCTTAGATTCAGCACCCTTGAATACTGTAGGTTTCAATTTCAAGAACTTACTGAAAAGTTCATGCTGATCGTTTGTCATTATAGGCCCTGTAGTCAAACGAGGAAACATGCCTATTTCAAATGAGGCATCCATTCGAGGAGCCTCAGCAGTGGCCTGTCATACTTCCGGAACCTGAGGTGCTGGTGCAGAAAACACTGGAGGTGTCTGGCCTTGATCAGATAACACGCTAAGATAAGCAAGAACCTGATTAATCATCTCTGGGGTAGGTTGGGGTGGTAATCCTCATTCTGCACTGTTCATTGTCCCCTTCCTCACCCTCTTCTTATCACTTCCTCAGTCGGTGGAGGAGTCACCGCCCTAGTACTAGTTGGGCTAGGTGCTTGTCCTCTTCCCCTAGAGGATGTCCTCCCGCGACCTCTACCACGGCCTCTCGCCACTACTCCTCATCGAGCTACAGCCCCAGTGGCTGGATCAAATGCATCTTGCCTTGTCGGTATTGGTGTTGGCACAGTCGTTGCTCTAGTTCTAATCATCTGCGAAATAGAGTGAAGATGGTCAGATACCAATTTTGTATCACCTAGATACCAATTGGATCCAAGTAGTAGCACGAAAGAAAGAAAGAAAGAATGGAATTTTCCTAAAGTCTTATAGCCTCTCAAAGAAAAGTAAAGGCGTCCCCCTACCGTTCTTAAGACTCTTCTAGACTCGTTCTTGTGTGATGAGACCAACGAACCTAATGCTCTGTTACCAAGTTTGTCACGACCCAAAACCGAGCCGCGACTGGCACCCACACTTACCTTCCTATGTGAGCGAACCAACCAATTTAAACCCTAACATATTGAACAAAATACAATGCGGAAGACTTAAAATCATTAATAAAAATCAATTCAATAACTTATAAAACTCAACATCTATTATTCCCCAAAATCTGGAAGTCATCACCACAAGAACATCTATGATCAAATTTCTAAACTAAGAGTATTCTAAGAAGCTAAAACAAGTAAAAGCTAGTCCATGCCGGAACTTCAAGGCATCAAGACATGAGGAAGAAGATCCAGTCCAAGCTAGAAGCATTAGCTCACCCTGAAGATCCGATGTGACGAAGACTGGCTAGAATTGCGATTGAGTTGAAGACGACGGTCCGTTTGCTGCACTCCACAAATAACAAGGAAGAAAACATAAAAGTAGGGGGTCAGTACAAACACAAGTACTGAGTAGGTATCATCGGCCAACTCAAAATAGAAAACATTATATATCAAGTAATATTATAAAATCAACTACAATACTCAACATGCAACAACAACAAGTTCTATAATCATTAATAAGTACCGCCAAGTTCACACATGAGGACTCAAGCCTCAATATCATACTCATTTGGGAATTAGGTTCATTAGATTGAGTATATTAACATCTTTCGAGATTCATTGTCTTTATTTCTCTTGTGTCGGTACGTGACACTCCACTCCATATACTATCCTGGTGTCGGAACGTGACACTCCGATCCATATTTCTATCCTGGTGCCGGAACGTGGCACTCCGATCCTCATTCTATCCTGGTACCGGAATGTGGCACCCGATCCATATACTATCCTGGTGTCGGAACGTGACACTCCGATCCATATTCTATCCTGGTGCCGGAACGTGGCACTCCGATCCTCATTCTATCCTGGTACCGGAACGTGGCACCCGATCCATATACTATCCTGGTGTCGGAACGTGACACTCCGATCCTCATTCTATCCTGGTACCGGAACGTGGCACCCGATCCTCTATTTCTATCGTGGTACCGGAACGTGGCACCCGATCCTCTATTTCTATCCTGGTATCGGAACGTGGCACCCGATCCCCTAATCTCAGTACTTTCATTTATCAAGCCTTCTTTTATACCAAGGCATCATCATTAACAAAGTAGATTAGGGTTTCTTTTCAAGATTAAGGATTCAATAGTTTCATCATGCTTATTTTATCACAATTATAAAATCACATTCATGCAAGCATACAATTAAGCATATACGAGAGTTTACAATACTACCAATACATATCATTCGCTATTAAGAGTTTGCTACGAATAGCATAAAAACCATAACCTACCTCCACCGAAGATTCGTGATCAAGCAAGCAATTTCCCAAAGCTTTGTGTTTTCCTCTTCGTTTCCCCTCTCTCGATCGTTTCTCTTTCCCTCTCTTTGTTCTTTCTATTTTTCTTATTCAAACCCTCTTTCTTTTACCCTAATTAGCATATAATAAAGTATAAAAGATGACAATAATGACCCACTTATTAACTCAAGGTTACCTCTTTTAACCCCCAAGTAATTAGACTTATTAACATTAACCCACTAACTTTATAATTAAAGCAGGAATAGTAAAAAACGTCCCTTAAAACATTTAAAGAAATCCGACCCAGCCTGGGATTTCGCAGCCTGTGACGGCCTGTTGTGCCTGCGACGGTCCGTCCTGCTGCTCCGTCACAGAGTTCAGAGACTCAATTCCATTAAAGGGCCTGTGACGGTCCGTCGTGCCCACGACGGTCCGTCCTGCCATTCCGTTACGAAGTTCAGAGAGTTGATTTCAGTACCCAAATTTCAGAATTTCTAAGTGTTTTGAAACGAGACCCCCTCGACGGTCTGTCGTGCCCATGACGGTCCGTCATGGGGTCCGTCACCTCAGCTAATTTTTCCAGAAATAAAATCTGCTGCTCAAAACGACTAAACAGGTTGTTACACCCCCCTTGTTAAAAACTAATATTCTTTGCTTATGAATGTTTGCCTTTAATTCAAGAAAATTGGGATCTTGGTCTTATTTTTCTTTCAATTCTGACACTAATGATGATTCAACCCCATTGGTCACCACTATTCCTCCTTCTGTGGAATCCATTAGTCGGAGTCCTAAGTATGCGAGTTTATGCACATAACTTGATAGTTCTTTCTTCTCTTCCTCAAGATGGGAGGCACTACCCATGGACAACTTGGTTGAGGCATCAACAACCACATTAGATTTACCTGGATGGTAAATAATGCTCATGTCACAGTAATTGAGAAATTCTAACCACCTTTATTGTTAGAGATTAAGCTTTCTCTGTGTGAAGACATATTGTGGGCTCTTTTGATCAGTGAATATATCAACATGAACACCATATAAATATTGACGCCATATCTTCAAGGTGAATACTACAATAACCAACTCTAAGTCATGGGTTGGATGATTCTTCTCGTGAACCTTCAATCGTATGAAGGTATAAGCTATAACTTTGCCACTCTACATTAAAAAACCATCCAAACAACCAGTAGATGCATCACAATACACCACAAAACCTTGAGTACCTTTTAATAAAGTCAAAACTAGGGAAGTATTCAACCTCTTCTTCAACTCCTGAAAGATTTCTGATATGCTTCAGACCATTTAAACTTCACTATTTTTTGAGTCAACTTCGTCAAAGGAGACAAAACAGAAGAGAATTCCTTTACAAACCTTTTATAATATATAGCTAAACCCAATAAACTCCTAATATATCAGTTGGAGATATGGATCTAGGCCAATTCTGCACTGCCTCGATTTTTTGGGTATCAACTCTAATATCCTCACTGGAAACTGCTTACCCAAGAATGCGACACTCAAGCCAAAACTTAAATTTAGAGAACTTGGCATACAACTCTCTGTCTTTCAAAGTCTAAAGAATATTCTGAGATGACTAGCATGATCCTGTTCATTTCCTGAATAGATTAGCGTGTAATCAATGAATACAGTACAAACATATCTAAATAAGGTTTGAAGGACTTATATTCATAAAATCCATGAATGTTGCAGAAGCATTGGTCAATCCAAAGGATATGACAAAAAACTCATAATGCCCATAACTTGTTGTGAAAGTTGTCTTTGGAATATCACATTCCCTTACTCTAAACTGGTGGTAGCCTAATTTGAAGTTAATCTTGGAAAAACAAGAAGCGCCATGAAGTGGATAGAAAAGATCATCAATTCTAGAAGAGTATAGTTATGCTTGATGGTAGCATTGTTCAACTGATGGTAGTCTATACACATACTAAGGGAACCATTTTGCTTTCTCACAAACAAGACTGGAGTGCCCCAAGGTGAGACAGAGCCCTTATCTAACAACTCTTTCAACTGTTCTTTCAACTCAACTGGTGCAATTCTATATTGCAAAATAGAGATAGGATGAGTATCTGGAAGAATATCTATACCAAAGTCTATCTCTCTCTAGGAGGGACTCTGAGACTTCTGGAAATTCTTTTACTACTGGAATTGGCTAAATTTGAGGTTCCTAAAAAATTGAGTCGTTAACTTGGACTAAGTTATAGACATAAACCTTAAAAAGTATCTTCCTTGCCTTAAGGTACGAAATGGAACGACCGTTACACACTGCTCAACTTCTTTTATGCTATAAGACTGGCTCATTTGGAAACTAAAACTTGACTACTGGAGCTATATAATAAACTGCGGTATAACAGGCATGAAGCCAGTCCATACCAAGAAGGACATCAAAGTCTACTATGTCTAACTCTATTAAATCAGCCATGATACTCTTGCGATTGAAGGAAATGGGACATTCACAATAAACTCTCTACCAACAGGTGTAGAAACACTGAATGGTTCACTAAGTTGCTCATGAATAATATCAAAGCTCATGGCAACATATGGAGTTACAAAAGATAAAATCGCTCTTAGGTCTAGCATATCATAAATAGTAAAGTCAAAGACTTGAATCATACTAGTGACAACATCTGGTGAATTCTCTTACTCTTGGCGATTATTAAGGGCATATAAGCGGTTTGTTCCTCCACCAATATTGAAAGTAGCTCCTATAGGTGCAACCCTATCTGGTAGACCAACTGATGAATAATGGGCTCTATTGCCCCACTACCATTTCCCTGCTTTCTCTTTGGACACTACCACATGATATGCCTAGTCTGACCACACTTGAAACAACCCTTGGAGCCCTCATGACAAACACATAAGTGGTTTATACCATACTTGGCAGAGGCAGGAGGATTACTAATTCCTTGCACCATACTACCATGTGAATAAGCAGGTTTAACTCTAGAATTCTGACAATAATACTCACCCTTGTTCTTAGGTCGAGGGGCACTAGTAGATGATAGAGTAGGACCCTTCTATTTCTATTGGAAGGATGAACGGTTTGCATTACTCTTCTGTTGCCCTGACTCATTTCCTGTCTTAGCCTCTCTTGTTCTTGAACTGTTTTCTGTCTCTTAGATTTTCCTACCATACCTGCTGCACATAGATCATCAAACTGAAAATGTCTATGTCCCTAATAAGCATTGCTGCCCAGCAATCTTTGCTTGAAGAACGACCCAATCTAGCAATAAACACACTCATCCTACTCCTCATGCCTTAACCATTTCTGGAGCATAACGAGATAGTTGGATGAATTTCAACCCATAATCATGCCCATATAGAAAATCCTGCTTAGGTGTGAGGAACTCGCGTATCTTGTCCTCTTTAGTTCTCAGGGAAAGAAACGCCCCAAAAAGGCCTCCTCAAAACAAGCGCAATTCGCAAGTGGTGCATCTTCATCTTTACCCTCATTCCACATATCAAACCAAGTTCTTGTTATACCTTTGAATTTATAAGCAACTAATTTAACTCTATCAGTGTCACCAACATGCATCACCTCAGATACGTTTTTTTAGTTCCTTAGTAGAGTTCTCTAGATACTTAGTAATGCTCGAACCAGGGAAACTTGGGGGATTCATCCTCAAGAATTCACAAAACCTCAAATTGTCAACCTCTTATTGTCTATCCATTCATTGTTGACCAACTTGATTAGTTAAATCCTGCCTCAACATCCTAATAGCCTCACGGAACACAATGTTGGGAACTTCACCTTGAGGTTGCACTTCAAGTGCATAGGGTAACTGTAGTTCCTCTACATTTCTCCTAGCTAGACGACCTCTTACTAATATTTATGGAGGCATGGTTATCAAAAACACGCGCAGGTACGAATTAGAGGGAAAGTTTTTAGAGATAAATACCAACGCATGAAAATAGTGTGAAAGAAGTGAGATGATTTCATAAGTGTTGCAGCCTCCTAATTATAAATGTGGTGCACTTTTTACATTGATAACTAGGACTCCAAAGACACGACTTCATAAACTCTCTAGGACTCTTGAAACCTCCTCTCTGATATCAAGTTTTTCAGTCCCCGAGCCATTATCGTGGGCGGCACTGGCACTCGAATACCATTATTTTCCTCGAGCGGACCCTTGGCTTGGCTTACTTAACTCATTGAAATACAATAATCAATAAGCTTAACTGAATTGAAAGAACGTAATAACTAAAACATTCCAACATGACCAAATCTGGCAACCCAAGTCTTAACAATAAGAGATAATACTCAAAAGATTCAAGAACTAACATTTGACTATCTCTCTATGAACCGTCTAAATCTGAGATGGATGTTGGGACAGACCCCACAATATCCTAATGAAGAAAATACTAAAATCAATAAAATGAGTCATTTGGAATGCAAGGAGGCTCACGCACACACTTTGGAGTGATCAATTGCATCAATGGTGCGCTATATGTTGATCCTCATTACCTATGTCTACATCATAATACGATGCAGACCAGCTGACATAAGTACATTGAATGTACGAGTATGAGAGTTGGAATACTAGATAATATAGGCTAGGAAAAGTCTGAAAGAAACTGAAGAACTTACCTGGCTCAACTCAACTCAACATAACTGACTCATTTAAATATAAAGCAATTTAAAACAAGTGCAATATAAAGAAAATATGTCTAAAAACATGTTGTTAACTCTGTGTGTATGCATAAATACAATTAAATTTTATAGTTTTTCAAAAATACAAATAAACTATGTATATAAACATATTATAGCTTATGTGGGAGTTTCTCTGACTGACAACCATCACATAAGAGCTGCAGTGATAATACAATGACCTACCTCATGCTGCTAGCGCATCCTATATCCAGCGAAAGATATAAGACCTGAACTGCCGAATGGATCCACTAGTATGCTGTGAAAAGGGTTCATCTAAAAGTATGACCCTTTTCTACCCATGGTGGCTTCATGGTATTATAGAGATGTGAGTTATCGGAACTCATGCTCGTCCCCAATACGATTCTCAATATTACTCCTTAAATATACTAGATCTTGTGTTTTAAAAAATACTTCTTCTGCTTAAAACTTATCTCAAAGGCTATCTTGAAAATCTCACTTTTCCCGCTTGCTTCATTTAGAAAGGTATTACTCTTTCCATAAAACTAGCTTGAAGGCTCTTTGGAAATGTCAGTTTCCGTTTTTTTTTAAATGTGAAAACATTTACTTTAAAATTCTTTGGGATTGCATAGTCCCCATATTCTTTTTTGAAGAATGAACTTCAACTTTACTCTTTTTTGAATTCAACTCTTAAGTCTTATAACAATGTAAATTGTTTGTGAATGACTTCTTGAAACTTGAAATGTACTTATCTTATTTTCCTTTACTCTAACTTAACTTGATCTTCAGTCTTAAAAGTTAAAAACATATGCAAAAAGACTTCTTGAAAGGACTCTAAGAACTTTCCATACTTACTTTTTAACTTTTAGACTTAACTCTTAACGTCTTTGCCTTTGATCTTAACTTTCCTTGGATTGAATTATATATTCAAAGATCATGATTTCATGTTTATGGATTATTTCATGATGTTTATATGTATCTTAGAGTGATAAAATCAACTAGGAAAAATAGGTACATCACTTAGGAACTGTATGAAAATATGAGGGAAGAATGGGGAGAACTCGCGTCCCTAGTGAGCCATCGCTGAAATTGCAGATGGCTGGGTGGGGCACTCAGGCTTGCACGGTGCCCTAAGGCTCTATTGAAATACATTGGTTTGTTGGGCTTTGAGAGGAGCGATGCCCCAACCCCCATACCCAGGTGTTCTTTACTTATCTCTTTCTTCTTTTTTTTTAATCTCTAAACCCTCTAAAATACCTTGGTTATTTCCCCAAACACTTAGGATCATTACTACTAATAATACACAATATATTCAGCCCAAAATTACATCCGAAAACATGAATCAAATGATCAAGAAACTTCAACAACACAGCCATCAAGAACTCAACGAATTTTTAACAATGTTCTTCAAGAACTCACTTTCTTAACGTTCAAACAACTTAAATTCCCTGAATTGAAACAAGATTGACATGTGGGTGAACTAACCCAATACTATGTGATCTCACATACCATTTTAGGGATCACCCTTGTCGAATTCCACACGTAAAGATTGAGCAATCTTGGCAATTCTTGATATCTCTCATCTTTTTTTTTTCTATCTTCTCCAAACCCTAGCATGAATTATCTTTTTCCTAAATTGAACAAAGTCTTGTTTTACCCCAATTAATTTCATAAAACAAATTAAGTAAATTAGTTAAGGAAAAGACAACTTTGCCCTTTCCAAATCCATATTGGACTTTCCTTAATCCAACAAGCCAACTTTCGAAAGGCATAACTCACCTATACAATATCAAAATAGCGCAAGATCGGTGAAATTTGAAATTGACCAAAACTCACTTTCCTAACTTAGAAAATTGGTTTCTAATTTTTTTTTTGTTCCTTCTAAAAATAAGTATTTTCAGATTTTATAATCTTTTCTAGTCGTTTCCAGTTGCGAGATATTATTGGTACGATTCAAATTTAATTTGAAGAGTAGAGTCATGAGGTGTTATAAATTATTTGGGTCTTTGCTTACAATTATTCAAGGTTCTCCAATATCTTCCAATTGGTATCCTTCGTCCTCGAATGGCGAATGGACTAAGCCTGGAAAGAAAAGGAGTTACTCTTACTATCTTTCTTACTTCTAAACTTGTGTACTAACATAGAAAAATTTATTCATACTAAGAGTTTGGATCTTTTCATAGCACATAGGTCAAGAACAATATTTTTTTGAACATAGTCATACTCTATTTGTTGTTATCTTTCCTAAAACCAAGGTATGCGGGCACAAAGTAAGAATATGACTTTCATTTCTTAAGCAATACGATTCCAGGTTTGAATCCTAGCAACACCTCCCTTATGAAATCAGACCATATTAGCGGAAACTCATAACTCATACAAGGATTTATGACTACTCTTACCAATGTTTAAGTTAAATTGTCTGCTCTTATTGTGTTCAAACCAAATCTCTAAATCAAAAACTGCTAAAAATTAGGTGTTTATACTAATCCAAACCACAAGATTCAGGTATTATGTCTCTATAGAATATCTCATCCTAGGAATACTACTCCTTACAACTACATTCAACCAAACTTCAATTCCTAGTCAAGAAGCATCTATGCATCATGTATTCATCCATATGTAATAATAACAATAAATAGTACTATAGAAAATCCATGGAGTCCTACTAATCAGTCCTTCTAAGAATTCTCCTCCTTTCCTCACCCATATTAATTGAAATTTTCATGCATTACTACCAAGACCTAACTAACTATGGTCACCTAACTATTACTTATAGTAAAAATGAATAAATCTTTCCTCTAGTTTTATAATCTTATATGGAATAAGCACACTATTGTGACCAACGTAAGAAACATCAACCTTCTTCTTCTATCATCACTCAACTTTTATCGTCAACATTACTCTCTAACTAGAAAGTATCACTCAAAGAGCTTTAGGGTGAAAGATCATAAGCACGAATCATTCGAGAATTATAATATAAGATTATGCATGACAAAATATTATGTTGATTAACATTGATATCAAATCATGAAATTACGATACTGAGCATACTATGAGACATGATCTCTTATATGAATAGGTTCGTATCATGATGCTAATACCCATAACTTAAAGGAGAAAGATTGAGTCAATGAGCTAAAGTCTTTGCCCCTCATTCTCAGAACTGAGCATAGATGTAAATATCTCTGGACACAATTCTTATATAAGAGACATCAAAATGATTTTGTGATGATTAAAATTTGAGGAATACACTGGATTATAAATAAATCAGTATATCACTTTAAATCTTTCTGAAAAACAACACTATATAATTCTTTATACTTGACTTGGTTTCTCATCTTATCATCTCCTCCTTAGTTTTGAAGCTAACACTTTAAATCTATGGATTTATTTTATCATCTCTAAGTTATTATATTTTTATTTACTTTAACACTTAGAAAATGCTAATACCATGGCTAGTGAACTCTCCATATGAAGGTACTAAGATTACTTCTCTTAACTCTTCTTATTCTATATAATTCTTTCAATCGTTACCTGCATTGACGATATATGATCCCCTAGACAAAAATCTTAAGGATAATAAATAATGTTTATATCAGCCTACCCCAAATTGACTGCTCAACCATACTATGTAGGCACACATTATAAAAAACAAAATCTTAATTAGAACCTCCTCTAAGTACATATGTTCTCGGGTACACCTCTTAATGCTCTAACTAATCTAGTGACTTAACCAAACTTCATTGGTCTTATCTAAGATTCGTATACCTCACTTGCATCACTCACATTTATCCAAAATTAACACCTTAATTCCTCACCTAATTCATGTTAAACCTACTAGATTAGATCTCGAACTAATATCATTACCCTTATATTGCCATCCTTTTGATCACTAAACTTATCTAAAATTCAAGCTTAGTGTCTCTTACTAAACACATATATCAATATAGCTTTACGCTTACTATTCTAACTTAAAACTACTTGATAAAATTAAGAATCACTGTTCCACTAAGATATCATGACAAGTAGCCATTATTTATCTCTCAGTCTACTCATTTACATATTGTTTTCACATTCCCTTTCACAACTTAATTACTATTTACCCATTCATTGTACATCATACCCTAATTAGTTCTATAACCCTCTGAATATCATGGTATTTCCAGTCAAAATCATAATCCTATGTTAGATCTATCAGCTTATGACTACTCTGCCCTTTTATTAAACACCTAAACTAGGTCTTTCTAACACAATGACTCATCGACGTAAAATCTCTTATATTTAAAGTATAATCTAACTCATCCTAACTAGTAATTATTAATCTGGTTCTATCATGAATTCTACACAAACTCATCACTTCTTAGTCTACTATAAGGAAAAACTCCTCATTCATAATTTATTTTGTTCATTACTGGAACAACATATATAACTTTTCTCATCCATAACTCCATTTCTTATATTACTATACCTCTGCATGCATTCTTCTAACTATAGACACTTCTACTACCACTTCATGCTCATAATATCTCAAATCACACTTGCGTTCTGGTGGAAATACTACCAAAGCATTCTAAAACACACACACATCTTAAAGGGTATCATCAGAAACAAAATTTTTAAACAAAAGGATATGAGAGTACATCTTGCTTTTAGCTCGAATACATGGCTTATGTGAATAAAAGTGGATTCTTTCAAATCTATACACTTAAGATCACTCACGGGCTTCCCTCAAGCCTCTTTGTAGAATCATTACTATATCAAAGCTTTTACTAAAAGTTACTTATCGATAAGAATATGGACTTTGATTTTCAACTACTTTGAGTATGAGGGGTAGTCTAAGGGATTTAAGAAATGTAGGATTTTGAATAAGTTTCTAGGACATAGTTCTATTACATGATTTAGAGTGTGAAAGAAGGAAAACTTTTCTTTAAAGTCCGTGGTACCTAATTTATTGAGTGGGGGCCTCACAACCATAGATAAAATCGTACTAACATGGCTCCATAGACACCCTAGGACATTTGAACTCCATTCTTTGATATCAAGTTTGTCATGGCCTGAGCCTATACTTTGGATATGGATGACACTTGACAACCATTGCTCTTGTCCAAGCGAACCCTTGTCCTGACAGCTTACTTAGCAGAAGACTTACTCAAGCGATAAAAAGCTTATTTTTTTTTATTAACATTTAAACTCGAAGTAAATAATCTACTCAAATTGTCCGTAAAATACTCAATAACATACATATAATAGTTTACAAAAACATATCAAGAAAAAATACACATTGAAATGCTCCTTATTTTTATCTATCTATGAAGCCTCTAATGTTTATGGTAGGTGTCAGGACAATACCTACACGATGCCTCAAAACACCTAACTAAAAGTAAATATGAAGTTCTTCGAAATGCAAAAAGCCTTACCAAAACTGTCTGGAGTGTAGAGTGATCTCGACAGAGCACCTGTTGACGGTACTGAAAATCTGTATCATAAAATGATGCAGGTCTGATGATATCAATACATTTACATGTAGGAATGTGTAATATCGCCGAGGAAAAATAACTAAAAGAAGGGACCAAATAGATAATAATGTACTCAAGCTAATTGTAAAGAAATAAATGAAGTAAATCATTGGAAGACTTACAAAATACCTTCTCATCTCTGAAGTCAACATAATAATCAATATATATCAATATACTTTAACTCTATTCGGAGATTCTATGTCCGACAACCATCACGATGAGCTACGTGATGATACAACGTCTTGTTCCCGCTGCTAGAACTATTCTATATTGTGCAGGGATGTAGAACCTCTCAACTAAGTGAATCCACTAAGATCTACCCGATGACACTAATGATTCATAAAAATGGTATGATCCTCTGCCTATGATGAAAATATATGGTTTATGGGGGTTGTGAGTTGTCAGAACTCTCTCCAATGATATGTCTCTCAAGTATTTGAGTTGATACAAAACTACCCTCGATTTTAATCGTTTGACTCATATTTTCCCTTATTTTCAATGGGTCCCTTAAAGTAAAATTATTAAATATTTAATTATTATATTGCTTAATCTGATTGGTCCAAACTTAAATCCTTCTCAAATAAATAATAAAAATGTTATTTTAAAAATTCTATTTTTCTGTAAAAACACTTATGATTCATATTTTGACCCGATGCACTTGAAAATAATATTTTTAAAAAAAATTCATGATATCTTCCTATTGACCTATTCTAAATCAACTTCAATATATTATAATGCAACCCAACTCAAAAATGGGGATCCAACTAAAATCCATACTTACCGCGACTGATTGTGCATCTAAAAATATTCGTAGTTTAATTCATATAAGATTTTCTCTCAATTATCCAAATGTCTTGTTTATTTTTTCTTTTATTCATTTTTAAGCTCTTATTCTTAATTAGGATATTCGAGACTCAAACTTGAAATAAATTCTTATATTTATATTCTTTAATTAGTATTATTTTCATGATGGGATGAGGGTAGGGTTAAAAAAATGATTATTTTATTCTCTTATTTTTAATTTTGGATACACACCAAAATGTAATATTTGTACATATTTATTTGATTAAGTCGTATTTTATTGAACTAATTATTTTTATATGAATGCATTGGTATTTCCTCCACCCTTCTCTCTTGTTTATCATAAATTAGAAAAATTTAAAATTATGGACAAGATCCAAATCGGAAAAAAAAGGAAGAGATATGAAGTGAATGAACGGGGAGGGAGTAGTTTAGAGAGTAGATGCCTAACCTTTTAATAACTTTGAATTTACTATAGATTCAAAATCAAGTCAATCATGTGAGATTATATATTAAGTAATTTCAAATTATTTTAACAGAAAAGGGCCTAAGATTCCCTTAAACTAGGAGATTGGTACAGTATTACCCTCCATCCTCCTAATGAGTGTGATCCGTTAGACATAAGGATATTTTTGAGCCAAAAAGTGGACGTCAAGAGTATTTTAGGGCAGATATATGTATGAAGGGTAATTTATACCAATTCAAATACTTGAGGGGGACATTTTATGCCCTTCTCCGTAATATATATATATATAATATATATATATAGATATATATATATATATATATATTATATATATATATATATATATATATATATATATAGATATATATATATATATATAGATATATATATATATATTATATATATATATATATATATATATATATATATATATATATATATATATATATATATATCAAGTCCTTACTACTAGCACTGACTTCCTCTTTGATTACTTTACTTCGCTCAGTTTCCTACTTTTGGTTGGAGCCGCCTCGGACTCCCCGACAGCCCTAAGAGGAAGGAGTTGTCCATGGGATGGACAACGAAGTGTATCGATCCTCCCCGGCCTCTTCTCTTTTTAGTGGGTGAGGAGCTCTATAGTCCAGGTGCACTTCTTACTTCTATCTATACATTTCCAGATATCATTGCTTCGATACGGTCCCGAATCCGTTTCACTTCATTCTTCCCCGAGCGGGAATACGTCGCTTACAATATTATTAAAGAAAGGGCGCTTATTGCCCCTTATGGTAAACACCTTATTGCCCCTTTACACCTATATCTTGATCAGGGAGACAGATGGTCGAGTTATTCTCCAGAAAAGCAATGCGATTTCTAAGAAAATTCTCCATATCCATAATAATAGTATGGAGAATGGCAGGATTAGAAGATGTACCTTCCGGTTCGGAAAAAAGGTTCTAATAAGACATATATATATATATATATATATATATATATATATATATATATATATATATATATATATTATATATATATATGAACTGTTTCTCAAATGTACAAGACATACCCTTTCTCTTATTTAAGATAATTGCTTAAACTATCCTCTTTTTAGAGGTAACTGCTTGAAATATCAATAAAATCATTGTTCACTTACTAAACAAGGTCTCTCTTTGCTCAAAGTAAACATACTTTCTCTAGGTTGAGATAAATACTATAAAAGACCTCTTTAAGAGGTAACTGATATTACTCAATCTTTATCAAAACTCTTTTACTTTTATTAAAATAATACTCTTTCTTCATGTAAAAATGAAACATTTGGAAAATACTTAATTTCAGTATTCTTTTTCACAAACTCCTCTTTACTTCTTCAAAACTCAATTTATATAATTATGTTTTTCTTATATAATTCTCGATAAGAATTTTATTAATACTCAAGAATAGGGATCATGCGAAAAAAAAAGACATGAACAATAAACTCAGTAATTGCAACAGACAATGTACGAAAATTCGATGACTAGAAATAGATATTCAATGCTCAACAACTGAATGACTCAAAACTCAATATCAATCATCTCAAGATTAGTCAAATATAAGGATATAATCCCAGATAGCTACTTACCGATTTGAAAGTAGATGTATGGGATGAAGATGAATTAGCCCAACACTATGATAGCCTTACATACCTGGAAAAATGAGGTTTTTGGCGAAATGGATGAAATTTGAAGGATGATTGAAACCTTATCTTTTTTCCTTTTGGAAAGTTTCACTAATGACTTGAAGTGTTAATGAACGTAAACAACCTGATAAACAATTTCTAACCCCTTAGCTAGGTTTAAACCATCGTCGTTTAGATTTAGAATTGTGGTTAGAACGATGTAGTTAATGTACAAAATGCATTGGACAAAGAGCAAAATGACCCTAGCATTATAAAACTATCATGGTGCCCTTCAAGGATGTATTAACACGCCGTTTATTTCTCCACGGTTTGTGAAACACTTCATGAGCCGTATAGCTTCCGGTGAACCTCCCCTGTCTTACACGACTACTAAAATGGGCATAACATTTTACTTTAAACTCGAAATTGATAAAAGTATGTGGTGTTTGAAATAAGACTCAATGACCTTTAATTTTACAGCTCATGGGCCACATAATTCATTAGGTTATGAGAGATATGGTCATTTGAAATTGATGTTATACATAAAAACTAAAATGGGCAACCTGTATGACCCCTAAATAATTTGAAAGCCTTGGATGGTTGGTCACCTTCCCTAAATGAGATATGGACTTGTAAACGGACCATTTAGGGTTATGTGAAGGCCACATGGTCAATTTTGGGTTTTTGGGCTTTCCCGTTACCCTTTTTAGCCTTCTCAAAGTTCGAGCTGTCACACAAAAAATTCAAATTTAAATATTAGATTTGCAAGATGTTATTGAATTATTGAGGTCTTAGCATAGAAATTTTTAGGGTGTTACAGAAAATATAGAACATATGTTGGAGTTATATCTTAAGTTCAGGCTTTGAGGCTAGTGGCTAGCGGATGTTTGTCCTACTTGGACTATGTACGTGATTTTAATCGGGAGGTCTCTCTTGTGGAGTTGGTTCCAATTGTCTATGAGTTTGTAGATATGTTTGACCTACGCTTAAAAGCGTGATATGGACTTTCCCATTGAGCTTGAGTTGGGTACTCGACCTATTTTATTTTTCCATATCAGATAGCTCCTACAAAGCTCAAGGAGATCACCGTTAAGCATAATGTTCTCTTAGGTAAGTGATTTATCAAGCCTAGTGTATTAATTTGGGGCGCTCCAATTTTGTTAATAAAGAAGAAAGATTGTTCGATATGCATATCTATACATTATGGATAGATGAATAAGGTGACACTGAAAAATATTCCCCATGCCTAGGATTGATGAGTTGTTCAACAAGCTTAAGGTACCATAATCTTCTTGAAGATTGATATGAGGTCTGGTTACCACCAGTTGAGGATTAAGGTAGCACACATCCCTAAGACCACATTTAGAACTAGATATGGCCACTGTGAGTTCCTAATGATGTCTTTTAGGTTAATTAATGTCATTTTTTTCTTTATGGATTTGATAACACAAGTTTTTGGGCCTTATTTTATTTGTTTTTTATCTAATTCAAAGCGGGCGTCTTGAGTTGGATGGTAGTGAGTATAGGCCGACTAGACTTCTTATTTATGGGGGAGACATTTGGATGGTATTGAGTATAAGCCGACTAGACTTCTTATTTATGGTGGAGACATTCAATCTTTAGCTAATTATATGGTATAGTTGAGTGTTTAAGATTCTAGGTTTATATTAGCATATGTATTAGTTCAGTCCTCTCTACTTGATTAGGTCTCTATCTAACAATATTAGGATGAGGCCTTGGTGGCACTTTGAGATTGCTTGTTAGCAGGTGATGCCACTCAGATTATCGTAGATTCAAATCGTATTTTTAGGTTTTTAGGCTGTATTTATGTCCCTAGAGTTGGGGTTTTTATTTAGATTATACTTTGTTCGACCGACGATTCTAGATACTATATCCATACGGACACTGCGAAAATGTATCATAATTTAAGGCAACATAACAAAGGGAGTGATACGATGAGAGATATTTCTGAGTATGTATTAAGTTGCCTAAGCTGCCAGAAGGTTAACGCCGAGCACTTGAGACCTGGTAGTGATATTAAGAGATTACCCATTCTAGAGTGGAAATGGGATCATACCATTACGGAATTTGTGGAAGGACGTCCCCAGAGTTCTAGAGATGTTGACAAAATTTGAGTCATCATTTATTAATTGACTGAATAAATACACTTCATCTCTATTCGGTCTTCATTCAGTATGAAGTGGTTAACCCATATATACATGGATGAGGTGGTCCATCTTCATGGTGTGTGGGTATCCATTATTTTAGTTCGGGATGGTCAATTTACTTCTACCTAATTCTACAGGACTTTTCAAAAGGATTTGGTCAATCACGACCCTTTTTCTTGCATTTGTGATGAACAACTGACAGACACAATATACTGTTCCTCTAAGGAATGAAAATGTTTCTTCTTGGTCATTTCTAAACAGAATTGAGTGATTAAAGTCTGACACGTCTGTAATCGTTGAGTCTTTATCGTGGTATACTAGGGCATATTGGTGGACCTTCGTTTCCGGTGAATTATTGTTCGAAGATTTTGCTTCTCCTTTTATTTGTGAAAATTTGTAGGATTGTTGTTGGTTATGAGCCCCAATCTTTGTTCAATTTTGGGGCACAAGTGCGAGGTGTAGTTAAGGACTTCTTGATGGAGTACATTCTAGAAAATCTAGTGTGGGTACCACAAATTCTTTTTGACTCTAAAATTGTGTTATCTCCATTTTAAGAATTTTAAAGTATTAACAACTGTACTTACATGTTAATCCTACTTTTGATAGCGTGGACGTCTTCATAGGCTTTTCGGAAATGAAAAGTTCCATCCTTGTGATTGGGGCATGTTTGGTGGGCATTTCTGTAGGTTGGGACTTCCTTTCTTTCTTATATTAAGCATGGATGCAAAAAATTATTATGATTGGTATGAATTGGGTATGGTTACTTAGTTAAATCTTCTTCTCTTTTAGAGACAATATTGTAAGATTGATAGACTTGAATTTTAGTGTAGTACCATGCTAGTTAGGTTATTTTTGTGTTGCAATATTCTATGTAATTTACTTGTATTATCATGTGTTTTCTTAAGCATGTTTAAACTTAGTCTAAGAAAGGCTAGTGACTCTTTCCCTCTACAATTATCATATTTCCTATGTAGTTTCAGAGTAACTAGGTCTTTGTAGACTAGAATAGCATGCTTAATTTCAGCACTATTACCCTTAGTTTAGGGGTTTGTGAAGCTTCTTATACATTCTATTTTATCTCCCCATATTTGCATCTCTGATGCATTACCAGAGCTTTTTGTTATCGCGACGAGTAGAGACTGAGTCGTACAAAAGTGAGATGCTTCTGTTGATACCTTTGGATGGACGACATTCCATGATGGCAGAGTATTAATATTTGAATCCTCTTTGTATTCAATAGGGTCTTTTTATGGGAGTCGGATGGACAATATGATTATTTCCAAAAGAGGCTAGTTTGCTACAGTACGAGGCCCTTCTCCCATTTTCGAGGTTGATGTACCACAACTTGAGACCGTTATTTTCAGCTCGAGACTATTGTTTTACGGTTTGAGGTTGTTACTTTTTGGGGGTAATATCACGTGAGGTTTGAGGCCCGATTGACTCTTATTTGGACTTGGATATTTTATCTTCATAGTTTTAGATATTTTGTATCCCCTTTGGGCTTATTGGGGTCGTTTAGTTTTTTTTGAACTTGTTGTCATGAACCGAGAGCACCCCCTAGTCGTAACTGGCGTATTCGATCTATCATAAGTCTCATACAAGCCACAGGGATCATTCATTGCATATGACACTTAAAAATAGTGAAGAATTAAGAACTTTCTTCACACACGAAGAATACTTTCATTAATAGGCGAGCGGAAGACATTAAACATCTCACTTTACAATATGTATCATAAAACCATCTAACAACTTTTGGAGTACAATTGTGTCACGACCCAAATCGGGGCCGCGACTGGCACCCACATTTACCCTCCTATGTGAGCGAACCAACCAAACTAACCCTTAACGTTTCAATATAATATCGACAGAAAATAATGCGGAAGACTTAAACTCATTAATAAAACAATTCAAAACTATTATTAATATCCCCAAAATCTGGAAGTCATCATCACAAGAACATCTATCTCAAATTGCTAAACTAAAACTGTCTAAGAAGCTAAAACAAATACTAGATAGTCCATGCCGGAAGTTCAAGGCATGAAGACTTGAAGAAGAAGACCCAGTCCAAGCTAGACGCATTAGCTCACCCTGAATTTCCGATGAGTGAAGACTGGCTAGATCTACTGTTGAGTTGAAGTTGACGGAACGTTTGCTGCATTACACAAATAACAAAGAAGAAAACATAAAAGTAGGGGGGTCAGTACAACCACAAGTACTGAGTAGATATCATCGGCCAACTCAAAATAGGGAACAGTATATATCAATAATAATGTAAATCAACTACAATACTCAACATGTAGCAATAACAATATTAATTCATCAATAAATACAACCGAGTTCACACATGAGGACTCAAGCCTCAATACCATACTCATTGGGAATTAAGTTCATTAAATTGAGTATGTCATTATCTTTCAAGATTCATTATCTTTCTTCTTCTTGTGTCGGTACGTGACACTCCGCTCCTCTATTCTATCCTGGTGCCGGAACGTGGCACTCCGATCCTCATATACTATCCTGGTACCGGAACGTGGCACCGATCCATATACTATCCTGGTGTCGGAACGTGACACTCCGATCCTCATATACTATCCTGGTGTCGGAACGTGACACTCCGATCCTCATATACTATCCTGGTGTCGGAACGTGACACTCCGATCCTCATATACTATCCTGGTACCGGAACGTGGCACCCGATCCATGTTCTATAATCCTGTCGGAACGGGAACGTGACACTCCGATTCATTTCATTACTATCCTGGTACCGGAACGTGGCACCCGATCCCCTAATTCATCAAGCCTTCTTTCATACTAAGGCATCATTATTAACAAGTGAATTAGGGTTCTTTCAAGATTTGGGATTCAATAGCTTCATCATGCTTGTTAATTCATCACAATTTCATAATCACAATCATGCTAGCATACAATTAAGCACATAGCAGGGTTTACAATACTATCAATACATATCATTCACTATTAAGAGTTCACTACGAATATCGTAAAATAACCATAACCTACCTCCACCGAAGAATTGAAATCGACAAGAAATCTCCCAAGCTTTGTTATTCTCCTCAGCCTCTCGATCGATCTCTCTATCCCTCTTTCTGTTTTTCTTTTGTTTTCTTATGTTCAAACCTCTTTCTTTTACCCTAATTAATCATATAATTAAGTGTGAAAAAGGACAATAAACCCCTCTAATTAACTTAAGGTTACCCCTTTTAACCCCTAAGTAATTAGACTTATTAATGTTACCCCTCAATCTTTATAATTAAGGAAAGAATAGTCAAAAACGACCCTTAAAACGTGTGGAGAAATCCTAAACTGCCTGGGATTGCGTGACCTGTGACGGGCCGTCGTGCCTGCGACGGTCCGTCACGGTGGTCGTCGCAGCTCCCTCGAGCTCAAGTGGCCTGTGACGGCCCGTCACAGCCGTGACGGTCCGTCCTGTTCCTCCGTCATGACGGTCAGAAACTCGTTTCTTGTACCAAATTCTCAAAAGTTGAAGTGTTTTGCAACGGGGGCTCACGACGGTCCGTCGTGGCTGTAACGGCACGTCCTGCAGGTCCGTCACAATTTACAGAGAGTCGATTTTAACATCCAAATTGAAGAATTCTAAGTGTCATGGGACGACAATCCTCGACGGGCCGTCGTGACTATGACGGTCCGTCGTTCCATCCGTTGTCCCCGCCAGTTTTTCCAGAATTAAAATCTGTTGCTCAAAACGACTAAACAGGTCGTTACAATAGATACCAATTTACCCATCGTTCGTCCCCGAACGATCAAAAGAAGAAAAACAGTGGCGAAAAGGAGTACCTGAATCTGTAAACAGATGTGGGTATTTTTCTTGCATATCTGCCTCCTTCTCCCATGTAGCCTCTTCAACCGGTCGATTCTTCCATTGCACTTTGATGGATGCAATCTCTCTCGACCTCAGTTTGCGAACTTCTCTATCTAATATAGCAACCGGTTCCTCCTCATAAGTCAAATTCTCATCAAGTAAAACTGAATCCCAACGGATAATGTAGTTCCATCTCCATGGTATCTTTTCAACATGGACACATGAAATACCGGATGCACTCGGACAGCCCTGGGGGCAGGCTAATTCATAAGCCACCTCCCCTATTCGCTTTAGTACCTCAAATGGTCCAATATACCTTGGACTTAACTTACCTCTTTTTCCAAACCGCATCACCCCTTTCATGGGCGAAACCTTCAACAAGACTTGTTCGCCTTCCATGAACTCCAAGTCTCTAACCTGTCGGTCTGCATACTCCTTTTGTCTACTTTGCGCCGCTAGAAGCTTTTCTTGAATGCCCTTCACCTTTTCTAACGAATCCCTCAAGAGGTCAGTACCCAAGGTCTAACCTCAAATGCATCGAACCACCCAATGGGAGATCTACACCTCCTCCCATACAATGCTTCAAATGGGGCCATATCAATACTGGAGTGATAGCTATTATTGTATGAAAACTCTGCCAAAGGTAAGAAGCTATCCCAATGGCCACCAAACTCTATCACGCACGCACGAAGCATATCCTCCAACACTTGAATCGTTCGCTCAGACTGACCATCAGTCTGAGGGTGAAACGCAGTACTAAGGTCCAACCTAGTACCCAATTCAGCATGCAATGTTTCCAAAACTTAGAAGTAAACTGCGTACCTCTATCTGATATGATGGATAGTGGAACCCCATGCAATCGAACGATTTCTGAGATATAGATCTTGGCTAACTTCTCTGCATTGTAAGTCACCTTGACCGGAATGAAATGAGCAGACTTAGTTAACCTATCAACAATCCCCCAAATGGAGTCATACTTACCCATTGTCTTTGGAAGACCAACCACAAAGTCCATTGCGATTCTCTCCCACTTCCATTCAGGAATGGGCATCCTCTGAAGCGTTCCTCCGGGCCTTTGGTGTTCATACTTTACTTGTTGACAGTTTGGACATTTGGCAATAAAGTCAACAATATCGCGCTTCATTCTACTCCACCAGAAGTGTTGCTTTAAGTCGCGATACATCTTGGTTGCACCCGGATGTATAGAATACCTTGTGCTATGGACCTCTTTGTGATTGTATTTATAGATGATATACTGGTATATTCTAAAAGTAAGGAGGAACATGAGGAGCATCTGAGAATTGTGTTAGAAATGTTGAGGGAGAAAAAGCTTTATGCCAAGTTCTCCAAGTGTGAGTTTTGGCTAGATGCAGTGTCCTTCTTGGGGCACGTGGTTTCTAAGGATGGGGTGATGGTGGATTCCTCTAAGATTGAGACAGTGAAGAATTGGGTAAGACCCACTAATGTGTCAGAAATACGGAGTTTTGTTGGGTTAGCTAGCTACTACCGCCGATTTGTCAAGGGATTCTCTTCCATTGCTTCCCAATTGATGAACTTGACCAAGCAAAATGTTCCATTTGTATCGTTGGATGAGTATGAAGAAAGCTTTCAGAAACTCAAGACTTTGTTGACTACCGCGCCTATCCTGACCTTGCCAGTGGAAGGTAAGAATTTCATTGTCTATTGTGATGCATCCTATACGGGTTTGGGTGCAGTGCTAATGCAAGAGAAGAACGTGATTGCTTATGCTTCAAGACAATTAAAAGTGCATGAACGTAACTATCCAACTCATGACTTGGAATTGGCCGCGGTAGTGTTTGCATTAAAGCAATGGAGGCATTATTTATATGGGGTTAAGTGTGAGGTCTATACGGACCATCGTAGCCTACAGTATGTCTTCACTCAGAAAGACTTGAATTTGAGACAGAGGAGATGGATGGAACTACTGAAGGACTACGACATCGCTATTTTGTATCATCCGGGGAAGGAGAACGTTGTGGCAGATGCTTTGAGTAGAAAGGCGGGAAGCATGGGAAGTCTAGCTCACTTGCCTGTCACGACCCAATTCGGGGACGCGACTGGCACCCACATTTACCCTCCTATGTGAGCGAACCAACCCATCTAAACCTTAACATTTCAATATAATATCAACAGAAAATAATGCGGAAGACTTAAACTCCTAAATAAAACAACTCAACTATTATTAATATTCCCAAAATCTGGAAGTCATCATCACAAGAACATCTATAAATACAATCACAAAGAGATCCAAATACGGCTTAAATATCCCATTCATCAAGCTCATGAAAGCAGCGGGGGCATTTGTAAGACCAAAGGACATCACTACAAATTCATAATGCCCATACCTAGTCCGAAAAGCGGTCTTTGGCACATCCGTTGCCCGTATTTTTCAATTGATGATAACCGGATCTCAAGTCGATCTTCGAGAAGACACAAGCACCTTGTAGTTGATCGAATAAGTCATCAATGCGAGGAAGAGGATACTTGTTCTTAATAGTTACCTTGTTCAACTGCCGGTAGTCTATGCACATTCGAAAACTCCCATCCTTCTTCTTCACAAACAAAACCGGAGCACCCCAAGGAGATGCACTTGGTCTAATGAAGCCTTTGCTCAACAACTCTTGAAGTTGTGCTTTTAACTCTCTTAACTCCGCGGGAGCCATTCTATAAGGGGGTATAGAAATGGGGCGAGTGCCCGGTTCCAAATCTATGCAAAAATTGATATCCCTATCCGGTGGCATACCCGGAAGATCTGCAGGGAACACATCCAAAAACTCACGGACTACCGAAACCGACTCAATCGAAGGTACTTGGGTAGTGTCATCCTTGAGATGTGCCAAGAAAGCTAAACAACCCTTACTAACCATCTTCTGAGCACAGAGAAAGGACACGATACGAACCGGATTGGAAGTGTAGTCGCCCTCCCACACTAATGGATCTGCCCCAGGTTTGGCTAACGTTACCATCTTAGCATTACAATCCAAGATCGCAAAATTCGGAGAAAGCCAAGTCATACCCAGAATTACATCAAAGTCAACCATTTCTAAGATAACCAAATCTACGTAGGTGTTGCTCCCCACAAAGTTCACCAAACAAGACCTATATACCTTTCCAACTACCACAGACTCACCCACCGGAGTAGAAACACGAATAGGCGTGTCAAGTAATTCACAATGTAAATTAGACCATTAGCAAATGATGAAGATACATATGAAAACGTGGAGACAGGGTCAAATAATACAGATGCCATGCAATCACAAACCAAAAGATTACCTGTGATAACAGCATCAGACGCCTCCGCTTCAGATCTCCCAGGGAAAGCGTAACAATGGGCCCTATCACCAGTCTGTCCGTTGCCCCTACCATGTTGTGTCGTAGTGGCTCCATTTTGCCCATCACCTCTGCCGTTGTGGTGAGGTGACCACCATTACCTCGACCACCACGCCCTCCAGAATAACGGCCTCTACCATGACCACCTCTACCTCTAGCTAGTGGGGTTCTGTAACTCTGGTTTGGACAATACCTCTTAATGTGTCCAATCTCCCCACATCCATAACGTTCTCTGGGTTCACGCATCGGCCTCTCAGAGTAGTGTTGACCGTTCTGAGGTGGACCCCCAACTACAGTCTGTAGTGAAGACTGAATTGGTCGACTTGAGTAACCTCCAGAGCTCTGTCCTCTAGAGTAAGAACCATTAAACTCACCTCCCCTTCGAAACCTTTTTGATGTCGATGTCGTGGTGAAGTCATCTGGCTTCACTCCTTCCACATCTATCACAAAGTCTACCACCTCTTGGAAGGATGTTGCCGTAGCCGCTACCTGTAGGGCTGAAATCCGCAATTCTGACCTCAACCCCTTCACAAAACGGTGAATCCGCTCTTGTGGACTGAAACAAAGTTGGGTGGCATACCTTGATAGAGCATGAAACTTAGCCTCATATGCGTTAACCGTCATCCTACCTTGCTCGAGACTCAAGAACTCATCCCTTTTTCTATCTCTCAAAGTCCTTGGGATATACTTCTCCATAAACAGGGTAGAGAAGGACGCCCAAGTCATGGGTGTGGCCTCTGTCGGTTGACACTCGACATGTGATCGCCACCACATTTTGGCGTTCCCTTGAAACTGATAGCTTACGAACTCAACGCTAAACCGTTCTACTATCCCCATCTTGTGTAGTAGCTCATGACAATCAACCAGAAAATCATAAGCATCTTCAGATTTTGCACCCTTGAAGACTGGAGGTTTCAATTTCAAGAACTTACTGAAAAGTTCGTGCTGATCGTTTGTCATTATCGGTCCAGTAGTCAGACGTGGAAATGTGCCTATCTCCAATGAGGCATCCATGCGGGGAGCCATAGTAGCCGCATGTCGTACCTCTGAAACCGGAGGTGTTGGTGCAGAAACCACTGGAGGTGCCTGACCGTGATCAGATAACCCGCCAAGATAAGCGAGAACCTGATTGATCATCTCTGGGGTAGGTTGGGGTGGCAATTCCTCATTCTGCTCTTGTTCATTCTCCCCATCCTCCCCTTCTCTTACCACTTCCTCAGTCGGTGGAGGAGTCACTGCCCTAGCATCAGATGGGCTAGGTGCTCGTCCTCTTCCTCTAGAGGAAGTCCTCCCACAGCCTCTTGCCGCTGCTCTTCCTCGAGCTACAGCCCCAGTGGCTGGCTCAGATGTTTCTTGCTGTGCCGTTGTTGCTGCTGGTGCGGTCGTTGCTCTAGTTCTAACCATCTGCGAAATAGAGTGAAGATGGTCAGATACCAATTCGTATCGCCTAGATACCAATTGGACTCAAGTAGTAGCACGAAAGAAAGAATGAAAGACTGAAGTTTTCCTAAAGTCTTATAGCCTCTCAAGGAAAAGTAAAGGCGTCCCCCTACCGTTCCTTAATACTCTACTAGACCTGTTCTTGTGTGATGAGACCAACGAACCTAAAGCTCTGATACCAAGTTTGTCACGACCCAAATCGGGGCCGCGACTGGCACCCACATTTACCCTCCTATGTGAGCGAACCAACCAAACTAACCCTTAACGTTTCAATATAATATCGACAGAAAATAATGCGGAAGACTTAAACTCATTAATAAACAATTCAAAACTATTATTAATATCCCCAAAATCTGGAAGTCATCATCACAAGAACATCTATCTCAAATTGCTAAACTAAAACTGTCTAAGAAGCTAAAACAAATACTAGCTAGTCCATGCCGGAAGTTCAAGGCATGAAGACTTGAAGAAGAAGACCCAGTCCAAGCTAGACGCATTAGCTCACCCTGAATTTCCGATGAAGTGAAGACTGGCTAGATCTACTGTTGAGTTGAAGTTGACGGAACGTTTGCTGCATTACACAAATAACAAAGAAGAAAACATAAAAGTAGGGGGGTCAGTACAACCACAAGTACTGAGTAGATATCATCGGCCAACTCAAAATAGGGAACAGTATATATCAATAATAATGTAAATCAACTACAATACTCAACATATAGCAATAACAATATTAATTCATCAATAAATACAACCGAGTTCACACATGAGGACTCAAGCCTCAATACCATACTCATTTGGGAATTAAGTTCATTAAATTGAGTATGTTCATTATCTTTCAAGATTCATTATCTTTCTTCTTCTTGTGTCGGTACGTGACACTCCGCTCCTCTATTTCTATCCTGGTGCCGGAACGTGGCACTCCGATCCTCATATACTATCCTGGTACCGGAACGTGGCACCCGATCCATATACTATCCTGGTGTCGGAACGTGACACTCCGATCCTCATATACTATCCTGGTGTCGGAACGTGACACTCCGATCTCATATACTATCCTGGTGTCGGAACGTGACACTCCGATCCTCATATACTATCCTGGTACCGGAACGTGGCACCCGATCCATGTTCTATCCTGGTGTCGGAACGTGACACTCCGATCCTCATATTCATTCTATCCTGGTACCGGAACGTGGCACCCGATCCCCTAATTCATCAAGCCTTCTTTCATACTAAGGCATCATTATTAACAAGTGAATTAGGGTTCTTTCAAGATTTGGGATTCAATAGCTTCATCATGCTTGTTAATTCATCACAATTTCATAATCACAATCATGCTAGCATACAATTAAGCACATAGCAGGGTTTACAATACTCAATACATATCATTCACTATTAAGAGTTCACTACGAATATCGTAAAATAACCATAACCTACCTCCACCGAAGAATTGAATCGACAAGAAATCTCCCAAGCTTTGTTATTCTCCTCAGCCTCTCGATCGATCTCTCTATCCCTCTTTCTGTTCTTTCTCTTTTGTTTTCTTATGTTCAACCCCTCTTCTTTTACCCTAATTAATCATATATTAAGTGTGAAAAAGGACAATAAACCCCTCTAATTAACTTAAGGTTACCCTTTTTAACCCCTAAGTAATTAGACTTATTAATGTTACCCTCCCCTCATCTTTATAATTAAGGAAAGAATAGTCAAAAACGACCCTTAAAACGTGTGGAGAAATCCTAAACTGCTCTGGGATTGCGTGACCTGTGACGGGCCGTCGTGCCTGCGACGGTCCGTCACGGTGGTCGTCGCAGCTCCCTCGAGCTCAAGTGGCCTGTGACGGCCCGTCACAGCCGTGACGGTCCGTCCTGTTCCTCCGTCATGACGGTCAGAAACTCGTTTCTTGTACCAATTCTCAAAAGTTGAAGTGTTTTGCAACGGGGGCTCACGACGGTCCGTCGTGGCTGTAACGGCACGTCCTGCAGGTCCGTCACAATTTACAGAGAGTCGATTTTAACATCCAAATTGAAGAATTCTAAGTGTCATGGGACGACACATCCTCGACGGGCCGTCGTGACTACGACGGTCCGTCGTTCCATCCGTTGTCCCCGCCAGTTTTTCCAGAATTAAAATCTGTTGCTCAAAACGACTAAACAGGTCGTTACAAATTGGGACGAAGCACATACAAGACATAAAAGCAAATGTAGGGTCTTGTCGTCGAATCTATGAGGACTCACCAAAACTTCATCTTCAAACATTAGAAACCTATGCATAATCCCTAGAATACCAAACCCCCAATCCCTACACTTTCGTCAAAAATGGAAACGGAGGGGTTAGCACATTTTATACTAAGTATGGAAACAGGCTTTAATGACATTTTGATAAAAATCTTCATCATAATAGTGTAAGAGACATAATACAAGTCAACAAAGACACCCTCGATAAAACCTTTCGATTCAACATACTAACATTAGGAGGACATAGATTACTTGAATCATATAGAAGCAAATAATACAATTAGGGTACGTTCCATAATTATCTTCAAAGACCTAGGGAACTCACTTTAGCATCTTCAAGGCCTACTCGCCCCATGTGTAGAGAGCATCCCATACTACTACCTACACGTCTTAGAACCTATCCAATAACAAGAGTGCACATCCTACATGATGATAATAGGAATTAACTGGCATAGTCCATACTATCTAGGTATAGAATCCGGTGTCATAACACCCCACACCGTGGAAGGTGTTCGTCTTTCATGGGTATAACTATAAGAAATCCATGGAGGCACATGGTTTATAGTATATCGAAAGACTTATTTGTACACTAGTCTCATACTCAGGGGAGCTACAGCCTTAAGCATATGAACTCGGTGCTTTTCTTTGGTTCTCATAGAGTAAGTTCATTGACATAGGTGTATTAGAGAAGGTACCATCACTAAGCCTACCAACTCATTATACCATTATCAAGAAGGGCCTCACAAGGGTATGCCGATCAAGGTTCATTAGGATAACTCATTCATGAAACGGGTACCATGCTAGGTCTATCAAATTCACTTCATTAGAAATCTTCTTTTCATACTCAAGGTTTCATGTTCATTTAGGATTATAGACTTATCTATATAGAGCACCATGCTTAGGTTTGCCGGTTGAAGACATACTTTAGAATACCTCATTTATCATTCAAGGAAGGGCACCAACTTTAGGTCTACCGAACTTAAACTTCCATTCATTTATTCGTTCATTCTCAATAAAGGATGCCGAATACTACCAAGTCAAGAGATCACATTAAACAAAATTTTCATGTATCAAGTAGGGACAACTAGGTCTACCTAATCAAGACACCATATAAACATATTAAGACTCTTCATATTCTAACATCTTCACATATCAACATATACAATAAACATACTTTCATCATATTCTTTCAACCTTGTAAGATCATACATATGTTAGATCATCCTTCACTTCATACATTCATATATGCCATAACACCCTATTAATGATCACATAAGCTTCACCTATCCAACTTCACATTACACCATCAATTATACCAGAAACAATATACTACAACAATTCACATAATAATGACGACAAGTCCATGGTCGTAACATATACAACAAGTAAGAACCACCACTATAAGTGGACCATACCACACAGGAGAAATTAAATTATTACTTCTATATTAGTAAGATAAGTAGGTCAACTTACATTCTAGCAAAAGAAAAATCATCATTCCTTAACTGATCCAACAGTTCACAATATAATAGCATAATTGACAATAGAAATCAATTATACAACTTATTATAGTCACAGTTCCATCAAAATTAGATCATAAGTAATAAACCCAATTCATAAATTTTTTTAGGGATTTTGTGAAGATTAAGGGTTCATGGAGATTTTCATTGTAAAACATTAATTTAACACCAATAATATCATACATAATCATTTGAAATCGTTTCATGCAAGAACACTTGAGTTAGAGTGAAATTAGGACTTTTTTATAAACTTTGAAATCACTCCGAAATTGACTCTAAGGTGATAGATAACCTTAGATAAAGAACTATCATACCTTATACGATAAAATTTCAAGATAATTAAAGAAGAAAGCCATTGAAATCCACAACCCTAGCTCCATCTTGACCTTGAGCTTCAATGGGGTTTTTGAGAGAATTCTTTTAGGAGGGAAGGATTTTGATTTTAGGAAAAGTGAATAATGAATTTTAATTGAGGTTTAAAATGTTTTTACACTCTTAAAATTCCTAAATAACCCTAAAATAACTGACCTTACCCTTTAAAAGACTTGGGGTAAATTTACTAATTCAGCCCACCTTGGCCGAACTGTTGTAAGAAGTGCAGGTTCCATTGACGCCTCCATGCCCCAACAATGGGGTCGATGGTTATGATCAGAGTCTCAAATTTGCTATCCTTTCAAGACTTATCGACATCATTAAATGACGGTCCGTCAATGCATTGACGATCCTTCGTTTGGATCCGTCAATCATGTTGCTTAAGAAGATTCTTCAATAAAAAATGGTCCTCCTCAAGGGCCCCTTGTGGGTCCTTGGGGAGTCATACACGGATGCTAAACCCCTAAAATTGATGCTCCACTAATATGAATGGTCTCCACATCTTAGACCTCAAACAACACACTAACTTCAACGAAAATACATAAGAACACACTAGCACACACATGACTAGTCTCCAAACTTCTTGGTCGTTCCTTGACATTTGACCTCAACCACAACCAAACTGACCTATAAAATAATTTTACATTAAACTAACAACATATCAACTCATAATACACATGCGAAGTTCTAGTGCATCTTTTTTCATGTTTGGGGTCTTACAATAATCCCCCACTTGGAAAACATTCTTCCTCCATGACGCTGTAACACTTAAAAGACATAGAAGGGCAACAACCAAAGTAAACAACCCACATTCTTGCATTCAATTTCATATACCATTCACATAGTTAGGATTAACATAAACTTCGAACAAACAGTCTCATTTGACTTCATGCAATTCAATAAAATAGGATCACATCTACCAACTCACCATGCATAAGACCTCACATTTCTCATTTCATATTTTGAGGAACTTCCTTTCCACATTATATAATGCTCATTTAAACCTCACTTAGTAAATCATGCAATTTATCATCAAAGCACAATCATGCAACATTTTTCAATAAGGCACATTTAAAGAAATTTTCCCCATAAAGGATCAACATGTAACTTCTCAATAACACATTAGGCATGTTCAAAACTTCACTTCATCAAGCAACTAGACAATTTACACTAAATTCACATGAACATGATGGAATAAAATATATGAAGACTGATTCTCTCATTTGATAAGAATTCAAGCAAAACATGCATATCTTAAAGGAAAATATTTTGAAACTCATTTTTCACAAAAGACTCCACAACATGAACAAATCAAGCATACTAAGAACTCTTAGTTTTAGGATTAAATAGGTGCATAAGGAAAAGATAAGGATACCTCACTCTCAAAAACATTACTATTCACCATACTCCCTCACTTGGGAGAAACCCGTCTAAGGTAAACATGAACATACCATAAGAATCTCAATAAAGAAACCATCAACCTTACCAACATCACTTATGGTGTCACATAAGTCTACATCACCGGATCTAAACTCCTCAACTCTTTATACCTCTTAAAATAACATTCATCAACCAAGCCTAAATTATGAACAACAAAGATTCTTAAAAGCCTCAACATCTAGTCACAACATCACCTTACTAGGAGATACTCACACTAGCACTTTCAAACATCCGCTCCTACCATTCTAAGGTCGGACCTAGATATCCTTAATTCTTCATGCTCATCACAACTATAAATTTCTAATACAACATTTCATGATCTCATTCAACTACCTCAAAAGAATAACATATCTATGCCGGGTTCTACCACCAAAATACTCACTATTATAAGGTAACTCACCCAACCTAAGTTCATCATCACAACCTTGAACCTCACATCTATCAAGTCATACACAACCTTTTCTATCCCCCAACCATGCAACACAACCCTCAGAAGGGAATCCCACTCAAAGGACCATCACATAAAGAACAAGGGAAATACATCATAGGGCAAAACACTTAGGAACAATTAGAATAATGAAGAAGTGAAACTTTCTTAGTGCCAAATATCCTCCTATTCACAATGTGGCGTACTTCACATTATGAACAAAAATCTACTAGATGTGGTTTTGAAAAATCCTAAAACCTTCCAATAACTTTATGCTTTAATAGCAATTTTGTCACGACCCGAGGGCACACCCAAGTCGTAACTGGTAAATTCGACCTCTAGCAGGTCTCATAAAAGCCACATGGATCATTTAATGCAGACATACTTAAAAATAGAGAAAAATTTAGAACTTTATACACACACGAAGAATACTTTAATTAATAAGAAAGCGGAAGATTTTAAAATATCTAACTTTACAATATGTCTCATAAAACAATCTAATAACTTTTGGAATATAACATTTGGGATTAAACCCATTCAAGACATAATATAAAGACTAAACACCATTAAAGCACATATGGAGTCTTGTCCTCTAATTTATGAGGACTCACCAAAACTTCATCTTCAAACCATAGAGACCTATGCATCATCCCTAGCAAATCAAACCTCCAATCCCTACGCTTTAGTTAAAATTGCAAAAGAAGGGATTAGCACATTTATGCACTATGTATGGTAGCCATGAAAAAACATGCAAAAAGGGAAATTTGGTATATAAACATTCTACCCTGACATTTTGATAAAAACCTTCATCATAAGAGTGTAAGACACATAATACAAGTCAAAATAAACATATAAGACATATTTAACTAGCACCAACATACCACAATTATTTCCATATTTATCAAGTAACCTTTCAAGATTTAGACTCTCTACCTAAGGTTACTCTAAGACCCACCTTGGTAAGACATAAAGAAACCGCCCATATACCCTCTTCAAGCACACCTTAGTCTTCCTCAAAGATATCCTAAATAAGAACTTTTCTATTCAACATGCTAAGATTAGGAGGACATACATTACTTAAGTCATTTAGAAGCCAATCATACAATAAGGGGAATCGCATAATGGTCTTAGAAGACCTAGGGAACTCACTTTAGCATCTTTTAGGCCTACTTGTGCCATGTGTAGATATCATCCCATACTACTACCTACACGTCATAGATCCTATTCAATAAAAAGAGTGCACATCCCTGGTGATGAGAATACTCATTAACCGACATAGACCATACTAGCTAGGTACGGAATTTGGTGTCATAAGACCCCATCGTGGAACGTGTTGTACTTGCCAAGTATAAAATATAAGCAACCCATGGAGCACATGTTTTAAGGGATATCGAAAGACTTATTTTTACTCTAGTCTAATACTTAAGTAGAGCTACATCCTTAAGCATATCCACTTGGTTCTTTTCTTTGGTTCTCATAGAGAAGTTCATTCACATAGTGTATTAGAGAAGGTACCATCACTAAGCCTACAAAATCATCATACCATTTCCAAGAAGGCCACCACAGAGGTCTACCGATCAAGGTTCATTGGGATCGCTCATTCATGAAAGGGGTACCATGCTAGGTCTATCCGATTCACTTCATTATAAACCTTTTTTTTCATATTCAAGGTTTCACATTCACTTAGTGTTCTAGACTTATCAAGAAGGGGTACCATGCTTAGGTCTATCGGTTCAAGAAATACTCTAGAATACCTCATTTATCATTCAAGGAAGGGCACCAACTATAGCTTTACCGACTCTAGATATTTATTCATTCATTCTAAAGAAAGGATGCCTAAGCCTACCAAGTCAACAAATCACATTCAACATAAATTTCATGTATCAAGTAGGGACAAAACAGTCTACCTAATAAAGACCCATATCAACATATCATGACTCTCCATAGTCTAACATGATCACATATCCAAATATAGAGGAAACGTACTTCCATCACATTCTATCAACCTTGTACAAGATCATACATATATCACATCATCCTTCACTTTATAAATTCATACATGACATAACACCCTATTCATGATCACATCAGCTTCACATATCCAACTTCACATTTCTCCATCAATTATACCATAACAAGATACTAATACAATTCACATAATAATGCCGACAAGTCCATGATCATTAACAATAATCCTAATTCAAAACCAAATTAAGGGATTTTGTGAAGATCAAGGGTTCATTGAGATTTTTATTTTAAAATATCAATTTAACACCAATAAAATCATAACTAATAATTGGAAATCGTTTCCTGCAAGAAATCTTGAGTTAGGGAAATATAGGACTCTTTCATAAACTTTAAAATCTTTGAAGTCACTTTAAAATTAGCTATAAGGTGATAGATAACCAAATATAAAGAACTCGCGTGCCTTATTATATGAAATTCCAAGACAATTGAAAAATAAAGCCATTGAAATCTACAACCCTAGCTCCATCTTGACCTTGAACTTCCAGGGGTTTTTGAGAGAATTCTTTTAGGATGGAAGGTTTTGATTTTAGGAAAAGTGAATAATGAATTTTAATTGAGGGTTTAAATGTTTTAAAACTATTAAAATACTTAAATAAACCTAATATAATTGCCCCTACCCTTTAAAATACTTGGTTGTGAATTCACTTATTCACCCCCACCTTCACCGAATTATTGCAGGAATTGCAGATTCCATTGACGCCCACCAGACCAGGGAAAGTGGTCTGGTCCATGCCCCATTCATGGGATCTGTGGTTTTTGTCAAAGTCTAAAAACTTCAGGACTGCGACGTCTTAGACTGACGGGCCGTCAATGCATTGACGAGCCGTCAATCATGCTTCCTAGACAACTTCTAGGATTAAAGATGATGTTTTCCTCAAGGGCCCCTTGTGTGTCCTTCGGGATTTTTACCCGGACCTTAAACCCCTAGACACGATTTTGCACTAATATGAGTCATATCCACATAACATAGACCTTAAACAACACACTGACTTCAACAAAAACACATAAGAATACACTAGCATACACATGACAAGTCTTCGAACATCTTGGTCGTTCCTTGACATTTGACCATAACCACAACAAAACTTATATATAACCCATTTTAACATTAAATAAAAAACTTATCAATTCATAAAACACTTGCAAAACTCTAGTGCATCCTATTTCATATTTGGGGTTTTACACTTGCGCACGAGTGTACCTTATGGGTTTATGGGGGTTAAGTTAGGTTTGACTTAGTTATACTTAGATTTACTTTCTGTGTGCTTATGTGTTTTCTTTCTTTCCTATTGTGACCTTTTTTTGTGTTTAAATTCTATCTTTTTAGATTGTTTTTACCTTTCTTTCTCAGTCGGCCTATGATGCCTACTGAGTCCCTTTGTTTTGATAATCACGCTACACTTTGCATCTTTTTCTGGATGTAGTTCCTAGTAATAACTACCAGCAATGATCGTTCGTATTGTCTTTTATAGCTTGTGGATATTACCTGGTTTCCTGGACCGGGACCTGGTTTTGATTACCTGGTTTCCTGGACTAGGGTGATTACCTGGTTTCCTGGACCTGTCTATCTCATTTTGTACATATGTTAGCTTGTCTTTTTCCTTCGAGACGACTTATTGTGATCTATTTTTTGGACTTGTATTTATTCTTGTTAGAAAATTTTGTCTTCATGACTTCTAGAATCTTAGAGGGCCTCTTTTGGTTACATTTATTTTTTATTATTTTGCTTCTTCTTTTATTACTATTAGTGTTATTTATTATTTAGTTCTATTCTTGTACCCACTACTTGTCATTCTATAGCAACGAATCGGCTTATTTACTGGTGAAATTTAGTACGTGTCATCATGGCTCAAGAAGCCGAGTCATGATAGTGGACTTGACAATTTGACACATAGCATGATCCTATTGATTTCTCTGTTTTACTTGTCATGCCACATCGTTTGACACCTGGCGCTAAACCGTACATTTAGGCTGAGATGACATCTGGCTTAACAAAGTGAGATCATCTATTGTATTCCAAATCAATTTATTTAGACTTAAATTAAATCCATATTGGACTTAAGCAATTTAACCAAATTATATTAATACATAATATTTATTGATTAGTATATCTATGAAATAAATATAATATAAATCATTTTATTTATTTCATTTAATAAATTTTAAATGGTTAAATATAGCGTTAATATTGTAACAATATTAAAGGTAAATAAATTTTATCTAAACTAAACTAGGGACGTCTAAGAAAAACTGTGATATGATCTTTAAAAGTTAATGATATACCATAAAATTCTCACAGACACAAATAAATATAGAATGAAAATAACAATAAATTTTCATAAATATTCTAAACCATCCTCTTTAAATTAATTGAATTAATTGTTAATTAGAAACATATTTCATAACCTCAAAATTAATATTGAACAAAATGACAAACTCTAGTGTCTCAAAAATTCTTTATGGTATCCTTTTTATTGTGTTCCTTCTCTCAGGTATTTCATTATCCCATCTATCTATAGTTGAACAATAATAACTTAAGTTGAGGTGTTTATGAAAAATATAAAATCCAAAACATAATTGATATAAATTGGAGAAGACATACACATTTATTTGATTTAATTTAGTCGTGATTATCAAATTTTTTAACATTTTATTGGTGTTTCAAAACATTTTAAAAAAATAGAACTGGTCGAACTAAACTAGCTATAAAATACACATTTAAAAAATTTACAGTACAAGTTTATCTTGTACAGTATTGATTCTTTGTGTTTGGCTTTATTGTCATCCAATATATTTGTTCAATTTCTTGTTCGATTTCTAATTTTATAAGTTCATGAATTTGTTTCATGTTCAGAATAAATTAAAAATATAATATTATATCTTTTTAAAAAATTGAAAAAAAAAACCCATAATAATTAAGAAAATTAATGAAATAAAAAATTATCTTAACTGAGTTAGCTTGGTTCCAATATTTGAAAAACCTACATAGTAAGTTTGGTTGTAGCATTAACAAGTCAATTTCTTTTGTTTATAAATTTTGTTACTTTTATTATTAGTAAGAATTGATGCACTTACATCTTTATTTTCTCCATATTATATCGTTGTTAGTGTTTTTTAAAAATGGGGCAACACAAAAAGATTGAAATGTCTATCAATGGATTGAAATGACATTGAATAGCTTTCAAAATTTTATTTAGTATTCAAGGGCTTTAAATGACAAACATAAAATACATAATCTGCAAAATTTAAAATATAAACAACCTAAAATATCTCAACACGTAAACAAACTAACTAAAATTCAAAATTCAAATTTATTCAAACTAAATAATTATTTTGCTTAAAAGTTATTGCAGTAACTAAAATTAAACTTCAACACTCCTCCTTTGCTTTAGTTACTGTAATTGAAAGCTCCTCCTCAATTTTTGCTTTGGTAGTTGATGTTGAATTTTTTTTTATTATTTTTAAACGTTCAAAGTTTCTTCTTTTTTCTTTTTCTTCTTTTGATTTTGTTCTTCAAAAACACATGCGATGACATTGTCTTGTGTAGAAGTTTTTTTGTAATTGGTTTAATATGATTTTTTGTATGATTTGTAGAGAGATGCTGTAGGGTTTTACTTCTATCATAACCTCACATATCAAATAGATTTCAAAATATTATTTTATTCTCACAGACACAATTTTATCGTTTTCATCTACGAAAATCTGTGGAGCATTCAAGGAGAGATTGCTTCTTGCTACTTTTTTGGTTGCCTGTGTGTTGAAAAATGCACAGGTTGAAAAGGTAGCTCTGATGGGTTAAAATGGATAGTCCTGACATGTTGAAAAGGTAGTCTTACAGGTTATAATGTGTGATAGATCTTTGGAAGAGTTCACAGATCCCTTAAGATCAATGAAGCTCTGATATCATTATTGTTGTTTTTAAAAGTGGGGCAGCACTAAAAAATTGAAATGTTTTTCAATGGATTGAAATAACTTTCAATAATTTTTTCAAGCATTGAGAGTCTTTAAATAGACAACATAAAATACACAATCTGCATAATTTAAAGTTTGAACAACGTAAAATATCTTAACAATGTAAACAAACTAACTAAAATTCAAAATTCAAATTTATTCAAACTATATAACTTATTTTGTTAAAACTTACTGTAGTAACTAAACACAAACTTCAACATTTATGTACATGATCCCTTATGTAAGAAAATTTTGAAGCTTCATATAAAAAAATCTACAATCAAATTTGAATTTCAGGGTCGGTCCAAGGAGATGGTTTGAAATGTTGCACTGACAACCATATCGGAAGATGTGTTCCAGGCTCTAGTGATGATATATCATGTGATAATCTTTGCAAGAAAAATTGTAAGGGAGGCCATTGTAAAGTCATAGGCTCAAAATCTCCCAATCATTTCTGTCATTGTCTCTGTTAATAATCCTTGAAATTTAGTCTGTACATGTGACTAATTTAATGATAGAGAGTCTATCAAGATTCTATCTATCTATCTATCTATCTATCTATCTATCTATCTATCTATCTATCTATCTATCTATCTATATTGTAATTTTTAGTAAAATAATCAAAATCTCTTTAATCTTTTATTGCTTTGAAATTATTTTATCTTTGACGCTAACATTATCTCAAAGTTATTGTAGTAAAGAAGTAAAATATTATAATCTAGAAATTATAATGTAACACCTTGGATTTTAGAAAAAGAAAAATATAGGATTTTTTCCTAATGTTTTGCTCTAAACATCCGGTTAATGGGCCGAAGACAGTGAGTTAAATGTTTGGAGTAAATCTAGTTGCAATATCTCATTAGTTCTACGAGTCGTAGTTAGGTATCGTAGGAAGGTGCCATACTTAGTGAATTTTAAGGTCAAAGTAGAGTTTTATTTTGTGGTATGCGGACCATAGAGTGTTCTACGATCCGTAGGTGATACCCGTAGACTAGTGCGACAATTAATTTTCAGGGGTTTTGGGTTTTTCCCGTATGTGGTTAGTACGTAAGCTTTGTGGTTTTGAATCCTTTTTCTGAGACATTTATAGGAATTTCAAGTTCTAAAACTACTCATTCTAAATCATTATCCTAAATCCCCAATTGCTTACCATATTAATCCCCTTCAACTCTCTCAAGCTAAGGAACATGAAGCTAAGGTTTGAACTATGGATTTTCAATTCACCATAGCATTTAGGCTTTTGATCATTAAGGTATATTAGTATTCGACAATGGATTCCTTTCTTCCATTGGGTCCCCAATGATCCCAATTTTACAAGTTCAATTCTCAGTTCAATGTTAGGGTTTTATTCAATTTCCTTGGGTTCTTCTCAATTATGATTCAATTAGTTATTTTCTATCTTCTATTGCATAAATTGAAGTTATTAAATGTGTTTGAGTTGAATTCATATAAACCCATGCATGATCCTCGATAATTGACTATAAACACATGATGAACCTTATGAACTACGAAATATGAATATATAAACATATTCATGTTTTTAAGAAATTGATGTATATGACTTGAAGGTGCTTTTTAATGAAAACATTAATGAGATTGTGAAAGGTTTTATCACATAAGCATTAATAAGGTTGAAAGGTTTTGTCACCTAAGTCTAATAAAGATATAAGGAGCTATTTTAAATGAATTTATCTTAGATTGGTAGCTCAATTGTGTCTTTCTACAGAGGCTCTCCTATTAGAAGGGGTTGGGTATCTAGTGTCTATCTCCTTGCCCCTTATTGTGTATCCCCGTAGGATGTCTAATCTAGTGGATCCACTTAAGGTACAAGTTTATGTTTCTTACCTTCTCCAGTAGGACATCTATTTTCGCTGTGAGATAATTTTTTTACTGTTGTCAAACTTTACCATAGAATCTCACATTGCCTCTAAAATTGGTTTGTGAACTTTAAGGTTCAACAAAGTAACACACACTACATTGATACACACTTTCTCCATAGCATCATGAACTGAAACTGGCATTATCAAGTACAATTTACATGATTCAAACCAATGAATTGGATATTTACATCTACTTCCATACAATACCTCATAACTGGCCATCCGAATAATGAAATGGTAACTAATATTGTAGGAGAACTCTATAAAAGGAAAGTGATTATCCCAAATACCCTTGAAATCAATAATGCAAGCTATCAAAATTTCCTCAAAGGTATGAATGTTACGGCGTATCTAACCATCCATCTGTGGATGAAATCCTATGCTAAGATTAAGTTGAGTGCCAAGACCTTTTTGAAATGACTTCCACAAATGCAAGGTAAACTGAGGACCTTCATCTTAGGTGATACAAAAAAGAACTTCATGTAGCCTGAATATCATACTAATGTAACTCTTGGATTAGTCCTATGTAGAATTGTAGTCTTAACCGGCAAAAAGCGTGCATACTTGGTAATCCTTTCAACGATCACCCAAATTGAGTCATGCTATATGCGAGTACGAGGTAAACCTGTAATAAATTGCATGTTGCTTAATTCCCACTTCCAAGTAGGAATGTTGATCTCTTGGGTCCCACCCTTGGTTTCTGATGTTCTACCTTCAGTTGCTTGCAATTAGGGAACTTAGCCATATAATTGAATACATCCCTTTTCATACAATTCCACCAAAAGATTTCCTACAGATCACTAGTATATCTTTGTGGCGCCTGGATCAATGGAATAACTGGAATTATGATCTTCTGAAAGAATCTATTATCTTAACTCATCCACCTTAAGAGCACATAATCGACCCTTTTAGCGAAGCACACCATCTCCCCCTAGGGAGGAAACCGCAGACCTCTGCTAATGGACTGCACCCTTTTGGTTAAAGCAATATGGGATCACCATCTTCTTTTCCTTAACCGCTTATACCAATAAAGATTTTCCCCCCATTCTCAACTACTACACCATAATGTGATATGATCAAAAGACAAAATCCTAAGCGAGCAAGCCTGTAAATTTTTTTTTTGTAATTCCTTTCTTTCTTCCTCAACATGTGTTACACTAACCATAGATAGTTTGCTAAGAGCATGTGCTACTATATCAAACTTACTAAGGTGGTAATGAACACTCATATCATAATCTTTGAGGAAATCAAGCTACCTCCTCTAGTGAAGAATCAACCCTTTTGGGATGAACACATATTGAAGGTTTATTTGGTGTAGAACACATATACTTGACAACCATAAAAGAGATGTCTCCAAATCATAAGTGCCAACACCAATAATGCAACATCGAGGTGATTAGTCACATAGTTCTCCTCATACATCTTAAGATGTCTAGAAGCATAGGTTATAACCTTATCTAGCTACACAAACACACAATCTAGGCAGACTCTAAATGTATTAAAATAGATAATATAACCGTCTGAACCTTTGGTAGAGTCAAAATTGGCGTTGTAGTCAACCTAGTTTTAATTCTACAACGGTTTTCTCGCAATAATCTAACCCTAAAACTTAACCTTTTTTTGAGTCAACTTAGTCAATGTAGAGGCTATCGATAAAAATACTTTCAAGAAACTCATGTGATATCCTGCTAAACTCAAGAATCTTTTAATATATGTAGGAGTTGTAGATCTGAGACATTGTTTCACTGCTTCTATTTTGTGGTATTCGACTCGGATCCCTCCGCTTGACATAATATGCCCAAGGAAAGCAACAAATTGTAACAAAAACTCGCACTAAACTTAGCGAATAACTGGAGGTCTTTGAGACATTTTCAAAAACATAAGCTCAGTTGGATTCATTATGTAAGGAGGAATAAAAATAGGTGGAGTATCTAGAAGGAAATCAATTCCAAAGTCTATTTCTCTTTCGGAGGAACTCCGAAAAGATCTTTTAGAAACACTAGTTGAAAATAATTAAATACAAGAATTGACTTAAGCGTTGGAGTTTCAGAGCTTGAATCATTAACCCAAACTAGATGATCGAGAAAAATCTTAGAGATGATCTTTTGAAGTTAAGGTAAGAAATGAATTGACCCATATGCACTAAGTTACTACCTTTAAATTCTAAGATTGGTTTTTCTGGAAATTGAAAATGAAAAATCCTAGTTTTACAATTGACTAAAGCATAACAGGAATGTGACTAATCCAGGCCTAGAATGATATCTTAATTTACCATATATATATATAGCTCTACAAGATCTGTTAAGATGAATTTTGGAGAAACTCTAATAGGACAATTTTTGTAGACCTATCTAGATATAATTGGGTCAACGATTGAGTAGAGACTGAGAAGGGTTATGAAAGATCTTCTTAACTAACATTCAAGTTGACTTTTATATAAAAATTAAAAAGACAAAGTATCCCTTGTTGTCTTTCCACTGGGTGTACCATATGTGAGCAACACGTTTAAGATGGTAGGATGTTAACTCAATCCTACCAGTAGCAGTGACTTGCATCACGCCAAAGATTTTTTGAACCTTATTAATTAAATTACATTGGTCCTCACCAAGTTTTGAACCTAAAAAGTCAGGCAGATTAATCCTAACAAAATATCAAACCCTAGAAGCTACTGATCCACCATTTTTATTTGTAGGAATTAGAATTTGCTGGTTGTTCTTTTATGGTATACCCTGAGCCAAAAGTTAAACCCCATTTCTAAACTCTACATTAAAAACCTCATGGTCTTAGACTGGAAGCCACGTTAACATTGTGTACATTAGAAATCCTTGCATAAGCTCAACGAGGATGAATGATCTTAAGCAAATAACGATGGATTACAAGGAGGGATCATACCAATGCATAATAAGAAATTCAAGAAACATAAGTTTTATTAAAACACATAGTAGCATCTATATAATTATATTTGGTACTCTTTACACCTATGAAAAATACCCTACTTAGTGTGGATTTTTAGAAATCATGGGACTCTTAAAACTAATGCTCTGATACCAAGTTTGTCACGCTCCCAAGCTACCCCTAGGATGCAAACACGATACCCAGGATCATGAGTGACCCCAAGCTAAGCTTGATGGCATATCATAAGATTAGTAAATAAACTATAATAAAGAAATATTGTGCTTAAGTTAAATAATCATGAAAAGTGAAATAATGGGAAAACCATTAATTATCTAAATAAGTATGTAAATTAAGAGTTTATCTACAACATCAGGGTCAAAATCAAGTGCAAAAGCTTAATGTTACCGTGTCTCAAATAGGCCTCTAACTGACTAGATGTGTGAGGGCATGCCCCAGTTAAATTTAGCAAAAATTGAAACTACGACTAAAAGCAAATGAAGATAATCATGTCAATCGTCTTCGAAAAATGAGGACTCACCAATGATGCTACTTAAATGAAGATCGGGAGTAGATATATGTGTGATCCAAAAGCTTAGAACCTAGACCTAGATCAGGAGAATATGTAGCATAGAGTATGCGTCAGTACTTGAAAGGTACTGAGAATATAATAAAGTATAGTTGAATAATAATATAACTGAACCAAAGCATATATTTGAATCGTGATAAGAGATAAGCATGATACCAAGCTTAGAATGCTAAACACGATATAACTGAATGCACTTACCAAATCTATAACGTGATGAGACTGAAATTGGACTGTAATTGATGACATGGTCAATGCAATAAAATCATATGGTAAGGGATCTACTAATAAACGACATAAATCCACATGATCTCAATGTGTTTTCAAATGTATACTCCCCATCGAGAGGATCTAATGTACCCTACAAGAGGTATAGAGGTACTACTGGCGTGATCAATAAAATGATTCACATAGAGGGACTTACAACTTACGGGGAACGTAGTTCTGGGATTTGAGGGTTACTAACCCTATCCCACTCGGTATTAAACTAATCCTAATTGATTATATGATTAATAATTTCTAACTAAGTTTCTTTAATACTGGATAGCTCAAAATACCTATATGCAAACTCAGAATGCAATATTAATATATTGATAATGAAACATTCAATAATCAAGGTATGTATGGATATATCTTAAATAACTGACCTAGTATGAGGAATTAATGAACTAAAAGAACTACATAGCTAGGGATTGAAATCATGAAAGAAGCTATACAGAACAATACAAAATTCATCACAATCTGATTTAGATCATTCTCACACCTAAACCCATAATTTCTTACATTCAAAAAAAGTCTAGGTCTAGATAATATTGAGAAAATCAAGATTTTGACTTAAATCGAGGGACCTAATGGGTGAAATAACCAACTATTGAAACCCACATACATGGTAACAATTTCTACGAAGAAATTTTTTAATTTCTGGGTGAAACTAATGAAACATTTTGAAAAGATTTGGTCGACTCTTTCTCCTCTCTAGTTCTAAGTTTGATCGATTATTTTGAGAAAGAATTGACTAGGGTAGGTTTATAATTAGTTTACTAGGTTAAAACTAATAAAAAATGTTGTTTATGGGTTAAATAACGTAGTTTAGGGGTCTAACACATAAGGAAAAGACCAAACAACCCCTTATTAGAAATTGTTGGGGTTACCGAAGGACCAAACTGATGGACCCCTGGATAGACCAACGATCCACGCAGGGCAACCGTCATTTGGAGACTAGGAGGTAAAATTGTAAGGTTTGACCGGAGGCCCTTGACCATGAACCATGGTCTGACCTATTGTTTGTAGGTCCCAGCATGGGTCGACACTTATCCAATTTTTTTGAGGGTTCTGGGGAAGGGTCGCTGATGGCCATCTACGGACCACCATCATGGGCCATGGGTCACCCTCCTGTCTGTTGGTGGAAACAGTGGGCTGCACATGCAAATTTTGGAAATCGGTCTGTTTTCGGGTACAAGGTGTTAAAATTCTCTACTATTCACCAAGAATAGAAAAAAACAGGAAAAAGAGGCGCCAGTTTCTAGGAACGACCAACAAGTTCCTTCAAGTTCCAGCCAAGAAATTAAAAGATTTCTACGTGAAATTCATCACCAGGCATGTGGGATTTCACTAGTTGATTCTATCGATCAACTAGGTCCCAAGAATTCTTTCAGATTCTCGATTCGTTATATTTTTCTTAGACCTAAAGATTCAAAAACCTTATATATTAGTTGTGATTAGGTGTTAAAGTAATTCTAATCAGACCATGTTATCATGCTTTCATGGAATCGTTTCATAGTTCATTGCATGAAACTCAGAACACTAGTTTTGAATATTCTTTTAGTGCATGAGAGACACATGGTAGGTCAGTTAAACATATATAACTGCTCCAATTTTGAATGTCACATTATCAGTATATCAATATTTTGAGCTATTGATTATTTTAGTATTTTTGTCATAATGTATCATATACACATTAAGTTGGGAGTAGGCATTGTATTGAGTGGACTAGGGTTCAGGTACCCAAATTGTCCCAAAACTACGTGCCTCTAGGATAAGTCCCCTAGGTGGGCATCCATTTTAGTGATCATGCCATCCATTTCTTTATACCCTTAGAAAGGTATACTGGGCTCTTCAATTTTTATACATTGGACACAATGATTAGGTCAGGTGGTGGGTATATCGGTTACTAGTCACTCACACAATCAGACTCTAGTCAATTTTACCAGGTTTTAAGTTTATACTTAAACATTCTGTCACAACATTTTATGTACTTGGTCATTGATTTATATAAGTTCTTTTTAGTATATCTTAGTATTTCAATGATGTTTAGATTATGGGATTTCTCAATTATAGTTTTCGGCTTATATATTTTGTTAAACTTTCATCTAATCTTGCACGCTTAGTACCTTCCAAGCACTGATTCATACACTGCGCTACATCTTTTCATGATTTAGGTTATCTCAACATTCAGATCAAGGGTAGATCGATTCCTGATCAACAATCAACAACTTTATTTGAGAGTCCTCATATTTTGAGGACAATAGACATGTTATCAGATTCAGTCTTTAAGTTTACTTTCAGTTTTGTTAGGGTAAGTTTGGACATGTCCCGATAACTCTAGTTAGTTAGAGGTTTTTCTTAGACATAGTTTAGATTCAGCGTTATTTTTTAAGTTGTTATTCAGTTCATCAACTTGATTGCTTAGGATTTAGTCTTACGAACACATTGGTGGTGGTCTGATAATCAAGAATAGATCAGAATCTCCATTGGTAGCGGGGGATAAGGAAAACCAGATAATGAGCTATGTTGTTGTAGTTAGAAAGTTCATTTCATCGATAGGAAGTTGAGGTCTTTCTTTGCGATTTTTTGTTGCATGTATAGTTTAGAAATTAGAGTGCCCCATTCTGATACATACATTTGTAGTTTATCTTTAACAAACAATATATATTCAAAAAATATACATTGTAACTTTTTGTACATCAATAATCAATGAAAATAAGATTTTTTTAAAAAAATTATAAAATATTTATATATTTTCAATCTAAGGGCTGATGTTTGTCTTTCAGTTTCAACATGGCTCAAGGCCATATGCCTAGCTATCATGAATGACCATAAAGAGGAGGAAGACCTATTTGTTTAGGATAATCCTTATTTTCATTTTTCAATAATAGAGGTCATAAATTTCATGATCCAGAAAATGGACGCGATGACACACGTCTATTTCCAACAAGATAAGTTCTTTTAAATTTCAACAACATAAAAGAATTGCGGAAAGTAAAACAAGAATAACATAAGATATGAAATTTTAGTTATTGTAATATAACCTTTGTCACACCCTGGACGCGGACAACACTAGATAACCATCATTGGTCCCTAAGCGAATCTTTTTCCTAAGTAAATATTCAGTAGAAGACTTACTCATTAACATAGGAACTCAAATGCAATTATTCCCTCATGAAATCTCATTAATAAAGCATTTTAGCTTAAACCATGTGAAATACTCAAATAAACATAACTTTCAACTCAATGCCTTTAAAATATCAACAAGGTAAGCTAGAGAAAGACTCCTTAACTACTACTATCTATGAAGGCTCTATATAAGATGATGGATGTCGGAAAAGACATACGACAACCTAAGAAGAACAAAAGCATAATGTGAAGCCTTACGAAAAGCAAGGAGGCTTACCTAATCAAGCTGGAATGAAATGGGATCAACGAAGCACATGTTGATTACCCTGAACAACTCTATCTGCATCACGAAAATATGTAGATCGAATTACATAAGTATATTGAATGTACGAGCATATAAAGGGAAAATTGAAACATAGGTAAATATAATTGAACTAAAAGAAAGGGAAGACATACTCACCTTCACTAAAACTCAATTCATTATTAAAGCAATGGAAAAATAATGCAATGTATAAAACTTTTAAAACCGTAGATGTCAACTCAATATGTATAAAACTACTATAAAAAACTATTTACTCTTATTTGGGAGATTCTCTAAACCGACAACGATCACTATGAGCTCCTTGATAATACATATTGCCTACGTTATGAGAATTGTCCTATACCTCGTTGGGGGTATAACACACCTCAACTAAATGGATTAACTAATCTATTCTTAAAATCCATAAGGGGTCATGTAAAAATTAGACCGTTTACCCATGTTGCTATACATGGTTTATGAGGATTTCGATTTATCCTAAATTATTCCCATATCAATGTTGAATACTATTCCCAATAATATATATTACTCATTCTCATATGATTTAAAAACATTACTTTTCATCAATTAGAGATAATTACTCCAAAGATCTTCTTAAAAGTGGTGATGCTCAAGACTCCTCCCAAACACATTTAGAGATATGTGCTCCTATCATATTAAATGTAAAAGTATTACACTTGGAAATACTTAATTTCCTTTATAATCATTTGAAACATATAAGTTTATTTTACTCATTTTCCGAAGTCTTAAATAAAATTATGTATGATAGCAAAAGACATATAAAACTGACTCAAAAGAATTTTCTTGAAACTTTCTACTTAATTATACTTGCATTTGGATAAGAATTTAAGATCTATGATTAGGATATAGGATCTCTCAAATATTAATGAAGGCTTAGATTGTTAGTAATAAAAGAGAGTGATCACTCGAACTGAAAGGATTGGCATGTTGCGGAGGAGGATTTCATTTTTGGTCGCCAAATTAATTTCCAAACATTGGACTTTGTATCCTTTCCGATATGAAGAGAGAGGGTGAGTATCTGAAGACTGAAAGTTTAAAACACCTCTGCGATGCGTACGTGTGCACATATTTTTGTTCGATCTTTTCTTCTTCTCCCAAACTCAATTTAATTCAAAACCAATTAAATTCCATGATCCATTTTCATGGAATTTAATAAAACTAGAACAATTTCAATGGAAACCCACAAAATATCTATCTAGTGACTCAACACTTTTTCAAAACCCTTACCTCAAGAACTCAAAGACATCCATTGTCAACTAAAACTCAAGAAACTTCTCAAGAACTCAATAAATCAACTTCAAGAACGAATTTGTGGGTAAAATATTATCAAATTGGCGTGAGGCTGAACAAAACCAACACTATGAATTATTACATACCTCGAATGAACTAAGTTCATAGCGATTTTCCCATATTTCTTGATGAAATGTTGAAACCTTTTCTTTTCTCCTCTTAAACCTTTCCTTAACTTTCTAGACGTTAAGAAAAAATGAAAACATGTGTCAATCAGTTTAGACCCCTATATTGGTGAGAATAACGCTTAGGCTTGGTGGGGGTAAGGAAACAACCAAAATACCCCTTCTTAAAATGGATGACATGCCTTACTTAGATAGGGTGCACTCAAATGAGCATAAATCCTTTATCCGAGCTTTGAATTTAGCAAACTCGGTGACGTTGGAAAGAAATCTCAAAGATCTTTGATTTGATACCTCATGGTCCTAATTGTTCTTTTTGTGGTTAAATTTAAGGTTGATGACACTTCATCAAATTTTAAGTATCGACAGTAGTGAAGCAGTATATAATCCAACCAAGGGTTGGAGTCGAGTCCCAAGGAGGGGTTCTTTGAGAATAATTCAATCCAATATAAATTAGCTCATGATAATCATAGCTAAAATAAATTATCGATTCAAAATATAATATATCAAAGGGGGTGACGAAAGTGTCAATTAACAATGGGTGGTTTATAGACAAATTAACAACTAAAAACAACAAAAATCAAAGAGATAAGAATCGAGAGACAGGATTCTTGGAATGTTATAGGAATATGTGCTTAACTAAGCAATTGGGTGCAAGCTATTAATAGTAAATTTCTGCAAATATGTGACTAAGCTAGACTATAGTAGGGGTGAATTCTCTCTCGCGCTACTTACACCAAATCAACTCAGTTTCTCTCAAACACATAATGGTATTATGCCCAACCTTCGCCTTAGCCGATTAACTCTCTCCACCTGAAAGTGTGGAAGAGAGTTTTGGATTCACTCTCTCGAGCAGAACCCACAACAACTCAATAACCACTAACTATCGATTCAATAATTTTGGTCTAGACTTCTCTCTCGAGCAAGCCCAAGATACGAAGATAAAATCATATTTCCAACAACAATTTCATTAAGTTCAAACACAACAAATAACTACTAATTAGCAAGACCCATCAGTAAATTCAACTCATATTCATACAATCACACCCAAATAATTTTGGTTTTAGCTGCGCATAGTAAACATATAGAAATTGATATAAAAATGTGTTTCCATCAAATGAGTACGATAGAATTGTTTTTTACATGAGATAAGAATAAAGATTATTCAAGATCCACTTTAAATTTCTTGAAGTTGGGAACCTTCAAATCGTCAAGGTTCAAGAACAAAGTTTCCAAAAACTCTTAGAACTCAAAAAGAAGCAATGTCTGAAAAAATTATGTTCAAAGCTAAAAATTTCATTCTAAACTAGAACATATTATTGAGTATTTATAAGGTATAAAAAGTTGTGCTGTGAAAAATCAGTCAGTGCAGTTAGTCAGGATTGCCGATCAACTTGGCGATCCGCCCTTTGGTATAGTTCATCGCCATTTTTCTTTTGCCTTCAACATCTTCACATTCATTAACTTTTCTAGGAACTGCTCAGTAACATGATGACGTATCCTTTTCACCGATGACTTAATCCTTTTATTCAGTGCTTAACACTTTGGAATATTAGGGGAAATTAAGTCCATTCGGCAACTTACCTAATGGGTTAGGCGATCTTCAGGCCTTCTTTTCCTCGTTCTTGTGAGCTTCTTACTTCCCTTTATCAAAGGTGACCATGATTTTTATCCAAGTCTAAATACCTAAATATCAAGGTATTTCATTATTATTGATGTCAAAATATTGTAATGACCCAAAAGCTCCTTTTAGAATTTTGAATATTTATTTAACTTAAGTTAATAATCGATAGTTTATGGGCTAAAGTATAATTTATTTAAGACCCTATACTATTTAGACTATATTTAAAAATATGTGGGTAAGACCATCACTTTTAGTACATAATTAATTTTTTTTTAAAAAAACTGTCAGAAAACACGAATGAAAAAGGGAGAGGAATAGACGAATACCGTTAAGCGCAGCATCGATCAAAGAGGAAAAACAAAAAGAAATAAATTTGCAGAATTCCCGCGGCCATCTTCAATTCTTGGTAGGCATGCATAATTATTTTATGTTTACTTTATTAAAAAATAGAGAAAATGTTTACTGTTGGGATATATATATAGAATTGGAAGGAGTATATTGGTTGGAAGTTTTAGGGAGGAGGAAATGATAATTAAACTATGCCTAATATAAATGCTTTTGTGCAAATGTTTTCATTAAATGGCTCTATATATATAGATATGATATTATAATGGAAAGGAAATGGAAGAAAAGAGATTTGGACTAAGAAATGGGCAGTGTTATACGTATTGGAGTTGGGTATGAATATGGCTGATTTCTATGGTCTAATCATGTCCAATGATGGCCTAACCATTGGACAATGATGGCCTAATCACTGGACAATGATGGCCTAATCATTGGACAATGATCCTGGGGAATTTAAGTGAGGGATAGTGATAGTTAATTAGTTACTGGCGGCACAAATATTTTATCCCTGTGCGTTCTTTTAAAACTATAGATATATATATATATATATATATATAATATATATATATATATAATATGGTATCACATTATTATTAAAGTTATGAGTTTGTGATAGAAGTAATCAAATATTAGATTAAAATGTTATATGAAATCATTAAATTTATGGTATTGGGGAATTATGCTTTAACCTTAGACTTGAAATTTGGAAATATGAGAATTTATATGTTAACTTAATTATAAGTTGGATAAGCTTTTCGGTCTAAGCTAAACCTATATAACGTAAGTGTTGTTAGTGTGGGAATCTGATTCCAACTATATATTGAATAGATTGCATTGGTTTGGAAGTTCAACGAAAGGGGAAAACACAAGTCCCGGAGTGATTGTTTGTTGATTTGAGGCAAGTGGATTTCTAAATTCTCGTTAAGCGTATAAAATTCGTGTATCTTCTTGTGTGATGTTGAGAATGATTTGGAAAGTTGTTGCTTATTTGTTGGTGTCGTATTCCTTGTTCTAAATTGCGCTTTGGTATCAAAATGGTTATCTCCTCATTTTCATTTGAGCATGTCATTTGCATTGTATCTGAGACATGGTTGTGGTAAGAGGATGTACCATTTTGAGGGTCGTATCACGCGCCGCGATGGATATCATATTTTGAGGGACGTATTGCGCGCCGCGAAGGTTACTATTATCGAGGGTCGTGTCGTGCGCCACGACAGATGCATGGACAGATATTCCCCCCATGGGTCCCAGACTGAGAGACAGCGGGTGTGTATCGTTATGAAAGACATGCATCACTATATTTGACATTGCATCTCATGGCATTGCACATTTGTTATTGATGAACTTGAACACATGTTTTGCTAATCTTGTGAGTGTTTTTATGTGAAGCTTGTGACTGTTGAATATTGAGTTGTTATTGAGAATGTGTAAACTGATAGAGTGTGGTTATTGAGTTGTGTGTTTGGTAAATTGTAAACTGTTAGGCTGTAGCGTGGAGGTCTAGATAGGGTGTAAGAAGTACCCGTATTTTGTTCACTTAACTTGTGTTTAGAGGTTTGTTTGTTGGGTACCGCGTGGTTTGGTACTCACCCCTTGCTTCTACAAATTTTTGTAGGTTACGAGCCCGAATTTTTGTGATACCTTCCATTCTCCTCGTTTCCGAGGCATCTTGTGGAGGATTGTGAGGTAGCTGCTTGTCATCTCAGCGAACTTTCCTACTCCAGTTTATGACTTTGTTTTTACTTGAAAGAAAACTTCTTTTAGACTTCTATTTTGTTTCAATTATAATATTTACATTAGAGGTTTGTGCACATGACAACCGGGTTTTGGGGATTGAATTAATATGACTTTGTTTTTTTTTTTATAAAAATTGTTGTTGGATTGTAATTTACTTCCGCACTTTGTTAGATATTGGGTTTTAGGCTGACTTGCCTTGGTGGGATAAGACGAGTACCATCACACCCATTTCGGGTCGTGACAAAATGGTATCAGAGCCCCAGGTTCATAGGTCTCACGTGTATACAAGCCGAGTCTACGTAGAGTCTCAAGGATCAGTACGGAGACGTCTGTACTCATCTCTGAGAGGCTATAAAGATTACTAGGAAACTTCCTTTTGTTCATTCTTTATCATCGTGCATAGTTACCTTCGTTAGTACTGAGTTGTTGTATACTCTTTTGACAGATGACGAGGACTAGAACTAATGTTACTGGTGGGGTAGAGGGGAGGCACTTCCCGAGGCAGTTGTTGAGGCCCCAGCTAGGTAGGGGTAGATCTCGAGCTAGAGGTCGTGCTAGTAGTACGATAGTAGCCAGAGGTCGTGGACGTGGAGCACAGCACTAGAGAGGTAGTGCTAGAGAGGTCTCTACAGAAACTCAGATTGATGGCAGGGAGGACCAGGTTTCTTCAGATCCTGTAGTCACACCTTTGCTTCAAGATACACTATTGAGGGTGTTAAGTGTGCTAGAGGGCTTTTCTCAGGGTGGTGGTGCGACTACCACACCACATGACTCTCGTATTAGAGAGGGGGCTCAGACCCAAGAGCAGCAACAAGCTCCAGCTGTTCAGGATGCGGTGGGGCAACTACCAGTAGATCCCGCGGTTCAGAAAAATGTTGCACCAGCAGTTGGGGATAAATTGCACCGGTGGTTGTTCTGACAGAGGATGAGCATCGTAGGTATGAGAGATTTCGAAAGATGGACCCACCTCAGTTTTAGGGTGCGAAAAGCGAGGATGCTCATGAGTTTCTAACTACCTGTCGAGAGTTATTAGAGGTGGTTGGATTAGCTGAGTCACATGGGGTTCGATATGCTACACTCCAGTTTCATGGGCCAGCGAGAGACTGGTGGAGAACTTATTCGGGGAGTTTGCCAGTTGGATCTCCTCCAGTGACTTGGGAGCAATTTGCTAGTGCATTCCAAGATCGTTTTATACCATGGAGCGTGAGAGAGGAGAGTCGCTTGAGGTTTGAGAGTCTGAGACAGGATGGTTTATCGGTTACAGAGTCTGAGGTGCGTTTTTGCCAGTTGTCTAGGCATGCGTTGGCCATTATTCCAAATGAGACAGAGAGGATCCGCAGGTTTGTGAGGGGATTGACTTTCTCTATCAGGTCAGCTATGTTTCGGACATCTAGGGAGGGGGCTTCTTTCCAGTCCATTGTGAGCGCCGCCAAAGAGGCGGAATTGATGGAGAGAGAGGAGTTTGGGGACCCTAATAGGGCCCGTATATCAGGACAGTTTCATGGTGCCTCATCTGGAGGTAGGGGATCACAGAGAGTGAGTGGTTCTTTTCAACAGCGGGGACCTATTCATGCATCTATGCCGACATTTGAGGGTGGCCATACATCTAGGGGTTCTTATGGCCCAGGTCAGGGCTCGTACGGTTCACAACAGCGACCTACAGGGCGAGGCAATTATAGTGGGTTTCAGGGTCCACAAAACAGTTCCCAGGTCAGAGATTTTGTTTTACTTGTGAAGATCCCGATCATCTAATGCGGCAGTGTACTTCACAAAGGGGTCGTGGTGGGCCTCGACCTAATTCTTCATTCCAGACTAGACCACCAGCACCACAGGGTAGAGGTCGTGGCAGAGTTCAGTCAGGTAGAGGTGATAGAGTTTCTAGTAGTGGTGTTGCAGCTCAGAAGAGTGGGGGTAGAGGTACCACCCAGGATGGAGGTGGACGAGGAGGCCACTGCTATGCTTTCCCCGGGAGACCTGAGGCGGAGACCTCCGATGCTGTTACTACAGGTATCATCCCAGTATGCCATCGACCTGTGTTTGTGTTGTTTGATCTAGGTTCTACATTCTCTTATGTGTCTACGTATTTTGCTGCTAAATTTGATATGATATGTGATAGCATGACTGTACCTATTCGTGTTTCTACACCCAAGGGTAATCCCTTAGTGGTGGATCGAATATATCGATCCTGTCTTATTTCATTGGCTGGGTATGATACTTGGGTAGACTTAATCTTTCTGGGGATGGTAGACTTTGATGTTATCTTGGGTATGGATTGGCTTTCTCCTTATCATGCTGTATTTGATTGTAATGCTAAGACTGTGACTTAGCAATGCCTGGTATTCCGAGGGTTGAGTGGAAGAGTGCTAGTGGTTCTTATCCTAGCAAGGTCATCTCTTTTATCCGTGCTCAGAAATGTTGGTGAGGGGGTTGTTGTCTTACTTAGCGTTTATTCGGGATACTAGTGTTGAACCACCTTCCATGGACTCTGTTCCCGTGGTTCAGGAGTTTCTCGATGTATTTCCTTCTGATCTTCCAGGTGTTCCTCGTGATAGGGATATCGATTTTGCTATTGATTTGGAGCCGGGCATAAGCCTATTTCTATACCTCCATATCGTATGGCCCTAGCAGAGTTGAAAGAATTGAAGGATCAGTTGCAAGATTTATTGAGTAAGGGTTTTATTCTCCCTAGTGTATCACCTTGGGGTGCCCCTGTATTGTTTGTGAAGAAGAAGGATGGGACTATGAGAATGTGTATTGATTACAGACAGTTGAACAAGGTAACAGTTAAGCATTAGTATCCTCTTTCGCGTATTAATGACTTATTTGATCAGTTACAGGGAGCATCATTGTTCTCTAAGATTGATTTGAGGTCTGGGTATCATCAGTTGAAGATTAGGGCATCAGATATCTCTAAGACAACTTTTCGGACCCGGTATGGGCATTATGAGTTTCTAGTGATGTCCTTCGGATTGACTAATGCCCCTGAATCATTAATGGAGTTGATGAATGGGGTGTTTCGACCATACCTTGATTCTTTTGTGATTGTTTTTATCGATGACATCTTGGTTTACTCTAAGACTGAGGAGGACCATGTCCGACACCTGAGGATTGTACTTCAGAGGTTGAGAGAAGAGAAGTTGTATGCCAAGTTCTCAAAGTCTGAGTTCTGGCTTACTTCTGTGACATTTTTGGGACACGTGGTATCCAAGAGGGTATAGGTATGAGAGTAGATCCGGCCAAAATTGAGGCAGTTAGAGGCTGGACGCGACCTACTTCACCTACTGAGATTAGGAGTTTTGTGGGATTTGCAGGCTATTATCGATGATTTATTCAGAGTTTCTCTACTATTGCAGCTCCATTGACTTGATTGACTCGACAGGATGTGGGTTTTCAGTAGTCTGATGAGTGTGAGGAGAGATTTCAAAAGCTCAAGACTTTGTTGACTTCTGCTCCTGTGTTGACTCTACCTGAGGAAGGTGTAGACTTCACTGTGTATTGTGATTCTTCAGGAGTTGGTTTGGGTGGTGTGTTGATGCAGAAGGGGAAAGTGATTGCTTATGCTTCTAGGAAATTGAAGTCCCATGAGAAGAACTACCCTACTCATGATCTGGAGTTAGCGGCTGTGGTATTTCTACTTAAGTTATGGCGTCATTATTTGTATGGAATGCATTGTGAGATCTTCACTGATCATCGGAGTCTTCAGTATATCTTTAGCCAGAGGGATTTGAACATGAGGCAACGGAGATGGCTTGAGTTGCTGAAGGACCATGATGTGACCATTCTGTATCATCCAGGAAAGGCCAATGTTGTGGCCGATGCTCTGAGTAGGAAGACTCCTAGCATGCGGAGTCTTGCAGCGCTTAGTATTGAGGAGAGACCATTGGCTAGAGATGTGCAGATATTAGCTAACAGTCTTGTCCGCTTGCAGATTTCAGAAGAGAGTGATGGGATGATTGCTTTTATTGAGGCTCAGTCTTCTTTAGTCGAGCAAATCCGTGAACACCAATTTGATGATGAAAAATTATGTCTCATTCGAGAAAAAGTATTGAGAGGTGAAGCTAAGGAGGCTATCCTTGATTCTGATGGTGTCTTGAGGATCCGAGGCAGAATTTGTGTGCCCTGAACAGGAGATTTGATTAGATTGATTCTTGAGGAGGCCCATTGTACTCGGTATTCCATCCATCCGGGAGCGGCAAAGATGTATCATGATCTGAGTCAGCATTACTGGTGGTGTGGGATGAAGAGATATATTTCAGACTTTGTTTCGAGGTGTTTGACTTGTCAGCAGGTCAAGTGTGTGCACCAGCGGCCCGGGGGTGTATCTCAAAGGATGCCGATTCCTACTTGGAAGTGGGAGCGGATTACTATGGACTTTGTTGTGGGTTTGCCTACCACAGTGGGTGGTTATGACTCTATTTGGGTTGTTGTTGATAGGCTGACCAAGTCTATCCACTTCATCCCAGTTCGGGTAAAGTATACAGCAGAAAAGTTAGCCGAACTATGTATCAGTCAGATTGTGCGACTACATGGAGTTCCTATTTCTATCATATCAGATCGAGGTTCACTATTTAGTTCTCACTTCTGGAAGTCATTAAAACATGGTCTGGGTACTCAGTTAGATATGAGTACGGCATTTTACCCTCAGACAGATGGTCAATCTGAGCGGACCATTCAGGTATTGGAAGATATGCTTCGAGCGTGTGTGATCAATTTTGGTGCAAGATGGGATTGACATTTACCCTTAGCGGAGTTCGCCTATAATAACAGTTATCACTCTAGTATCTAAATGGCCCCATTTGAGGCATTGTATGGTAGACGGTGTGTAGATTCCTATTGTGTGGTTTGATTCGGCGGAGATGGACTCTTGGATACATACTTGCTTATAGATGCTATGGAACAAGTCCGTATGATTCAGTATAGATGTTGACAGCCCAGAGTCGACAGAAGAGTTATGCAGACCGGAGAGTTAGAGCCTTAGTGTTTATGGAGGGTGATCATGTTTGGCTCCGAGTATCACCCATGAAGGGTATGATGATGGTTTGGAAAGAAGGGCAAGCTTAGCCCTAGGTTTCATTGGACCTTTTGAGATTTTGAGCCGAGGGAGAGGTGGCCTATAAGTTGGCCTTGCCACCTAATTTGTCGGCAGTTCATCTGTTTTCCATGTCTCTATGCTTCGAAAGTATATTTCGGGATATGAATCTCATGTGATATCACTCGATTCTGTGGAGCTGGGTCCAGACTTGACATATGAGGAGGAGCCTATAGCTATATTGATAGGCAAATCCGAAAGTTTAGGACCAAGGAGCTTGTTTCAGTGAAGGTGCAATGAAAGCACCGTTCAGTAAGAGAAGCAACTTGGGAGACAGAGTCTGACATGCGTGCCACATATCCTCAACTTTTTGAAGCTTCAGGTAATTATTTTTACTCTATGTTCGAGGACGAACATGATTTTTAGTGGTGGATAATGTAATTACCCAAAATTCCTCTTTAGAATTTTGAATATTTATTTAACTTAAGTTAATTAATCGATAGTTTATGGGCTAAGGCTAAAGTGATAATTTATTTAAGACCCTATACCATTTAGACTATATTTAATAAAAAAGTGGGGTAAACCCTATCACTTTTAGTACATAATTAATTTTTTAAAAAAAAAGTCCGAAAACACAAACAAAAAGGGAGAGAATAATGTAACCTAGCGCAACATCGATCAAAGAGGAAAAACAAAAAGAAAGAAATTTGCAGAATTCCCGTCGGCCATCTTCAATTCTTGGTAGCATGATGAATTAATTATTTTATGTTACTTTATATAAAATATAGAAATGTTTTAACTGTTTTTATATATATATATAGAATTGGAAGGAGTATATGGTTGGAGTTTAGTTTTAGGGGAGGAACTGATACTTAAACTATGCCTAATTTAAATGCTTTTGTGCAAATGTTTTCATTAAATAGCTATATATATATGATATGAATTATAATGGAATGGGAAAGAAAAAGAGATTTGGAATAAGAAATGGGCAGTGTTTATACGTATTGGACTTGGGTATGAATATGGCTGATTTCTATGGTCTAATCATTGTCCAATGATGGCCTAATCATGGACAATGATGGCCTAATCATTGGACAATGATCCTTGGGAATTAAGTGAGGAATAGTGATAGTTTATTAGGTGTTGCTGCACGAATATTTTATCCCTGTGCTTTCTTTTTAAAATTAATATATATATAATATATATATATATAATATATATATATATATATATATATATATTAATATATATATATCTTATATATATATATATATATATATTGGTATCACATTATTATTAAAGTTATGAGTTAGTGATAGAAGTAATCAAATATTAGATTAAAATGTTATATGAATATCATTAAATTTATGGTATTGGGAATTATGCTTTAACCTTAGACTTGAAATTTTGAAATATGAGAATTTATATGTTAACTTAATTATAAAGTTGGATAAGCTTAGCTAAACCTATGTAACGTAAGTGTTGTTAGTGTTGGAATCTGATTCCAACTATATACTTGAATAGATTGCATTGGTTTGGAAGCTCAACGAAAGGGGAAAACACAAGTCCCGGAGTGATTGTTCGTTGATTTGAGGCAAGTGGATTTCTAAACTCTCGTTAAGCGTATGAAATTCGTGTATCTTCTTGTGTGATGTTGAGAATGATTTGGAGACTTGTTGCTTATTTGTTGGTGTTGTATTCCTTGTTGTAAATTGTGCTTTGGTATTAAAATGGTTATCTCCTCATTTTCATTTGAGCATGTCATTTGCATTGTATCTGAGACATGGTTGTGGTAAGAGGATAAACCATTTCGAGGGTCGTATCGCGCGCCGCGATGGATATCATATTTCGAGTGACGTATCGCACGCCACGAAGGTTACTATTATCGAGGGTCGTGTCATGCACCGCGACAGATGCATGGACAGATATGTCCCCCATGGGTCCCGGACTGAAAGACAGCGGGTGTGTATCGTTAAGAAAGACATGCATCACTATATTTGACATTGCATCTCATGGCATTGCACATTTGTTATTGATGAACTTCAACACGTGTTTTGTTGATCTTATGAGTGTTTTTCTGTGAAGCTTGTGACTGTTGAATATTGAGTTGTTATTGAGAATGTGTAAACTGATAGAGTGTGGTTATTGAGTTGTGTGTTTGGTAAACTGTAATCTGTTAGGCTGTAGCATGGAGGTCTAGATAGGGTGTAAGAAGTACCCGTATTTTGTTCACTTTACTTGTGTTTAGAGGTTTGTTTGTTGGCTACCGCGTGGTTTGGTACTCACCCCTTGCTTCTACAATTTTTTGTAGGTTACGAGCCCGAATTTTTGTGATACCTTCCATTCTCCTCGTTTCCGAGGCATCTTGTAGAGGATTGTGAGGTAGTTGCTTGTCAGCTTAGTAAACTTTCCTACTCCAGTTTATGACTTTGTTTTTCCTTGAAAGACAACTTCATTTAGACTTCTATTTTGTTTCAATTCTAATATTTACATTAGAGGCTTGTGCACATGACAACCTGGTTTTGGGGATTGAATTAATATGACTTTGTTTTTTTTATAGAAATTCTTGTTGGATTGTCATTTACTTCCGCACTTTGTTAGATATTGGGTTTTAGGATGACTTGTCTTGGTGGTATAAGACGAGTGACATCACTCCCATTTCGGGTCGTGACAAAAATGCATTTGAGGAAACAATAATTATAAATATATAGCCCAAAATGAGTCCAAATAGTGGACTCATCAACACCCCCAACTTAAAAATTTGCTTGTCTTCAATTAAAAATCAAGTTTAACAGTTCAAAAAGGATGTATCAAACAGTTCTACAGAAGACTTAATCATGACTGTACACAAAGAGACTCAACTTACTAATGCAAGGATCAATTGTGAACTCAAATACTCAAGTTGTGACACACCATTATCAAAGATTTTCAAGCACACAATACTTGCTTCAAATGCAAATTCAATCTCAACAAAAGTGGTAAAATGCACTTACACAAAGAATGATTCGGTTTAACACACAATAGTTCTCAATTTAATGTTCCAGAATCGAATGCAACACTCACTCAGAAAGATGAACATAATGCATGAATTAACCCATAAGGTTGCCCGTATTTTTTAATCAACCTTTTTTTTATTTCACTCACGATAAAAAGGTCCTTTCAAGAGTTGTAATGGGGGGAATGCAAAGGTCACTACAAAAAAAGTCCTAAATCGTGGGGTTTTTAAAGCAGAGGTTAGCAGCAACCACCACAAATTACACTAAATAGAGGGGTTTTTTATGGCTGATAAAATAAAAGTAAATAGCGGGGTTTAAACCCCGTCATCTAGAAAGAGAAAAATCTAAATAAATAGTCAGGGTTTAACCCTGCTATCTGCAAATATTAATTTTTATTTTAAATATAAAATATGGTATTCATATTATCATAATGTATTTTCTGTGAAATTACAATATTTTTAGTTACTGAAATACTGTACCAAATACAAATACACATATAAAAGAGCGTTCACCTCATTTCTTTATACTTTTACAATGAATTTTTAGTTTATGAAATACAACATACTTCTACAATACCATCTCTCATTAGGATTGGGTTACTCTCAGTCGTAACTTCTCTCGCCGGCACACTTCTCTACGTCGCTGCTTCTCCGCCGCTTCTCCACTACTTCAGCTACCTCAAAACTCTGTAAACTTGAGCTACTCACCATATTTGAAATGAGATAGGCATTCTAAGGTAATATTCTCCACTTCTCACGTCTTAAGAAATGAATTTACCTCAATTCTTTGAATTTTCTCTTCTGAATCTTCACAAATTTTAGAGCTTTGTACAAATTACTGATTGTATTTCTAGGTTATAAGTTTATTTTATGGTTGTTTGTATTGATGCATGGAGGTTAGAATTAGGTTAATTTGTTGTATTCGAAATTATCAATTTGAACATGTATTTTGTCGAAGAATTAGGTTTATTTTGTTGAATCTTGTGTGTACTTTTCATTGTTTAGCTGTCCATGTTAGTATTTTTCCAAATAATGAACTGAAATGCTCAAATCCTTGAGCAACTTCATTTGGCCAAAAAGATTTATTTTGTAAGGATGAGTGGTAGTAGAATCAGTAGAGGGAACAAATTGCTAAAGTTATACTCCATTGATTGCTAAATGCTATTGAATCAGTTCTTCCTTATTTATACTCCATTGATTGCTATTGTCAAATTTATACTTCATTGATTGCCCAAAGTCAACTAGCTAGATTCAAAAGCAGACAATAAGCTAAATATGTATTCCTTATTTTCTAACACTAGTTAGCTTTTCGATTCATTGAATATATATAACTGAAGTTAACATTCTATATAATATAGTAATATTAGATATACTATAGTAATTTGTAGATCCATATAGGAAGATACTATTAGGAAATTCTCCAAGCGGTCTAATATTTCATTTCGAAGTATTTAGAGGTGAATTCCATATAACAATCTATGTGTCTGTCTCAGTCTCATTTTTTTAGTAAGGTCTAAAATTATATTTATCCTGATAGTTGTAGTTGTAACTATAATTTGTTTGTGTTAACTTTGGCAATTTAGAAATGATATGGGAGCAAGTATTTATTTTATCAAAATTGTACTTCATTGAACTTATTTACTTTCATTCTTTTGGACATGACATGGGAACAAGATTATAAAATGTTGTAAGTTTGTCATTTTGCCTAAGAGACTCTTTGCATACATTTCAAACAGAGAATGTTTAGTAAGTGCTAGAATGACCTTTGCAGGTTGTAACTAGTCGTTTGGAAGCCTGTAACTTATGGCAAATTTTACTTGTTTTGTTTTGTTTGTTTCTCATTTGGGTTTTTGTGGAACTGAATGATCTCAGGAAATAGTTGTGAGCAAAGAAATTTTGAATGTGACGACTTCCGTAATTTCTTCGTGTTCTTGGGAACTAAACTTTGTCATACCTTTGGTTCAAGATTAAGAGAAGTTAACTATTATTGTATGTATTAGTTAGTAAAGAAAACCTCTAGTTATTCCACTTTTAACTAGAGGTCTGATGTTCGAACCTTGGTTGGAAGCCTAAAATCTGAATTATGGGATGTTTAACCCGTAGACTTTCAAAGGGGTTCAAGAGAATGACTAATGCATAAATAATGATTTAATTTAAAGACAGTAGATAAGACTCCAAAATTGAATATGAGGTAGGAGTTAGGAAGTATCCTTTAGTTTTTCGAAAACAAACTGGATGAGGCTCCATTAAGAGAATTCAACAACCACTTAAGGACTCGAGGTTATGATGTATAAAGCTAGAATATATATACTAATGAGAGCTTCTTTAGTCATATTTTGATTAGTTTAGCAATAAGTTTTATAATGAAAAGACTAGTTTACTACTAACTCATTTGTTCTTTCAGAGATTCTCATTTCTGCATACATCACCTCGAGACCAAGAACAGAAAGATTAGAATTGAAAAGAAGCTATAACAGATTAGTACCATCTACGTGTTCGTGGATTTTGTGCATTTTCAGATTACATTTGTTCATGTTTGGGCTATGTGTATATTCTAGTGCATCATTTAACATGCAAATTCTGTGTCCAAGTGTTGAAATATAAAGGAAAGACGTCATTTCTACCAGTATCTTTGTCTATAAATCGGAATTGTGAGTATTCATATAGCCGACTACTACTTTTCTAGATTTAGGCATATTTATTGTTGTTTAATGCTTATAACCTTAGTATGTTAATGTTAAGGATGTTTTGTTTTGTGACTTACAGTGGGCTAACAACCACTGTCAAGGAGCTATGCTGCCACTATCGGTGCCTCTAAAGGTAATTCGTCCTCATTTCTAAGCTCGATATACTTTTTCGGTTTGAGAAATTCATGAGATTTATTGTGATCTTTCTGCTACTGGAAAATGTAGATCTTCTTTAGTAGCTTCTTGAAGACAAGATAAATGCCAAACCTTAGAAACTGGTCTTCATGTTCCTGCAGAGCGCATCGAAGAAGCCGATTTAGAGAAAGCATAATGTTTTAGGTAAGATATTGATTTAGAGCTTCACATATATAATATATTTTAGTATCATCCTTAGATTTATTTATCAAGGATTGCGATGGCTATGGTACCTTGATCAGCAGCGGAGAAATTTTCATTGTACACCTCCAACTGTCTAGTATAATACATGTAAGTAACCTTATCCCTAATCTGAAACTTCTCGAAATAAAAAATGCGGGCAACTTTTACGCAAGTGAACTGTTCTGAGCTTAAACTAAATTTTGAAAAGCTGGCAAGCCACATAGAAAGCTCCAACATCTTTTGATTCTTTTCTACAAAGAACCTGTAACACTTTCATGAGAAATGAGCCACCCCTTTCAACTTTTCAGGAGTTCTTCAATAGAAGCCAACTCTTTATCTGCTCTTTCTGCTAGAATTCTAATTTAATAGGCAATGACATAAAAGGGCTTCCAAAAGCCCAAGTTGACATAAATGCATTGGTAGTGTTTTCAAAAGTCTTCTAAGATTCAACCAAGTTCGAGTTGATAACTTTGTAAGGCATGAAATAGAGGGAGTAGTATATCGTCATACTGAGAGTATTGAGATGAAATAATATCGGAGAAGCGATTTAGGGAAGTCAGTAGTTTGCTTGGGAGCTTCTCCCATGCTAAATGGGCTGAAGCCATTCTTTCTTCTTTAATCCAATTGAAGATTTTGTTTTGAGCAGAATCCCAGAGGGGTTTTGTCTTTCTCGGGTTTATGTTTTTCTTCGCGACTCATAACAACAATGACAACACTCTTTCTAAGGCTCAAGTTATCTCCTTCAATTCCCCTTTATTTTGTGCATTTTCTTTGCAGTAGGTGATGATGATTTCCATGAACTGTTGTAGGTCCTTTCTTGAGTTTAGATGCTGGTAAAACTTTTCATCCGTAAAAGCAGACTAACCAACATTTTTCGCAGTGATTTTGAAGTTCCTTGTAGTCGTAATGGATGGGGTGCATCACGTTTTCCAATATATCTTGTAAAACTAATAGTATGCTTAATGATATATTTGTGTGTTTGAAATATGTTTACTAATATGTCCTTTTATGTTTGGACTATAAGGTACATGTTAATTAGTCATTAATATATAAAATTGAATATAACTAGTAGAATGCTGTAAAAAGTTTACTATGTTTATGAATTGCAGGGGTTGACACCCCTGTTAATTTAATGTGATTCATAAATTGTAGGGGTTTACAACTCCCAGACTCACAAATAGTTGGGTTTTTGACTCCCAGAATATGAAACACAGGTGTATTGATATCAATTTGGGGGATTCAAAAACCCTGCGAATAACCCCCTGCGACTGGTACCGGGGATTGGTGAAAAACCCCTGCGACTTAATTGTGGCAGACCTAAAAATGGGGTTTTTGCAACTGCCGAAACAGCAAATTGTGGGGGTTACTGACTGCCGCAATATGTAATTTTAACCCCCACAATTCGGACATTTTTTTGTAGTGGGTTGATATACCGTGGTTTCACGGTATAATTAATACTTTTTCCTTAAGTTTAGTGTGTCCGAAAGCCTTTTTGTTCAAATTTTGATATAAGTTTTCTTTGTTTTGCAGGAAATCTGTCTAAAGCTGAATGCGGAGATTTTGAGCGAAAAATGAGAAGAGGACCACCTACGGAGCTTTATGACGGTCCGTCGTGCTTGTGACGGTCCGTAGGTGGCAGCGTAGAGAAGCTGCTGAAGGAAGATGGGAAGTCTGACCAAGTGTGGGATTACGAAGCTTGTGACGGTCCGTCATGGCCATGACGGTCCGTCCTACAAGTCCGTCGCGAAGATCAGAGAAGTGTCCCAGTACCCAGATTTCCAAGAGTTGAAGTATATTTTGAAACGAAGACCCTCGACGGACCGTCGTGCCTATGACGGTTCGTCACACTTGCCGTCGAGGGAATGAAGAAGAAAGCAACAGAAGAATTGCACCAAGTATGGGCGACGGAGCCCACGACGGTCGTCATGACCACGACGGTCCGTCGCGTGGTCTGTCGACCCAGCCGCGTTTTGGCAGATTTCCAGTAATAAGAATCCTTGTTTAATTAGGTTTTTATTTTTATAAATAGTTCGAAAAACCTCGTTTTTGAGGTTAGACTCTTTGATATTAAACATCATATTATTAGACTTTGTGTTTGAGTGCTTGATTGTTGGAGATTCTTACAAGTAACCTTTGGTGATTAATCAAGCAAATTTTCGGACTTTATTCTTTCTCATTAAAGTAAGTACATGAATTCTTGTTTAACATATTTGAATATTGTGTTTATGGCTATGAGTAACTAAACTCCATAACTAGGTTTGTGGGAACCATAGGCAAATAATGAGATAAACCCTAGCTAAAATAACAATTCTAGAATAGTGTCTTGCATGTATTAATAATTCTTTCGCTTAGAAGTCTTTTTAACGGATGATCAACGTTAGAACTCGCCTTAATGCTACTTGCCGGACCAAGGAGGTAGAGAATAGGAAAAGAATTATTAACATAGATTTAGTGTATACTATCTAATAGGCTAGTATTGATTGGTACGAGGTAATAACTTAGTCAAATATCTAATGCGATGCTTAATATGAGGTAAAGATAAGGGTTAGGAAAGCAACACACACAGCCGGACCAAGGTGCGGAGTGAGATTTTCTAGATGCCGGACCAAGGAATTAGAAATACATAACTTATCACTTTGCATGCAAGATACTAGGAAAGAATTGTTATAGTTAGAATTATCAAGTTATGAACCTGTGGGGAACACGTAAACCCTAGTTACTTTGATTGATTGATTAAAACCCAAAATTAAAAGCTGTTAAGTGTCTCTGTCAAGTTCGTTAGTTATTTTTACTTATTAGGAAATACAAACCCCCTTTATGCTTTTACTTTTTAAGGAAGTCATCAACCGAACAATAGTAATAACAAGTTGGAGTTAAGTCTAGACTATTTTCCTCGTGGGAACGATCCCAACCTCCATTTACCCCACCCCCAACAAAAAGAATGCAATTGTCCCCAATGCATAAAAAAATCTAAAGATTAGAGGGTGCGGTTGTTGCTGAGGACACCACTGAGGGTGTCCAGATTGCTGAGGACACCACTGAGGGTGTCCAGATTGCAGAGGCTGTGGGTTCCGGGAAACCGGACCCACCAGCTTGCTGATCGACGGCGCTATGCGCCACAGGTTTGCTTCACCTACCCCTCTAATCTTTAGATTTTTTTTTATGCATTGGGGACAATTGCATGCTTTTTGTTGGGGGTGGGTAAATGGAAAGTGAGTGTTAGGGTGAAGTCTGAGTAGCCCAACTCACTATCCTCTTTTGGGGTTTTCTTGCCTGTGTTCTTTTTCCCCAAAGACTGATTATTTTTTCTGTTGAACCGGCACGTTATATCTTTTGTACATAGTTAACTCTGAAGCATGATGGCTAAAATGATATCCCGATAAAACTGGAAAATGTTGCATGACTAGGCGTAGTAACTGATAATTGTGTGGCTCTAAACATCAAAAATAGAGTTACACCACCATTGCATTACCCTAAATCTTCAAGTCAAACTAGGTGTCTAATAATCTGGTATAGTGATGAGATGTCAAGTGAGTGTGAGGAAGTTGAATAGTCCACTATTGGTACTGAGCTAGAACATGCCTGGTTAGTCCTGCTAAAAGTAAGCTGTAACAAACATTAGGAAAGGATCATAGGCCCTTATTCAATATAGCCCATTTCTAGCCTAAATAAAGAAACCAAATGAAAGTTATCCTTCTTTGATCCAAATATTTTAAGTTTTAAAAAAAAGTCCTTTCTTTTCACCCCAACTGATCTTTTTTTCTGAACATATGTGGCCCTGGTCCCTCCTTGACATGTGCACCTCAGCTTATGCCAAAAGCATAAGTTGAGGGTGGCTAATGTATAAACAACCTTCGTTATAGCCCTGACCCGACTTTGGGTATGTGTACCTTGACTCATGGCAAAGCCATGAGTTGAAGGTGGCTGTTTTGAGGAATGCTCTGGAAGTGGGGTTGAAAGAACAAAGAGAGAGAAAGAACAAAAGTAAAGTGACTCAAGAACTCGTTGAAAAAAAATATATTCAAGAATCACAAACAAGAAAAGAAAAGAGTCACTTACACAAATGAAGAAAGAAGGGAAACATCAAGGTGAAAGAATAGGAGAAACTGGGCAAGATAAAGTGATATAGAGTGGAAGTTTTAGCCGATATGTCAAGGAGGAAAAAAGTCACTAAAGTATACCTAAATATACCCACCTGACTCTGAGCCTACGTTACAAGCTAAAAAAGTCCTATCGTGATCCTAAGGGTTGTATAGCGAACTTAAGGCAGTGAAAATAAGGGCAAGCTTATGGCAAAAAGTATGAATGAGTGTGACTTTGTTCTGAGAGCGAGTGTTGAAATGTAATCCTTATACTCAAACTGAAATCATTGTGTGAAAAATGAGGATTTTGTTCTAAAGTGAGGACACTAGTTGCAATACCGGAATTGTTAGCACCTCGGTGAGAAATTGAAGAGGATAGGTGTTAGTGCATGGTGAGTCTGTGTCATGTTCGAATCCCACAAAATTCAAGCCTAATAGTGATAGCATGCATAGATTTGATGGGATTAATCGGGATTGATAGCCAAATGATTGCAAAGGATAAAACATGAATACTATTGTACAAAGATTGTTGTAGTGAGTCATAGTGCGTCGCTTGAGGACAAACAACAAATTTAAGTTGAGGGTGTCTATATACCGTGGTTTCACGGTATAATTAATACTTTTTACTTAAGTTTAGTGTGTCCGAAAGCCTTTTTGTGCAAATTTTGATATAAGTTTTTCTTTGTTTTGCAGGAAATCTGTCTAAAGCTGAATGCGGAGATTTTGAGCGAAAAATGCAGAAGAGACCACCTACGAAGCTTATGACGGTCCGTCATGCTTGTGACGGTCCGTAGGTGGCAGCGTAGAGAAGTGCTGAAGGAAGATGGGGAAGTCTGACCAAGTGTGGGATTACGAAGCTTGTGACGGTCCGTCATGGCCATGACGGTCCATCCTGCAAGTCCGTCGCGAAGATCAGAGAAGTGATCCCAGTACCACCAGATTCCGAGTTGAAGTATTTTGAAACGAAGACCCTCGACAGACCGTCGTGCCTATGACGGTCTGTCACACTTGCCGTCGAGGGGAATGAAGAAAGCAGCAGAAGAATTGCACCAAGTATGGGGCGACGGAGCCCACGACGGTCCGTCATGACCACGACGGTCCGTCGCGTGGTCCGTCGACCCAGCTGCGTTTTGGCAGATTTCCAGTAATAAGAATCCTTGTTTAATTAGGTTTTTATTTTTTATAAATAGTTCAAAAAACCTCATTTTTGAGGTTAGACTCTTTGAGATTAAACATCATATCTTAGACTTTGTGTTTTGAGTGTTTGATTGTTGGATATTCTTACAAGTAACTTTTGGTGATTAATCAAGCAATTTTTGGACTTTATTCTTTCTCATTAAAGTAAGTACATGAATTCTTGTTTAACATATTTGAATATTGTGTTTATGGCTATGAGGAACTAAACTCCATTACTAGGGTTGTGGAACCATAGGCAAATAATGAGATAAACCCTAGCTAAAATAACAATTCTAGAATAGTGTCTTGCATGTATTAATAATTCTTTCGCTTAGAAGTCTTTTAAAACGGATGATCAACGTTAGAACTCGCCTTAATGCTACTTGCCGGACCAAGGAGGTAGAGAATAGGAAAAGAATTATTAACATAGATTTAGTGTATACTATCTAATAGGCTAGTATTGATTGGTACGAGGTATAACTTAGTCAAATATCGAATGCGATGCTTAATATGAGGTAAGATAAGGGTTAGGAAAGCAACACACGCAGCCGGACCAAGGTGCGGAGTGAGATTTTCTAGATGCCGGACCAAGGATTTAGAAATACATAACTTATCACTTTGCATGCAAGATACTAGGAAAGAATTGTTATAGTTAGAATTATCAAGTTATGAACCTGTGTGGAACACGTAAACCCTAGTTCTTTGATTGATTGATTAAAACCCAAAATAAAAGCTGTTAAGTGTATCTGTCAAGTTCGTTAGTTATTTTTACTTATTAGGAAATACAAACCCCCCTTTATGCTTTTACTTTTAAGGAAGTCATCAACCGAACAATAGTAATAACAAGTTGGAGTTAAGTCTAGACTATTTTCCTCGTGGGAACGATCCCAACCTCACTAGTTGGGTTATTTACTTGACGCGACCGCTTTACTTCTCATTTGAGAAGTAAGTTTGAGCGTATCATGGGTATTGTCATTTAAGCTTAGTGACTTTTTATTCTTATGAAATGTGTTGCTGACAACACTTCCTTTCTCATTTCATCAATTTGTTTCGTGCTCATAAATCATCCAATTATTCACCTTCTATGGATTGTTCGAAAACCCCATTTCTTTATTTCACAATTTTATTTTTAATTCTATTTATTTATTTATTTCTGTTTCTTTCTTCTTCTTTTTTACTGTATGGAGGGGTTCCCTTTTTTTCAACACCTTGGGTTAAAGAAGACTTTCTTGCACTTCTTGACTTGCCTTCTCTTTTCACCACACCCCCAACATAGGCTTCTGGTCTAAGTTGACTATTCAATCAACCACAAATCAAGTGGATTTTAGATAATGTAATAAGAAATATCATGTTTTCATCAAGTTTCTTCAAAAAAAGGATTAGGCTCAAGGGTTGTTCAAAAGAGGTTTGGACATATACAAGGTAGGTCACAAAAGATGTATCCGTCAAATTTGTTCACTCTTTCAAAGGTACCTAGAATCATATCATGAGATCACATCATTTAGTCAATCGGACCAACCTGGAAAATTCAACATGTCATCATGCATGGTTCATGGTAAGCTTATCACACAAGGCATCGACACTACTGCAACAAAAGTATTTGTCCTCAAACGCAAATGAAATAAAAATATCCATAAAGTAAGAAAAACAGAGAATAAAAAAAGAGATCCATTCTAGAGGTCACTTTACCTATCGGGGCATAATTGCCCGGTGTGTCTTCCTAGACATGGGCCTCAGTGCCCAGAGTCTATTAAAAAATTACCAGCTCCTCTAGAGACACCGAAAGCGGTTCCTACGAGGCAAGCCTGCACAACATCATCTATTATGTCTCTTAAATCTCAGTCAGTGCCCTCAGCTGCAGCTTCTATAGTTATCTCAAACATCTCCTCATCAGTCTCTTCCTCATACTCAAGATAAGTTCTCTGCATTACTCTAACCTCATCTCTGGTGGTAGCCGGAGTCATCTCTGGCATATCTAGGTTCTCCACAACAATTGTAACCATGTATATATATGTTAACTCAAGATGGTCCACATCTCTTCTCAACTTAGCAATGGCGGCTTTTAAACTTTTCACCTCCTCTGTGGACCCTTAGTCGCGCTCACACACCACTATCCTAGCCGAAGGGCATCAATGGAATTGTTTAATTGTGTCACAACATCTACCAGGGCAGTATGAATCATGCCCTCGATGGAGGCCTTGAATACAACATCCCCATGATCAGAAGTATACACCAGTTGTCCCTTCCGAATAAAGACTGGTAATCTGAGTCAGCGAGACGTTGTAGCAAATCAAGTTGGATGTGCCAGAGTTGATGAATCTGGAATTCCAGAAGGAATAGAAATAGATATCGATGAGCCTAAAGTCATAAGGTTTGGAGTAAGCAAAGATGTCTCAACTTCTATCTTTCCGATATAAGGGGAGGATGTAGGCATTATTTCCACACCCTTCTTGGAATCTCTAGTTACCCGAGCCGATTTTTGTACAACTCAATGATCAATATTGGAAAAAAGAAGGTATGTCTGTGATGTATGTCCCTCATGTCCATCTTTGCTTAATAATCATAATCAAATTTATCTGCTTCCGTGAAATGATCGCACCAAGACAAGCTGCTTTAGGGTGAAGGATGGACACATTCTAAGATGGCATTATCGTGCTACTGATAAAGCCAAACCAGTACCTCACAACTACATGTAGGTCCTTTTTGATTATTGAGAACCCTGCCTCTAACAAAATTATAGTGCCATCACATATAAGAGGAGCTAAAAAAATTTTATTAGTTGAAATAACTTAGTCTTCATTGTGTACTGGTGAGGGTCTGCAATGTTGTTCTTGGAGTTCAAGACCGTAGTTATAGTAGTGTTGTCACACAACACTTTCTTTCTTCGTACTATCACATGATTAACCTATTTGAATGTAGGTTCATTCTTCTTTCTTTGTGGAATAAATACATTGTAAGAGGCATAGAATTCCCAGAACCAAAATTAAATATATGAGCCACATAACTTTGTGAAAATATAAAAATCATGTTTCTTGAGGAAACTCATGATCTCTGGGTACCTAGCAATCACTGAATCAGTTGATAGATGCTTTTCCTCATGAATTGTCCTCAAACCCTCAGTATTGAATTTGTTCATCGATTTGGGAGGGAGACCCTATAATTGAAGTGGAAGGACTAATGCTTTCTCTGGAACTGGAGAAGAAGAGGCGTTGGTTTGAGGAGTCTTGATCCTAAACGGATCATTAATACTTTTAGATCGCAACTCTGCCCTCGGTGCCACTGTAAGTTCATCATCTTCAGAAGCTATGGAATGATCTTCCTCGTGTTCATCTTCACTTTTGGAGGTAGTGAGGTGGGTGGCATAGACGTCGTAACTATCGGAGCTGACCTTCAATGATGCAGGTGCTTTTCTATTTCGTTTTCCTTTCCCCTAGATACGGGGAGTTTAGTTACATTACTCCTTGATGCAGCTGCATCCTCATTGATTGTAATCCCTTTTGCTTTCCCTCGGGGTGACATGATTCTTCCAGCAAACTTGCATCTAGACATTTCTTCAAAAATTTGAGAAAAAATCAGTAAAAGCAATAGAATTAAATTTTATCGAGATTCTCGGCGAGTCATCAACCTGCTTTGGCGAGCTAAATCAAGCTCGCCAAAACAATTGAGGGGGGGCGGGGTTGTTTACAAATTAACAACTAAAAATAGTAGAAATAAGAGAGATTCAAATAAGGAGACGGGATTATTGGGATTAGATAGGAATATAAGATTAACTAAACAACCGGGTACATGTTATTACTAGTAAAGTGCTGCCAATTTGTGACTACATTAGACTTTAGTGGGAATAGATTCTCTCTAATTTGCCCTAATCAACTCAACTCGATTTTTCTCGAACACCATCAAGCTATTATTATGACCGACCTTTGCCTTAGCCCATTCACTCTCACAAGTTGAAAATGTGGGAAAGGGTCTAGGATTCACTCTCTCAAGTTGAGCCCATGACAACCCAATAACTACATGCTATGGATTCAATAATTTTAGTCTAAGGACCTCTCTCTAGAACAAGCTCAAGACAACAAGATAAAATCATATTTTCAACTCCAATTTCATTAAGTTCAACACAAATAATGGCCGAAATCAGATTTAAATAGCAAAATAACTACTAATTTGCAAGGTCTAGCAGTAAATTCAACTCACATTCACATAATCACTCCCCAATAATTGGGATTTTAGCTACACATAGTATAGATATTGAAATCGATGCCAATAGGTGTTTCCATCAAATGGGTATGGTAGAGAATGTATTTACACACGAGTTATATATAAAGATTCATCAATACCTACTTCCAATTCTTTAAAGTTGGGAACCTTGAAATCTTCAAGGTTCAAGAACAAAGTGTCCCAAAACTCTTAGAACTCAAAATAAAAGTGAAGTCTTAAAAACTACCGTTAAAAGCCAAAATTTTATTCTAAGATTAAAATATTAATGATTTTTTGTAGTTTTCAAAAATTTGTGCTAGGAAGGATCACTCAGTGTAGTTAGTCGGGATAGCCAATCAACATGACGATCCTCCCTTTGGTATAGTTCATTATAATCTTGCCTTTGCCTTCAACTTCTTTACCTTCTTTATTTTTATGAAAGGTAGTAGTTCTTTGTAGAACTACTTGGCGACACGCCGACTTCTCCTGTCACTGATGACTTGATACTTTCCTTTAGGGCTTAGTAATTTGGAACATTAGTTGATATTGAGGCAATTAGGCGACTCGCCTAATGGGTTAGGCATTCTTCATGCCTTTTTTTCTTCATTCTTTTCAGCTGCCTTGTTCATTATGCTCAAAAGGGTCCATGCTTTGTCTCGAAGTCTAAATACATGAAATTCAAGGTATTTTATTATTAATTGAGATAAATTATGAATTTGAGGACAATAAATCTATTAAAATATAGCCCTAATTATTCCTAATCATGGACTCATCAATGGTCGTTTGAAGTTGGCCCAAAACTAAAAATTGACCAAAGTATAAGGCATTACAATATCTCTCCCTTGGGGATATTCGTCCTCAAGTGAGATCATTTTAATCCAAACGGGGGTAAGAAGTATCAAATTATCCCAATTCTAGCACACAATGAGTAATCAAATAGAATCTTAATGTGTCAACTTAAATAACACTTGACAAAGGTTGTCACCATAGTTTTAAATTTCTCTGGAAGCAAAGAGATGTGGGTATGTCTTCTTGATATCCTCCTCAGTCTCCCAAGTAACTTCGTAAAGCAATCAATTTGTCCATAAGACATCGACACTGATGCGACCTCATTGGTCCTCAACTTGTGAACTTGACGATCAAAATTTGAACGGAGACATCCTCATAAGATAGATTTTCCTTAATACCAATATTCTTAGTAGGTATTATAAGTGAAGGATAACCCATACACTTCTTTAACATTAAAATCTGTAATACAGGATGGAGTGATGCTAACTTTGATGGTAGCTCCAACTCATAATCTAGAGTTCCAATTCTCTTGGATATCATGTAACCAATATACTGAGGAGTGATCTTTCCTTTCTTGCAATATCCCATATTACCGATCGCGTATGAAACTTCAAATAAACCCAATCATCAACCTTATACTCTAAGTTCCTTCTCTTAACATCTATTTAGATTTCTGATGACTTTGTGATGTCATTAAATTTCTTGAATAATGCTCACCTTTTTCATGACATGATCAACCAAATTTGGTCCTATCAATTCAACTTCACCAACCTCGAACCAAAAAATAGGAGATCTACATATTCTCCATTAAAGAGACTCATAAGGAGACATTTGTTAAATAAACTTATACATATAATTGTAAGCAAACTCTATAAGAGTTAAGTGATCATTCCAATTACTTTTGAGATCAGTCACACATGGCTTCTACATAGTCTGTTAAGTCTGAATTGTTTGCTCCACTTGACCATTAGTACGAGAATGTAAAGCAACACTCAAATGTACCTTTCAAACCTAACCTTTTGTGTACCTCTATCTCAAATGATAGACATAGGAACACCTTAAAGTTGAACTATCTATTGAATATATAAGCTAATGTAATCTCCTACTGAATTGATAGTCTTTATCGGCTTAACCTGAACTGATAGTATGTGCCGAATTTATTCATCCAATCTACAATCACCCATCAAATCATAATGCCTGTGAGATCACGATAAACCCATAAAATATTATGAGCCACAAACCCAGTTCATTGGTTCTCTACCTTGATTTCTTGTAAATTTGGGCACTTGGAAACCAACTCTGTAATAAACCTCTTCATACCACTCCACTAATAGACTAATCTCAATTCACGATATATCTTTGTAAAACCTAGATGGAATAAATATCTAGAACTATGAGCTCCTTCCATGATCCTCTCTTGGATTTTATCCACCCTTGTACAAACAACCTACCTTGATATCTCAACGCACTATATCCCCCTGTTCAAAAGCCATTAATTTCTAGTTATGAGCATTTACTTTTAGTTCAAGTAAACCAAGGTATTGGTATGGTTTCTCTTTCACCTAAGACAATACTAATGATTCAGCTTTATTCATCAGCATCTCTCTACCTTCAATGTAATCTAGCCACTAGACTCACAATTATGCAAGTACATGCACCTATTTGGCAAATGTTTTCTTTCCTCTTCAACATGGGTTGTACTTACCATAGATAACCTACTCAAGGCATCAAAAACAGCATTAGCTTTACCTGGGTAATAGAGGATTGGAATGCACCAGGGGTACACCATAGATGTAGACCTCATACATGTAACGTATCATTCATAATATAGGAAATAAAACATTAGAGGTAAAACAATATTTCAATTCCAATAGTGTTATAAAGAAAAGCGGAAGTCTAAAACACTTGCTCCATAGCCATTTTATAAAATAGAGTGAATTTGTAGTAAACATACATCATTTCCAAAACATAAAATAAGAAAGAAAGCTGAAATAATGGAATCTTTCCTTGAAGCACACGGACTCACCAAAGTTGGAGAAACTCAAAATCAAACAATAGCCACAAAATTGAGAAACATGAATGTCTGACGCTACATCTGGGGTTATCTATGCAAGAGTATGCATTAGTACCAAACAATGTACCAAGTATGATAGCTATTCATAAAAAATTTAAAGTAGCTAAAATATGACATTTCATGACAAGAAATTGACCAAGCTAAAACATGATATAAAAGGGATAGAAAGCATAAGTCATTATACATGGTTAATGCAAGCTAACATTATTTGAGAACTTTGAAAACATATGAGATACTTCTTGAAATAAACTGAGTTAATTATTGATGTTGGAAATAGCTTTAACTGACATAGAGACCATGTTAGCCATTACATGATCCCCTAGAGTCTCCCACAGTGAAAAGGGGTTTCCTACTTGCCAAGGCAGCGACAATGAATTTCTAGCTATGTGGATCAATAATATGTATATATATATATATATCTATATCTATATCTATAGATTATATATACCTACATGTAGAGATCTATATATATATATAATACAGGTATATATAGAGAGATCTATAGAGAGATACAGGTATATATATACCGACATCTATATCGAGATCTATCTACATGATATATCTCTATATGATAGAGATGTCCATATATATATGGATATATCTAGAGAGAGAGATAGAGATATAGATATCTACATATAGAGAGACAGGAGATAGATAGTAGATACCTCAGCTATCTATCTCATATATATATATATATATAAGGTATATCTATATATACATATATATAGTATATACTATGTATATATATTATATGTATATATAATACATATATATCATATATATATATATGTTCTATATATATATATGTATATATATACAGATATATATATATATATATATATATATATATATATAGATATATATATATATATATATATATATATATATATATATATATATATATGTTATATATATATATATAGACAATTCATCAATGGGAGTACATAGGTAGATATAAGGACATGGATTCTAGAAACCGAACCTCTACTAACATGATGACTCCAATCTTCATATCCTCTTGGTCCTAAGCATAAATCCCACATAATAGTCATTTCTTACATATTCTTATTGTAACACTTCGAAAGTTTATGACTTAGTCTACAGACTCACATGATAAACTAAAATCTAAAAAAAAAATTGTAAGCATAAAATAATGTTTTAAAACCAAGTAGGAAGTATTAGATCTTAGACGTCAAGGGACGGCCAAGACGTCCAGAAACTAGTTTAATTGAACTAGTAAAATGTCCATAGGTTTTGTAAAGATTTGGGAGTGTTGTATGAATCTAAAACTTGTATAAATACTTTAAATAGGTAAAAAAATAATATAGGGGGAAAATTCTAGGTCTGACCCCCCAAGGACCGCCCTAGGGGTCCTTGAAGGGACCTCACCCTTGGCCAAGCAAGCTATCAAAGGCAACAACAATTTGCACCTAGCAGAAATGAGTCCGCGTCGCGGACATTGTTCCCCAATGAAAAAAGTCTTAGTAAACATCGCAAAAATGTAGCGGACTCCACTTTCTCAAAAAATTATTTATGAAATCTCGAGGAAACAGCTCCGCGACGCGAACTTGTTTCCTGACAAAAAATCTTAAATTTAGAATTCATGTTTGACTTCACAAAAATGTCAACTTAAGTGAGGGGTCTTTCGGGTATTTTAGGGAAGGGATATATATTTATTTTGAATAATTTTTACCTCACATTCACTCACTCAAATCAAATCTCCAAATGAAAACCCAAAATCTCGCACCTCTCTCTACTTTCTCTCTCTATTGAACCTCCATTGAAGGAACCAAGAAGCTTGAAGAAGAAGACCAAATTCCCCAAGTTTCTACTCAAATTTCATGGATTAAGTCTCTATAATTTATTTATTCTTTCACTTTTTGGGATTCCTTTCCCCATGAGGTCCATTCAAAGTTAATTTCTAAATCATCCAATTCAAAGGTTTTTCCTCTACAAATGAGTTTTCTTCTAAACTTGAAATTGATGATTAAATATGACGAATTGAGATTACATATGTATAATTAAGTGTATATTTTTTATTAATTGATGTTGATTAATGAGTATTTTGTTTGGTTCATGTCCGTTCCCAATTTCCCATAATCTTGGATCTTGCTTATGAATTGATTGGTATACATGTATTGATTGTTCGACTTGTTTTAACTATTCTTTAAATTAAAGGACTGCCATGGTCATGTATTTTTGGGATTGAATATATTTCTTGATGAATTTATGGATAAAGCCTTTTCCCTAACCCTAGTTATGAATTGGACTTGTAGATGATTAGGGTTGTTGGAATTTGTTATGTTATTGTTTAATTCACTATATCATGATGATGATAAGTGAGTTATTGGATAATTGTGATTAATTGAGGGTGAGATTTTTGATGAAGACCATGGAGTCTATTTTGTAAGATATTGTGATCTTAAACTCTTTACTTCATTAACGATGGACTATATTTGGTGATGATATTGTGCAATTGAAGTATTATGTCTGATTAGGTAGTAGGATATTACATGATGACTATGATGGCATGATATGATTATTATGTGACATCATTGTGAGGCTTTGATGATGCAAGTTTAAAGATGGTTTTTCTTGTGTGCCTTAGATGATAAGAAAATGATATGTTGAACTCACTAATGATGGTTTGTGATGAAAGGAAGTTCTTATCTATGACTAATGAGCTTAGTGATATGATATACAAGGGGGTTAGTCTCTTATGACCTATATTAATCTATGATTTATTAAGAATGACTTAATGCCATTTCAAAAAGGAAATTTAGCTTAACAACGAGTGGACTAGTTAAGAGAGGTGTCCCTTCCCAACATGGGGAGGTAGGTTCACAACGGTTCTCATTGTATGGAGATTACATTTCAATTGTGCATAAAGAGGATCTCTAGTATGTCGCCTAGTTCTTGAACTATGTTTCCCCTATAGGAATACTAGCTAGTCGATCCACCTAGAATGCTATGTTCATTTTGGTTCTACCTTGGCAATTAGACCACATTCTTTTGGTTTAGCTCACATGGTCTGTGTCGGTTAAGGTGATTATTTTGAAAGTAAAATGAAAGTAATAAAGTGAACACTAACTAGGGTGACTTAAAGGGCTATGTTTAGTGTAGGTAGGGGTATGGAACTCTACTTATACATTGCGAAAGTTAGACTTGAGGGAAGTCCTAGGAGGTTGTTCTTATGTACTAGTGATATAAATGAAATGTATATAATGATTTTACATGTTGTTGATCCTATATGATGGTAGTTTCATTGATGAACATGCTACTGGTCTATGTTGATGTATATGATTATGAATATGCATAAAATAAAGATATATGAAATGTAGACAATACTTGTGGTCCTTTACTTGGTTTACTCGACTATGTGGGGTTATGGGGCTACACATTACATGAGTTGCTGATGTGACATTATGTTGGAGTTGTTGTGCTTATATGATCTTGATATGATCCCATTCATGCTGATATGACTTATGTTGATAATATCCATGTTGACTTCACTTTGTGATAGTATTGGTCTTGTGTTGAATATGGACTTGTCTTTAGTAATGTTATGTTTAATGGCTTGGATATGTTCTTGATTGTGCATCAAGGCTTTTGTAAAGTGACTTAGTATGGTTTTGAACTAAATTTGATTTTAAACATGATTTCTAATGGTTTATGTGCATATATCCATACTTAGTACAAGTGGTTGTACTAACCCCTATTATTTATGATTCTACAAATATGTAGGTTTGGGTCGTTGCAGCTAAGACGCCAATTTCAAGAATTCTTGGACATCTTTCACAGATCGATTGGTGAGTGCTCAATGTTCGAGGATGGTGCCATCTATCTAGCCTTTTCAGATTTGATATAGTGTAAAGACATTCTTTAATTTCCTATTGTTTAAGATATTGTTGTAAGACCTATGTGAAAATTATGTATTTGTATAAGGCCTATGCCTGAATATTTTACTTTGCTTTAGATGGTTTAAAGTGAGACAATATTATTAGACCGAATCCTTATATGGTTGTTATGTTATCTAAACGAGAAGCCTATGTTAGATTCATAGGCAAGGAGTCTAAGTAAACTTCATATATAGTATGCGAGAGGTCTATGTATACCTCAATATGTAAATAATTTAATTTTTCTGCATTTTGAATGATGTATGTTTTGAGGAATGCTATGAGGCTTATATAAGTCCTCCCCGAGGACGATGACGCCGGTTACGTATAGGGGGTGATTCCCTATTGTGAGAAACTTTGTATAAGATCATAAGGTTGAAGTAATCTTATGATTGATGTCTCACTAAACCACGTTTATGTAGAGTCTTGTTCATGGGTGTGAAGCGCGCCACACTTATGAATGAGTGACTATGTGATGCTTAAGAATTCTCACTTATTGGAAATATTAAAAGTCGTGCCTTGAGAGTTGAAACTCTATGTGTTCTTTTTTCAATATAATCCTATTCTTGTGGATATATGAGATGAATACAATAAGGACACTGTAAGGAGAGTGGAGGAAGATTTGGCTACCGTGGGAGATCCTTCCTAATACAACCATGCTCCTCCACAAGGAACTCAAGTTCCTCCACAAGACCAAGCTCCGGTCATTCCTCCACCTATGATGGATGGAGATATAAGGTCACTATTTGTGACTTTGACTCAACATATGAGTACCCAAGCACAAGCGGTAGATACTCAATCTCAAGCCATGACAGCTCAATCAAATAGAGAGGTTGGACCCCATGTTCAAAAAAATTCTAGTACCATTGCTTCTCGCTTGAGGGACTTCACAAGGATAACCCTGCTATGTTCTTTTGGATAAAAGGTGAATTAAGATCCCCATGACTTTCTTGATGAGGTCTATCATATGCTCTATGCTATGGGGGTAAGTTCAAATAAAAAGGCCGAGTTAGCTTCCTATAAAATCAAGGGTGTGGGTCAAACTTGGTACACATAATGAAGAGATAATAGGGGTTTCAGAGTGGGTCCAATAACTTGGGAGGTGGTTAAAAGGGATTTTCTTGATATGTTCTTCCCAAGGGAGAAAAGGGAGGCCAAAGTGGAGGAATTCATCAACCTTCGTCAAGGAGGTATGGGTGTGCAAGAGTACTCCTTGATGTTCACCATATTGTCCAAGTATGCTCCTTCCTTGGTGTCTAACCCAAGGGATGAGATGAGTCGATTTGTGACGGGAGTGCAAATGATATAGTTGAAGAGTATCATAAGGCGATGCTACATGATAATATGGATATTTCGTGGTTGATGGTGAAATCTCAACAAGTTGATGAGACTAGAATCAAGAGGAAGAATAGGGAGTTTAGGATGCCCAAGTTATATGAGGGAGGTACTTCCAAGGGTAGGCTTGAAAGTCAACACAAGCCTAGTTTCGAAAAGAGGGTTTCCAACCAAGTTCCTTCCAATTTTCCAAGGCTAAAAAGGATTGGGTGTCTAAGTCTAAGTCCCAAAAAGAAAGAACGGTAATTCACCTAGCGAGAAACCTACTTGTGACAGGTGTGGTAAGAAGAATTGGGGTGATTGTCTAGTTGGGATGGAGAATTGCTTAGGGTGTGACAAGAGTGGTAATAAGGTTAGGAATTGTCCTTATGTTAGGAGTCAAGACAAGGAGTGTGGTCAAGCTCAAGAAAGCGTTCCTAGTTCCGATGCTCCAAAGCGGAACCGCTTTTATGCTTTCCGCTCTAAGAGTGAGCAAGAGGAATCCCCGACGTGGTCACCGGTATGTTATAAGTCTTCTCTATTAATGTTTATGCTTTACTTGATTTCGGTGCTAGTCTATTATTTTTAACTCCTATAGTAGCTAAAAAGTTTGATGTTCTACCTAATATTTTGATTGAACCATTTTCGGTTACAACCCAGTGGGTTACTCCATTATGGCTAGAAGAGTCTTTAAGAGTTTTCCTATAACTTTCCCAATAGATTTAAATGGGTGGATTTGGTAGAACTTGATATGGTTTATTTTGATAACCTTTTTGGAATAGATTGGTTGCATGCTTGTTTTGCTTTCATTGATTGTCGAACAAAAGTAGTTAAGTTCAATTTTCCTAATGAACCCGTCTTAGAGTGGAATGGGGTAACTCAATTGCAAGAGACCATATAATTTCTTGTCTAAAGGCTTGTATAATTATCTCTAAGGGGTGTCTTTACCATAATGTGAGGGTGAAAGATCTTGAGTCCGACATTCCTCTTATAGACTCGGTCCCCATAGTGAAGGACTTTTCGAAAGTCTTTCTCAATTACTTGCCCGTAATTCCTCTCGAGCGGGAAGTAGACTTTAATATTTATATACTACCAAATACGACCCCCATTTCAATCCCTCTTTATTGGATGGCTCCCAAGCTCATGTTTCTACTACGATCTTAATCTGTATTTACTTGAATGATGCTATAAATCTTCACCAAAGTGCCTTCCTAGCCGCCTAGAGTGCAGCCTGCCTGCTGAAGACCGTAACGTAAGTAACTCAGATGGAGTGGAAAGAGTTAACCTTCAACTCAAAGACCTATTAGACAAGGGTTTTATTCAACCTAGTATTTTGCCATGGGGAGCTTCAATGTTGTTTGTTAAGAAAAAGAATGGGTCCCTTAGGATATATTGATTATCGTCAACTCAATAAGGTCACCATTAAGAACAAGCATCCTCTCCCTCAGATTGACAACTTGTTTGATAAAATCCAAAGGGCTAGCTACTTTTCTAAGATTGACTTGAGGTCGGGGTATTACCAACTTAAGGTAAAAGGTGAGGATGTACCTAAACTGACTTTCCAAAATAGGTATGGTCACTATGAGTTCCTAGTGATGTCGTTTTGTATTAGTATAGTGCAACGACTTTTATGGACGTTATGAGTAGGGTATTTAGGAATTACCTAACTTCTTTTGTGATTGTCTTTATTGAAGATATCTTGGTATATTCAAAGAATGATGGTGAACATATGGAACATTTGAGGATTTTATTATAAGTCCTTAAGAAACACTAACTATTTGCCAAGTATAGTAAGTGTGAGTTTTGGTTAATATCGGTGGTGTTTTTTGGTCAAATTATCTCAAGTGAGGGTATAAAGGTCGATCCAAAACTGTAGGATGTTTCTGGATGGGTTTGCATCAATTTCCTCTCCTTTGACTATCTTGACCCAAAAGACTGTTAAATTTGAGTTGTCGGAGGCATGTGAAAGAAGCTTCCAAATTTTAAAAGATAGGCTTACCACCACTCCGATGTTGCCTTTACCAGAGGGGGATCCCTACGTTCCAAAAGTATTCCGAGTACTTGTGTGGCTGGTGCGACGCGCCACTGATGGGTCAAGGTCGCTTGCCCCTTTTTCTATTTTGTTTCTCGTTCGATATGTTTTCCTTTGAACTGTGTCATCGTTATTTTCTTGATATTGACTCTTAAAATATTCATTAATAATAGAAAGATACTACATATCATTATCATTTCTCTTAAATTACATTTCAATTTAATGAAATATTAAATGGAAAGTTTAAGAGGGCCCCTCAAGTCAAATTTGATACTTTATTTTGGAAATTAGTCATAGTTTTGAACTAAGTCTTAAGAAAAAGAGTGTGATAATTAGAAGAGTTGTTATCACGAGTCTATATTTATTGAGAATCCTTGAGTCAAGTCATTCATGCCCATAATTTTGTGTGAACTCTATGAATTGAGTATTATTGAGAGGACTAGTATTGTGAGTTCTTAGTTTCGAGTCCTTAAGTTCTTGTGTTCGGAGTTTCCATATTGCTTTATGATCAATTAGATCGTTCATGGTTCATAATCCTGCTTGAACTGTATGAATTGAGTTATAAATCTTGAGAAGCTTTTTACAGCCAATATATAAGTTATTAAAGATGAGTTTTGAGGAAAAAAAGATAAGTTTTGAGAAAGAGTTTCCAATATGAATTGAGTAAGAGTATAAGGGAACTAACTATTCCAAAGGTATCAATTCTTGTATTAAAAAAGAGAAATTTTAGTTTCTAAAATGAGTTTATGAGTTGAAAGATACTTTGGAGAAGTTATATCTTTTAAGAGGATAGTTTGAGAAATTATCTCAAACCTTAGGATGCGTATGTTCTTAAACATTGAGCATGAGTAGATATTAATGGGAGTAGTATTGATAACCGATATGGAAATGAGTTCAGACAACTCACATTCCTCATAATCCATCTATGCCAACATGGATACATGATCATACTTTTTAGACGAATCATGAGTGCCTCATGGCAAATCTTAGTGGATCCACTTAGTTTTTCTATACCCGACAAGGTATAGGACTGTTGTCGAACCGAGGGAGCGACGTTGTATCATGACGTAGATCACAATGATGGTTGTTTTGTAGTGAGTTGCATTGAGGTGAGTATATCTTACAACCTTCTCAATTTAGTTAATTATTGCTTTCAGTCATTCAAGCCAGCTAATTGCTTATTCTAACTGTCACAACCCTAACCGGCGCGATTGTCACTCATGGTAACCCTCTGGCGGGAGAACCATAATTACAACCCAACTGAACGACTTAACGAAAACTATAATATTTAAAGATACAGAAGAAGGTTTAAATGTCTAATGAAATAGCGAGTTGCCATAAACTCTCGAAGTTCTAACAAAACATTTAACGAACTATTGCAGAAAAACAACCCCTAGAAACTGAAAGTCATTTTATCAAAACTCTAAAGTTTAGCAAATCTACGAAAAAGGGGCACAACCCCGCAACTAAAATAAGAAAAGCCTAATACATAGTCTGAGTCCGAAAAGAATTTTTAACTCAAAGAATTGCAACTGGCTCACCCTTGGATCCCATCTCGACCACTGATCTCCTAACTGAAGTCAATCCGTAGTCGACTGAAGATGCCCTGTACTAAACAAATAACGAGTATGTACATTATTAGTGCACAACCACAATGTACTGGTAGGATCACAATGCCACTCCAATAAGCAAATACATGCAAGCAATTACAACGAGTAAACATACATATACATAATATTTAGAGAATTCATCATTTCAGGAGTAATGTACAATTAAACGTTATCAATATAACACAATTATTAATATATCAATCACAAGTAGTCCTCTCGAGGAACCCACACCCAAATTATTAGTTTGTCAGAATGTGGTACTATATTAAATATATGTGTTAGAAAGTTGTACCCCATCAAATATATGTGTCAGAACATTACACCCGATCTAATCAGCATAACCACAATCACAAGCACACTTCTAATGACATTACGCATAGTCATACAATCAAGCATTAGGTTCATGGGTTGTAGTTGTACTTACATAATCACTAATTAGACTCAGTTCACATTTGCTCATTCTTATGCATGAATGCACACATTGAAGCAATTAATTGATGTCACACAAATAGGAAATAAAACTATCACCTATCTCAAATCCAAAGCTTGAATCCACCTAATATACTTGAGCCTTCCTTTCTGGATTGTTTCCACTTGTTTGTGGTCTAAAGACAGTCGATTAACACATGGATCAATAAAAAAGGCCTAATTACCTGGATTATAATCAATATTGATAATTCTAGACCCAACCCAAGATCCTGATGTTTAATTAGGCATTTTTCCACCATTGTCAAAACCCTCCTCCGAAGATAAGTACCAAAGAATATAATTTCTACGGATCAAAAAATGAATTAGGGGAGTGCTAATCTTACCATTAGATCTAGAAGTTGTGGAAAATTGTCTAAAATATGCGCTGCATCATCTCTTAGCCCTCAAGAATTAATGTTCGTAGAGAATAACATTTCTTAGATTTTTACCTGATTCAACTCGCGAATGTCCCGCCATGGAGGAGCCTAACCTATCCTGGCGGCTTTCGCAAAGACAATGATTCGGAATTTGAGTTTTAACCTTCACATTCAGAAACTACCCATTCACGCTAAGATCAATTTCAGAAGTTTTACTCGCACGAATTCAATTCCGTAAAATTGTACGGGCTCCCTAACATCATGGTTATCCACTCATGTGATTAAATTCACAATTACTTCTCTCGTTAATTACCCTATACCTCACTTGACTCAGACATTGTCCAAATCTGGACTAGGCTAGGAATTTCTAAGTCACTACTGAAAAAGTTTTCTGGCCCCAAATCTTTTCCCATTGTCTTTTCTATAATGACGAAAACAGACTATTACAATATATACAAATTTACCCATCACTCCTCCTCGAGTGATTTGCTAGGAAAAACTGACTAATTAAGGGCAAAGTAGTACCTGAACTGTCAAACAATTTGGAGTACTTGTCTTGCATGTCCTTCTAAGTTTCTTAAGAAGCTTCCTCCACCAAATGATGCTGATACTAGAATTTCATGAACATTATCTCCTTAGTTCTTAGCTTTCGGACATTGCGATCAAGAAACTACAATTGGATATTCCTCATACTGAAGGACCTTGTCCAAAAACAATGAGTCCCACTTAATGATGTTGCATCATCTCGCTAATTGAATGAAATAGAAAGAGCTAGAATCAGAAAGAGTCATTTGTAAAATGAACAAAAAATCTAAAAATTGGTTTAGTAAAGTTAAGCATGAGTTTTGGGTCAACTTAATATGACCATAACTCCTAGCTTTGGATAAGTTAGTTGTTACAAGTTACCATAGGAAAGATCTTGAAATTATATTTCCAAAGCCGCCGAGTTTGTGCAATTTTTAGTTTTATATGAGGAAAATATTCTTATTTGAAGTTGGGTTGTCTAGATAAGGAAAGTCAAAACTCAATTTCAAGGGGCATTTTCATCTTTTTCATACCCACTTGATTTTAATTAATTTTTAGTTAATTAATTAGGATTAAAACTGAAACAGTTCAGCTTCCACAATTGAAAATTCATGCTAGGGCATCAACGAGAAGAACTCAAGAGAGAAGAGAAATGGAAAAGCAAGATTCGGCATCTTCATAATGAATCGACTATGGAGTTTGTCAAGGATTTGATCCTACGAGGTCTGTTAGTTCACATAGCATTGGGTTAGTTCACCCACACGCCAAACATGTTTAATTTAGTGTAATTTCATTCTAAAAATATTGAAAATTTGATATTCTTGAGTTGTGTTCTTGAATTGCTTTCGTTCTTGAACTTTGGATGAGATTGAGGAGTTATTAAGAGTTTAATGTCTATTTTAGAGTTACTTGATTTAGATTCTTGTGTATTTGTTTTGGGTAAACATGTTTTAAAAGATATTGAGAAAAATAAGCAAAATTGATTGAAATAAGGTCAGAAAACGAGAGAAAGAGTTTGTCAAGTTTCCTAGGGAAATGCTAGGGCAATGCGCCCCAGTTGCACCAGGAAGGATGAGGCGACTTGCTCCTGTAGAACTAGGAAGGAAGACCCTATGCATCCCTATAGCTCTAGGAAGGATGGGAGACATGCCCGCATTACGCCAAGAAGGCGGGGCGGCGCACCAACAGTGCGTCAAAATTGGGTCTCTAAATGGAAGGGTCTAGAGGGGTCGTCATCCCCAACTCGTTTTTCATTGTTTAGCTCATCTAAGTCCTTAATAAGTGTGCTAACAATTCCTATTGATTCTAACTACTCTAAATGAGTTCTAAACATGCATAAATCACTTGTTAAAACGTAACATAACCTTTAATCCATAAATTCAATTTCAAGGAAAGTCAAGAGCCAAGTAAATAGAAGTTCTTAGAGTCTTCAAAGGTCTTGTTGCAAATGTCTTAACCTTATTTTAGGACTTGAGTTTTGAGTTGACTAAGGAGTAAAGAATGAATTTCATTTCTTCAAAAGATTATATTGGGACTCTACTCTCTAAGAGTAAATGTTTTCATATTTAAAAAAAGAAGAAACATTGATTTCCGAAAGAACCTTTGAGATAATTTTTTCACTAAAGAGTAAATGCTTTCACAATTAAGCAAGAGAGGAAACTTTGATTTCCAAGAGAACCTTTGAGCTATGTTTTGAGGAATTTTCTCAAACCACAGAAAAAAATGTGTTTTTATACATAAGAGCTAGTATTATACTTTGGGAGTAGTATTCAACACAGATATGGGAGAGAGTTCAAACAACTCCCTGCTTTTATTGACCATGTAACCATCATGGGTAGAAAAATGTCATAATTTTCAGATGATTCCTTGTGATTTTTAGCATAGACTAGTGGATCCACTTACTAGTCTGGTTGTATACCCTCGGCAAGGTTTAGGACGACCCCGGCAGCGTGAGGCAAAATGATGTATCATCACAATAGTCTTACATGATGGTTGTCCGTTAGAGAAACTCCCATAGCAATATTTTCGTACTTTTATATACATTCCAAAGTTCATATTGTATCTTTGCATACATGTAGAATTACTATTGTATTTCTAAATACACAAAATTGATATCTACTTAATAAATGTGTTTCACTATATTGCACTTGTTTATAGTGCTTTATATGGAAATGAGTTCAGTTTAGTTTGGTTGAGTTGAGACAAGGTTTGTTCTTTAGTTCCTTTTAAGATTATGTAATCTCTTAGAATTCCCGTCGCATGCTCGTACGTTGAATGTACTAATGATATTTGGCGTGCATCTTATTGTGATGCAGATACAAGTAACCAGGATCAACATCCAGCGTTTTTCTGATCCAGTTGAGCTACAAAAGTTTGTTTTTGATCCATCATTCTTCCGGAAGATCCCATTTTGGTTACTTTACTTTCAGTCATTAGGAAGATTTTGTTATCTTTGAGCTTTCAGTTAACTTTTAAAGTTCATTTATTATTAGTAAAGTCTTCCATGAAGTAATAAGCAAGACCAAGGATTCGCTTGGGGCCAACAATAGTTCTCAAGTTTCATCAACTTTTGGGGTGTAGGCTTGGGGCGTGAATGACTTAATATCCGTCCCTATAACACTTGTTGATCATGGATACATGAAAAACTAGGAGGTAATGCAAACCTATAAGCCACTGGCACTACACAATGTTGAATTTCAAATGGTCCAATATATCGAGGACTAAGCTTGACTTTATTGTCGAAACTCATCACCCTTTTTATAGGTGATACTTTAAGAAGGGGTTGTTCACCATCCTAAAATTCCATATCTCTTATCTTATGGTTTGCATACATATTCTGTCAACTATGGGCTGTTATTACTTAGCTTTGATGCTTCTTACCTTATTTTAAGCATCATTCACCAAACTAACTCCCAAAGGATTCACTATTCCACCCTCAAACAATCCTATGGGTGATCTACCACCTCTCAAATAAAGTGCCTAAAACTGAGCCATATCGATGCTGGAGTGTAACTATTATTATAGGGGAACTGTCATAAAGGTAGGAAATCATCCCAATGTCCTCCAAAGTCAATTGGACTGGCCGTTTACATGTCCTCTAATACTTGAATATTCCAATCTGACTGCCCTTTATCTCTGGATGGAAAAATATACTTAAAGTGAGTTGAGTGCCCATAATCCTCATGCAATTTTCCCAAAAAATTTTGAAGTGAACTGCGTTCCACAGTTTGAAATGATAGAAAGAGGCACTTCGTGCAGCCTCACTATCTCTTTCAAATAAACCTTAGCCAACTGTTTCTAATTAAAGTCTACTATGATTGGAATGAAGTGGTTGACTTATTTAGTCCATACACCACTACCCAAATGAAATCAAACTTTCACAAGGTCTTGGCAAGACAAACCACGAAATCTATAACTATACTTTCCCACTTCCATTCAGGAATTAGCCTTCGCTACAACAAACATGCATGTCTTTGGTGTCCCTATATTACTTCTTGAATGCTTTGCAAATGTCCACAAACTCAGCTATGTCATTTTTCATTCTAGTCCACAAATATAGCCGTTTTAAATCTCAGTACATCTTTATCACACCCAAATGAATGTGAATACAACAAACCATGAGATTCTCTCAACATTTGGAATCAATTCATCCACTCGGGGAACACAAATTATTCCCTTAAAACTGAGCACACCCCCTGCATCGAGAGTACCATTCTATTCCTTGCCAGACACTATATTATTTTTGAGCTCATTCAAACTCTAATCCTCAAAGTGTTTGGCCTTGATCTTCTAAATTAACGCGGGCCTAACTTCAATAGAGACTAACACCCTACCTTTCTTTAAGATGCCCAACGTCATGAACTTAATCTCCCAGGTTTGAATTCCTTCGTCAAAGGTAACTTGGATACACTCAACCAAGCTAGATTACCTTTTCTCATCTCCTTCTGGCTGATTGCATTTACAACAACATTAGCCTTACCCCGATGTTACTGCATGGTAACATAATAATCTTTGGGTAACTCCATCAACCTTTGTTGTCTAAGATTAAAGTCTTTTTGAGTGAATACATGTTGTAGGCTAAAATGATCAGTAAACACCTCACACTTTAAATAATAGAGGTAATGTGCCATATCTCTTGAGCAAACACTACTGTGACACATCACCTTCATTTGTTGTGACGCATAAGCTATAACATTCTTATCTAGCATCAACACAATACCCACACCAAAATGAGAAGCATCAGAATAAAAAATGAAATCTTCATTGTGTCAAAATAGACTATGTGGTCAGAAGATTCTTGAGCTTTTGGAAGCTCTCTTCACATTTGTCGGTCCACTCGAAAGACACCTTCTTTTGTGTAATTTGTGTCAAATGCATGGAGATTAATTCAAAATTCTTCACTCACTTGCGACAGTAACTTGGGAGTCCTATAAAACTCCTACTTTCAATCACAAATCTAGGCCGCACACAATGTTTTGACTACTTCAATGTTTTGGGGATCTACCATTACTCCTTCTCTTGAAACCACATGCCCCAAAAAGGCAACTAAAGTCAACAATAATTCACACTTTGAAAATTTGACATATAACTTTTGTCTCCCAAGGCACCCAAAATAATACAAAGATGATACATGCTCTTCCTTACTCTTTAAATAAACCAAAATGTCATCTATAAAAACAATGAGAAATGAATCCTGAAATGGTTTGTAACACACTATTCATCAAACCTAAGAAAGTTGTCAGCACATTTATCAACCCGAACAACATGACTAGAAACTCATAGTGCTCATAGCGGGTCATAAACATTGTTTTTGGTACATCCTGATGCCTAATATTTAAATAATGGCCATCACACCTTAGATGAATCTTAGAGAAAACGGATGTGCCTTGAAACTGGTCAAAGAGATCATCTATTTGATGCAATGGATACTTATTTCAAATTGTGACTATTCAATTGTCGATAGTTTATGCACAAATATCATACTACAATCATTTTAACAAACAAGAAAGGAGCGACCCACAGGGAAGCACTAGGACCGATGAATCCTTTAGCAATAAGCTTCTACATTTGAGCCTTAAGCTCTCTTAATTCTATTAGTGACATATGATAATGAGGGATTAAGATGGGTGAGTATCAGATTCCAAATCAATGCTGAATATATCATTATTTAGAGGTATACCAGGGAAATCTATAGCAAACACTTTCTTCAATTTAGACACTACAATAATAGACTAAATGTAGGGAGACATAATATCAACATTTCAAATATGAGTCAAATACGCCGAACACCCATGTCCCACCAGTTTCTTGGCCTAAATGAAATATATGACCTTAACTTTCTTGGGCTTATACACCCCTTCCCTCTCTAAAGTTTCCCTAATCGGGAACTCTTAGAGTTACAACCTTAGTATAAATATTAAGCACATCGTAATGGGGGACAACCAAGTCATGCGTAAGATTATATCAAAGCCAGTCATGTCTAAAATAACCAAATCATCCTAAGTTAGGAAACTCATAAATGTAGTAGGACAAGAACGATAAACATGTATGACTTTGACGTCCAACTAGGGTAGAAACATTGATGGGGGTATCAATAACATCACAAACAACAACAAATATTAAGGCAAACTGAATTGGACTACATGAAAAAGTAGATCCCAGATCAGACAACACATTATTTATCCGTTCACAGACAAAAAAACTAAATCTAAGCACTACATCAGATCTCTCCGCCTCGGTATTACCCGGAAAGGCATAAATGTGAACCCTCTTATCATAAATAACAACCTCCTTCCCTGCCTGCGCCGCTCCTTTACCTGCATTATCATTTCTCCGACATCAACGACCTCGTTGATTTTCTCCTCGCCCTCATTATGGACATCCTCTACCATTATAAGTATTACACGCGGATACTACTGCTCTAGTTTGGTGCTGAGCGAGGTAAGTTATACGTAGATAGGGACAATCACTCACATATACGCAGGTTCTCCAATTTATAAAAACTACGATGAAAATACATTCTCCCTTCAACCGAACATGTGGCCCTAGGTATCATGAACAAAATTATGTTATAGAGTTCTTGAGTAACTACCTGTAGAAGTGAGCATGGCCTGCTAAATTTGATGAGTTGCAAGTTTCGACCTACTTGAACCTCTGAAGTAGGAACCCTAGACGTTACATGTGTTGTTATCTTTCTTAGTCAAAGACTTTGCCTGCCCATCACGTCTAACTTCTTCAAATTTCTTCACAGAGTAAGTCACCTCAGTAGAAATTTATCTGGTACAGGTCATGTGAACATGCAATACCTGTAGTTGGAGTTCAATCCCGTGAAAAAAGACAAATCCTTCCTCCTTGGTAGTCACAAATTTTTAGCATATTTAGACAAGGCATCAAACTTTAGCTTCATATGATGCTACAATCATACCACCTTACTCGAATTCCATGAACTCATCCTTCTTGCGATCTTTAAAAGTTCGGGGCACATACTTTTCCAGGACAACTTATGAAACTGCATCCAAGTGATTGGGGGCAAGAATGATGATCTGCACTCCGTATAGTCCATCCACCACTACTTAGCCTTACACTTAAGTTCGAAGGTCACAAACTCTATCCCATGTTGTTGTAGAATACCTAAATTGTGAAGCCTATCATAACAATCCAAAACTAATACGTGTTGTCACTTTCACAACCATGGAACACAAGTGGCTTCAGCTTCAAGAACTTAGTTAAGATCCTAACGACTTAAGGGTACTTTAATATTTACCCTAGGATAATAAATTAATTAATTTAGAAACTTTATTAATTAATTTAAAAGGGCGAAACCGAAATCACAAAATAATTCCCAGATTTCGGTTAAGACAAGAAAAAGACAACCTAGCACCTAACCTAGGATGGTCCAAAGGATTAGTTATGGTTATAACGAATTAAGGGTACCTGATTAATTACCCTAGTTCACTTAATTAATTAAATTAGATATTTAATTAATTAAATTAAAGGGGTCAAACCGAAATTCTTTTGCTAACCTAGTACAATTCAAGAAATATCCTAGTACTTAACCTAGGATGGTCCTAAAGGGTTGATTATAGTTCCAATGACTTAGGGGTACTTTAGTATTTACCCTAGGTCAATAAATTGATTAAACTAAAGATTTAATTAATTGATATAAAGTCAAAATTTTGACCGAAACCATAGTGAACATCAATTTTCATATTTGACTAAGTGTTATGTTCTTGTATGTTTAGTCAACCTAGGAGGGGTGTTTTGGTAATTGGTTAATTAATTTATTAAATTAACTTATTAATCCTAAGTTTTATAATTCAATATAAGTTACTAAACCTAAAACTCACAATTAAAACGTTGAGACTCACGAGGCTAAGTTAGTAGGCGACAAACCGCAAGAAAAACGTAGAACGCTGAAGAGTTCTTAGGTGAATTCAAGGTTTTGATTAAAGTTTCGTTCAAGGTGATCTTCGTAGATTAAATTCTACATAAGGTATGCATTTCTTTCCTGGACTTTTTTATCCAAGAGAACTTTCTTTCGAATGATACAAGGATCTTGAAAACTAGAGTTGTTTCCCGTCAATCTTGTCGAACTTGTTTCCCTAGTATCCTTTTTACGATTTCAATGTTGAATAGGTTAGAAATCATGTTTTTGGTATGTGGTGGTGGCTTATCTTAATGTGTATGGTTTTTGATTTAATAACGATTGAGTGAACCTATTAATTGGACTCGTTTGATGCTAAGTGTTATTATGTGAATTAAAAGAATGATACTATGTTAAACATATGGCCGAAGATGTTATGTATGAAGATGTTTCGGTCTGTTGTGCATACTTGCTGTTAATATGAAGTTATGAAGATGTTAAAGTCATCAAATGTTAATATGATGCTGTCCATTATGACTTAAAAACGTTACTCTAAAGTCATGAACTAAAATTGGCTTAACAAGGCCACTATAAAATCATATCTTGAATGAATTAGCTATCTGGTTCCAATAAAATTGGCTAACTCGATTTGTCAAAATGAATATATGCTAATGGCTAGAAATTCATGTAAATGAATAAAAGATTGGCTAAGGGATCATACATATGGCAAATTAAATATCAACATACGTAATGTTGACTTATGCCAATAAGAATGAATTTGCTAGTCTAACATCCCGAATCATGAGCCAATACTAATCATATGTTAAATATTTTGTAATTAGAGTATGAAATGATAATACAAGAACTTCTAAAGTAATATAAATGAATAAATACCCAAGGGAATACCACACATTGGGAAAACTCCTAACATGCTAAAGAAGAATGACATATGAACTCGTGAAACTCATTGAACGAAAAGCTCATTGTCATAAACGATGATATGAATCTACTACAATAAAGTAAGTAAGTAACGTGAGTTATAACATAATTAAAGGGGTACAAAGTAAGTAAGTGACCAGAATGGGGTGTTAAAGGAAGTGAGACAAGTCTCACTTGCACCTAAGCTGCTATGTTTAAAGAATACTCACGTATGAAGGTGTTAGAAGGTGTGAGCCAGTCTCAGTAACACCAAAGGATGATATGTAAGGAAAATTCACATTTAATTAATGTAAATTAAGGATGACCAGTCATCAATATAGTAAGTAAATCTTAATCTAGAAGAAAGCCTCCATAATGCTTGAGTCAGCACTAGAAGATAAAGAAGAAAAAGGCTGAAAAATAACCTAAGGCTTGTGCCAATATTGGAGTATGAATAGATGCCTCAAGGTATATAAACAGGGTTAATAAACAATTAATGGTCAGATCCAATAAATATTGGCTTATAAATACATTCATACCCAATTTAAGAATGAAATATTTATGATGTAAGTAAGTAGCCAATAATGGAGCATGGATTATGAATCAACAAAAGAACTGGCATAGCCAATAAATATTGACATATATATATATATATTATATATATATATATATATATATATATATATATATGTATATGTATATATATATATATATATATATATATATATATTATATATATATATATAACCATACCCAAAGGAAATAAGAATGAAGAATCTAAAGTAGAGTAGCCAAATCATCTCCTTCGTCTTGTGAATCGCTTACTCGATTCAATGTAGGTATGGGACTATATGAACCATTGCACTTGAAAGTGAAACATAATATTAAGGAGATAATTGAATTACATAACAAGAAGAAGAAACAGACTAAAAAATAAATCTAAGTGTCAAAAATAGGGCTCTCGGGTTAGGAGTATCAAATTTCCAAATCTTAGCTCGAGTTTTTCTAAAATTATGTGAATGCTACTAATGTTTTATAATCATATATAAAATGAGCTTTGTTATTTGAATGCATTAAAATACGTCATATTCATACCACAATTCACATCTAACAATTTTGGAAAGTCTAGTCACTAGGCTTTAAAGAAATAACATGTTGTTTAAGAAGAGCTTTCTTTGATCATGCATAGACTTATGTGTATGTGTGCATACACCCATACTTAGTACAAGTGGTTTACTAACCCTACAATTTTACTATTTTATAGATGCAGGTTAAGGGACAGATTGACGACTCTTGCAATGATTTGGACATCAGCGTTTCCGCATACCATTTGGTAGGTCCTCTTGATCTCGAGAATGCTACTGTTTTATTCTAGCCTTAGTTTTAGACAATTTAGTGGATGTTGTCCCTAGAGTTTCTTTCGTACATTAATTCCGAAGCTTTTCTAATAAGGCCGTGTTTGGCAAACATATTTATGATATATTCTTATTCTGTTTCTAATTGACTCTTGTGACAGACGATTGTTACATTTATGTTGAGCTTAGTATATGATGAATTCATGAAATAACTGTATGAAGTCTATGCATACTTCATATGTTTAAAAACTTTTAAATTTTCCGCTAAAATTAACCATATAAATGTGATGAATGCAATATAAGGCTTGTTTGTGACCTTTGAGAGGTCAGCGACACCGGTTGTGATTCGGATTCCAGAATCCGGGTCGTGAGAAACTTGGTATCAAAGCATGATGTTTAAGTACTTGGGAACTCAATCTCAACACAACCACGTTATGTAGTTTCTAGCTTATGGTTTTGAAGCGCGCCACAACCATGACTTAGAAACTACGCGATGAGAGGAAATTCTACCTTCTTCTACTCTTTATCGTGCTATCTAGATCTTTGACATTTTGTGTCATTTTAAGTATCTAACTTACTTCTTGTGTGAACGCGTAGAATAATACATGCAAGAATTAGGATGGCCAAGTGGTCTGAGGCGCTAAACTCAAAATCTGCCCTTCCCAAGAAGGGGTCATAATGGAAATGCCCAACGTGGACGAAAGACGTGTGGTGAGTGTGGTCGTTCGCATGGAGGTGACTGGATGGTAAAATTTAAAAGCCTGCTATGAGTATTTATAAGGAGGAGAAGGATAAGTTGGTTGCATACCAACTCAAGAATATGGCTTAGACATGGATTTGATTCATAAGTGTTATTCTATAATAGACTATAGAAAAAGGGTAGTAAGGCTTAAATTTCAAAATGAGTTGGGCTAATATGAGAAGGGAGTGGTTCATATCCAACAGTCCAAGCCAGATGCTCAGCCATGGACAAATGTTGTAGCCGAACCCCCCAAGAGAAACCGATTCTATGCGTTGAAAGGAAGAGAGGAACAAGAGAAGTCCACGGATGTGGATAAGGGTAACTTGCTTGTCTCTTTTCTATGGTAACTCCTTTTGTGTCTAATCAATATGACTTACTTCCTGAGATACTACATGAACTTTTTCTAGTTAGTAGTCCCATAGGAGACAATGTTAAGGCCGAAGGGGTATGTAGAGAAGTAGAGGACATAATGGCATGTCCCTTTGAAATTAAGTTGGGGGTCATTCGGTTCAAATCTAAAAGCCAACAAGATGTTATCTAAGAGGTTCGATATACTGTTTCTAAGTCTGGTTTATGTTTAAGAAACTCTAAGTTTAAGTGCTTTAGTTGATTTGTTGTGGTAAGTCCCTAATCATATATCTTATAATAGTACTATGTGAGTTAAACCAAAGTTATTTGCTTTTTATGTTGCTGTTTTCGTGTAGCATAGGAATGTTTTTTGTGTTGCATGATTTTAGATGTGCATTAAGTTAAGTGTGGTTGAGAAGGAAATTCCTCAATCTCTAATATGAAGCTTCAGACAAGGTTGAAAGATATGCATCATCCAAATAAGTGTGAATCAGATTTTCACAAAAGAGAAACATTTATGTACGACAAAGTAAGTCACCCTCTTTGTTTAAATGATGTATAAGTGTAATTCGGGGATGAATATTCCTAAGGGGGGGGGGATAATGTAACATTCCGGAAAATTACATTTCTAGTGAAGAGCCCACTAGGTCTTTAAGAATGAGTATTGGGGATACATAGGCATTCCAATTCCCAATATTGAGAAATATTAGGCGGAAAATTACATGTCTAGTGAAGAGCCCACTAGGTATTTAAGAATGAGTATTGGGGATACATAGGCATTCCAATTCCCAATATTGAGAAATATTAGGCATAGTACAGAAAATTGGTTAAGGGGTATTAGTCAATTTCTATATAATACCCAAATATGCAAAACATTGGGCATATTAGAAAATATTGGCTGAAAGGGTGTTAGCCAATTTTCTAACATTAATGAGCTTATTTAAGAAATGTACCTTCAATGAAGACCCTAAGCAAAAAGATAAATCCATTTAGAATGGTTTCACACAAAGTACTAGGCATCCAAGTGTCAAGCATAGTACCATTCCACATGACTATTTAAAATTATCAATAAAATTAAGCAGTGCCTAAGGACATAGTGAGGATCTTTGGGACAATAAGTAAATATTCCACATAGGAAATAAATAATATTTAGTTTATAAAGTGAAACCAACCCATGTGCAAGCACATATGCAAGACATGTGAAGAAGCTGCCACAAGATGGGACCACCCTAACCGAATTCGATTAGGGTAGTTACAGGGAAAATGTGCACAAGGGAACACTCCATGTGGTGACTAACATCCATACCAATTATAGACTCTAAACTACTTCTCTAGATAACTAACTAACCTAGGACTAACCGAATTGGATCCATTAGTGCACCCGACAACCTAGAACCAAAACTGGGTTGACACTAACCTAGTACTAGTTAAAGAGGCAACATAGTACCTAACTTAGGATGGTCCAAAGGATTATTTATAGTTATAAAAAATTAAGGGTACCTTATTAATTACCCTAGATCACTTAATAAATTAAATTAGACATTTAATTAATTAAATTAAGGGGGTCAAACGGATATTCTTTTTCTAACCTAGTATAATTCAAGAAGCATCCTAGTACATAACCTAGGATGGTCCTAAAGGGCTGATTATAGTTCAAATGACTTAGGTGTACTTTAGTATTTAACGTACGTCCCTAAATTAATTAAATTAAGGATTTAATTAATTAATATAAAGTCAAAATTTTGACTGAAACCATAGTCAACATCAATTTCCACATTTGACTAAGTGTTATGTTCTTCTATGTTTAGTCAACTTAGGAGGGGTGTTTTGATAATTGTTTAATTAATTTATTAAATTTACTTAATAAATCTAATTTTTATAATTCAATATCAGTTCCTATACCTAAAAATCACTATTAAAACATTTAGAATAAGGACGCTAAGTAAGTACGCGACAAACCACAAGAAAAATGTAGAACGCTGAAGAGTTCTTAGGAGAATTCAAGGTTTTTTCAAGGTGATCTTTGTAAATTAAATTATACATAAGGTATGGGTTTATCTCACGGACTTCTTTCTCCAAGAGAACTTTCTTTCGAATGATTCAATGATCTTGAAAACAAGGGTTGTTTTCCCTTGTTCTTCTCGAACTCCATTCCCTAGTATCCTTGTTATGATTTCAATGTTGAATAGGTTAGAAATAATGTTGTTGTTATGTGGTGCTGGCTGATCTTAATGTGTATCATTTTTGATTAAATAATGATTGAATGAACCTATTAATTGGACTTGTTTGAGGCTAAGTGTTATAATGTGAATTAAAAGAATGATACTATGTTAAACATATGTCCGAAAATGTTATGTATGAAGATGTTACGGTCTGTTGTGCATACTTGCTGTTAATATGACATTATGAAGATGTTAAATTCATCAAATGTTAATATTATTCTTTCCATTATGACTTAAAAACGTTAACATAAAGTCATGAACTAAAATTGACTTAACAGGCCACTATAAAATCATATCTTGAATGAATTAACTATCTGGTTCCAATAAAATTGGCTCACTCTATTTGTTAAAATGAATATATGCTAATTAATAGAAAATTATGTAAATGATTAAAATATTGGCTAAGGGTTCATACATATGGCAAATTAAATATGAACATACGTAAAATTGCTTATGCCAATAAGAATGAATTTGCTAGTCTAACATCCCAAATCTTGAGCCAATACTAATCACATGCTAAATCTTGTGTAATTATAGTATCAAATGATAATATAAGCACTTATAAAGTAATATCAACGAATCCATAACCAAGGGAATGACACTCAGTGGGACAACTCCCAACATGCTAAAAAAGAATGACATATGAACTCATGAAACTCATTGAATGGAGTGCTCATCGTCCGTTAACGATGATATGAATCTACTACACAAAAGTAAGATTTTGAGTTATAACATAATTAAAGGGGTCTAAAGTAAGTAAGTGACCAGATTGGGGTGTTAAAGGAAGTTAGACAAGTCTCACTTACACCTAAGCTGCTATGTTGAAAGAATACTCACTTATGATGGTGTTAGAAGTTGTGAGCCAGTTATTAAAACCAAAGGATGATATTTGAGGAAAATTCACTTTTCATCAATGTTAATTAAGGACGACTAGTCATCAATAGAGTAAGTAAATCTCAATCTACAAGCAAGCCTCCATAATGCTTGAGTCAACACTAGAAGATAAAGAAGAAAAAGGCTGAAAAATAAATTAAGGCTTGTGCCAATATTAGAGTATGAATAGATACCTCAAGGTATATAAACAGTGTTAATAACCAATTAATGAGAATTGCAAATAAAGATTGGCTTATAAATACATTCATAACCAATTTGAGAATGAAATATTTATCTTGTAAGTAAGGTAGCCAATAATGAAGCATGGATAATGAATCAACTAAAAATTGCATAGCCAACAAATATGGATATTATATACATATATATATATATATATATATATATATATATTATATATATATATATATATATCTATATATATATATATATATATAAAATCATACCCAAAGAAACTAAGAATGAAGAATATAAAGTAGAGTAGCCAAATCATCTCCTTCGTCTTGTGAATTGCTTACTCGATTCATTGTAGGTATGGGACTACAATGAAATATTGAAATTTTAAGCGAAACATAATATTAAAGGAGATCATTGAAATACATAACAAGAAGAAGAAACAGACTGAAAAATAATCCAAGTGTCAAAAATAGGGCTCTCAGGTTTGGAGTATCAAATTTCCAAATCTTAGCTCGAGTTGTTCTAAAATTATGTGAATGATACTAATATTTTGTAATCATATATAAAATGAGTTGTGTGATTTGAATGCATTAAAATACTTAATATTCATACAACAATTCACAAATAACAATTTTGGAAAGTCTAGTCACTAGGCTTCAAAGAAATAACATGTTGTCTAGGAAGAACTTTCTTTGATCATGCTTAGCCTTATGTGTATGTGTGCATTCACCTATACTTAGTACAAGTGGTGTACTAACCCCTACAATTTCACTATTTTATAGATGCAGGTTAAGGGACACATTGATGACTGTTGCAATGGTTTGGACATCAGCGTTTCTGCATACCATTTGGTAGGTCCTCTTGATTTCGGGGATGCTACAGTTTTAGTCTAGACTAAGTTTTAGACAAAGTTAGTGGATGTTTTCCCTAGCGTTTCTTTTGTACATTCATTCTGAAACTTTTGTAATAAGGTCGTGTTTTGCAAACATATTTATGATATATTCTTATTCTGTTTCGAATTGACTCATATGACAGATGATTGTTACATTTATGTTGAGCTTAGTATATGTTTAATACATGAAATAACAATATGAAGTCTAAAATTAAACATATGAATGTGATGTATGCAAGATGAGGCTTATCTGCGACCTTTGAGAGGTCAATGATGCCGGTTGCGATTCAGATTCTAGAATCCGGGTTATGATAGCCACCACCATTAAGTCTACTTCTTCAAGGTTATACATTCAGATAGGGGTCCTAGACTTCTCGAGAAGGGCCACCTACATTAGGTATACAGGTTCAAGACATAGTCTAAAATACCTAATTAGTTATTCATACGGAGGCTACCAACATAAGATCTAGGAAACCAAGACATTTATTCATTCATTCAAGAAAACTCTACAAACTATCGGTCTACCAAAACATGATAATTTAGGAATTAAGTCATGGTACATTTATTAGTCTAGAATACGAAGCACTAGCCTACCACTTCAAGATACACATTATCCTTTTCATGTATATATACAAGAATAGGGTGCCTAAACCTACCAATTCAAGAGCAGTTAGTGAGACTATACTTTCAATCATAATATATTCACATTCTATATAAGATCATCACTCTATCATTGGAATCACTCATATATATACTTCAAGAAATGATCACCTTATTTCCATTCATATAGCTATGAAATAAAGACCATCCACCATAAGTGGATCGCATAGCAATACATGATAATTCAATATCAATTATACATTAACATGGAACTAGGCCAAACTTCCTTTCAAGCATACAATTACAATTCCTTAATCCACCAACACATCACCATAATTGGATGTCACGACCCAAAACCGAGCCGCGACTGGCACCCACATTTACCCTCCTATGTGAGCGAACAAACCAATCTAACCCTTATCATTTCAATATAATATCAACAGAAAGTAATGCGGAAGACTTAAACTCATTAATAAAAACCAATTCAATAACTATTAAAATTCAACATCTATTATTTCCCAAAATCTGGAAGTCATCATCACAAGAACATCTATGATCAAATTTCTAAACTAAGAGTATTCTAAGAAGCTAAAACAAGTAAAAGCTCATCCATGCCGGAACTTCAAGGCATCAAGACATGAGGAAGAAGATCCAGTCCAAGCTAGAACCATTAGCTCACCCTAAAGATCTGGTGTGACGAAGACTGGCTAGAATTGCGGTTGAGTTGAAGACGACGGCACGTTTGCTGCACTCCACAAATAACAAAGATGAAAACATAAAAGTAGGGGGTCAGTACAAACACAAGTACTGAGTAGATATCATCGGCCAACTCAAAATAGAAGACAATATATATCAAGTAACATTATGAAACCACTACAATACTCAACATGCGACATTTACAATTATCATAACTCTGGTCACAACACCAAGCACATCAATGAGACTCACGCCTCCCCGTCATACTCATTTGGGAATTAGGTTCATGATTGAGTTTATTAACATATTTCAAGATTCATTATCTTTATTCCCCCTCGTGTCGGTATGTGACACTCCGCTCCATATACTATCCTGGTGTCGGAACGTGACACTCTGATCCTCATATCTATCCTGGTACCGAAACGTGGCCCCGATCCATATACTATCCTGGTGTCGGAACGTGACACTCCGATCCTCATTCTATCCTGGTACCGGAACGTGGCACCCGATCCATATACTATCATGGTGTCGGAACGTGACACTCCGATCCTCATTCTATCCTGGTACCGGAACGTGGATCCCGATCCATATACTATCCTGGTGTCAGAACGTGACACTCCGATCCTCATTCTATCCTGGTATCGGAACGTGGCACCCGATTCTCTATTTCTATCCTGGTACCGGAACGTGGCACCCGATCCCCTAATCTCACCACTTTCGTTCGTCAAGCCTTCTTTTATACCAAGGCATCATCATTAACAAAGTATATTAGGGTTTCTTTTCAATATTTAGGATTGAATGGCTTCATCATGCTTATTTTATCACAATTACATAATCATATTCATGCAAGCATACAATTAAGCATATAGAAGGGTTTACAATACTACTAACACATATCATTCGCTATTAAGAGTTTACTACGAATAGTGTGAAAACCATAACCTACCTCCACCGAAGATTCGTGATCAAGCAACAAATTCCCCCAAAGCTTGCTATCCTCTTCGTTTCTCTCTTTCTCGTTCAATTCTCTCTCTCTCTCTTGTTCTTTCTATTTTCTTTATTCAAAACCCTCTTTCTTTTACCCTAATTAGCATGTAATTAAGAATAAAAGATGGCAATAATAACCCCCTAATTAACTTAAGGTTACCTCTTTTAACCCCCAAGTAATTAGACTTATTAACCTTAACCCTCTAACTTTATAATTAAAGTAGGAATAGTCCAAAACGTCCCTTAAAACGTGTAAAGAAATCCGACCTAGACTGGGATTACGCAACCTGTGATGGCCCGTCGTGCCTGCGACAGTCCTTCCTGCAGGTCGTCGCAAAGTTCAGAGACTCAATTTCCACCAAAGAGTCTGTGACGGTCCGTCACGCCTATGACGGTCTGTCCTGCCATCCCGTTATGAAGTTCAGAGAGTCGATTTTCAGTACCCAATTTCAGAATTTCTAAGTGTTTTGAAACGAGACCCTGCGACGGTCCGTCGTGCCCATGACGGTCCGTCGTGGGGTCCGTCGTCTCAGCTAGTTTTCCAGAATTAAAATCTGCTGCTCAAAATGACTAAACAGGTCGTTACAATAGATACAAATTTACCCATCGTTCGTCCTCGAACGATCACAAGAAGAAAAACAAGGGCGAGAAGGGGTACCTGAATCTTTAAACAGGTGTGGGTATCTTTCTTGCATATCTGCCTCTCTTCTCCCAAGTGGCTTCTTCAACGCCGATTCTTCCATTGCACCTTGATGGATGCAATCTCTCTTGACCTCAACTTGCGAACTTCTCTATCTAGAATAGCAACAGGCTCCTCCTCATAAGACAAATTCTCATCAAGCAAAACTGAATCCCAACGGATAATGTAGTTTCCATCCCCATGGTATCTTTTCAACATAAGAACATGGAATACCGATACACTCCGGACAGCCCTGGGGGCAAGGCTAGCTCATAAGACACCTCCCCTACTCTCTAAGTACTTCAAATGGTCCAATGTACCTCGGGCTTAGCTTACCTCTTCAAATTGCGGTTGAGTTAAGACGACGGCACGTTTGCTGCACTCCACAAATAACAAAGATGAAACATAAAAGTAGGGGGTTCAGTACAAACACAGTACTGAGTAGATATCATCGGCCAACTCAAATAGAAGACAATATATATCAAGTAACATTATGAAACCAACTACAATACTCAACATGCGACATTTACAATTATCATAACTCTTGGTCACAACACCAAGCACATCAATGAGGACTCACGCCTCCCCATCATACTCATTTGGGAATTAGGTTCATTAGATTGAGTTTATTAACATATTTCAAGATTCATTATCTTTATTCCCCTCGTGTCGGTAGGTCACACTCCGCTCCATATACTATCCTGGTGTCGGAACGTGACACTCTGATCCTCATATACTATCCTGGTACCGAAACGTGGCACCCGATCCATATACTATCCTGGTGTCGGAACGTGACACTCCGATCCTCATTCTATCCTGGTACCGGAACGTGGCACCCGATCCATATACTATCCTGGTGTCGGAACGTGACACTCCGATCCTCATTCTATCCTGGTACCGGAACTGTGGATCCCGATCCATATACTATCTGGTGTCAGAACGTGACACTCCGATCCTCATCTATCCTGGTATCGGAACGTGGCAACCCCATTCTCTATTTCTATCCTGGTACCGGAACGTGGCACCCGATCCCCTAATCTCACCACTTTCGTTCGTCAAGCCTTCTTTTATACCAAGGCATCATCATTAACAAAGTATATTAGGGTTTCTTTTCAAGATTTAGGATTGAATGGCTTCATCATGCTTATTTTATCACAATTACATAATCTATTCATGCAAGCATACAATTAAGCATATAGAAGGGTTTACAATACTACTAACACATATCATTATCATTCGCTATTAAGAGTTTACTACGAATAGTGTGAAAACCATAACCTACCTACCTCCACCGAAGATTCGTGATCAAGCAACAAATTCCCCCAAAGCTTGCTATCCTCCTTTCGTTTCTCTCTCTTCTCGTTCATTCTCTCTCTCTCTCTCTCTTGTTCTTTCTATTTTCTTTATTCAAAACCCTCTTTCTTTTACCCTAATTAGCATGTAATTAAGAATAAAAGATGGCAATAATAACCCCTAATTACTTAAGGTTATCTCTTTTAACCCCCAAGTAATTAGACTTATTAACCTTAACCCTCTAACTTTATAATTAAAGTAGGAATAGTCCAAAACGTCCCTTAAAAACGTGTAAAGAAATCCGACCCAGACTGGGATTACGAACCTGTGATGGCCCGTCGTGCCTGCGACGGTCTTTCCTGCAGGTCGTCGCAAAGTTCAAGACTCAATTTCCCCAAAGAGTTCTGTGACGGTCCGTCACGCCTATGACGGTCCATCCTGCCATAGCGTTACGAAGTTCAGAGAGTCGATTTTCAGTACCCAATTTCAGAATTTCTAGTGTTTTGAAACGAGACCCTGCGACGGTCCGTCGTGCCATGACGGTCCGTCGTGGGGTCCGTCGTTCAGCTAGTTTTCCAGAATAAAATCTGCTGTCTCAAAATGACTAAACAGGTCGTTACAATAGATACCAATTTACCCATCGTTCGTCCTCGAACGATCACAAGAAGAAAAACAAGGGCAGAGGGGGTACCTGATCTTTAAACAGGTGTGGGTATCTTTCTTGCATATCTGCCTCCTTCTCCCAAGTGGCTTTCTTCAAACCGGCCCGATTCTTCCATTGCACCTTGATGGATGCAGTCTCTCTTGACCTCAACTTGCGAACTTCTCTATCTAGAATAGCAACAGGCTCCTCCTCATAAGACAAATTCTCATCAAGCAAAACTGAATCCCAACGGATAATGTAGTTTCCATCCCCATGGTATCTTTTCAACATAGACACATGGAATACCGGATACACTCCGGACAGCCCTGGGGGCAAGGCTAGCTCATAAGACACCTCCCCTACTCTCTTAAGTACTTCAAATGGTCCAATGTACCTCGGGCATAGCTTACCTCTTTTACTAAACCGCATCACCCCTTTCATTGGCGAAACTTTCAACAAGACTTGTTCACCCTCCATGAACTCTAAGTCTTTAACCTTTCGATCTGCATATCATTTTTGCCTACTTTGCGCCGCTAGAATCTTTTCTTGAATAGATTTCACTTTCTCTAACGAATCCCTCAAAAGGTCAGTACCCCAAGTCTAACCTCAAATGCATCAAACCACCAATAGGAGACCTACATCTCCTACCATACAATGCTTCAATGGAGCCATATCAATGCTTGAGTGATAGCTATTGTTCTATGAAATTCTGCTAAGGGTAAGAAGTTATCCCAATGACCACCAAATTCTATCACACATGCACGAAGCATATCCTCCAATACTTGAATCGTTCGCTCAGACTGACCATCGGTCTGAGGTGAAATGCCAGTCTAAGGTCCAACATAGTACCCAATTCAGCATGCATGTTTTCCAAAACATAGAAGTAAACTGCGTACCTCTATCTGATATAATGGAGTGGAACTCCATGCAATCGAACATTTCTGAAATGTAAATTTTGGCTAACTTCTCTGCATTGTTAGTCACCTTAACCGGAATGAAATGAGCAGACTTAGTTAACCTATCAAATCACCCAAATAGAGTCATACTTCCCCATTTTCTTTGGAAGACCAACCACAAAATCCATTGCAATTCTCTCCCACTTCCATTCAGGATGGGCATTCTCTGAAGTGTTCCTCCGGGCCTCTGGTGTTCATACTTTACTTGTTGACAGTTTGGACACTTGGCAATAAAATCAACAATATCATGCTTCATTCTATTCCACCAAAAGTGTTGTTTTAGGTCACGGTACATCTTGGTTGCACCCGGATGTATAGAATACCTTGAACTATGAGCCTCTGTCAGAATAGTGTTGATCAAATTATCGACGCGGGGTACACATACCCTTCCCTTAATCCTCAACACACCTTCCTCATCGATTGTTGCTTCTTTAGCCTCTCGTTGCAACACTTTATCTCGAATCCGGATCAATTTCTCATCATTAAACTGCTTCCCCTTAATCTTGTCAAGGAAGGAGGATCTTGCCTCCACACAAGCTAATAATCCTCCCTTCTCATTTACTTCTAACCTCATAAGGTCATTAGCCAGAATCTGAACCTCTCTAGCAAATGGGCGTCTAGAAACTTGCAAGTGAGCTAGACTTCCCATGCTTCCCGCCTTTCTACTTAAAGCATCCGCCACAACATTCGCTTTTCCCGGATGATACAAAATAGTGATATCGTAGTCCTTCAGTAGTTCCATCCATCTCCTTCGTCTCAAGTTCAAATCTTTCTGAGTAAAGACATACTGTAGGCTATGATGATCCGTATAGACTTCACACTTAACCCCATATAAATAGTGCCTCCATTGCTTTAATGCGAATACTACCGCGCCAATTCCAATCATGGGTCGGATAGTTACGTTCATGCACCTTCAATTGTCTTGAAGCATAAGCAATCACACTCTTCTCTTGCATTAGCACTGCACCCAAACCAGAATAGGATGCATCACAATAGACAATGAAGTTCTTACCTTCCACTGGCAAGGTAAGGATAGGTGCGGTAGTCAACAAAGTCTTGAGTTTCTGAAAGCTTTCCTCGCACTCATCCGACCATACAAATGGAAACATTCTGCTTAGTCAAGTTCGTTAATTGGGAAGCAATAGAAGAGAATCCCTTGTGAAATCGACGGTAGTAGCTAGCTAACCCAACAAAGCTCCTTATTTCTGACACATTAGTGGGTCTTACCCATTCTCTTTCACTGTCTCAATCTTAGAAGGATCCACCATCACTCCATCCTAGAAACCACGTGCCCCAAGAAGGACACTACATCTAGCCAAAACTCACACTAGAGAACTTGGCATAAAGCTTTTTCTCCCTCAACATTTCCAATACAATTCTCAAATGCTCCTCATGTTCCTTCTTACTTTTAGAGTATATCGGTATATCATCAATATACGATCACAAAGAGATCCAGATATGGCTTAAAAATCCCGTTCATCAAGCTCATGAATGCAGCAGGGGCATTCGTAAGACCAAAAGACATCACTACAAATTCGTAATGCCCATACCTGGTTCGAAAAGCAGTCTTTGGCACATCCGTTCCCTTATTTCAATTGATGATAACCGGATCTCAGTCAATCTTAGAAGAGACACAAGCACCTTGTAACTGATCGAACAAGTCATCAATGCGAGGAGAGGATACTTGTTCTTAATAGTTACCTTGTTCAACTGCCGGTAGTCTATGCACATCCGAAAACTCCCATCCTTCTTATCACAACCAAATCGGAGCACCCCAAGGAGATGCACTTGGTCTAATGAAGCCTTTGCTCAACAACTCTTGAAGTTGGGCCTTTAACTCTCTTAACTCGCGGAAGCCATTCTATAAGGGGGTATAGAAATGGGCGAGTACCCGGTTCAAGATCGATACAGAAGTCATATCCCTATCTGGTGCATACCAGGAAGATCTGCAGGGACAACATCCAAAAACTCACGGACTACCGAAACCGACTCATCGAGGTACTTGGTAGTGTCGTCCTTGAGATGTGCCAAGAAAGCTAACTACCCTTTCTAACCATTTTCTTAGCACGAAGGAAGGAGATGATACGCACCGGATTGGAGTGTAGTCCCCTCCCACCCACCTAACGGATCTGTCCCAGGCTTGGCTAACGTCACAGTTTTAGCATTACAATCCAAGATCGCAAATTGTGGAGAAAACCAAGTCATACCCAGAATTACATCAAAGTCAACCATTTCTCAGATAACCAAATCTACATAAGTGTTACTCCCCACAAAATTCACCAAACAAGACCTATATACCTTTTCAACTACTACAGACTCACCCACCGGAGTAGAAACACGAATAGGCATATCAAGTAATTCACAATGTAAATTTAGACCATTAGCAAATGATGAAGATACATAAGAAAATGTGGATACAGGATCAAACAATACAGAAGCCATGCAATCACAAATCAAAAGATTACCTGTGATGACAGCATCAGATGTCTCCGCTTCAGATCTCCCAGGGAAAGCATAACAATGGGCCCTATCGTTTGTCTGCCCGTTGCCCCTACCATGTTGTGATGTAGTGGCTCCAGTTTGCCCATCACCTCGGCCGTTTTGGTGACCACCATTACCTCGACCACCGCGTCCTCCAGAATGACGGCCTCTTCCATAACCACCTCTACCTCTAACCATTGGAGGTCTGTAACTCTGTTTTGGACAATACCTCTTAATGTGTCCAGTCTCCCCACATCCATAACACTCTCTGGATTCAAGCATAGGTCTCTCAGAGAAGTGTTGACCGGTCTGAGGTGGACCCCCAACTACAGTCTGTAGTGAAGACTGAATTGGTCGAACTAAGTAACCTCCGGAACCCTGTCGTCTAGAGTAAGAACCATTAAACTCACCTCCCTTTCGAAACCTTTTTGATGTCGATGCCATGGTGAATTCATATGGCTTCACTCCTTCCACCTCTACCACGAAATCTACAACTTCTTGGAAGGATTTTGCCGTAGCCGCTACCTGTAAGGCTGAAATCCGCAACTCTGGCCTCAACCCCATCACAAAACGGCGAATCCGCTCTTGTGGACTGAAACAAAGTTGGGTGGCATATCTGGATAGTGCGTGAAACTTAGCCTCATATGCAGTAACCGACATCCTACCTTGATCTAGACTTAAGAATTCATCTCTTTTCCTATCCCTCAAAGTCCGTGGGATATACTTCTCCATAAACAAGCTAGAGAATGATGCCTAAGTCACTGGTGTTGCCTCTATCGGTTGACACTCAACATGCGATCGCCACAACATTTTGGCGTTCCCTTGAAACTGATAAGTCACAAACTCAACACCAAACCTTTCTACTATACCCATTTTGTGTAGTAGATCATGACAATCAACCAGAAAATCGTAGGCATCCTCAGATTCAGCACCCTTGAAGACTGGAGGTTTCAATTTTAAGAACTTACTGAAAAGTTCATGCTGATCATTTGTCATTATGGGCCCCGTAGTCAGACGAGGAAACGTGCGTATCTCCAATGAGGCATCCATGCGGGGAGCCCCAGCAGCGGCATGTTGTACCTCTGAAACCGGAGGTGTTGGTGCAGAAAACACTGGAGGTGCCTGACCCTGATCAGATAACCCGCTAAGATAAGCAAGAACCTGATTGATCATCTCTGGGGTAGGTTGGGGTGGCAATTCCTCATTCTGCACTTGCTCATTTTCCCCTTCCTCACCCTCTCTTACTACCTCATCAGTCGGTGGAGGAGTCACCGCCCTAACATTAGATGGACTAGGTGCTCGTCCTCTTCCTCTAGAGGACGTCCTCCCACGACCTCTACCACGGCCTCTTGCCGCTGTTCTTCCTCGAGCCACAGTCCACAGTGGCTGGCTCAGATGTTTCTTGTCTTGCCGGCGTTGGCGCAGTCGTTGCTCTAGTTCTAATCATCTGCGAAAAGAGTGAAGATGGTCAGATACCAATTTGTATCACCTAGATACCAATTGGATTCAAGTAGTAGCATGAAAGAAAGAAAGAAAGAATGGAATTTTCCTAAAGTCATATAGCCTCTCAAAGAAAAGTAAAGGCGTCCCCCTACCGTTCCTTAAGACTCTACTAGACTCGTTCTTGTGTGATGAGACCAACGAACCTAATGCTCTGATACAAAGTTTGTCACGACCCAAAACCGAGCCGCGAATGGCACCCACATTTACCCTCCTATGTGAGCGAACCAACCAATCTAACCTTATCATTTCAATACAATATCAACAGAAAGTAATGCGGAAGACTAAAACTCATTAATAAAAACCAATTCAATAACTATTAAAATTCAACATCTATTATTTCCCAAAATCTGGAAGTCATCATCACAAGAACATCTATGATCAAATTTCTAAAATAAGAGTATTCTAAGAAGCTAAAACAAGTAAAAGCTAGTCCATGCCGGAACTTCAAGGCATCAAGACATGAAGAAGAAGATCCAGTCCAAGCTAGAAGCATTAGCTCACCCTGAAGATCCGGTGTGATGAAGACTGGCTAGAATTGCGGTTGAGTTTAAGACGACGGCACGTTTGCTGCACTCCACAAATAACAAAGATGAAAACATAAAAGTAGGGGGTCAGTACAAACACAAGTACTGAGTAGATATCATCGGCCAACTCAAAATAGAAGACAATATATATCAAGTAACATTATGAAACCAACTATAATACTCAACATGCGACATTTACAATTATCATAACTCTTGGTCACAACACCAAGCACATCAATGAGGACTCACGCCTCCCCATCATACTCATTTTGGAATTAGGTTCATTAGATTGAGTTTATTAACATTTTTCAAAATTCATTATCTTATTCCCCTCGTGTCGGTACGTGACACTCCGCTCCATATACTATCCGTCGGTGTCGGAACGTGACACTCGATCCTCATATACTATCCTGGTACTGGAACGTGGCACCCGATCCATATATATCCTGGTGTCGGAACGTGACACTCCGATCCTCATTCTATCCTGGTACCGGAACGTGGCACCCGATCCATATACTATCCTGGTGTCGGAACGTGACACTCCGATCCTCATTCTATCCTGTACCGGAACGTGGCACCCGATCCATATACTATCCTGGTGTCGAAACGTGACACTCCGATCCTCATTCTATCCTGGTACCGGCACGTGGCACCCGATCCTCTATTTCTATCCAGGTACCGGAACGTGGCACCCGATCCCCTAATCTCACCACTTTCGTTCATCAAGCCTTCTTTTATACCAAGGCATCATCATTAACAAAGTAGATTAGGGTTTCTTTTCAAGATTTAGGATTGAATGGCTTCATCATGCTTATTTTGTCACAATACATAATCATATTCATGCAAGCATACAATTAAGCATATAGAAGGGTTTACAATACTACTAACACATATCATTCGCTATTAAGAGTTTACTACGAATAGTGTGAAAACCATAACCTACCTCCACCGAAGATTCGTGATCAAGCAACAAATTCCCCCAAAGCTTGCTATCCTCTTCGTTTCTCTCTTTCTCGTTCAATTCTCTCTCTCTCTTGTTCTTTCTATTTTATTTATTCAAAACCCTCTTTCTTTTACCCTAATTAGCATGTAATTAAGAATAAAAGATGGCAATAATAACCCCCTAATTAACTTAAGGTTACCTCTTTTAACCCCCAAGTAATTAGACTTATTAACCTTAACCCTCTAACTTTATAATTAAAGTAGGAATAGTCCAAAACGTCCCTAAAAACGTGTAAAGAAATCCGACCCAGACTGGGATTACGCAACATGTGACGGCCCGTCGTGCCTGCGACGGTCGTCCTGCAGGTCGTCGCAAAGTTCAGAGACTCCATTTCCACCAAAGAGTCTGTGACGGTCCGTCACGCCTTTGACGGTCGTCCTGCCATCACGTATGAAGTTCAGAGAGTCGATTTTCAGTACCCCATTTCAGAATTTCTAAGTGTTTTGAAACGAGACCCTGTGACGGTCCGTCGTGCCCATGACAGTCCGTCGTCTCAGCCAGTTTTCCAGAATTAAAATCTGCTGCTCAAAACGACTAAACAGGTCGTTACATTGGACATATATAATGATACAAAATCATTAATATAAATCAATCTACACATATATCTATCATCATCTATTCATGATCAATAATCCACTTCATAAGGTTAAATTTGAGAAATTGAGAGAAGTCATGGGTTCATGGAGTTTTTCATCTTACATCATCAAAACATTAATATAATCATTATTTATCATTTGATAAAAGAACCCATGAGATTGAATGTAATCCAAGCTTTTTCATAAACATTGGGAACTTGGAAACTGTTTTTAAATTGAATTTAGGATGAAGCTACCCCTAGATAAAGGATAAAAATACCTTATACTTGAAGATTCACACTAAAATCACATTAAAACTTGGAAAAATTGACCTTGAAACCTTGATTTCTTCACCTCTAATGGAGTTTTCCTTGAGAGAGGGTTTTGGAGTAGAGAGCTTTCTAACTTTAGGGTTTCGAAAATAATAAAGTATTAAATAGGTTTAAAAACTTTTAATACTCTTAAAAATGGTAATAATCCTAAAATGACTGTCAATACATTTATAGGGGGTTGGGGTGAATATACCAATTTACCCCTCTCTTGGCCATAACATGCACCAGCATAACAATTCCCATACACAAATCCAATCCACGGATCGTGGGTTGGTTTACGACACGTGTTTTCAGTCCATGGTTTGGGATATAGGCTCCTAAAATAGGATCCAAGAATCCCTAGACTAACTCTTGACCTACGGAGCAAGTCCATGAGTCATAGATCAATCTATTGGTCGTGGTTTGCTTTCATAGGTCACCACATTTTGGCAGCATGGGGTTTAAACTAAGGTTCCTTCTCAAGGACTCTTAAGGTGGTCCTTGGAGAGTAAAACCCAAATATCTAACCACTAAACATGATGTACGAAAACCATTTACCTTCATTTAAACCTTCAAACGACACTACGAACTTCAACGACAAGACACTAGACACACTTGTTCAAGTAACAAGTTTCCAGATGTTATAGTTGTTCCTTCACTTTCAACTATAAGAATCTTTAAACTAAATTTTCAAAGTAATTTATGTCCATTTTAATCAAGTAACCAACATAAAACACTACAAATGTGGCTCTAGTTTTTCGTACTCCGTTTTAGTGTCGTTACATTTAGGCTGGCATGAATCATCTTTTTTTTTTAGTATATTCTCTTCACACTCAGTCTACTGTTTATATATATATATATATATATATATATATATATATATATATATATATATATATATATTATATATATATATATATATATATATATATTGAAAGTGTGTGTTTAGTTGTACACTTTCGTGGAAATTAGTAGTGTACAATTTGTGATATGAAAACAACATTTGATACTTACGCTTCTGTACTTCCTTTTTTGGATTTCTTTGACTCAGTTTTTTCGTTGAATCGAGTATCTACTAAAAACTACCTCTTAAATAAGATTAATGTCTGCATGTCTACATTAGACATGTTGTTAGCAATATTTGTTTTCAATCTTTTACTTGTATTTATCTCTAATTTGAATTCATTGTAACATATTTGTATACTCCATTTGAGGTTTTGGACCAAACCTAATATGAGCGAACAACAACAACATTTTCAATGTACATAATACAAACCAAATATGAGCTAACGACAACATGTCCAATGTAGATATGCAGACATTACTCTTATTTAAGAGGTAGTTTTTAGTGGATACTCGATTCAAGGAAAAATCAATTCAAAAAAGGAAGTACAGAAGCATAAAAATCAAACTGATAGTAAATAACAGATAATAGTAACATTACCGTAACTACAACAAAATAATATGAAAATCAAAGTAAAAAAGAAACAATCAATAGTAATAGAAATCAAAAGATAAGAAATTACAAAAGCAAGACTCCAACAGTGACTAATAAAATGAAAGGATAATAAAATAAAACAGTGCCTAATAATCCTTCACCTAAATGGAATACACAAAAACAAGTAGTAATAGAAGATTATATAGGGTTAAAGGAACTAAATAACAATGCTTGTTCGTCTAATTAGTCTTGTTGGACCTATTGCAAGAAGATTCATTTAAGACAAAATATTTTCTTCTTATTTTGGGTTTTTGTTTAGATTTTGTCCATATCTTTTTTGATGATTTTAATTGAATGCTACTGAAAATAAGTTTACTAACATGAACTAGTAAGGTCGAAGTGTCAAATTCAATTGTGAATGAATAGTTTTTATTTTTTGTACAAATAGAGATAAGAAAGAAAAGGGTGAAAAAAAAAAGGAAAATAGCATGTTCGTTGTATTTTTGTTGCTAAAATGCAAAGGAAAGAAAAATAATATACACTGATTTTACTCTTATCCATAAAAATAAAATAAAACTATTTTCAGTATATTTTTGATTCAAGAAAAATTTTAAACAATATATTTAACAAACGAAAATGACAAAATAAAATTGAAAAAGGTAATCTTTCGGATTTAGGGGTACCCAAATAATAGATTATGTTAAAAAAGAGTATATTAAAATCAAAGAAAATTCTAATTACCAAAAAAGAAATACAATTATTATATTTATTATTGGAGATTCGAAATTTCATTTCACTAACACAGTACTAATTTTAAAAAATAATGAAACTTACATTCATTCATTGAAAATTAAAACATTAATTTAACAGTTATTGTAACATAACAACATACATTATATCTAAAAACTAATCACAAAGACCTTAAGCCCCTAAAAAAAATTTTAAATAAAAACTTGTACTCCCTTAAGTTTCAAAATTGCTATTTGAGATTCCCCTCCCCCACCCCACCCCCAAACCCTTTTTTATGGACCATAGTATTACATACATTTTCTAAGATCATCCAAGACACTAAATTCACCCAACAAGTATAATAAATCATCAACAATTGAAAACCCCAATTTTATGTGATATTTTCACATTTTTACCTTCTAAAATATTCAGTCACGTCTCCTTTAATAGTTCTTCACCCATTTCATTTCCAATTTCATCATTGATTTTTTCCTCAACTCTATTTTATGGATTCGAATTTCTAGTAACACTTATTGATGATTTTTTTAAAAATTCATCACTCGAGCAAGTTCTTTTATTAAAATTTCAGAAATATAACTTCTTTTGCATTATAATTATAATTTGTTATGAAAATTCCTATTTCATAGACTTACAACTTCCTAAAGCTTCATCAACAGTGGTAAAAGTATTTAACCAAAACGTTTTTTTTAGATTGTGGTGTCTGATTTCACCACAAATTTATTATTCATATTCTATCGAATACAAAAAGAATACAATGAGATACAACTTTTTTAATGTTATTTTTTGTATTTTATGATTGGTGATTTTTTTTTTTTAAAATGAGGTGGCGGTGGGCTGTGGGATATTTCAATCAAGAAGAGAGTAGAAAAACAATCTTTTTTGTAAATTTGTTAGTTCAATAAAGATATTTTAAAGAAATATTATGCAAGTGAAATAAAAAAAAAAAAAATAAAGTAGGTAATCTTGTGGATTAGTGTTCTTAAATTATATTTAGAATATGATAACAAAAATATCTTAGAATCAAAGAAATTCTAATCACCAAAACATAAAGATGATAAATATAAATTAATAATGGAGTAACAAAATTTTATTTCACTATCACCATACTAATTTTTTTTTAAAAAAAACGAAATCTAATTCCGTTCATTAAAATGTAAATCATTAATTTAATTATTATTGTAACTTAACAACATAGATCTTATATAAAATGACCCCCCTGAAAAATTCTAAAATGAAAACTTGTACTCCAATAGGGCTAAAATTGTTATTTTGGACCCATTTTCCTATTGACATCAAATTACTTATATGTGCTAAGATCATCTGTAACACTAAATTCACCAACCAAATATGTAGAGTTATCAACAACTGGAAACCCTAATTTATGTGAAATTTTGACTTCGTTGCCTTTTGAATTTGCACAAGGTTCTTCATCCGTTTCATTCTCAATTTCTTCGTTCATTTTTTTCCTCAAATCCCTTTGATGAATTCGAGTTTCCAGTAACACACATTGATGACTTTTGTTCAAATCCATCACCCAAACAAGTTTTTTGTCAGATTCTTCAGAAATCTGATCATTTGCTTTTTTTAAAAAGCTATGATTTGTTCTTGAATATCAAATTTCTTAGACTTGTATCTTGTAGAAGCTTCATGAATAGTAGTAAAAGTACCAAGACAAATTTTCTTCTTTCGAACACCAACATGATACAATCTAGCACAATCTCTGTTTGATGTTATTTTTTGGGATTTCATGATTGGAGAATGTTTTATTAAAAGGGAGAGGGAGGGACATGTTAGAACAAATGAACAAGAATGATAAAAAATTATAAGGAATACAAAATAAAACTTGCTTGGCTTAGAGGCACGTTAATACGTTTCTTGAAGATAGTTGGAGTCTCTCCCACGAGCAATCGGAGGAATAAATAACAACTCTATCTTCGGGATTCAACTAAGCCACAAATCAAGTAGCATTCAAGAATGTTGCTCTTCTATTCTTGAATTGGTGATTTCACCTTTTGATCAATGTCTCACAAGTGTTTTCAAGGGAAATTATTTTTGGTTGAATGCTTCTCTTTTTCAACCAAAGGAAACTCAATTTATAGGATAAAAAGTTTTGCAAGAAAAAGATTTTTAATTAATAGAATTTATTAGGTTCATGAATTGGAAACAAAAAAAAAACTTGTCTTTCAAAAACCCATAACGTAGAATTAAAAAAAAAAACTTCTTGCAAATGTTTGTAACATAGAATTAAAATAAATGAATGTTACAACTCACATTCATGTATTTGTTATTTCAAAATGGATGAATTTGTTTCAAAATTAATTGAAACACTAACTCTTACAATCCCCCACTTGTTTCAAGAAATTTTATCTTTGAAAAATCCAAAAAATATTTTGAGACATTAATCTAGCAACATGCATCAATAATGGTGTCTTTTGGACTTGAACCATTAGCTAGTGAAGGTTTTTCTAAATCATTGACTACTTAGTGAACAAATCTTGAACTAAGTGTATCATTGAATGAAGTTAGAAAAATACCCCACGCATATCACTATGTTCCGGTGAAAATCGAAATCCTTTGACACCTTACGGCCATGTGTCCTGAATCCTTTTTAGCCAAGTGCTTTAAGATTTCCTGTTCAAATCTTATTGAAGCGGCCTCCACTTCTCACTTAGTGCGATGAATTCATCAAGAGTAACTTTGCATACTCCGACCAAATAGTCTATGAACTTCATTAAGAGAAATTAATCTCATCCTCCTTTACACAAAGTATCGGTAAATCTATCAAGAGTATTCCTACACACTCCAATCGAAATCGATATATAGACTTATTAAGAGAATATAATCTCATCCTTCTCTTCAGCAGGAATATCGAAAAAAAAAATTATCAAGAATTTTCTTACTAACTCCAACCGAGATCGGTCTTATAAATTTATGAAGAGAAAAGAATCTCAATCATGCACATCTACTTATTTCATTTTATTGGTGTGCTGCAGAATTGTAACTTTACTTGTTTTTCCCTTTGAACCCAAGATTACATCATTAGGTAGGGTTACCATAAAGTACAATTAATTTACAATGGACTTTATTCCCATCTCATTACAAGTTTCCACCACTAACTCTTTGCCTAACCCTTTAGACAAAGGATCCGCTAAATTAAATCTGGACTTCACATATTTAAGCGATATCACGCCTTCCTCCAATAATCTCCTGACATGATTATGTTTGAGACAAACTTGTCTCGACTTGCCATTATAGCAGTCACATGAAGCCCAATATAGCAGCTTGATTATCACAATAGATAGTTAAAGGTGGTATTGGCTTACTCCATAAAGGAATATTTATCAGCATTGATCGCAACCAATCAGCTTCTTCTCCAGCAGAAGACATAGCTATAAATTCTGACTCCACGGTTGAATGAGTAATACATGTTTGCTTCTTTGATTTCCAAGAGATCGCTGCTCCAGCCAAAGTGAAAATCCAAGCAGTAATAGATTTAGAGCCATTCGGATCAGAATTCCAAGTAGCATCACTATAGCCTTCAAGAACAATGGGAAATGTAGAATAATGCAGGACAACATTAATTGTACCCTTCAGGTATCTTAAAACACGAATTAAGGCATTCCAATGTTCAACTCCGGGATTACTAGTAAACTTGCTCAAAGTTCCTACTGCGTAACCAATATCCGGCCTGGTACAATGCATGGCATACATAAGACTCCCAACAATCTGAGAATATGTCAGCTGATCGAGAACATCACTAGAGTTCCGCATTAGTTTGATGCTAGGATCAAATGGTGTAGGAGCAGGTTTGTCATCAAGTGACCAAACCTCTTTAGAACTTTCTCAATATAACTTGATTGAGTAAGAGTCAAGCCATTCGCTGATCTTATAATTTTATACCCAGAATTACATCAGCTTCTCCAAGATCTTTCATTTCAAATTGGGAAGTTAGAAAATTTTTCGTTTCTTTGACTCTTTCAATATCAGTTCCAAAGATCAATATATCATCTACATAAAGACATATTATAACACCAGATTTTTCTTGATATTTGCTAAATATACAAATATCACCACCATTGATTGAGTAGCCATTAGAAATCATTACTCTTCTGAATTTCTCATTCCATTGTTTTGGAGCTTGTTTTAATCCATACAGAGATTTAAGAAGCTTACAAACTTTGTGTTCTTGACCAGGAACGACAAATCCTTCTGGTTGTTTCATGTAAACCTCTTCACCTAGATCTCCATTCAGAAATGCAGTCTTCACATCCATTTGATGTATTACCAGGCTATAAATTGTGGCTAAAACAATCAAGAGTCGAATAGAAGTCATTCGAGCTACAGGTGCAAAAGTATCAAAATAATCAATATCTTTCAATTGAGTAAAACCTTTTGCTACCAAATGAGCTTTGGTACTTGTCTAAGGTTCCATCATATTTTAATTTCTTTCTAAAGATCCATCTTCAACCAATAGACTTACATCCAGGAGGGAGGTCTGATAAAATTCATGTATTGTTTGACATAATGGAGTGCATTTCATCATCAATAGCTTCACGCCAGAAAGGAGCATCTTCAGCATAACTTTCAGAATCCCTTTCAACTAAATAGACTTGAAAATTTGGTCCAAAGTCTCTTGGTTTGGCTGATCTTGCACTACGTCTTGGTTGACTTTCTTCCAAAGGTTCAACTATTTTTCTTTTAAGAGTAGATATAGAAGAACTTGTATTTTGTTCCAAAGACTCTTTTTTCTTAGGAAATATATGCTCAAAAAAGTAAGCATGCAACGATTCAATAATTGTGTGAGGGCTTGGAGTCTCAAGATTCAAAAATCTAAAAGCCTTACTGGTTTGTGAATAACCAATAAATACACAATCTACTCCTCTATATCCAATCTTAGTCAATTGTTGATCTGGTAATCTAACATGAGCCAAACAACCCCATACTTTAAAATAATTTATATTTGGCTTTCGATTCTTCCAAAGTTCATATGGAGATGAATCATGTTTCTTGGAATGAATTCGATTCAAAATATGACATGCAGAAAATAAGGCTTCAGTCCACAAATTTTCAATGATACCAGATCCATAAAGCATAGAGTTAACCATTTCAATGAGAGTTCTATTTTTTCTTTCTGCTACACCATTTTGTTGTGGTGTATAAGACATAGTCAATTGTTTCTCAATGCCTTCTTTTTCACAAAAATCAATAAAATTTAATTTTAAATATTCTCCACCTCTATCAGATCTAATTGATTTTATCTTCAAACTCAATTTATTTTCAACTTCTGCTTTATATGTTTTAAAAGTCTCAAATGCCTCATCTTTTGTTTTTAATGGAAAGACATATGTATACCTTGAGTAATCATCAATGAAAGTGATAAAATATCTCTTTCCATGACGTGATAAACAATCCATCTCACAAATATCAGTGTGGATTAATTCCAAAAGTGTAGATATCCTTTCAACAGACTTAAAAGGTTTCTTTGTTATTTTACAATTACTACAGGTAATACACTTAGCAACATGATCCTTTCCACAGTCTTTAACTAATCCATTTTTCATCATAAGTTGAATGGATCTAAAATTCACATGACCAAGACGTTCATCCCATAAATCTAAGGACTCCACAATATAAGCAGAAATATTTTCATTTTCAGTATTGAGTTTGAACATGCCATTTGTAGCATAACCTTTTCCAACAAACATCCCTTGTTTAGACAAAATAAATTTATCTGCCTCAAAAATCATTTTAAAACCATGCTTCGAAAGAAGCGTACCTGACACCAAGTTCTTTCGAATATCAGGAACATGCAATACATCTATCAATGTGACCATCTTTCCGGAAGTGAATTTTAGTTAAACGGTTCCCTTTCCCACAACCTTAGAAGAGGATGAGTTTCCCATATGAAAAACTTTATCGCCCCCCACTAATTCATATGTCGTGAAAGAATTTTGATTACCTGATATATGACGAGGTGCACCAGTGTCTATCCACCATTCCACTTGATCTCCCGCTACAAATGCTTCAGTGACCATTGCCACCAGTTCATTTTTTGTATTGTTATTTGCCTTTTCTTTCTTCTTTTCAGCTTTAATAATTTTACAATCACGTGCATAATGACCAATTTTATGACAATGATAACATTCAATCGACTTAGAATTAGAATTAGTACGCTTGAAATTTTTACTCTTCTTTGCCTTCAAAAAATTATTATTGGCAGGTTCCTTCTTCATCTTTTCTTCAACAACATGAGACTCCAACTATCTTCAAGAAACGTATTAACGTGCCTCTAAGCCAAGCAAGTTTTATTTTGTATTCCTTATAATTTTTTTATCATTCTTGTTCATTTGTTCTAACAATTTGAAGATAAAAAGTTTTGCAAGAAAAAGATTTTTAATTAATAGAATTTATTAGGTTCATGAATTGGAAACAAAAAAAACTTGTCTTTCAAAAACCCATAACGTAGAATTAAAAAAAAACTTCTTGCAAATGTTTGTAACATAGAATTAAAATAAATGAATGTTACAACTCACATTCATGTATTGTTATTTCAAAATGGATGAATTTGTTTCAAAATTAATTGAAACACTAACTCTTACAGGATAGGACTATTTCAATAAAGAAGTGAGTACAAAAGCAAATCAAGATATGAAAAATAAAAGCTAAATCATTAATGTGTATATATATGAACAAAGATATTAGGTAGGGCGACAATTGACTGGTTGATAAAAATTTAAACACGGGCATACTTAATGAATTAAGACAATAAATGAGTCAACATTCAACTAGCCTATGTTAAATATTTTACAAAAAAAAATCTATAATTTTAAAAAAATGGTCAAATTCGCCGGATAATTCTTTTATATTTTTGATAAATTGCAGCGTTTGATTTTTTTTATCACCTACATATCCAATCTATTAATGTCCTAATTTGAAAAGGGAAGCTAAAATCTCCCAATTTGATAGAATTATCAAATCGGCTCAAAGTGGATGGAATGGTGGTGTGCATCCAGAATCTTCTATGATAAGAAGTTGCTAGCAATGCTTTAAGGTGCATTTACCAAGCGACAATTAGACTAACTAATTTGTATTGGGCAGAGAGTTTTCCATTCAAGAAGTCTCACGTTGAGAAGTTTAGAGTTGTAGAAATAAGGATTTAGTGATGCATCTTTGTGTATATTAGGAAACATATTATTAAAATGAGGATATTTGGAAAATCTGGGAGTGACATCGGTGGAGAACATGATACAACAAATGAGATTTTGATAGTTCGGATATGTGAATTGGGGATATCCGGATTTTTGTCCTCACGTTAATCATGTAGTTCTTTGGTTAATTCATTCATGAAATTGTTCATGTAAATATTCTTTAGTAGTTCTTAAGTTTTGGACCCTTTCTTTATCAATGGAGGTTATGAGTTCTTGAGGTGTGATGTATTGTGGTTACACGGTGCTTTCACTACATTTTTCTTAAGAGTTGTGTGTGCCTAAAGCCTTTTTGAATTAGTTTTAACATGCTTTTGTGTTTGTTTTACAAGAAAGATGTTCAAGCGGCAAGATGTTCATCAATAGTTGCGAATTGTAGATGAGAAGTTCAGGACCTTGGAGACCACTCGGGGAAATCTGAATATGTGCAGAACCACGGAAGGGAACAATCGATGGACCGTATTGCACGACCGTTGTTTTGATCAGAGAAGGTTTCATTACCCGAAGTTTGAAAAATTATAAGAATGGAGTGACGGAGGGCATTGATGGACCGTAGATGCATCGATGGACCATACTTTTTGTCCATCAATTGATTCATATAGGGTGACATCTGAGGAGAGAAATTATTCTAAGTCCTGAATGATGGAAGGAGTCTACAAATCGTCAATCAATCGAAGGTCCGTCAGCTGGTCTATAGATTGAAGCCGTGTGAACTGAGCAGAATTTTCTTATTTTAATTCCTTTTGATTTAGGAAAACGATTTGTATAAATAGGGGATTATAACCTTCTTATTTGGGGTTAGAAACTCTTAGCATTGTTTTACTTTTGTTTGGAGATTGGTTTTTGAAAACTTTAGCAATTAATCAATTTCTAGATTTGGTTGGAAGTTGATCTTTCAACTTCTAGTTGATTTTTTAGGTTTCTTCTTATTGATAAAGTAAGTTTATGATTTCTTATTTACAAACTATGAATTGTATTCTTTCTTGCATGGTTAACTAAATACATACTAGAGTTGTGGGAAAACTGATTGATTAACAAAGTATACCTAGATAATAAGAAATTATCAAGTTGGTTCTTACATATATTTATAATTCTTTCATTTAGAAATCATTTTAACGAGTGCACGAGTTAGAACTAGACTTGTTTCTAGTTGCCGGTCCAAGGAAGTAGTAATAGGAAAATAATTATCAACATAGATTTACTTGGATACTATCTAATAGGCTAGTGGCGATTGGTGCGAATTAATAACTAAGCCATACATCGACTATGATGTCTAATATGAGGTAAAGGTAAAAGTAAAGGTAAAGATTAGTAGTTTATACACACATAGCTGGACCAAAGTACATGGTAAAATTCTCTACATACCAGACCAAGGATTTAGAATACATAACTTACCACTTTACATGCAAAACACTAGGGAAGATTTTCTATTGCTAGAAATACGACATTATGAACCTAGAAAACACATAAACCCTAGTTAGTCTCACAACTTGATAAAAACTCAAATCTTTTACTCTTTCTCACTTGTTAACTTAGAATTGTTTAAAAAACTTGTTTCATAAACCCTCTCCCTTTAATTACTTGTTTCCGGAGAGACCTTGACTAAATAGACGTAATTGTGAATTGAAGTTAAGTCTAAAACATTTTCTCGTACTAGTTGAGTTCTCTACTTGATTACGAGTGATTATACTTCTTTTGGGAGGTGTAATTTTAGCGTATCAAATTTTGGCGCCGCTGACGGAGATTTTTGGATTTTTGATTAAATTCAATTTTATTATTGAAATTTCGGTAGTATGACACGAGTTAAGGATACGTTACAGAAAACATTGAGGAGATTAATACTAGTAATGTGCATACCAATGAGATGAGAGGTGACTTACCTAACATTTGGATAAAAGTAGATACACGTACGGTTTGATTAAGCATCTTGAATCACTTATGACTTCATTATCTACTACTGTGAATCCACGACAGCCTGACATTCTTCCTAGCAACATCATCAAGAATCCTAATAATGATTGGCATTGCATGACTGTCTCTATTGGATGGGGTAAACAAACCATTGATCCACCTATGTTGTCTGTGGTAGGAGATGATATGAGAAAAGACAAAGAGGTAGTAAAAACTAGTGGAGAATCGGACGACACGGTGAAAAAAGCAGATGTGTCTCATAAAGTGTTCCCTATTCCTAGACCTGCACCACCATTCCCTCAGAGAATAGTGAAGAAGAGTAAGGATGATAAATACCGGCGATTTATCAAAATGTTGAAATAACTTTCTATCAATGTCCCTATGATATAAACTTTGGAACAAATGTTCGGTCTTAAGTTTATTAAGGATATGGTGACAAAGAAGTGATCAGTAATTTTTGAGGATGAGGACAAAATGCAGCATTGTAGTGCTATTGCTAAAAGGTCTCTTGTGTAGAAAAGGAAGATCCTGGAGCTTTCACCATACCATGTACAATCTGCTACACTTTGATAAATCACTATGTGATCTTAGTGCAAGCATAAATCTCATGCCTCTTTCCATTTACAAGAAATTATGTTTGGGTGACCCAAAGCCTACTACGATGCGGTTACTGATCGACAATCAAACAGTGAAGAGGTCCATTGGTATACTGTATGATATGCTTGTGAAAGTGGAGTCATTTATATTTCCGGCCAATTTTGTGATTCTTGACTGTGAGGTAAATTTTGTGGTTCTTATTATTCTAGGGAGGTCATTCCTTGCCACGGGGCATGCATGCTTGATATGGAAAAGGGGAAGATGAAGTTTAGGTTGATCATTGAAGAAGAAAATTTCAACATATGTAGGTCCATGAAGCATAGTAGTGAGCTCCAAACGGTATATGCTATATCCAACGGGGTTGAGAGTACATATGAGGTACAAATTGAAGGGCGACTAGGCGTCGAGAAACTAGCGGCAGTAATCCTAATTTTGAGAGTGATGGTATGGAAGAGAATGGGTCTTTTGTGGTTGAACTTCAATGAAATGAATATCGGTCAAAACCAAAGAAATTGGAGTTACATATGAAGCATCAGGAGTCTCCACCCGCGAAACAATCTATTAAGGAGGCTCCAAAATTAGTGCTTAAGGTTCTACCACCTCATTTGAGGTATGTGTGCTTAGGTAGAGATGACACTTTGTCAGTTATAATTGCACCGGATTTGAATGGGCAAAAAGTAGAGCGTTTAGTGGAGGTTTTGAAGAGGTTTAACTGAGCCATTGGTTGGACTATTGCAGACATTAGTCGGAATATATTCACAAAAAATACAACACATGCCCTATTACTAACCAAGTATTGATCACCAAAGAAGGTTGAATCCACTTATGCAAGAAGTAGTGAAAAAAGAGATCCTCAAGTGGTTGGATGCCGGAGTCATTTATCCTATTGTAGACTGTAGTTGGGTGCGCCCTATTCAGTGCATGCCTAAAAACGGTCGGATTACAGTGTTACCTAATTAGAGGAACAAGCTTGTTCCAATCCGGCCAATTACTAGATGGAGAGTTTGTATGGATTACCAGAAGTTGAAGCATGGACTGAGAAGGACCAATTACCCATGCCCTTCTTAGATCTGATGTTAGACAGATTCATAGACAAAGGATGGTATTTTTTTCTTGATGGCTACTCGGGTTTCAATCAAATCTCTATTGCTCATGAGGATCAAGATAAGAAAACTTTTACTTGCCCTTATGCGACATTCACATTCAAAAGATGATGTTTAGGTTCTGTAATACACCGGACACTATCCAGCAATGTATGATATCAATGTTCTCTGATATGGTGGAGGAAACTATTGAGATGTTCATGGATGATTTTTCTTTATTTGGCGATTCCTTTGATCAGTGTTTGAGTCATTTGGAGGAACTACTCAAAATGTGAAGATTGTAATTTGGTGCTTAATTGGGAAAAATGTGACTTTATGGTGAAGGAAGGTATAGTGTTGGGCCATCGCATCTCGGAGAAGGGGATAGAGGTTGATTGAGCTAAAGCTAAAGTGATAGAGAGACTTGACAAAGTTTCTAATATATGCGGGCTTTTATCGAAGGTTTATTAAGGATTTTTAAAAAATTGTACATCCTTTGTTCAAACTACTTGAGAAGGAATGTAAGTTCTATTTCGATGAAGCCTATTTGAAATCAGTTGCAGAGTTGAAGGAGAAGTTAATGTTTGTAGCCATTATTATTTTTCCATATTGGTGTGAGCCAACTGAGGTGATAAGTGATTCTAGTGGGGTTGCTCTTGGTGTGGTATTGGGATAGAAAAGGGATAAAATCATTCACCCCATTTGCTTTGCAAGTAAGGACCTGAATGAAGCTCCAAAGAACTACACGGTAACCAAATAGGAGCTTCTTGCAGTTGTGTTTGAATTTAAAAAATTGCGCTCCTATTTGCTTGGTACGAGGGTTTATAGTGCATACAAAGCACTTCGCTTTGAGGTACTTTATGGCAAAGAAGAATGTGAAGCCAAGGTTGAGTAGATGGGTATTTTTGCTGCAAGAGTTTGACTTTGAGGTGAAAGATAGAAAAGGGACTGAGAATCAAATAGCCAATCATTTATATATATTGAAGGATGAAGATATGCAGGAATTGGGTGAAAAAGATGAAATTGATGATGCATTCCCAGATGAAAATGTATTCGCCGCTTCCCAAGATTTGATCCCATGGTTCTCAGATTTCACGAATTATTGACAAGTGATTTAGTTCCATAGGACTTTTGTTTCCATCAGAGGAGTAAGTTTATGTATGGTGTGAAATATTTCTTTTGGGGTGAGACTTACTTATACCGGAGTTGTGCCAATGGGATTATGTGTCATTGTGTACCGGAAGTTGAGATATTGAGTGTTTTGGAAGCTTGTTATTCCTTGCATGTAGGTGGGCACCATAGTTGATCTGGACTGCGCATAAGATTTTTCAATGTGGGTACTATTTGCAACCATACACCAAGACGCTCACGAGTTCGCCAAATCATGTGTTCAGTGCCAACGAGATGGAGGAGGAATTTCCAAGAGGCAAGAGCTACTTTTAAATCCTTTTTTGGTGATTGCACTATTTGGTTTATGGGGCATTGATTTTATAGGTCATGTTGTGAATTATCATGGGATGAAGTATATACTTGTGGCGGTTGACTATGTGTCAAAATGGGTGGAAGCAATAACGCTTCCTAAAAATGAAAGGGAAGAGTGTCGTTGCATTCTTGAAAAAGAATATCTTCTCTAGATTTGGCACACCTAGGTCCATTATTAGTGATGGTGGCTCTCACTTTTGTAATAAGTTGTTCAAAGGGATATTGGAGAAATATGGGGCTTTCAATAATGTGGCTACTCCTTATCAACAACATATTAGCGGACAAGTAGATGTGTCCAATCAAGAAATCAAGCAAATTCTAGCGAAAACGGTGAATGCTAGTATAATAGATTGGTCAAGGAGACTTGATGATGCTCTTTGGGCCTACCGCACCGCATACAAGACTTCCATAGGTATGTCTCCATACCAAATTGTATATGGGAAGGCTTTTCACTTGCTGGTCAAGTTAGAGCACAAGGCAATGTGGGCAATAAAGAAATTGAAGATGGATTAGAACGAAGCGATAGGAAAAAGACTAAGTGGGTTGAATGATCTTGATGTGTTTCGCCTCAAGTCCTATGAATGTTCCGCCATCTATAAAGAGAAGATGAAAAAGTATCACGACCAAAGGATTGAAAAGAGAAAATTTGCAGTTGGTGATTTGGTGCTTCTATTCAACTCTAGGCTACGCTTGTTTCCGGGAAAACTCAAGTCCAAGTGGAGTGGATCATTCCTCATCACTAAAGTGTTTTCACAAGGAGCGGCTGAGTTGGAGAACAAGGAAAGCGAAAAGTTCATAATCAACGGTCAAAGGATTAACATCTATGTGGGGTATGCAGAGGGTGCCCATGAAGTGTTTGAGGACTATCACCTTGATGAAGTCTGAGTAACCAAGGAGCCTGTGTCTTGCAGCGACGTTAAATCAAGCGCTTCTTGGGAGGAAACCCGATGTGTATTTTCTAGCCAATGATAGGTTTTATTTTCTTTGTAGGAATAGTCGTATTTTTTCCTGTTTCGTTTTGTTTTTAATCTTATTTCATTCTTACTTGTGTGCTAGTGTTGGGTAGAGATAAGTGTAGGGTCCGTGTCTCAAAACTGTCCAGAAAGCACAAAAAGAATGGCCTTATGGGTGTTACATATGCATGGACCAAAACAAAAATCTGTAGAAAATGGTTTGGTGAATAGGTCTACGGACCCCATCAATGGGACGTCGTTCCATCGACGGACCGTAAGATCCCAAGTATGTTTCTTAAATTTTCTAAGTCTTCATGCTATCAATGGTCCCAGTTGAGGGACTATCGACTGACCTGCGGACCGTTGACGGGGTTTCATAGGTCCATTCTAACAGCGATCGGTCCGGTAATATTAAAAGACATAATGGTTCATATTAATTCCTTCTACAAATTCTTTAAAAATTCCTTTCAAAAACCATTTTTCATCCTTTATTTCTTTCTTTTATCACCAACCCTGATCCTCTCATTATCCATTTTACTCCCAAATGAGACTGCCTCCAATCCCAAACTCTCTCTTTAAAAATTCTTTCTGTTGTTCTTCGTCTGGTGATCAAGTTTGGGAGCGTAGGCTACTCCTTGGAACGTCGAAAGTGCACACAATCACTCCATTGCTCCAAAAAGGTTTTTTGATGTCTCTAACAAACTTTTAACTCTCATTAATAGTTGAATTTAGAAATATGGAAGCGGGTCTTTACCTTGGGACTATAATAGGTGAAATTTCATAATAGATTTTGTGTCGTTACAACCCTCAAAATGATAGGGTGTGGTGGTTTAGCCTTGTAGCTTGTATAGAATGTGGGAGTTTTTGTAGTTTTGGAAATTCCGACTTAGGGTTTCTTACTGTGGACGAATTAGAATACAAATTACTTGAAAATGAAATCCTATGGATAACTAATATCTTTTGGGTGTTAAATATTCATGGGTAAACACGAGTGTGTCAAAAAGATTCTAAAAATTGGACCTTGCAAAGAAGGCTGATATTGTCTCAGGCCAACAATACGTGACCCCGTCGACGGACCGTCAATTGATCGACGGGCCGTCGATTGATCGATGGGCCGTCGATTCCCCCAACCTAATAATGTCTAAGTTTAAAACGACAGAAGTGGACTACGGTCTGTCGATTGATCCACAAATTGTTCTTCACATCCGTCATTTCCATCAGAGAACCTGTTTTTAACTAACTTCTAAAATAAATCTAAGTGTAAGACGACGAATGTAGGCTAGGTACGTCGATTGATCGATGGACTATTTTTGTACATCTGTCGTTTCTATTTAACAGGTCTAATTTTGTTTTAAAAAATTGCATAGTTCTAAGTGTCAGATGATGGACCCTATCGACGAACCGTTTTTTGCTCGACGGACCTTCTAAGGTGCTCGTTGCTTTGAATCTGCAGAACAAAAACTATGTTGCTTATTTTTCAAATTGTCTTCGCCCGATGTGTTTCGAGTGTGTAGTAATGCTTAGTTGAGGCTAACAAATACTCTACAGGTACAAATGGTCCATAAGATGGATATCATCTACCAAAGGGGAAAGTCCTAGTCCGTGGACTTGTCTCATCGGTTGATCGTCGACTCCAACAACTAGCAAGATCCAGCATACGTCCCTACGGGTGTCAAAACCCAAATTGCACTTGCATGAATAAATAGGGCTCACCTAGGAGGTGGTTCCCTGTGTATTCACTGCCTCTCAGTATGATCAGAAGTGCACAGTGATCGGCTCACCATCTGGGACAACCTCTAATTATGAAGGAGCATCAGGTTCCGAATTTCTTTTAGTATCAGGGTCGGCCCAATTTTTTGGGTCAAATTTAGCCGCTGCATTCGGTTCCCTCTCTGAGGGAACCATTCATTTTGAGGTCCACGACAACCAAGCGTCATTTGATGAGGCTACCAGCTTGGAGTTTGCTCATGCAACCCGCAAAGTTTGACCCTTCACCTGTTATTGAGGAACCTAACCGGTGGTGTGTCGATGGTCAGTACCAAGTGTGTGGAGACGCAAAAATGTTGAATTAAAAGGGGGTGATGAACCTGCTAGTGAAAGTCGAGTGTTAAGTTCATAAGGGAAGTTTACACACAGTCCCCGAGATGCATAAATTTTTCAGCCTGCACAAATTAAAATGGTGGATCGCAGTATAGGATCCTATAGCGAGGAGGTAGTGAGGAATTCCTACTCTTCCTAAGAGGCTCCATAGATAGGCAAGCTAGACCGGACAAACAGGACCCACTCACCTCTATACTAGTTTGGGCTGCCAGGTTGATATTTTTTAGGCCACCACAGTCGTTTACTATAAGGCCCCACCACTGCCACTCAGTGGGATCGTAGTACTCTAGAATTCAATTAAGGTGGTAGATGGTGAAGAGAAGAGATGGATTACTCAACATTTGGTAGTCGATGTGGAGAGGGATGAATAGATATTAGATCCTCGAGGGATAATCAAGAAGGTGTCTCTCACTTTCTTGAAAATTGGTTATGGGTCTATAACAGACTGTTTCCCATGAATGCTGATAATGTCCTTACCTAGGATAGAGCAGTGTTGGTAGCAACCATGATATCAAGGTTGGAGATAGACTACGCTCAGGTGCTAATATCAGTGATATATGAGAGGAATTTCATGACCTCTACTACTTACCCCTTTGCTTGTTTGATCTTACATCTTTGTAGGGAGGTCGGGGTACCCATTAAACATTGTGACACACTATGTCACCCGGCGAGGACAGTCGATATAGGTCTAATCATGGATGAGGCAAATGTAGAGGCACCATGGAGATTGCCTAGGGTTGAGGTCCACCATTGAGCGAGATTTTGGTGGAGATGGTGGAGTTAGCACAAGGGGCTTATCCTGTTACATCTGAGCCGCTGACACCACACCAGATGAGTCCACTCATGCTGCCAGTAGGCCCCCCATCTCATCGTGATCCACACTGCCATTTCCAGCACTGGTTTCTTTAGCACAGGTACAGAAGTTAGAGGCACATATGGTCACCCTACTCCACCACATGCAGCCTTGGATGCAGAAGTCCATCGCTGAGGCCGAGGATCAGATTGAGAAAAGGGTGGCCCACCATACTGAGTAAAAAATTCTGTCGGTCCATCAATGCCTAGACACCTTCAAGCTTTTGTGATAGCCCGCCCAGCCCCCACACTAGACCTCTACTCTTCAAGAGAAGGTTGCTAGTTTGTGGGTTTATGTAGATTCCATTCTGGAGATGAGAGGACTGAACCATAGAGTGCACCCATCGAGCTAGCAATGAACACCGTGATCGATGCCTATTCAAGTCCAATGTTGAGCCACCAGCTAATTCACGTGGTCATACCATGAGACACTGTTCAAGGGGCACTACTAAGGTCGGTTGATGAGGCTCGTGAAAAAAAAGAGTGGATGTAGTTAGAATTGGCTAGGAGGGTCTTGATGATGGATGAGGAGGCCCACAAGATTAGTCCATGAGATATGGCTGCTGGGGCATACAATTCCATGCCAGTGACTTGAGAGGAGCACCACTGATGGT